>CM024759.1:31289820-32489820 GCA_014218235.1 Colocasia esculenta
TTTTGCCGAAAAGCGAAGCGTCAAGAGGTGGCAGAAAACGACAAATAAGTTTGACCAGCCTTAGCAGACTTTATTGAGGAGAGCGACCAGTAGGAAACAATTTAATTTCTTTTGCTTAAGCCAATAGAGAAAATTTACTTAACTTTGAACATTTATGTCCCAGTTTTAAACAGAAGTCTTTTCACAAATTACACATGCCCAATTCCCTTCTAAGAGATGTGAATCTCTCTTCGGGTAAGGCTTTTGTGAAAATATCTGCTAACTGACCATTTGTGTCAATAAAGGATATTTCTATGTTACCATTTGCTACATGATCACGAATAAAATGATATCTAACCTCAATATGCTTGGTCCTTGAATGCTGGACTGGATTTTTGGTGAGATTGATAGCACTGGTGTTGTCACATAGTAGTGGAATTGATTTCATATTTAGTCTGAAATCCTCAAGTTGTTACTTTATCCATAGGAGTTGTGTACAACAACTTCCAGCAGCCACGTACTCAGCTTCAGCTGTAGACAGTGCCACTGAATTTTGTTTCTTTAAGGACCAGGCCCTACAAGAAATTGACAACAACCACTGGTGCTTTTTCTATCTACTTTGCATCCAGCATAGTCAGCATCAGAATATCCTACTAGATTAATTTCACAAGATTTTGGATACCACAAACCTAAATCATGAGTTCTAGCTAAGTATCTAAATATTTTTTTATGGAGATCAAATGAGATTCTCTAGGATCTGCTTGACATCTTGCACACATGCATACACTGAATAGAATATCGGGTCTACTGGCCGTTAAGTAAGCAATGAACCAATCATACCTCCGTAGATCTTTTGATCTACTTTCTTACCATTCTTGTCACTATCCATCCTTGTAGATGTACTCATGGGTGTTGAGAGTGGCTTTGTGTTTCAAAACCAAATTTCTTCAAAAGCTCTTTGTGTATTTTGCTTGACAGATGTGGGTGCCATCTTTTCCTTGCTTGATTTGTAGTCCAAGGAATAATTTAGCTCCCCCCATGCTCATCTCAAATTCTCCCCGCATCAACTTTTCAAAGTACTTGCAAAGGAGTTCATCAGTAGATCCAAAGATAATGTCATCTACATAATTTGTACAAGTAATGCTTTTAACTTTGTTTTTACAAATAGAGTGCTATCTACCTGTCCTCTAGTGAAACCATGGTTTAATAAAATGAGCTAAGCCTTTCATACCAGGCTCTTGGTGCTTGCTTTAACCATATAATGTCTTATGAAGTTTAAAAACATGATTTGGAAATTCTGTATCATCAAAACCTGGAGGCTGTTCAACATACTCTTCTTCCTTATTAAACCATTTCAAATGCGGATTTAACATCCATTTGAAATAATTTTAAATCCAAAGCAGATGCATATGCTAATAAAATTCTAATAGCCTCAGTCTAGCTACAGGTGCATAAGTTTCATCGAAATCTATGCCTTCCTCTTGGGAGTAGCCTTGAGCCACCAATCTGGCCTTGTTTCTTAAGATTACACCAGTCTCATCCAATTTGTTTCTAACACCCATTTGGTGCCAATAACTGGATGGTCTGATGGTCTGGGAACAAGTGACCATACTTGGTTTCTCTTGAACTGATTTAGTTCATCTTGCATGGCTATAATCCAAGATTCATCATGAGAGCTTCATTGACTGTCTTAGGCTCTATTTGAGAGACAAATGCTAAATAATCCAAGGTATTACATTACCTCTTTTTCTTACCCCTACAGATGGATCACCAATAATGTTCTCAGGTGGGTGATCTTTCTTATATCTCCACTCCTTTGGAAGATTTTCATGTGTAATATCTTGTTGTTGCAAGTCTTCCAGAGGTGGATCATCCCTGTCTTCATTGAGGTATCCTTTAGTTTCTTGGACAGTTCGTCTGCATCATCATTGTCACTATCTTCTTCCTTTCTCAAGGAAGGTTAGTCTCATCAAAAATAATATGCACAGACTGTTCAATTAATAAGGTACATTTGTTAATACTCTATAACCTTTGGTTTAGAAGCATACCCCATGAAGATACCTTCATCTGATTTGGCATCCAACTTACCAATGTCTCTTTTTCCATTATTGTGAGAAGCAAGGACATCCAAATGTTCTGAAGTGACTGATCTTTGGTTTCTTCCCTTTGAACAGCTCATATGTTGTCTTCTTCAGAATTGGTCTGATCATTACTCTATTTATGATGTAGCTAGCTGTGTTACAGCTTCAGCCCAGAAGTACCTTGGCAAGTCATATTCTGACAGCATTGTTCTTGCATATCCAATAAAGTTATGTTCTTCCTTTCAGCACTCCATTCTGCTGTGGTGTCCTTGGTGCTGAGAAGTTGTGCTCGATCCCTTGTCATCACAGAATTTAGCAAATCTTTCATTTTGAAATTCTCCTCCATGATCTGACCGAATTCCAACAATGCAAAACTTCTTGTCTTTCTGACTTTCCTGCTGAGCTTACAAAGCATTCAATGTATCATCTTTGTGCTCCAAGAAGGAAACCCAAGTGAATCTGGAATAATCATCAACAATAACAAATCTGAAGTTCTTTCCTCCAAGACTGGTGGTTCTCATTGGCCCAAATAAATCCATATGAAGGAGTTCTAAGGGTTTTGAGGTTGTCACCACAGTCTTTGACTTGAAGGAACTCTTAACATGCTTTCCTTTGGCACAAGGTCTGCAGATGCCATCCAATTTTGTGCTGACCTTTGGCAGACCTTTCACAAGATTCTTCTTTAACAATTTTCTCATACCGTCTATGCTACAATGTCCTAGTCTTCTGTGTCACAGTTCAGTTGATTGATCCTTGTTTGCTGTCAAACAGATGTCCTGATCCTTGAGTTCTTCAAGATGGAGTGCATACAGGTTCTTTTCTCTATTGGCTTCGAAAATCACTGCTCCTTCCTTCAATATGCTGCACTTTGACTCTTGAAATTGAATCTGATGACCTCTGTCACAAAGCTGGCTGATGCTGATGAGATTGTGCTTCAGCCCTTTAACAAGCAATACATCTTCAATGACTATTTTTCCTTTGTTGCACACAGAGCCACTGCCAATTACTGTGCCTTTCCCATTGTCTCCATAGGTAAATGTTCCTTCTTCAGCTTGGAGATGGGTGAATAGCTTCCGATTCCCTGACATGTGCCTTGAGCACCCATTGTCTAAATACCATTTGGATGCTCGAGTGTTACCCTGAAATAAATTCATCAAGTTTTAGGTACCCAAATTCTTTTGGGTCCTGAGGGGTTAGTATCATCAACTTTTCTTTTTATTATCCATTTCTTATGTCTTGTGGACTGTTACTTTTATGTGACCTAACTTATTGCAATGACTGCAACAAGATGTTTTTGTTACTTTTTCAATATATTTGAAATTAGTTTATATGATATGTCTTGTTCTCGTACAAATTTTGGAGTCGGGTATATTTTAGGATAGACTATGGTTTCTTCATTATCTAGAGGTGTATATCCTAATCCATGTTTTTTCTTTCCTGATCTTCTAGCACCTTTTAATATTAAGATATTTTTGCCATTTGTAAATTTTTCCAATGTGCTAGATAACTTAATATTTCTTCTGTTAGTGTCTTAATTTCAATATTCAGTTCATCTGAGCTTGCTTGTTTTTCTAGTTTCATTATTTGTTCATTCTTAGCTTTTAGATCCTCACATAACAGTTCATTTCTCCTTTTAAGTTCAGTTATTTGGCTTTCTAATTGATCATTTTCTGATTTTAGATCTGAGTTTGTATATTCTAGACAACATTATTTTTCTTGCTTACTTTTAATAGTTTGGTTGCTTCTCTATATTTACTGTATAATTCGTTGAAGGCTTCTTCTAGACTATCGGAATCTAACCATTACAAGAATCAAAGGATGAGTCAGAGGTTACCTTTCCTCGGTATTTGCCATGAAGGCCAAGTTGGCTTCTTCCTCATCACTGGTTGAGCTTGACTCACTGTCTGAGTCGCTGCTGTTGCTCCATGCAGCTGCATAGCCTTCTTCTTATATTTCCTGAATTTCTTGGAGCTCTCTCTCTTCCTGAATTCAGGCTTCTTGAGCTTTGGACATTCACTTTGATATGTCCTGACTTTTTGCATTCGTAGCATATGGGCTCAATCTTCTTTTGATCATTTCCATCTAGTTTCTTGAAGTCTTTATTTCTCTTGAAGTGCCTTCTACCAGATTGGAAATTCTTCTTCTTTGCTAGAAGATGTGTTGCAATCTTTTTGACAACATAGCTTCTTCATCTTCACAGCCACTTGAGTCTCATCTTCAGCTGATGACTCATCTGACTTGTCTTCTTCTGCTTTAAGAGCATTTGAATACTTCTTTCTGCTAGAGGACTCTCCTAGCCTTTCCATATTGATCTCATGGGCCATAAGGGACCCAATGAGTTTTTCTAAAGACATCCTTTTCAGATCATTAGCTTCTTCAATAGTTGTGACCTTTGGGGTCCATGAGGATGGTAAGGATCTAAGAATTTTCCTCACCATGTCTCAATCTCATAGGTTTTCCCAAGTCCAGCCAATCCATTTGTTATATCTGTAAATCGGACTGAACTTTGAGTTATGGATCACCTACTTGCATCTGAAACCTTTCATATTGTGTAACAAGAATATCAATTCTTGTCTCCTTCACCTTGTCTGTCCCTTCATAGATAATTCTAAGCTTTTCCCACATCTCCATGCAGATTTGCAGGCTGAAATTCTGTTGAATTCCTTTTTGCTTAGAGCACAGCACAGAACACTCTTTGCTTTACAATTCAAGGAGATCTTTTTCCTGTCGCATCTGTCCACTGAGCTTCTCCATTTGTGACCAGAAGATCACCTTCTTCTACTATTGACCATATCTGATAGTCGTGACCTTGTAGAAGTACTCCATTCTGGTCTTCCAGTAAGCATAATCTTCACCATCAAAGAGAGGGGGTCGGTTGACAGACTGACCTTCAATGTTACCTTGGGCTGCCATGCATCATTACTCTTCAGATCGTTGGATCTTCTTCTTTGTCGAAGAGACTCGCTCTAATACCACTTGTTGCTCGGTTGACAAGCCCAGAGGGGGGTTGAATGGGTCTTTAAAAATATTTGATTAGTACCTGTACTTAAAACATTCACACAATGACGTTCTTCGATGAAGGTTAGTAACAGTTAGTTCAAAGCGCAATCACACAAGAAAAACAACCACACAACACAAGAAATTATCCTGGTTCGGACCTCCTCTCCTTAGGAGTCCTACGTCCAGTCCCTGAGCAACAACTCAGGATTCCACTAACTAGGGTACAGTCCCCCTACGGACACTACAACACCCAGCTCAGCTGGTCTTCCTTCACACGAAGGGAATTACACCACCCTGGATACCCCACCAGGTCTTCCTTTAACACAGAAGGGAACAACAACACCCTGGAAGCTCTAGCAGGTCTTCCTTCAACACAGAAGGGAACTACAACAGCAAGGTAAGCAATAAGGACAATCCCCTAGATCAAGCTTCAACAAGCTAAGATCTGAAGCAAGCAGGACTGAGAGTAAAAGTTCTAGAAACACAGAAGACTCTCAGAACTACACGAGCTCTCTCAAGATTTTCACTACAGAGTGGAGAGCAAAGAGCAACACTGAAAGGAATGAGGTTCTTGGCTCTAGAATTCTATCAGAAGATTTGAATAGCTTGTGCGTTCAAAAATCCTCGCATCTTCTGATCTTCTGTCTTGAATTTATATCTCCTTTTGAAATACGGTCGTTGAAGTAACCGTTGTCTCTTAGATTGGTAGACGTTAGACTGCTTGACATTTGGAAGCTCCAACAATCTTTTATCCAGTTGAGCACGCAAAGAGATAAGGTCTTCTGGCGTTTATATGGTCCAACGTTGTATGACAGAATGTCTTTAGGACCTTGCACATATTAAATGCTAGAACAGTAGACAGCTAGGATGTCTCTTGTTGTCAGTAAACGTTGATGTGAGTATTCACCAAAATAGTAATGCCAAATAGCTTGTTCTAAAAGATGTTGATAGAATATGTACGATAATGAAAAGATATCATCTGCATGCATGCAGAGATATGTTCTGTCTTCATTAAATGCACAGCAGTCAGACAGATAAAAGAAGACTTTGACTATTCAACGCCTTAAGAGATAAGATAAACATCAAGTCGATATAAACCATAAAGTCGTCGTCTATATGACTTATGAAATCGTTATGAATACCAACAAGTCATTATAGAGAGCAAATTGTTGTACTCAATGAAGAAATCGTTATGAATACTGAAGAAATCGTTATAGAGAACAAATCATTATATTCAATGAAGAAATCGTTATAGACACTTAACAAATCGTTATGAAAAGTAAGTCGATGTGTTCAATGAAGAAACTATTATGAATACTTAACAAATCGTTATGAACATTAAAGAAATCGTTGCGCGAAGCAAATCGTTATGAGCTCTAAAGAAATCGTTGCGTGAAGCAAATCGTTATGAGCTCTAAAGAAATCGTTGCGCGAAGCAAATCGTTATGAGCTCTAAAGAAATCGTTGTGTGAAGCAAATCGTTATGAGCTCTAAAGAAATCGTTGCGTGAAGCAAATCGTTATGATCTCTAAAGAAATCATTGCGTGAAGCAAATCGTTATGAGCTCTAAAGAAATCGTTGCGCGAAGTAAATCGTTATGAGCTCTAAAGAAATCGTTGCGTGAAGTAAATCGTTATGAGCTCTAAAGAAATTGTTGCGTAAAGTAAATCATTATGAGCGCTAAAGAAATCGTTGCGCAAAGCAAATCGTTATGATGACTTAACGAATCGTTGCGATGAACAAATCGTTACGATGAGCGAATCGTTACGATAAGCGAATCGTTACGATGACTTAAGGAATCGTTGCGATGAGCAAATCGTTACAATGAATTAAGGAATCGTTGCGATGAGCAAATCGTTACGATGACTTAACGAATCGTTATGATGACTTAACGAATTGTTGCGATGAGCAAATCGTTACGATGAGCGAATCGTTACGATAACTTAAGGAATCGTTGCGGTGAGCAAATCGTTATAGCTCTATTTAAAACGATATACATGAAGGAAATCGTTGTGACTTTCAACCGAAATCGATGTGGACTTAGATAGATACAATCTTGAAATAATTAATGCTTCAGAAATATAATGCTTACCAATATTGGCTTGATTGACCTTGACCTTGGAGTATTTTTTGTACTTAAGACTTAGGGAACTTTGATAAGGTTTTGTTAATTACCAAAATACATGTATATTTAAAAATTACGTGGGGACAGACTGATCATCAGGATGAACCCTTCATGATGAACTGCTTGATTGTTAAGTTTAAGCACCAATTAGCGATCAATTGGTTTGCTGGCTTGAAGGCCTCTGACTCTCATGTCTTTTGAGTTTCGAGATAATGCCATTGAACTTACAGACTATGTGCTGCATCATTGTGCTCTAATCTTGTGCACTGTCGAAGTATATCATATTGTATATGCCTCTGGATTTAGGTACCCGTTGCACAAAGGGTTATGTTGTGGAATGCTGGAGGTATTCAATGCAAAGTACAATTCTTTTTACACCACAGAAGGTAAAACATCCATGGACCTTGGAGCATGCATCAACTGTCCAGCTTACCCATAGATGTCAAACCATATAAGGAGGTTTGCTTGCCTGACCTTTTGAAGGACGAGATAAATGGAGAGGGCTTTTACACCGTCGGCCTCTCGTATCGGTACTTGATGAAGGTTTACCGAAAGCTTTTCTTGTCATATCATAATGATGTTGAAGTTGCCTCATATCATCCCGAGAGAACAAATGATAGAAAATGAGTCAGACTAGACATGTGGTTGCAGTTTTTTTTTTTTTTTTGTTGATAAGAAGTATGATGACTTTTCCTCCCTCCGAGATGTTATCGCAAAGTTGAAAAAGAGGGGTCGGTGGAAGAACTCCGTCCCTAGTTCTATGCTTAAGGATCGTCAGAGCGGGTCGAATCCTAGTGGCGTTGATGTGTTGACACATTGTGCTGCTTATCTGATGTATTGGCTCTTCCATACAGGGATGAGAGCATCATCAGGCTTGAGGGCATATACCCGACCTATTAGATGGCCTAGAATGTCAGATTTTCTTTGTGCCCAGCAACTCTGTGCTTGATATACCAGACTAAATATTAGGAAGATAAGCCGTAGTCAGGTTTCAAGGAATCTGAGGACCATAGGTCCTTTGCACTTTTTTAATGAGTGGGTTTTTGCTCTCTATTCCCCTGGGTGGTGTCCAAGGCCACGCAGGTGCCGATCATTTTTTATTTTTTTTCCCAAGATGCTTGAATTTGCAAGTGTTGAACTCGGTTCTATTTCTTCACAGCTTCACTCCCTCAGGGAAACACTGACCACACAGCCTCAGCAGACACCCTCGAGAGCATATGTTTTTGGGACCGCGGTGATCGAATAGAGTACATCCATCAAATCAGTGGCCTGGTTGCCAACCGATTTTTGATATAGATGATGGTCATCTGATGAGACTGAAGTTGCAGGGAGCTAGTGATGTTGAAGCATATATAATATATTCGGGCTCGCAAGACCCTCAAGAGGCAAAGGGCGTAGACAGTCCCGTGTGCTTTTCTGATGTTGGTGCAGACAAATTCATGAAGACTTTGCGTAGCCTTTAGTAAAGTTAGCGTCACTCGACTCAACTGGGCCCTAGTGATATTCTTCGTTTCTAGCTGAAAGAGGACATTGCTTGAGCAGATGGTGCCACGAAAATTGATGAAGACTGCCCCTTTCGGGCCTTTGTGAGGATCGCAGCCCAGACTAGCTAGCTATTTGTTTTACTTCAGACGTGCCGTCTGGAGATTAATGCTAGAGTTGAAGCTATCTTGGATCATGACTTGGACGCTTCCTTCCACTGCATGGATAGCTGCGGCATCTATCATTTTGGGCTTTTTGTGCCATAGCCTATCCATCCTCTCACGGCCCCCTGGATCTGGCGGCTTCTATTTAAGCGTGCCAGAAGATAAATGATGTATTCTAGGGATGGCCAGGCACCCCTCACATATTGGCCATTGGTCAGTTTATACACTGGACCTGCAGCTACACCTGGTCTCCGCTGAATTTATTGTCTATCGTATCATATTTGACTGTTGACTCCTCACTATATATCCATTTTGCAGATCACTACCAACAGGGCGGCAGATAGAGAGTTGACGAAGACTAATATTTTTATTAAAGAAGCCTGAGTATTTTTCAGGAGCCGACTTGGCTTCTGGGGCGGTGCCACTGCTACCGCCTTCTGCTGAACATGTTTATCCGTCTACGAATGGCCCTTTTTTTTTGTAGACAGCTTCAATTTCCAGACATCTATACGTATCATCTTTCTCTAATAGTGGAAGAAGAAATATCGTGAGAGACAATACTATAAACTTCATAGGTCGGTTGTCATCCTATCAAAGATGGAATTATATGCATATTAAGTAAAGCTGTAGTGATCTGTAATTTACAAAGAATATGATAAATCTAACCCATTGTTATTGTTAACCGATGCCATCGGTTGGGCACCAAAGGTTGACAGCCTCTGGGAAGGAGACACCGTTGTCTCCTAGAGTCCCATGGACTTTATAACTCTTGGGGAGAGATCCATGTGTGGGTGGTGTTCCCGTTTTCTCTCATGCGCATGCAACCCGTGGGTGCATCTTTTTCTCTTAGAGAAAATCCAACACAAGTCTCTCTCTCTCTCTCTCTAGTGTTAGATTTCTCACACGGGATATTACCATCGGATCCCGAAGGCATTTGGAGTAAGAAAACAACGAAGAAGACTCTTATAACCTTCTTCTTTATCCTACGAGTTTCTGCAACGACAAGGTACACACTCCGATCAAGAACGAACATTGGTATCAGAGCATCAACATTCCTCTCTCCACGATGTTGTCGAATGATCACCATGCGCAAGAACTTGCTGCAATGGACGAAGACGATTTTGAAGCAACGGACATCTCCACGGAGGATGATGGGAATAGTGTGGCTGGTTGCGACCCGTCACCACTGCAAGAGTCTGTGGCGCTAGTTGGATTTCGGCGACTGATGACTACGAGGGACTACGTGATAGCACTGCATGCCTCTCCTTCACCACGTCCGGGCAATGTTTCTTTGCAACGCCCACATATGCAGATGGGCGACGGGATGTCCCCGACACTACAAGAAAAATCGAAAATAGAGACCGAAATATTCGGTCTCTATTCGGTCTCTATGTGGTCCCTAAACAGCTCAGAGACCGAATAGTGACCGAATTTGTCAGTGAAGAATTTCTGGCCATAAATCTGTGACCGAAACCATTCGGTCACTATTCGGTCCCTGATATAGGGACCGATTTGAGACCGAAAGAATTCGGTCTCTAATAGTGACCGAACTATTCGGTCACTATTCGGTCCCAAAAACAGGGACCGAAAAGTGACTGAATATTTCGATCACTTTAGTGACTGAAATATTCGGTCTCAATTCGGTCCCAAAAACAGGGACTGAATAATGACCGAATATTTCGGTCACTATTAGAGACCGAATTATTTCAGTCTCAATCGATCCCAGAAACAGGGACCGAATTGAGACTGAAACAGTCAGTCTCAATTCGGTCCCTGTTTCTGGGACTGAATAGTGACCGAATATTTCGTCACTATTAGAGACAGAATTCTTTCAGTCTCAAATCGGTCCCTAAATCAGGGACCGAATAGTGACCAAATAATTCGGTCACTAATCGGTCTCTAGTTTTTCAATTAATTTTTTTTAATATAGTTTAATTTTTAGAAAAATAACCTGTGTAAATATAGCAACGTCCACAACAATAATAAATGTCCACAAGACAACAATAATAAAAATATACACAAGCACAACAATAATAAAATGTCCACAAGATAATAATAATAAAATATTCACTCTAATAATAAAAATGTCCACAACACAACAATAATAAAAAGTCCACAACAACAATAAAAATATACACAACATCACAATAATAAAGTATCCACAACAACAATATAAATGACAATAACAATAATAATAATAATGAAATGACAATCATGAATCCTCGTCCTCGTGCTCGTCTCCTCCCCGCCACTCGATGAAGGAACCTACAATACATATAAAACAATAATAAGTTAAAATTGAATACTATTGTAAACAATAAATATTTAAATTTATAAATAAAATTGAAAGTCAATCGAATGAGTATTTCTAATTTTGCACTCTCAAACCTAAGTTCTTCATTTTTCAGCTAAACTAACTTGCTTAATGTAAGTTTGAGGCGTCGAGCTCAAACTGGGAGTCCGAATTAAACTCCGTCAATTTCTACAAGTCACAATCATCGTCCTAGCTGTGCTGGAAAAAACCGGAGGCCAATCGGATGAGTATTTCTAATTTTGAACCCCCATACCTAAGTTCTTCATTTTTAAACTAAACTCACTTGCTTATTGTAAGTTTGAGCGTCGAGTTCAAACCGGGAGTCCAAATTGAACTCCGTCAATTTTCACAAATCACAATCATCGCCCTGACCGTGGTGGAAAAAACCGATCGCCAATCGGATAAGTATTTCCAATTTTGGACCCCCAAACCTACCTAAGTTCTTCATTTTTGAACTAAACTAACTTGCTTAATGTAAGTGTGACCGTCGAGCTCAAACCGGGTGCCGACTTGGCTTCTGGGGCGGTGCCACTGCTACCGCCTTCTGCTGAACATGTTTATCCGTCTACGAATGGCCCTTTTTTTTTGTAGACAGCTTCAATTTCCAGACATCTATACGTATCATCTTTCTCTAATAGTGGAAGAAGAAATATCGTGAGAGACAATACTATAAACTTCATAGGTCGGTTGTCATCCTATCAAAGATGGAATTATATGCATATTAAGTAAAGCTGTAGTGATCTGTAATTTACAAAGAATATGATAAATCTAACCCATTGTTATTGTTAACCGATGCCATCGGTTGGTTGCCCACTGTGGGCACCAAAGGTTGACAGCCTCTAGGAAGGAGACACGGTTGTCTCCTAGAGTCCCATGGACTTTATAACTCTTGGGGAGAGATCCATGTGTGGGTGGTGTTCCCGTTTTCTCTCATGCGCATGCAACCCGTGGGTGCATCTTTTTCTCTTAGAGAAAATCCAACACAAGTCTCTCTCTCTCTCTCTCTAGTGTTAGACTTCTCACACGGGATATCGCCATCGAATCCCGAAGGCATTTGGAGCAAGAAAACAACGAAGAAGACTCTTATAACCTTCTTCTTTATCCTACGAGTTTCTGCAACGACAAGGTACACACTCCGATCAAGAACGAACATTGGTATCAGAGCATCAACATTACTCTCTCCACGATGTCGTCGAATGATCACCATGCGCAAGAACTTGCTGCAATGGACGAAGACGATTTTGAAGCAACGGACATCTCCACGGACGATGATGGGAATAGTGTGGCTGGTTGCGACCCGTCACCACTGCAAGATGTGGCGCTAGTTGGATTTCGGCGACTGATGACTACGAGGGACTACGTGATAGCACTGCATGCCTCTCCTTCACCACGTCCGGGCAATGTTTCTTTGCAACGCCCACACATGCAGATGGGCGACGGGATGTCCCCGACACTACAAGAAAAATCGAAAATAGAGACCGAAATATTCGGTCTCTATTCGGTCTCTATGTGGTCCCTAAACAGCTCAGAGACCGAATAGTGACCGAATTTGTCGGTGAAGAATTTCTGGCCATAAATCTGTGACCGAAACCATTCGGTCACTATTCGGTCCCTGATATAGGGACCGATTTGAGACCGAAAGAATTCGGTCTCTAATAGTGACCGAACTATTCGGTCACTATTCGGTCCCAAAAACAGGGACCGAATAGTGACTGAATATTTCGATCACTATTTAGTGACTGAAATATTCGGTCTCAATTCGGTCCCAGAAACAGGGACTGAATAATGACCGAATATTTCGGTCACTTTTAGAGATCGAATTATTTCAGTCTCAAATCGATCCCAGAAATAGGGACCGAATTGAGACTGAAACAGTCAGTCTCAATTCGGTCCCTGTTTCTGGGACTGAATAGTGACCGAATATTTCGTCACTATTAGAGACAGAATTCTTTCAGTCTCAAATCGGTCCCTAAATCAGGGACCGAATAGTGACCGAATAATTCGGTCACTAATCGGTCTCTAGTTTTTCAATTAATTTTTTTTAATATAGTTTAATTTTTAGAAAAATAACCTGTGTAAATATAGCAACGTCCACAACAATAATAAATGTCCACAAGACAACAATAATAAAAATATACACAAGCACAACAATAATAAAATGTCCACAAGATAATAATAAAATATTCACTCTAATAATAAAAATGTCCACAACACAACAATAATAAAAAGTCCACAACAACAATAAAAATATACACAACATCACAATAATAAATTATCCACAACAACAATATAAATGACAATAACAATAATAATAATAATGAAATGACAATCATGAATCCTCGTCCTCGTGCTCGTCTCCTCCCACGCCACTCGATGAAGGAACCTACAATACATATAAAACAATAATAAGTTAAAATTGAATACTATTGTAAACAATAAATTATTTAAATTTATAAATAAAATTGAGAGTCAATCGAATGAGTATTTCTAATTTTGCACTCTCAAACCTAAGTTCTTCATTTTTCAGCTAAACTAACTTGCTTAATGTAAGTTTGAGGCGTCGAGCTCAAACTGGGAGTCCGAATTAAACTCCGTCAATTTCTACAAGTCACAATCATCGTCGTAGCTGTGCTGGAAAAAAACGGAGGCCAATCGGATGAGTATTTCTAATTTTGAACCCCCATACCTAAGTTCTTCATTTTTAAACTAAACTCACTTGCTTATTGTAAGTTTGAGCGTCGAGTTCAAACCGGGAGTCCAAATTGAACTCCGTCAATTTTCACAAATCACAATCATCGCCCTGACCGTGGTGGAAAAAACCGATCGCCAATCGGATAAGTATTTCCAATTTTGGACCCCCAAACCTACCTAAGTTCTTCATTTTTGAACTAAACTAACTTGCTTAATGTAAGTGTGACCGTTGAGCCCAAACCGGGTGCCGACTTGGCTTCTGGGGCGGTGCCACTGCTACCGCCTTCTGCTGAACATGTTTATCCGTCTACGAACGGCCCTTTTTTTTGTAGACAGCTTCAATTTCCAGACATCTATACGTATCATCTTTCTCTAATAGTGGAAGAAGAAATATCGTGAGAGACAATACTATAAACTTCATAGGTCGGTTGTCATCCTATCAAAGATGGAATTATATGCATATTAAGTAAAGCTGTAGTGATCTGTAATTTACAAAGAATATGATAAATCTAACCCATTGTTATTGTTAACCGATGCCATCGGTTGGTTGCCCACTGTGGGCACCAAAGGTTGACAGCCTCTAGGAAGGAGACACGGTTGTCTCCTAGAGTCCCATGGACTTTATAACTCTTGGGGAGAGATCCATGTGTGGGTGGTGTTCCCGTTTTCTCTCATGCGCATGCAACCCGTGGGTGCATCTTTTTCTCTTAGAGAAAATCCAACACAAGTCTCTCTCTCTCTCTCTCTAGTGTTAGACTTCTCACACGGGATATCACCATCGGATCCCGAAGGCATTTGGAGCAAGAAAACAACGAAGAAGACTCTTATAACCTTCTTCTTTATCCTACGAGTTTCTGCAACGACAAGGTACACACTCCGATCAAGAATGAACATTGGTATCAGAGCATCAACATTACTCTCTCCACGATGTCGTCGAATGATCACCATGCGCAAGAACTTGCTGCAATGGACGAAGACGATTTTGAAGCAACGGACATCTCCACGGACGATGATGGGAATAGTGTGGCTGGTTGCGACCCGTCACCAATGCAAGAGTCTGTGGCGCCAGTTGGATTTCGACGACTGATGACTACGAGGGACTACGTGAAAGCACTGCAAGCCTCTCCTTCACCACGTCCGGGCAATGTTTCTTTGCAACGCCCACACATGCAGATGGGCGACGGGATGTCCCCGCCACTACAAGAAAAATCGAAAATAGAGACCGAATTATTCGGTCTCTATTCGGTCTCTATTCGGTCCCTAAACAGCT
Organism: Colocasia esculenta; assembly: GCA_014218235.1. Classification (NCBI taxonomy): domain Eukaryota; kingdom Viridiplantae; phylum Streptophyta; class Magnoliopsida; order Alismatales; family Araceae; genus Colocasia; species Colocasia esculenta. The sequence goes on from CM024759.1 coordinate 31,304,927, forward strand.
CAGAGACCGAATAGTGACCGAATTTGTCGGTGAAGAATTTCTGGCCACAAATCTGTGACCGAAACCATTCGGTCACTATTCGGTCCCTGATAAAGGGACCGATTTGAGACCGAAAGAATTCGGTCTCTAATAGTGACTGAACTATTCGGTCACTATTCGGTCCCAAAAACAGGGACCGAATAGTGACTGAATATTTCGATCACTATTTAGTGACTGAAATATTCGGTCTCAATTCGGTCACAGAAACAGGGACTGAATAGTGACCGAATATTTCGGTCATTGTTAGAGACCGAATTATTTCAGTCTCAAATCGGTCCCAGAAATAGGGACCGAATTGAGACTGAAACAGTCAGTCTCAATTCGGTCCCTGTTTCTGGGACTGAATAGTGACTGAATATTTCGGTCACTATTAGAGACTGAATTCTTTCAGTCTCAAATCGGTCCCTAAATCAGGGACCGAATAGTGACCGAATAATTCGGTCACTAATCGGTCTCTAGTTTTTCAATTAATTTTTTTTAATATAGTTTAATTTTTAGAAAAATAACCTGTGTAAATATAGCAACGTCCACAACAATAATAAATGTCCACAAGACAACAATAATAAAAATATACACAAGCACAACAATAATAAAATGTCCACAAGATAATAATAATAAAATATTCACTCTAATAATAAAAATGTCCACAACACAACAATAAAAAGTCCACAACAACAATAAAAATATACACAACATCACAATAATAAATTATCCAACACAACTAAATGACAATAACAATAATAATAATAATGAAATGACAATCATGAATCCTCGTCCTCGTGCTCGTCTCCTCCCACGCCACTCGATGAAGGAACCTACAATACATATAAAACAATAATAAGTTAAAATTGAATACTATTGTAAACAATAAATTATTCAAATTTATAAATAAAATCGACAGCCAATCGAATGAGTATTTCTAATTTTGCACTCTCAAACCTAAGTTCTTCATTTTTCAGCTAAACTAACTTGCTTAATATAAGTTTGAGGCGTCGAGCTCAAACTGGGAGTCCGAATTAAACTCCGTCAATTTCTACAAGTCACAATCATCGTCCTAGCTGTGTTGGAAAAAACCGGAGGCCAATCGGATGAGTATTTCTAATTTTGAACCCCCAAACCTAAGTTCTTCATTTTTAAACTAAACTCACTTGCTTATTGTAAGTTTGAGCGTCGAGTTCAAACCGGGAGTCCAAATTGAACTCCGTCAATTTTCACAAATCACAATCATCGCCTTGACCGTGGTGGAAAAAACTGATCGCCAATCGGATAAGTATTTCCAATTTTGGACCCCCAAACCTACCTAAGTTCTTCATTTTTGAACTAAACTAACTTGCTTAATGTAAGTGTGACCGTCGAGCTCAAACCGGGAGTCCGAATTGAACTCCGTCAATTTCCACAAGTCATAATCATCGCCCTGGCCGTGCTGGAAATAACCGGAGGCCAATCGGATGAGTATTTCTAATTTTGAACCCACAAACATAAGTTCTTCATTTTTAAACTAAACTCACTTGTTTATTGTAAGTTTGAGTGTCGAGCTCAAACTGGGAGTCCGAATTGAACTCCGTCAATTTTCACAAATCACAATCATCGTCCTGGCCATGGTGGAAAAAACCGATCGCCACTCGGATGAGTATTTCCAATTTTGGACCCCCAAACCTAACTAAGTTTTTTATTTTTTGAACTAAATTAGCTTGCTTAATGTAAGTGTGACCGTCGAGCTCAAACCGGGAGTCCGAATTGAACGCCGTCAATTTCCACAAGTCACAATCATCGCCCTGGCCGTGCTGGAAAAAACCGGAGGCCAATCGGATGAGTATTTCTAATTTCGAACCCCCAAACCTAAGTTCTTCATTTTTAAACTAAACTCACTTGCTTATTGTAAGTTTGAGCGTCGAGCTCAAACCGGGAGTTCAAATTGAACTCCGTCAATTTCCACAAATCACAATCATCGCCCTGACCATGGTGGAAAAAACCAATCGACAATCGGATGAGTATTTCCAATTTTGGACCCCCAAACCTACCTAAGTTCTTCATTTTTGAACTAAACTAACTTGCTTAATGTAAGTGTGACCGTCGAGCTCAAACCGGCAGTCCGAATTGAACTCTGTCAATTTCCACAAGTCATAATCATTGCCCTAACCGTTCTGGAAAAAAACGGAGGCCAATTGGATGAGTATTTCTAATTTTGAACCCTCAAACTTAAGTTCTTCATTTTTAAACTAAACACACTTGCTTATTGTAAGTTTGAGCGTCAAGCTCAAACCGGGAGTCCGAATTGAACTCCGTCAATTTCCACAAATCACAATCATCGCCCTGGCCGTGGTGGAAAAACCTGATCGCCAATCGGATGAGTATTTCCAATTTGGGACCCCCAAACCTACCTAAGTTCTTCATTTTTGAACTTAATTAACTTGCTTAATGTAAGTGTGACCGTCGAGCTCAAACCGGGAGTCCGAATTGAACTCTGTCAATTTCCACAAGTCACAACCATCGCCCTGGCCGTGCTTGAAAAAATTTGAGGCCAATCAGATGAGTATTTCTAATTTTGAACCCCCAAACTTAGGTTCTTCATTTTTAAACTAAAGTCACTTGCTTATTGTAAGTTTGAGCGTCGAGCTCAAACCGAGAGTCCGAATTGAACTCCGTCAATTTCCACAAATCACAATCATCGCCATGGCCGTGGTGGAAACAATCGATCGCCAATCGGATGAGTATTTCCAATTTTGGACCCCCCAAACCTACCTAAGTTCTTTATTTTTGAACTAAACTAACTTGCTTATTGTAAGTGTGACTGTCGAGCTCAAACCGGGAGTCCGAATTGAACTCCGTCAATTTCCACAAGTCATAATCATCGCCCTGGCTGTGATGGAAAAAACCGGAGGCCAATTGGATGAGTATTTCTAATTTTGAACCCCCAAACCTAAGTTCTTCATTTTTAAACTAAACTCACTTGCTTATTGTAAGTTTGAGCGTCGAGCTCAAACCGGGAGTCCGAATTGAACTGCGTCAATTTCCACAAATCACAATCATCGCCATGGCCGTGGTGGAAAAAACTGATCGCCAATCGGATGAGTATTTCCAATTTTTGACCCCCAAACCTACCTAAGTTCTTCATTTTTGAACTAAACTAACTTGCTTAATGTAAATTTGGTCGTCGAGCTCAAACCGGGAGTATTCATGTATGAGTATTAGTATTTTTAATTTTGGACCCCCAAATCTAACTAAGATCTCCCTTTTTAACTAACCTAACTTGCTTAACATGAAATTATGCGTCGTTGAACCCAAATTAAACTTAAACTAACTTAACTAACTTAACTGTTAAAATAAAAAAAGTAAAATAAAATAAATTTACTCACGTGAGGGGCGTGTGCTGATGTCGATGGTGCTGCCTGTGGAGGCGGAATGCTGACCTGGGAGAAGGCCTGGGAGATAACCTGGGATAGGGTCTGGGAGAGCTGGGCCTGTAGTGCGTCGGTCACCTACATCTACATCTGGGTCAGATGAGTCCTCCTCGAATCCGCCGCCAGACAAGACTCTAAACCAGATATCGTATTGCAATGAAGCCCATCATGTCACTGGGAGAAGTACCTGAGTACCAACTCCCGCGTTGAATGCACTGGTCTGTGACGCTGAACTGGATCCTCCGATAACACCCGGCTTGTGTTGATACTGTGCCCAAAACCATACATATGGCCTTTCTTTGGGGCATAGATGCCGCAACCCATACCTCAGGATCTAACTGCGGCTGCTCGTACCCCCCCGGCGTACTTCTCTGTCATTTGTTGGCTATATGACTCCTGCAAAAAACAAGAAAAAATAACAATATAATATTCATCTGTAATGCAAAAATTAAAATGGTGAATATCTGTAAATACTTACCGCAACCTCTCGGCTCTTTCGCTAATGTATTGACCGTTCCTTTTTTCTTATGTGTTCTATCAAACACCTCCAAAAATGTCGGCGGCCTTTTTAGCTCCTTTTCCTATTTGACAGAGAAACCATGACATAAATGAGTACCTATATAATAAAGATATCAGAAATGGCCAAATTACTTACCATCTGGACTGATGGGTCGTAAAGGAGCGGACCCACCAGTATGCATGTTGGCCTCTGGATTGGCAGCTCGATTCACTTTCATTATTGTGGATGTTTGTTGCCATCTCTCTGCAGCCCATATGTTGCACAAAGTTTCCCAGTAGTCTCCCCTCATCCAACTCGGTGCCCGCTCCCTCCAAGAGTCGGGTCTGCACTCTGAGAGACTTTTTCTGCATTTTTCCTCGCATTATACATCAAATTCTTAAAATGTGATCGTGCGGTCATCGTCCATGCAAATCGAGACCGCGCCTCGTCCGACGACATGTGAATCGATGATTGCTCTATATAGATAAGATTAGTTAACTGCATGTAGGAATGAGATAAGAAATAAATTATAATAAGAAATTACTACCATGAACATCTGATACAAGTGCTCCTGGACCTCCATCGGGAAATCATTGAATCTATGAATAGGCCCAGGAAAGTGTGCTTGTAATGTTTTTTTGATAATTGAGATCCTTGCGCGGGCTCTATTTATATCACTAAAAATGTAACTGCTTAATGTGAATTTATGAACTAAATTCACCTCATTGCCCCTAAAAATACAGACATCTAGATTACGTACCATTGATCCAGGACCTCCCGCAGAGTGCTCTCGTAAAAACTACTGCCTCCCCCTCCTTCAGACTAACAGCACCTCAGCACCGAACCTGGAAAAAAATGCTGAACAACGTAAGATTTTGTACAAAAATACTAATAATGACTATACAAATACCATAGTATTTAATATACATACCTACTAGTGCATCAAGAGAATGTGTAGAGTGACCTGAGCATGTACATTTAATGGCATCAGAATCAATGCATACATGAAAGTATAACTTTAAATATACATACATGCTCTACAGGAGGAGACCCAGAGGCTGCACCACCTGTAACAAGAATGCTGGGATTAGTATGAGGAAGTGTAAACTCACCCGAACCGTAATAATTTTATGCAGAAAGATCAATGCCAATAAAGTACATTCTTCAAATATACATACCTGCAGCCATGGTAGGAGACACAAAGGAAGGACCAGCAACTGTAGAAATTCTAATAACATTAATAATATGTATAAATAATGACTACCAAATACTTGGAAATTGAAATATACAAACCTGGTCCTCTAGGTGGAGGAGGAGTCAGCTCACCCGAAGGAGAACTAGAAGTTGTAACAATTTTAATGGCATTAATACTACACAAGTACAGATAAATAATGCACAAAGAAAACTACACACATAAACTACACTAGAAAAATATACATATACATACTTGATGCGTGGAACAAAGCCCTCCACGGAGGCCCCTCACAGAACTGGTGCCCGATCGTGCTCCACGCACCATATCTTCATAGGGAACATAAAATAATAATGTTCAGTAGTCAATTGCTTATATTGAAAGTGAGCTACTTCAAATATACTCTACAAATGTGAAAACATTCTACCCTTTTTTAATTGATATCCATTTCCTCCTCAGATGATGACGATATGTCTAATTCAACCCCATCTTCATCATCATCTTCACATTCATCACTGGTATATTCCTCTTCCTCATCAGAACTTTCACATTCAATATCTGTACGACGAGCACTATTGTCTTGCATCTCACGTGGATCGACTTCTTCGACCTCATTTCCGTGAGACAAGGAAATTGGTGCTTCAGATTCGTCTTCTCCAATATGAGTTGTCAACTCTACATTTTCAACAAAGTCTTCTTGAAAGAATTCTGCGTTTACCTCTTCAGGTGTCTGATCAGTCATGTCCAATTCATAATCAGAGAATAGTCTTGACTTAACTCTGCAAACTACCCACCAATCATTTCGTTCTTTGTTTGTAGATGATGGATAGCTTGTATAATACACTTGCTGGGCTTGTGTGGCTAAGATGAATGGCTCATAAGTATTCAATTTTGACTTATGCTTAAGCTCGACAATCCCATGCGTTGTGTCATTTCGAATGAAATTCGGATCAAACCAATGACACTTGAACAAGAATATATGATTGTCTTCTCCTAGATATTGCAATTGTAGGATCTCCTCTACAATACCGTAGTAGTCATACTCACTTTCATTGTATGTACTTCCTTTTAAACATACGCCACTGTTCATGGTAGATTTATTCTGCCCATAGTCTTTTGTATGAAACCTATACCCATTGACAATAAATCTAGGATAATTCTGTGCAATTTTGGATGGGCCATAGGCTACCTGATGAACTCTTTCATCAGTAATTAAACCTTATTCAACCTGCGTGTACAAAAGACTAGTTAAAAAGTGAACATAACTTTTCTTGAATACTCTTCGACCGTGTACACTTACGCGTTTTCTTAGCCATAAGGCCAATGACTTTTCTCGTTCTTTTTCAACCTCAAAATCAGTGAGAAGTGGATTTCTTTGAATTACTTCTGAATCAAATTGTCTGCAATATGAATAGAAGACCACACTGAATAGCTAGAATAAAGGCAAAGAAGTTACATACACAATAAATTGTGAGATTAGTACTTACTCAACATAACATTCTAGCTCAGCACAATTTAAAAGAATATATATCTCTGCGGCACATAACTCTCTATCATCCAGCATTCGAGTTGAAGAACGTCCGAAGGCACGTCCAAGATGAGTAAATATTGAGAGTCGATTTGAACACACAGATTCCCCCCCATCATCATTACGTGGAGGTTGTGTACGACGAGTTTGAATGTCTAATTCAAAATACATTGAACAAAAGTTTGAGATTTCCTCCATAATGTATGCCTCAACAATAGAACCCTCCACTTGTTCTTTATTTCGGACTTTCATTTTGAGGTCATGCATACACCTACATCAACAATGTACAAGACAATTAGAAAACCTGTCACTGATGTAAGGTGCAATTCTAAGAAGGAAACAGTTAATATTTGTATATACCTCTCAAATGGATACATCCATCTATATTGTACTGGCCCTCCGACCTTCGCTTCATATGGTAGATGTACGAGTAAATGCTCCATTAAATTGAAGAATGAAGGCGGAAATATCTTCTCCAACTTGCATACGATGGTGACCACATTCTGTTCGATAGTTTGCACATCCTGAGGCCTGAGTTCTGATGCACATAGAATCGTGAAAAATCGACTCAGCTCAGACAACGCTCCCCATAGAGGCTTCGGCAACATGTCACGAAATGTAATAGGTAGCAACCTTTGCATGAACACATGGCAGTCGTGACTCTTCATTCCATATATCTTTCCCTCACTGACGTTGACAGAACGAGCAATATTAGACACATAACCGTCAGGAAATCTCAACTATTTCAACCACTGACACACTTCCTTTACTTGTCCTCCTCCAAGCCCATAAACTGCTTTTGGTTTAATTGATTTCCCATTTACTTCAACAAGTTCTAACTCTGGACGTTTACAGAGCATGGACAAGTCCAAGCATGCGTTCACATTGTCCTTTGTTTTACCTTTGATATCCATAACAGTGTTGAATACATTATCAAAGACATTTTTCTCGATATGCATCACGTCTAGATTGTGCCGTACAAGAAGAGTCGACCAATACGGTAGCTCCCAAAAAATGCTTCTCTTCACCCAGTTGTGCTCCTTCCCAAAACCTGAAAGGTGTCCAGTGTTGCCCATCTGTTGTGTGATATCTGGAAAATTTGCAACACATGCTGCCATATGATGACCGGACAACCTCTCGAATATAACTTCATCTCGTTCCTTTCTGTTCTTTAGGAATGCATCTTTTTGTCTTCTGAAAGGGTGATCAGTTGCTAAAAACTGTCGATGGCAATCAAACCAGCAGGATTTCCGACCTTGTTTAAGTACAAACGATTTGGTATTATCCATACAATACGGACATGCTAGCCTCCCATGTGTGCTCCAACCAGATAGCATTCCATATGCAGGAAAATCACTTGTAGTCCACATCAATGCTGCCCTCATGGTGAAATTTTGCTTTCTAGATGCATCATAAGCATTGACCCCCTCAGTCCATAATAATTTCAATTCATCAATCAAAGGTCTTAGATAGATGTCTATATTTTTTGTAGGACTTTTCGGACCAGGAATCAATAAGGACAGGAACAAATTCTCTCGCTTCATGCACATGCTCGGAGGAAGGTTGTATGGTGTCACGAACACTGGCCAGTTGGAGTAGGAAGCCACTGAACCTCCAAATGGATTGAATCTGTCAGTGCATAAACCAAGCCTCACATTACGCGACTCCCTTGAGAAGGTAGGATAAACATGGTTGAAATGAATCCAAGCTTTGCCATCTTCAGGATGAGTCATAATATCCCTGTCCAGATATATGAAATTCAGATTTCAAGTTCAGCAACTGTGACACCGGTGACAACCGAGTGTGTTTTTGACAACCATCCCACAATGGCTCATCAGCATCCTTAAGTAACTGATAGAATCTTTCGGCTCCCTTATTCGGCACGTCTTCAGCGTATACAGGATCCTTATGTACACTGAATGTCGGACCAGCAACATCTACAACCATATCCACGTACGTACTTGTGCCTTCCACATTACTAGGCTCGTGCGACTAGAACTCCTCACCATGACATGTCCAATTCATATAACCTTCAACAAACCCTTTTCTGTATAAATGGCATTGAACCTCCCATGGTGAATTCCACTTCAATTTTTTACAAATCAGACAAGGACATCGGATGCGACCTTCGCTGTCTACTGCTGCATTTGGATTCCCCAATGCAAACTGAATGAAATTCTCAACTCCGACCCTAAACTCCACGGACACCACATGATTAACTATTCTGCGATACATCCATGAACAGTCTGAAGCCATTTCTTTCCTGCGCCCAACCAATACTAACAAACAAATAACTTTAAAATTCAAAATCACACATCCTTCGACACAACCGAAATGAATAGGAAGGATTTATTATTTAGATTATCACTTTTTACCCATCTGTGAATATTTGATCGCACTCAGATGACCATTTACTATGTGTTTGTATTATTTGCTGAAAATTTTGGCAGCATCTCCCCACACCTCTCTGATATACCAAAAATATTTATTGATTAAGATATTTTCTTAAACACTTACTAATAAGTGGTTAAGAAAATATTCTAAATCAATAAAGGTATATCAGAGAGGAGTGAGTAGACGCACCCAAAATTTTCAACAAATAATACAAACACATAGTAAATGACCACCTAACTGCGATCAAACATTCACAGACTGTCCAAAAAGGGACAATTCAAGACTTTGAGTTAGATATACACGTTCTCATCTTTGAAAATAAGACTCGTGCACATCAATCTCAAAGTCTTGAACGGGAGGTTCATTGACACGGGCTTAACACGCTCTCGTGAAGTGTGTGCAGTGTTAAAAAGAAAATAAAAACTAAAGCATACATATAAACAAGTGCAATAATAAACCAAATTCACACATACATGTCAATGAATTGCATTAAAGTAATTAAAAAGTGCAGTACATATAAAATAAGTGCAATAATAAACCACATAAATATGAAAAGAAAATTAAAACAATATCATATATATAAGCAAGTGCAATAATAAACCAAATTCACACATACATGTAAATGAATTGCAATAAAGTAATTACGAAGTGCAATACATATAAATAAGTGTAATAATAAACAATGCTGACGAGAGTGTAACTTTCCTGGGATCTAAATTATTTGAGGAGGATATGATTTCAAGTGAAATTTCTGTTCACCCAAGTTATTTAAAACAAATGAAAGCACATCAGGTAGAAGGATTCAAATTCTTGGTGAGGAATCAGGTGTGCAGGGGGAAGTCCCCTGCCGCTCCAACCCCACGCCACTACCAACTTTGTCCAACAAGTGAGGGTAAAAAGGTAGTGGGCTCACCTTTAGTTTCTAACTCTATTAAATTGATAGTGGCTAATTATACCATAAGAAAATTGATGGGAACTATTTATTTTAGGATGGCACTAAATTTTGAGTTTTTTGACATCTTGAAGATTACGGGCTTATTTGGAATTAGGCTGGAATGGATGGACTAATATGTAAACCTTTATTATCATCATGATTGACTAATTATTGAACTTTGATTGACTAATTATCCACGTTCACACAATCTGCCATTGTCTTGATGGTCCAACTTCTTTATCTAATAACATTTCTTTAACACTATACATGTTTAGTCAGATACTTTTGCACATATGTCTAGTGTGTTGTCTCCGTTTTTTGCGTATATTTTGCAGTTGTAAGCAGATTTTCCTTATATATTTGCTTAAATATGTGTTTTTGTCTTCTTGACCTCTACTCTGTTAAGGCTGATAACAGATCTCAATAGCTTGGTGTTCTGAAAAGATGGGAGGAGAACAGGAGTATTATATTCTTGGGCTATAAGCAGTTTTCTACTATTATCTGTGATGCAAAAGACAATATAACTGCTACATGTCACTAAATGTCCCTAGCCTCCTCATTTTAGATGAGGGTCATACTCCAAGAAATGAAAACACGAACATCTTTCGAACACAGTTCATCTTCACATGCAGAGACATATCTTCCATTATCATATATTACTTGAGAAGTAATTCTGAATTTAGATACAAGACTTAATTCTGGATTCCAATATAAGACCCAATTTTGAATTCAAACACAAGACTTATTTCTAGATTTAAATATGAAACTAAAAATAAATCTCAGTTCTGAAAATATGAAACTTAGTTCGAAATCTAAATATGACACTCATTTCTGGGTTTTAGGTTTGAACTTTAATTCTAAGTATGAACCTTAGTTCTGAATCATGATTCAATTTTCAAATTAAATATGAAGCTTATTTTTGTATTCGAATATAAAAATCAGTTCTAATTTTACATATCAAGCTCAATTCTAAATTTAGATGTGAAACTTTCCAGCAGATCCAGGAAGCTTTACTAATATCATGGTGGCAGACGGTAGGGATGGCAGCAAGTATCAAACGTACATGCATATATATATATATATATCAATACTTTGTACAAGAATATAAGGAAAACACTTAAAAACAACATGCCATGGCATTTTATTGTTCTACACTGGTTTATGGCAAACCAGACAATTTCGCTCTTTATTTCAATTAATATTTAACTATATATTTTAACCAGATATTTATATCCATTTTATGATGAGGTTCATCTAAGATTTGTTCATATCTCACTTAATAACCTTAGGAATAAGAAATGTATAAAGCATCATCTTCCACTGAAATATAATTCTTACAAACAAACTATACAGGTGATTACTCATGGTTTAATTAACCAGGTATACAGAACCAACCTTGGTCTTTCTCCCCTGCCTGCACAGTCCCGCCCAACCCCCCTGTCTGCACAGCACCCCCCCCCCCCACACGCACACACAACACACACACATCACAGACCCCCCCCCCCTCATTGGCCTACGCACAGCCCCCCCAACCCACCTGTCTGCACTCGCCTGTGTTTCCATGCAATTCTCAACTTTAGCCAAAATATCCATAACTTCACCCTTGGAGAGACTCCCATTGTCCACTGAAACAATTTCCTCCCCCTGAAAAGCTTCCTCAACTTGCTCCATCGTCGTATGTAAGTCCTTCGATACTGGAAGTGGGGCAGGAGGTGCCAAGGCCACAATATTTTCCTCCTAAGGCCCAACAGCCCCCTCTAACACAAAGAGCGGAACGCGAGAGATAGGGGTATCTAGGAAGAGGCCTTTAGGTAGAAACGAAAAGGGGAGAAGGGCATCCTCCTCCTCCTCCCCGCTGCAAGACCCAATACCACCTTCATCACCCGCACGATCGCCGGAGCCACCTCCGCTGGCCTCACGACTAGCCCCCTCAGGAAGACTCTCCAATTGAACCATGGGAGCCGCCGGAAAATCCGAAGCTGGGGTTGGTTCTGCGACCGTCAAACGGTGTCTCAAGCACTTCCTAAACATGGCCCTCTTCTGCCGAGCCAGACACCTACCGCAACAACTTCTCACCTAAGGACATATAGAGTCATGTTGCTGAGGATGGGAGTTGGTGCATGATGCAAGCACTACCTTTCCTGAACCTCCCAATGCAAATGTGGGAGACACCCATGTTAACTGCAGCTCCACAGCCTCCGCCAAGGATGGCGTCTGGATGCCACCCTCCGACATACCACTGCAAGGCAACACCAAACAAGGTCCAACTGGCACCGGGGAAACTCCAATCGAACCAAATGAAGCTGGCACCACCGCAGCTGTCAGGGGTGGGGGGGGGGGGGGGGAGGACATGGAGACAGAGGGAGGGGGTAGGGGCGCACGGCAGGGTGTTGGGGGGGGGGGTTCCCCAGTGGGGGGCGGGCGATGGCGTCCGGCAATGGTGGCAGCTTCCGGCGACGGTGGCGCAAGGGAGAGAGAGAGAGCAGGGACGAAGGAGAGAGAGAGATAGTGTGTTGGGATGGAGGAGAGAGAGAGAGTGCACGAAAGGGGCAAATAGGGAGGGAAGGGCGGCTATAGGGACCGAATAGAGACCGATAAATATCAGTCTCTATTCGGTCTCTAAATAGAGACCGATTTTATTTCAGTCACTGTTCGGTCCCTATTTAGGGACCGAACAGTGACTGAAATAAAATCGGTCCCAAAATTCTCTCACAACCTGCGAACCCACGAAAATTTGTGACCGACATCACAGCAGTCAAAATATAGAGACCGATAAATTCGGTCCCTATTCGGTCCCTACATAGGGACTGAATAGGGACCGAATCAGAGTCGGTCTCTAAAATACATATTTAGAGACCGATAACTGTCGGTCACTATTCGGTCCCTATTTAGGGACCGAATTTATCGGTCTCTATATCGGTTGCTAAAACTGTTTTTCCTTGTAGTGTGCCACCCTCACGCATGCAGGCAGTCCGCAACCGTGCAGACGACGTTGCTCGCGGGACTGCACAACAGGCGGTTCGCGGGCATGGCGGAGGTGCTACACGTGGACGAGGTGGAGGCGCGGTTCGTGCGCCTGCAGGCGACGCAGACGGCGGCCATGCAGGCAGCATAGACCACGGTCATGCAGGCCGCGCGGCACATGTCCACGCAGGCGGGCGCGCCGTTCGCAAACTGCAGCCATGCAAGCCGTGCGGCCCGTGTCCACGCGAGCGAGCCCACCGTCCGCGGCCTCGCGGGAGGCCGCACGGACCACTGCCAGGCGGGCTGGTAAGCGGACCTTGACCGGGGACCCATGGTCTGTGGCCATGTTAGCTGGTGCGGAAGCCGTGCGATCCATAGCCATGCGGGCCGACGTGGAGGCGACGTCCGCAACCATGCAGACCACGGTGGCATCTGTGGCCCAGGTGTGCACAAAGACATTTGTGGCCCTGGCAGACGCGTAGGTTTGCGCGGGGGTGGTTCCATACGTGCAAATGTGGTGGTTCCCGAGGGTGAAGGTGTGGCGCTTTGCGGGCATGTTGGCTTGGCTGAAAGCAGAGGTACTGGCGGACAAGGGTGCATGGGTACTGATCCACCCATGCACATCCTTCTTGCAGGCCAACTTCGTGGTGTCTGACATAGTGTACTCAAACACACCTTTTTGGTGGAACAGGCCCGCATGCGAGCGTCGACCTGTCGGCGTCGTGATCTTGACTGTCTTGCAAGACGTCGCACTAATGTGGTGTTGCCTAGTGGACCCTGTGGTCGAGCCCGACTTATCCACATTATTGGACGTGGACTGACAGGGAATGGTATCCTAGTCTCTCATCACCACAATAATGATAATTTGGCAGTATGACGAGTCCAACGTCACATGCGGCATGTTCTCCGACATCGTGCTATGACTCCAACCCGCCTCCAGACGATGGCTTTTGCTATTATGATATTATCGCCATTTTAAACATGATTTTATTGTTCCTTCGGATCATTATGAGTTTCATAATTATAAGATTGTCTTATTTAAGTCCATGCAATAAATTGTATTAATTAGTTTGATCTTATAAGTTTATTCATGCACTTTATATTCAAGCAATCTATGTACGATCTGATTGTTTAAAATCATGTGTTGAATCCTTTATTAAAAATGAGTTTTGAACATGTATGATTAGTTGTTGTTAATTCTTTATTTGAATATTCATGTTTAGTATATACATACTTATTAATTGAGAGATGTTAGTTTGTGACGACCCTCATTATACCGGTACGGTTATACCAACCCACGTCGGTATAGTGAACGTTATCACAGTGGGGCATTTACCCAAACAATAACATACGATTGAGATACACATAAATATAGACACAGAGTAGCGGAAGTAAAAGAACCATTGTCTTCATTTCATTCATCATCCACATTTAACATACATGATTCAACTAACAATTTTAAAAGAACTAAAGTCCACATAATGAAATACTAAACTCAAATACATAGTTTGTCCACAAATTTCATAATGTTTCTGTTACAATGCCTTGTTACATACAATGGAAGCAAAATCACTCTACAACTCCGCCAAGCTACTCCCCGCGCTCGGAGTCGCTCTCCACGGTCTCCTCCAAAGGTGTATCACCTACTAAACCTTTACGCCGAAGCAAGGAGTGAGTCTAAAAGACTCAGCAAATAACACCACACATATCATACATGCATATATCATAGTAGGTTTTACAATCTATTTCACAAAGCAAAACATATAGCATGCTTGGACATTTATAAAAGACAACCTATCATGGTAACTTTTCCAAGGTAAACACATGGTTCATGATTTCAGATTTATCAAAATAAAATGTCCTATCACATGCTTTCTACTTATTCCATCACATAATGGTTTCACCTCCAATTAAGCAAAACATGAGAGCAACCAAACATGGTGTGCTTACATACATGAAATGAGACCTTCCTATCATGATTTCTACACATTCTTGCACATGCACATTATCGTTTTATACACTTTTAGCTTGCTGTTTTGGCATGAATTAGAAGTTCACAACAAATCATATGAGAGCTACAATCTCAATTAACTATATCATGGTGACGCTTAATTATGGAAACATTTGCACATAAGTAAGAAATGCTACTAGCATGGATTCTACGCATTTGTACACATGTAAAGCATTTTCATAACTACGATTAGGTTGCTGTTATGACACAAGTTTAACATTAACATATCATGGATCACCATTTCATCATCTAATACATTAGTTTCACATGTTTGCACAATTTCCTCGTTCACATAGTTCACTTCTTTACACATTGCACATTTACACATGTTCACACTACACAATTTACACATGATCACATTCACATTTCACATTTTACACTTTACACTTTAGTGCCGTGACACATAGTCCAAACCACCATTAGAAGGACACATACACATCACATACACATAGACGTCACCTAGGCAATATAGTGACGACTCTTGGACTGCGCAGACCGGGAGAACAAGTCTCCACCCTAACCAGTGGTACTTGTCCACCTCCAGGATTTCATCCTAATGCCCTTAGGATCTTAACACATTGAACCTTCCCATGGGAACTTTTCCATGGTACGGTTCCACGGCCCTCTATGGAAGCAGTATCACCCTTGGCACAGTCTTACACATTACACATATCGATTTTTACACACATTTTATACATGGCGCACACACATCTTTACATTCTCTCATTCACACACATGGCTTTGTTTTCCTAGCATGATACTACAGATAACAGAGATTACACATTCAGTAAGTTGCATAAATCAGGTTGCACACGCATTTCAAATCATTTTCACAATAGCATGTATTATTCACATATTTTCGCATGGAAGTTTCATATTGCATTTTACAGTTGTCCAAACAGCCTGAAAATTTAACCACATGCTGATTACAGGTTTATGATTTCACATGCAAAATTTCACGTTTTTCTGATTCATATTGCATTTACAGAAATTAAAAACTTCAGTTGTATGCCATTCATAATTCAATTTGTCATAGAACATAACATGAATCTCAGATTTGACATTTCACAAATCTGAATCTATCATACATATTGTCATAGAAATTTTCCCCAAATTTATTTCACAACATACAATTTACTGTGGATTTTTGGAAATCCCACACATACTTCCTATTTCCATTGCAGTAATTACAGTAAATCATATGAACATGAAAAATTTATCGAATTTGTGGGGTATGAATTGACACATATACACATGGGATAAAAACATCTGGGGCATTTAATTCCTCAGGAATCATATAGACAGTAGGTAGTCATGCATAATCCATTTTCCCCAACATGTATTTCAATAAATCCAATAATTTATGCCATCCACATAAAAACATAGAAATTTCCACACACATCACATTAGATATTTTACATAACATATCAAAATTACACTATATCCTCATGCGTCAAAGTCCAGAAAATACTTAT
The DNA here is from genome assembly GCA_014218235.1 of Colocasia esculenta. NCBI lineage: Eukaryota > Viridiplantae > Streptophyta > Magnoliopsida > Alismatales > Araceae > Colocasia > Colocasia esculenta. Next base: position 31,321,364 of record CM024759.1, read on the forward strand.
TTAAGGCAGAACAGTTCACTGTTCTGCACTGAAGAACTTGGCGACAGTGTTTGGCCGTTCAAGGAGTTTGGATGGCAAGATCGCTGGACGCATACTGGAGATCTTGGCGTCAAGGGCATTGACGCCAAGTTCCTGTCTGTGCAAGAACACAGACCGAGCTCCAAATAACAGGGGAATGTGAGGATCCAGGACACGAGGAAAGTCTGTAAAAATAAGAAAACCCTACTAGACATCTACATGGACGATGTGTGTAGGTTACTTGCCTCTGAAAAATACTCCAAAGGGATCTAGGGTTCGTAGAAGCTCTCCTTGGGCAGTCCCAAGAAGTCTCCAAAACTTCCTTCCTCCTGGTTCTCAGTCGATCTCCACAGCAAGTTGGGGTCGGAGAGCTCTTCCTCGATGTTCCAGCTATCTCCTTATTGTTGTAGAACGCCAGGAACACCTTCACACTAATGGATCCGAGCTTGCAAAGTTCAACTCTTCTCACATACCAGAACTGGGTTTTTCTTCTTCTCCTCTTTGCAAAGAGCCAAAGAGAGCTCTGGGGTTTGCAAGGAGAGGTTGGTTTAAAGGAGAGGGGTCTCTCCTTTCCCGCAGGGGTGATGTGAGGCCTTCATAGCCGTTGGGGACAGCTCCCCAATGGCTGGGGTTGCTTGTCCCCGGAAATTCGGGCTCTGCATGCATGCATGTCAGAGATCTTAACGTCCACATCCATGGACGTTGGATTAAGTGTTAGCGTCCATCGATGTGGACGCTGGATCAGCATGGGCGTCCATCCATGTTGACGCCAACAGGGCCCTTCGGCCAGAACTCAAAACATGCAGAAACCATGCTTAACTTATACATATTTACATGCCATACATATGTATTATCATGTACACACTACCAACATGTCATTCATACATTATTTACAAATAATTATACACATGCACACATAAGTATAACTAGTTAATACACACGTAGATATGTACACCTATGCATACACAAACATGAATTATTTACACGAAATAAAATAATGCAACGAAATGCGAGGGCCTTACACCCTCTCCCCCTTAAAGAAACTTCGTTCTCGAAGTTTAAACAAAACTACTCCAACAAACGGGGATACTTCTTCTTCATCGCATCCTTAAGCTCCCAAGTAGCCTCCTCTCGCGAGAAGTTCCGCCATAGAACTTTCACCGACGCAATACCCTTGTTCCGGAGATGCTGAATCTTCCGGTCAAGAATAGCTACTGGTTGCTCCACATACGACAAATCTGGCTGAATCTCCACTGGCTCGTGACTAATCACATGAGATGGATCTCGGACATACTTCCTGAGCATAGAAACGTGGAATACGGGATGAACACTAGCTAAAGCTGGGGGTAGAGCTAGCTCATATGCCACGCTGCCCAATCGTCTGAGAATCTCATATGGACCAATGAATCTAGGGCTCAACTTACTATGCCTGTCAAATCTGACGACACCACGAGTAGGTGATATCTTCAAGAAGACATGGTCACCCACCTCGAACTCCAAATCCTTCATTCTGTTGTCGGCGTAGCTCTTCTGCCTATCCTGCGCCGCAACAAGCCTCTTCCTGATAACCTGGACCTTATCCGAAGTCTCCTGAACTAACTCCGGAGCGATCAGCTACCTATCACCGGTCTCCTCCCAACATAAAGGAGATCTGCAAGGCCTACCATACAACGCCTCAAATGGAGCCATACCAATACTCGCGTGAAAGTTGTTGTTGTATGCGAACTCCACTAGAGGTAAATGATGCTCCCAATCATCCTTCCAATCCAGTACACACGATCTTAACATATCCTCGAGCGTCTGGATAGTCCTCTTGGACTGCCCATCTGTCTGGGGATGAAACGCCGAACTGAGCTTCAGCTCCGAACCTAACGCATGCTGAAGACCCTTCCACAACCTCGAAGTAAATCTCGGATCTCGATCCGAAATGATCGACTTTGGCACACCATGCAATCTAACCACACTACTAACATACAATCTAGCTAAGCTCTCAACCGACTGCTTCTTCTTCATAGGCAAGAAATGCGCAGTCTTCGAGAATCTATCTACGATCACCCAAATCGAGTCGTTGCCCCTTCTAGATCGAGGCAAACCCGAAACAAAGTCCATAGTGACAGCTTCCCACTTCCACACTGGGATCTCCATCCTTTGCATAAGGCCGGATGGTCGCTGTCGCTCGGCCTTTACTTGCTGGCATACTAAACACCGGGATACACAATCCGCTACATCCCTCTTCATGCCAGACCACCAAAAGGACCTCTTCAAATCCTGGTACATCTTGGTGTTACCCGGATGAATAGAGAATCGCGATCTATGAGCCTCTGCTAACACATGCTCACGGACATCTACCAAATCAGGGACACAAACACGGTGATGGAATCTAATCACACCGTCCTCATCACGAGCAATGCCTGCCTTGCCCACTAACTCTAAGAGTCTAGGGTCGACTTTTTGTTGCTCGATCACCTCATCCAAAACCGAGGACCTAAGAGATAACTGAGCTACAAAAGCCTGGCATAGCGATGGCTCTAACTCAGTCAACGCGCAAGCCGCATCCTCCAACATCTTCCAATCCTGCTGGAGAGATGGCCTCTTTCTACTCAGAGCATCCGCTACGACATTCGCCTTTCTAGGATGATACTGAAGGTCGAAGTCATAGTCCTTCAAAAACTCAATCCATCTTCTCTGCCTCAGGTTTAATTCCCTTTGGGAGAAAAGATACTTCAAGCTCTTGTGGTCGGTGAACACCTCAAATCTGACACCATAAAGATAGTGCCTCCAGATCTTTAGTGCATGAACCACTGCTGCGAGCTCCAAATCATGAGTCAGATAGTTCTTCTCATGCTCCTTCAACTGACGAGAAGCATAAGCCACTACCCTTTCCTGCTACATTAGCACACAGCCTAAACCAATCCGAGACGCATCCGTGTAGATAGCAAAACCCTCTACACCGCTCGGTAAGACTAACACCGGAGTTGACGTGAGCTTAGTCTTCAACAATTGAAAACTACTCTCACACTTCTCGGACCATACAAACTTCACTCCCTTTCTGGTAAGCTGAGTCAATGGGGCGGCGATGGATGAAAATCCCTCAATGAATTGCCGATAATAACCAGCCAAACCTAGAAAACTACGAATCTTCGAAGGGGTCTTGGGAATCTCCCAATCCATAACTGCTTGGACCTTTGCTGGATCAACTGCAACACCAGCACCGGAGATAACATGCCCGAGGAAATGAACCTCGCGCAACCAGAAATCGCACTTGCTGAATTTTGCATACAGCTTGTGCTCACGAAGAACCTCTAATACTACTCTCAAATGCTGACGGTGTGTGGCCTCATCCGAAGAGTAGACCAACACGTCGTCTATGAAGACCACTACAAAGCTATCTAGGTATGGTCTAAACACCCTGTTCATGAGATCCATGAACGCTGCAGGGGCGTTGGTCAATCCGAAAGGAAGAACCAAAAACTCATAATGTCCATAACGGGATCTGAATGCCGTCTTGGACACATCCTCACTCCGAATCCTAAACTGATGATAACCAGATCGCAAATCAATCTTAGAAAAGACTGATGCATCTTGCAGCTGGTCAAACAAATCATCAATATGAGGTAAGGGATACCTGTTCTTCACCATCACTTGGTTTAGCTTTCTGTAGTCAATGCATAACCTAAGTGACCCATCTTTCTTCTTGACGAATAATACAGGTGCGCCCCAAGGGGAAACACTAGGGCGAATAAATCTCTTATCTAGCAACTCTTGCAACTGCCTCCTTAACTCGGCTAACTCCGCAGGTGCCATCCGATATAGAGCCTTCGAGATAGGAGAGGTGCCCGGAAGCAACTCTATGGTAAACTCTATCTCTCTATCCGGTGGCAATCCAGACAAGTCATCAGGAAAGACATCTGGAAAGTCTTGCACCACATCAATCTCCACAAGAGTAGGTGACTCATCAGCCTTAGGTACTAGTACCACGCTGGCAAGAAAAGCGTCACAACCCTTGTTTACCATGCGCATCGCCTTCATGGCAGAGATGACTAACTTTCTCGCCAAGTTCCTTGGCAAGGGATGAGAGAACTCATCCTCACAAGGAATGCGGAAAACAATCCTCTTCCCACGACAATCTACTAACGCATAGTGCTCCTCTAGCCAATCCAGACCAAGAATAGCATCATAGTCCTTCATCTTTAGCAAGAAGAAACACCCTTCTAGGACTCTATCCTCAATGCACATAGGTAACGATGGAATGCACTTCCTAGTCGATACCGTACCCGCAGGGGTGTGCACAGACAAAGGGACCTCTAAATCCTAAGACTCTATGCCTGACTCTAGGGCTAACTGCCTAGCGAACCGCTCGGAAATGAACGAGTGAGTAGCACCCGTATCAAACAAAACCCGAGCGTGCACACCTAGAAGTAAAACCGTACCTTCGGTGACATGCTCCGCCTGCTCGGCGTCCTCGCGCACTAAAGCAAACACTCGAGCTGGGGCTCGAGGCCTTCCTGGTCGTCCTGTAGCTGGCGCCGCTGCTGCTACTGCTGGGGCTGGCGCTCCGCACTGAACTCCCTGCTGAAGTCTTGGGCAATCCTTGATCTTGTGGTCGCTGCTTCCGCACTTCAAGCATTTTCCCGCAATCATCCAACATTCGGAACCACCATGTGTCTTCCCACAGTGGGGACACTCTTTCTTCACACCAGGGGAATGTATAGAGGGTACCTGAGTACTGCCGACTGCTATTGATCGCTGCTGTGTCTGGTACACCGCTTTCTTCTTGTCTTGCCGCTGGAACGTAGCTGCAGGCCTCTTCTGCGAAGCCTTCTTCTCTTCAAGGTATTGCTCCATCTCACCCTCCTATCTGCAAGCAGCACTAAGTGCCTCGTCCAAGGTGCGATGGTCGAACGCCACTAGCCTCTTCCTCAGTGATGGCTTGAGACCCATCACGAACTTCTTTGCTTTCCTGTGCTCATCTGTCACGATATGAGGTGCATACTTAGATAGTTCTGCAAACCTTGCCTCATACTCTAGCACGGTCATGGAGCCTTGAGCCAATGAGAGAAACTCCTGCTCCATCCGATCTTGAATATGCTCGGGGACGAACTTGGCCCGAAAGAGCCTCACGAACTCGTCCCAAGCAACATCAACCGCGCCGTCATCAAACCGGGTACGCAGCAACGAAGTCCACCATACATCGGCTCTTTCCTGCAGTACACCGTTCATAAGCACCATCTAAACAAATCTAACTTAACAGAACGTACAAGCATATAAACTAAAGCATACCTGTAGCATGTAGGTGGCTAATGTGACCTTGTCCTCATCGGCACACCTGATGTCTCGGAAGATCTTTTCTATCTCCCTCATCCAGCTTTCAGCTAGTAATGGATCACTCTCCCCCTTAAAAGAGGGTGGTAGCATCCTCTTGAATCTCTCCATGATGGAAGGTCCACCATGGTCCTGAGCTGGAACTTGAGCCTGCTACAATACACAACAAGCAATACACAATCAACATAATATCACATAATTAAAACAGAACAGACTACTAATTGTTTTATTAGTCTAACCTGAGCCTCCAACTGTGCCTGGAGTGCTGCCTGAGCATGAGCCTGCGTCTGCATGGCTTGCACCAGACCTTGCATGAATACTCCATAATCCACAGGCGGCGGTGGGGGAAGTACAGGACCCTGCGGTGCCGGGGCCTGCTGCTCCGCCCGATCCTCATGTCTCTGCTCGCCCTCACGAGCAGGCACACCACCACGTCTACCTCTCGAAGCCATGGCTGCAATAAATTTCAGCCACCATTAGAGCCATGCTAATTTATTTCCTAACCATTTTCTTATCTATCTTTCATTCATTATTAGTCAATTCTACACATGTGGACATTCCTATGTAGACTTAGCATGTAATGAAGATGATGATTTATGTATATTCATGTATAATCTCAATCGATCGCTCTGATACCAATCCCTGTGACGACCCTTATTATACCGGTACGGTTATACCAACCCACGTCGGTATAGTGAACGTTATCACAGTGGGGCATTTACCCAAACAATAACATACGATTGAGATACACATAAATATAGACACAGAGTAGCGGAAGTAAAAGAACCACTGTCTTCATTTCATTCATCATCCACATTTAACATACATGATTCAACTAACAATTTTAAAAGAACTAAAGTCCACATAATGAAATACTAAACTCAAATACATAGTTTGTCCACAAATTTCATAATGTTTCTGTTACAATGCCTTGTTACATACAATGGAAGCAAAATCACTCTACAACTCCGCCAAGCTACTCCCAATGCTCAGAGTCGCTCTCCACGGTCTCCTCCAAAGGTGTATCACCTACTAAACCTGTACGACGAAGCAGGGAGTGAGTCTAAAAGACTCAGCAAATAACACCACACATATCATACATGCATATATCATAGTAGGTTTTACATTCTATTTCACAAAGCAAAACATATAGCATGCTTGGACATTTATAAAAGACAACCTATCATGGTAATTTTTCCAAGGTAAACACATGGTTCATGATTTCAGATTTTCCAAAATAAAATGTCCTATCACATGCTTTCTACTTATTCCATCACATAATGGTTTCACCTCCAATTAAGCAAAACATGAGAGCAACCAAACATGGTGTGCTTACATACATGAAATGAGACCTTCCTATCATGATTTCTACACATTCTTGCACATGCACATTATCGTTTTATACACTTTTAGCTTACTGTTTTGGCATGAATTAGAAGTTCACAACAAATCATATGAGAGCTACAATCTCAATTAACTATATCATGGTGACGCTTAAATATGGAAACATTTGCACATAAGTAAGAAATACTACTAGCATGGATTCTACGCATTTGTACACATGTAAAGCATTTTCATAACTACGATTAGGTTGCTGTTATGACACAAGATTAACATTAACATATCATGGATCACCATTTCATCATCTAATACATTAGTTTCACATGTTTGCACAATTTCCTCATTCACATAGTTCACTTCTTTACACATTGCACATTTACACATGTTCACACTACACAATTTACACATGATCACATTCACATTTCACATTTTACACTTTACACTTTAGTGTCGTGACACATAGTCCAAACCACCATTAGAAGGACACATACACATCACATACACATAGACGTCACCTAGGCAATATAGTGACGACTCTTGGACTGCGCAGACCGGGAGAACAAGTCTCCACCCTAACCAGTGGTACTTGTCCACCTCCAGGATTTCATCCTAATGCCCTTAGGATCTTAACACATTGAACCTTCCCATGGGGACTTTTCCATGGTACGGTTCCACGCCCTCTATGGAAGCAGTATCACCCTTGGCACAGTCTTACACATTACACATATCGATTTTTACACACATTTTATACATGGCGCACACACATCTTTACATTCTCTCATTCACACACATGGCTCTGTTTTCCTAGCATGATACTACAGATGACAGAGATTACACATTCAGTAAGTTGCATAAATCAGGTTGCACGCGCATTTCAAATCATTTTCACAATAGCATGCATTATTCACATATTTTCGCATGGAAGTTTCATATTACATTTTACAGTTGTCCAAACAGCCTGAAAATTTAACCACATGCTGATTACAAATTTATGATTTCACATGCAAAATTTCACATTTTTCTGACTCATATTGCATTTACAGAAATTAAAACATTCAGTTGCATGCCATTCATAATTTAATTTGTCATGGAACATAACATGAATCTCAGATTTGACATTTCACATATCTGAATCTATCATACATATTGTTATAGAAATTTTCCCCGAATTTATTTCACAACAAACAATTTGCTGTGGATTTTTGGAAATCCTACACATACTTCCTATTTCCATTGCAGTAATTACAGTAACTCATATGAACATGAAAAATTTCTCGAATTTGTGGGGTATGAACTGACACATATACACTTGGGATAGAAAAATCTAGGGCATTTAATTCCTCAGGAATCATATAGACAGTAGGTAGTCATGCATAATCCATTTTTCCCAACATGTATTTCAATAAATCCAATAATTTATGCCATCCACAGAAAAACATAGAAATTTCCACACACATCACATTAGCTATTTTACATAACATATCAAAATTACACTATATCCTTATGCGTCAAAGTCCGAAAAATACTTATTTAAGGCAGAACAGTTCATTGTTCTGCACTGAAGAACTTGGCGGCAGTGTTTGGCCGTTCAAGGAGTTTGGACAGCAAGATCGCTGGACACATACTGGAGATCTTGGCGTCAAGGGCATTGACACCAAGTTCCTGTCTGTGCAAGAACACAGACCGAGCTCCAAATAACAGGGGAATGTGAGGATCCAGGACACGAGGAAAATCTGTAAAAATAAGAAAACCCTACTAGACATCTACATGGACGATGTGTGTAGGTTACTTGCCTCTGAAAAATACTCCAAAGGGATCTAGGGTTTGTAGAAGCTCTCCTTGGGCAGTCCCAAGAAGTCTCCAAAACTTCCTTCCTCTTGGTTCTCAGTCAATCTCCACAGCAAGTTGGGGTCGGGGAGCTCTTCCTCGATATTCCAACTACCTCCTTGTTGCTGTAGAACGCCGGGAACACCTTCACACTGATGGATCCGAGCTTGCAAAGTTCAACTCTTCTCACAGACCAGAACTGGGTTTTTCTTCTTCTCCTCTTTGCAAAGAGCCAAAGAGAGCTCTGGGGTTTGCAAGGAGAGGTTGGTTTAAAGGAGAGGGGTCTCTCCTTTCCCGCAGGGGTGATGTGAGGCCTTCATAGCCGTTGGGGACAGCTCCCCAATGGCTGGGGTTGCTTGTCCCCGGAAATTCGGGCTCTACATGCATGCATGTCAGAGATCTTAACGTCCACATCCATGGACGTTGGATTAAGTGTTAGCGTCCATCGATGTGGACGCTGGATCAGCATGGGCGTCCATCCATGTTGACGCCAACAGGGCCCTTCGGCCAGAACTCAAAACATGCAGAAACCATGCTTAACTTATACATATTTACATGCCATACATATGTATTATCATGTACACACTACCAACATGTCATTCATACATTATTTACAACTAATTATACACATGCACACATAAGTATAACTAGTTAATACATACGTAGATATGTACATCTATGCATACACAAACATGAATTATTTACACGAAATAAAATAATGCAACGAAATGCGAGGGCCTTACATAGTTTCTCTCCCTTTAAATTATTTGATCGAAATTACTTTAACAATATTGAATATTCTTATATAAATGAGAGATGACTGTTGGACTCTAAGTCTACTTTCGATCTTATTATATGGAGAATGTTTAATATTATAGTGTAGATTTCTGGATCAAATAGGCTAATGTCTAGAATTGTCAACTTAGCCTTCTTATTTTAATGTAGTGATTCAACGATGGCCTCCAAGAATGTTAATGTTGACTTAACAAAATAGTATAAACTAGATGGCATTAACTATGACATTTGGCATCGAAAGATACAATATCTCTTAAATGAGCAAGAATTACTTGATCACATAACTACCTCCATGACCCCGCCCGAAGAAAGCGACACTGCTTAACACTGCAGAGATCAAGAGGCCTACAAGTCATGGTTCAACAAAGATCGCAGCATGCGCTTTACACTGTTAAGCAGCATGTAGGATGATCTAATTGGCAAGTTTGATAAGTGTAAGACTGCCAAGGATATGTGGGATAAGTTGAAGATTACTTTTTGAGGAACCTCTACCACGAGGTTAAGGGCTCTAGTTTTAAAATTTGAGACCCTCCTAAAGGATCCCCGTCAGAATATGACTGAGCATCTAAGGATGATGTCAAGCATGATCCGCAACTTGAAGTCTATAGGTCACGATCTCACCGATGAGCAGTAGGTGCAGGCAGTAATAAAATCTTTGCTAGACTCCTGGACTCACATGAAATAAATCCTCACTCACAATGAGAGTATTAAGAATTTTTCTGACATCTCTCGCCATGTGGAGTTAGAGGCTGAGCGTGAGGAAACTATACGCGGTACTGCCCTTGTCGCCTAGGGAGGCAGACAACAAGGCAAGAAGGGTCCAAAGAAGAACTTCAAGAGGAAGAGGTAGAATGCATCCACTTCAAAGGTGGGGCAAACACCGAAGTGCCAAAGCGGCAAGCACGGTGGAAAGAGAGATAAGTTGAAGGCCAAATGCTATATTTGTGAACAACTAGGACATTTTGCTCGTGAATGCACTGAGCTGAAAAAGGTATTCCAATTTCTTTACTCTCCAACTGTGCATGTCTGTTCGCATATTCTAGTTGCTTCAACAAATCCTAAATGGATAGTGGATTCAGGAGCGACCAAGCACATAACAAGGGATCGAGCAGGGTTCGTGGATTATCACTGAATCTCAGCAGGATCGCAAAGCGTATATATGGGAAATAGTTCCAGCGAGGAAGTCCTTGGAGTTGGTGTCTCAACTTAAGTTAAAGATTGGATGAGTCTTAACTCTCCATGCAGTGCTTTATGCGCCTAGAGTTCAACATAATCTACTATCGGTCTTGTCATTATTAGCATTAGGCTTCTCTTTTTCTTTTGCTAGCAACCAAGTTGACATTTGTTTAAACAATGTTATATACGGTCATGCTTTTATTCATGGATGGTTTGTTTAAATTAGATTTGGATAATCATGATTTTCCTATGTCTTATGTGGTAAATACTGATAATAACATTGATTCGAAAATTTGGCATGCTCGGCTAGGACACATAGGACAAGATAGAATGACAATGTTAGCTCGAGAAGGCTTACTAGGCTCACTCGCTAACGTCAATCTTCCTGTGTGTGAATCATGCTTGGCCAGTAAGGCATGTTGCAAGCCTTTCGGAAAGGCTAAAAGAGCTACTGAACTCTTACAATTGATCCACTCTGACATTTACGGACCCATGAGTGCGAAGACCCGTCAAGGGGCTTCCTATTACCTCACATTTATAGATATTATTCGCGATATGGATATGTCTATCTGATCGCTCACCGCTATGAAGCGTTAGATTGTTTCAAACACTTCTTGGTAGAGGTTGAGAATCAATTAGGCAAAACCATAAAAGTTCTTCGGACAGATCGAGGACGTGAATATCTTTCAGATGAGTTTCGAACTTTATGTGAAGAAAAAGGAATACGCAGACAATTAACTATTCCATATACACTGCAACAAAATGGTGTTGCTGAGAGACTGAATAGAACACTGTTAGATATGGTTAGGTCGATGATGGTGCATGCCAAACTTCCAATATCTTTTTGGGGGGATGTTATAATGACTGCGGCCTACATCCTTAACCGCATACCTTCACAGTCAGTTCCTTCCACCCCTTATGAGTTATGGCGTGGTGAAAAACCAAATTTAGATAATCTATGCTCATGGGGTTCAGCAGGATATGTCCATGACATTTCTCACAAGTTTGTAAAACTTGGCCCTAAAGCTAGAAAGTTTATCTTTATAAGATATCTTGAAGGCTCTAAGGGTTATGTCATGTACTGGACAACGGCTCCTCTTTTGTTCATGTCTTCCGGGAAACAAATCAAGTTGCAGACCGGCTTGCCAACCATGCCATTTATTCTATGTGTAATTAGGTTTTTTGGGGCTTTAAATGTTTGCCTTATGCTTGTAAAGGGCCGCTTCTGATTGATAAAACCGGCCTCCTGAACATTCGACTGTCCTATTGTTAAGGGGTCGGGTGTACCGTGTACTGCGTCCATTTTTATATCAATAAAGTTCTAGGCAATGGGTTGATCGCCTGGGGGGGTGAGCACATTATCCTCCTCTGGAGGAGAATGCACCCGACTGGTCGCTGACCCAGTTGTCCTTTTTATAAAAAAAAAAAAAAATGTCATGTACGGACAGCATCCGAATGAAGGAATGACAAAAAACGACGTTTGTGATGTTATTTTCTTAGAATTAGAATTTCCTAGTATCGGCGACACTGGAAAGAGTTTTGATCTCCATGAGTTGGATGACCCTAATGATGTTCTACCATCTTCCAGCGAAGGGAGGGAATTAGTTCCTAACCATGAAGCCTTCGGAGATAGTAGAGATGATCATGATGATAGTGGGAGCTATGTGCCCAGTGGGAGCACACCTATAGAAGAACAAGATGATCAGATACGTCATAGCAAACGTGGACACATGCCTCATCGTCGATTTGAGATCGAAGAGGAAGCTCTTGTGTTCCAACTTGCTGATGAAGATGAGCCTACTTCTGTTAAAGTAGTATTAACTTCATCTGCTAATAAAGAGTGGAAGGAAGCAATGCAAGATGAGATGGACTCTATGAGTAAGAATCAAGTTTGGGAACTTGTCGATCTCCCTTCAGGGCGTAAGGCTATTGGAAACAAATAGATTTTCAAAGTCAAATACAAGGTGTATGGATCGATCGACAAATATAAAGCACAACTTGTGGCGAAGGGATATACTCAAAAGGAGGGTATAGATTTCAATGAGACATTCTCCCCAGTAGTGAGATTCACATTGGTTCGCCTTATTCTAGTCATAGTTGCACATTTAGACTTAAAACTTTTCTGGATGGACGTTAAAACATCATTTCTCAATGGAGAACTAGACGAAGAAATATATATGGTTCAACCAGAAGATTTTGAGGCAAAGGGACAAGAGTGCAATGTTTGTCATCTCAGATGTTCCATTTATGGCCTCAAACTATCGTCTAGACAATGGTATTTTAGATTTTATAAAACAATTATCTCATTTGGTTTTGAGATGATTGAAGAAAACCATTGTGTGTATGTTAAACGTACGGCAGAAAATATTGTTATTTTGTCATTATATGTTGATGACATTTTATTGGCTAGAAATGACATGGAATCTATCAAAGCCACTCGAGAATGGTTGTCTTCTATCTTTGAGATAAAAGACATGTGTAAAGAAAATTATGTGTTAGGAATAAAAATCACGAGAGATCGCTCGAATAAACTTCTGTGTTTGTCACAGGAGACTTACAAAAATAAAATTCTTGAGCGATTTCAGATGCATTATTCCAAACCCATCGATACTCCAATTGATAAGAGTTGTGTTTTCAGCATCAGTCAATGTCCACAAACTGATAAGGAAAAGAATGAAATGTCTAAAGTGCCATATGCCGCTGCAATAGGGAGCCTGATGTATGCCATGTTATGTACATAGCCAGATATTAGCTTTGCAGTGGGTCTTGTTAGTCGTTATCAAAGTAATCCTCGTCTTGTTCACTGGACAGCAGTCAAGAGAATTTTTCGATATCTTCGTGGTACTTCGGACCTTGTCTTATGTTACAAAGGAGGTGACTTAAGATTGAGAGGTTACAACGATGCTGATTGGGCTGGTGATAAAGATGACCGCAAATCCACCTCAGGCTATGTGTTTACATTAGGTGGAGGGGCCATTTCTTAGTGTAGCAAGAAACAAACGTCCATCGCTTTATCAACCATGGAATCAAAATATGTGGCTTGTTCTGCTGCATGTTAAGAGGCTGTTTGGTTGCAAAGCTTCCTACAACGGTTGACCATGACACATTTATCAAAGGAGGCGGTGGTGCTATATGTTGATAGCACATCGGCCTTGGCCTATGCTAAGGACCCAAAATACCATGGACGAACTAAGCACATTGACATTCGTTATCACTACATTTGAGATTTAGTTGCAAAGAAGTTGGTGGTTCTCCGACACATTTCAACAGGTCATATGTTGGCAGATCCACTAACTAAACAAATCCTGAGGGAGCCTTTTGTAACACATATTAGAAATATGGGATTGTGTAAATTGTAATGTGCATAATTATTCATTGAAAATTAATTTATTATGTTTTCCTTCCTTATGTGTGTCTATGGTTGGAATACTTTTGTGGCAGAACGTCTCGGCCAAGCCCGTTAAACCGATAACGTACTTGATCCGAGTCCGCCTCCCACGAACGGGCCGAAGCCTCGCAAGGGATACCAAACCACAGTCTGTGAAAACACAAAGGAACACACCACATTTTATATATAATTCACAAGTTACATAGCCAAATTTCCACAAAACTGAAAAGAAGTACAAGAGCCTGGGGCATACCCCGAGGTACAACTGAAGAAAATAAACAATTAACTACACTACACTATACTGCTGAAGCTGCTACTACACAGCTGGAGGTACCGACACTGCACCGCTACGACGCGGCTCTGAACTGGACGACGGTCATGAAACGTCCTCCTCGCCTACACCTGTGGGGGTAGGGGTGAGCCTCGCTAGTCACTGGCTCAGTAGGGAACTCCCCCAACACCGAGCAAACCAAAACCACGGGTACGAAAGCAGTAAACAGTACCAACAATTTATAGAACAGCTAAGCAGGATATGAAAGCTGTAAAATTACTCACCGTCTGCCGACTACGTAAAACAACTGTAATAATTAAACGGCAAACCAGTACAGGTGTATAGGCTAAAGTAGAGACAGCCAACACGAGCCACGTGAACTGGTTCGCGACACCAGAAACTGACTCGGACAAGCTAACACAGGTCTACCTCTCAGTCTCGCAGCCACGGACGAAGGGTCCAGCTGCCGCTCCACGTGAAAAGGTCAAGCAACTATGGAGACCAACTAAACACCACCACCTGAGGACCACACGGTCACAGGCCCATGCCTGACACCTCTAGAGATCCTGGCCCGGAACTCTCTAGAGTGAGGAACTGGATAAAGACTAGCTGGGGTCCAGTACGTCTACTGGTGTCCGTACCCCCAACTACGAGCGCGCTACAAGTGACTAAAGACAAACACAAGTGTCACTGTCCCACTGTCGTCTTTCCCTCAGCCGGACGTGCAACTCAAACACAAGAGTGAGGGTGTCCAGGTCAGACGACACAGACCTCGACGGTACAACGCAAGTACCAAGACAAAGCCCCGAGCTAACAGCCTGGCTCACAAAGAACCTGGGGCACCCAACTGGAGAGGTAACCACGGTAGGCGTCGTACTACTTGCCACGTACACAAAACCACGTGCACGTCACACACAAATCACGTGAAACCTCATGTAAACCACAAGTACCAACGGTTCACTACACGTGAACCCAACTGGACTCGCGTGAACAACACGCAGCCACGAAAGTAAGTAACTAACTGCATACCTTGTATGCTAAACACGAAAACTATGTGCACTCAGTGCACCTCAGGTGCCAACGCACCATTAATTATCGACAAATACCTTAAATAGCCATTTCTGCTTATATACAAGTAGGCGGCCACATCGACTTCCGCTTACAGGAAGTAGACGGCAAGGGATCTAGCCGTCTATATCCTGGCTGATGAGCTTGGTGACAAGCGATGTTGACGCCAAGTTCTTCTGCTTCTACTCCTGCAGAAACCCTAACCGATCCCACATGCATTCCTGATCCCGAAACCATTAAGGAAATAGGAGGAAACAGTTTCTCTAACTTCCATGCAGTATAATTAAACTAAAACAGCATGCTTTACTACATAAAATTATCAAACCACCCATTATCCCCGCATGGATACCATGACCCGAAATCACCATTTTCATGCAGATTCATGTTATCTAATTACATTAACACGATCTACAGGAACTACAAGGGTCATTCCCTACCTCAGAACGTGCTAAAACCTCCCGCAATCTCCTGGTTCACACCGAACCCTCCAAGAGCTCCTACGGGAATTGCATCACGCCACGGCGTATCCTCGCGCAATTCGGCAACGCCACACGTCCCACGATCCTCCAGGCACCCTTCAGTACCTGTTGGAAGCTTTAGGAACACGGGGGCATGAAGCTGGGGCAAGGGAGAATGAGAACCAAGTAGAAAACTTGCTCTCGGGTGACCCTATAACCTACAGAATTCTCAGGTAGGCGTCAACCCCTTTGCCGCCAATGGCAACCGCCATCATCAACGTCCACATCTTGAGCCGCCAAGTTCATGCTGTCAACGGCCATCTATCTGGACGCCAACAAGTCAACGACCACCCCTGGCCGCCAACACCAACTCAACTGCAGCAGGTCCTATCTCATTTCATGGCCAAACCTGCACTTCACCTGAACAAACCACACATCCACACTAAACATTCCACACAACCAACTCACACTGGCCTCACAACGGCCGCCACAACCACAACACACATGATCCGCATGGATCTGAAAAGCACGCGACGTTACATTACTATCATCTAAAAAGAAAATTTCGACCTTGAAATTCATAACACAACTCAAAGTTAAACAACTTAAACATATACACATTTACAAGCACTATCATCTAAAAAGAAACACAAAAGCTTATTCAAACAGATAGGGATACCCTTTAGCCATTTCCTCGGCTAATTCCCAGGTATCCTCACCTCCCAACCTATTCTCCCATCTCACTTTAACTAGCTCAATTTCTTTATTCCTCAGCTTCTTTATCTTTCGATCTGTGATTTGCACCGGATGCTCTGGCATAGTCATATCCGGTCTTAGGTCACCACCTTGATATCTAATTATTTGAGCTGGATCTTCAATGCACTTTCTTAACATAGAAACATGAAATATATTATGAACATTCCCAAAATCTGCTGGCAAATCTAGCCTATAAGCTATTTCCCCAATCCTTTCAATCACTTGGAAAGGTCCCACATATCTTGGACTCAACTTTCCAGTCTTGCCAAATCTCATAATACCTTTACTCGGGGAAACTCTCAAGAAAACTAAGTCTCCCACCTCAAACTGAAGTGGTCTCCTCCGGATATCTACATAACTCTTTTGCCTGCTTTGAGTTGCCTGCAATTTTTCTTTAATAAGCTTCACCACTTCTGTGGTTTGCTGAATCAATTCAGGACCCACTAACTGCCTTTCTCCCACTTCATGCCAGTTCAATGGGGTTCTACATGGCCTTCCTTATAAAGCTTCATACGGTGCCATCCCAAGACTGGTATGATAACTATTATTATAGGCAAACTCAACCATACCCAAATGATGCTCCCAGCTACCTCCCCAAACTAAACAACAAGCTCGCAACATATCTTCAATCGTCTGGATAGTCCTCTCTGTCTGACCATCTGTCTGGGGATGATAAGCGGAGCTATACCTCAGCTCAGTACCAATTACTCTTTGCAGACTTCTCCAAAAACCAGAAGTAAATCTTGGATCTCTATCAGACACAATAGTCTTCGGAATACCATGCAGTGGAACAATCTTTTCAACATAAATATTTGCTAATCTGTCCACTGTCCAAGACATACTCACTGCTACTAATCTCCACACCTTAGTTAATCTGTCAACAAATACCCATATTCCATTATGCCCGGAACTCGATCTTGGTAAACCTGCCACAAAGTCCATAGTAATATCATCCCACTTCCACTGTGGAATGGGCAATGGTTGCAACAAACCTCCAGGCTTCTGATGCTCTGCTTTAATCTGCTAACAGATAGCACATCTTGCAACAAACTCTGCTATTTCTTTCTTTATATGAGGCCACCAGAAATGCTTCCTCAAATCATGGTACATTTTTGTACTACCTGGATGAATAGTGTACCTAGATTTATGAGCCTCTTCCAACACTCGTTGCTTTACCTCTCTCTCTGTTGGAACAAACAATCTGCCTCTGAGCCTGACCACACAATTATCATCAATGGTAACTCCTTCCATTTTCACAATTTCAGCTAAATTTACATCTGCTCTCTGAGCTTCAATTATCTGCCAATACAAAGACGGCTCTACAGCACTAGCAGCTAGTACTGCCCGTCGCTGACTACTGGGCACATACAAGGAGTTCTCCACTACCTCTTCATACAACTTCCATTCGTTAATCATCATCAGATTCATATATGCCTTTCTGCTTAAGGCATCAGCTACAACATTGGCCTTACCCAGATGGTAAGCCAAACTAAAATCATAATCCTTCAAATATTCAATCCATCTGCGCTGGCGAAGATTCAAATCTTTCTGCGAGAAGATATACTTCAAGCTTTTATGATCTGTAAAGATCTCAAATCTCTCGCCATATAAATAATGCCTCCACATTTTCAAGGCAAACACAACTGCTGCCAATTCTAAATCATGAGTGGGGTAATTCTCTTCTGCCGGCTTCAATTGCCTGGACGCATAACTTATCACTTTACCATGCTGCATAAGCACTGCTCCAAGTCCTCTTTTTGAAGCATCAGTATACAACACAAAACCACCACTCCCTGCCGGTAATGTCAATATAGGTGCTGATGTAAGTCTTTTCTTCAATTCCATAAAACTTTTCTGACATTCACCGGACCACACAAATGGCACCCCTTTCCTGGTCAATTTAGTCATAGGTGCTGCAATCTTAAAAAAATCTTGAATAAAGCGCCTATAATAACCTGCCAATCCCAAAAAACTTCTAATCTCAGTTATTGTCTTAGGCACTTCCCATCTCATTACCGCTTCTACTTTACTTGGGTCTACTGCTACTCCTTTAGCTGAGATAACATGACCCAAAAACTGAATTTCTTTCAGCCAAAATTCACACTTATTGAATTTGGCAAACAACTGGTTATCCCTTAACAACTGCAGGGCAAACCTCAAATGAGCTGCATGCTCCTCTTCAGATGCTGAATAAATCAGAATATCATCAATAAAGACCACAATGAATTGGTCTAAATATGGATGAAAAATTATATTCATCAGATCCATAAAACCTGCAGGAGCATTAGTCAACCCAAATGGCATAACCACAAACTCAAAGTGACCATATCTAGTTCTGAAAGCTGTCTTATCTATATCTTCTTCTTTAATTCTCAACTGATGGTACCCGGACCTCAAATCAATTTTAGAAAATACCTTTGCTGATTGCAACTGATCAAACATATCATCTATTCTAGGCAACAGGTACTTATTCTTAATGGTCACATCATTCAACTTTCTATAATCAATACACATCCGAAAACTTCCATCTTTCTTTTTCACAAATAAAATCGGCGCTCCCCACGGGGAATGACTCGGTCTAATGAACCCTTTCTGCAACAGCTCTTCTAACTGCTTTTTCAATTCTTTAAGTTCTGCTGGTGCCATCCGATATGGAGCTTTGGAAATCAGCATGGTACCTGGAAGCAACTCAATAGTAAAGTCCACCTCTCTATGTGGAGCTAAACTAGGCAAATCCTCAGGAAAAACATCAGCAAATTCCCTAACCACGGGAACTGCTTCCACTAGCTGACTAGCTTCTACTAAACTTACCGAGGCTAAATAAGCCACACATCCAACATTTATTAACTTTCTAGCTTTAATTGCAGAAATTAGAAACTTAGAGGTATAGAAAGGCATACCTTGATATTCAAATACTGCACCATTAGGATGACAAAACCTGATCCTTTTCTTTCTGCAATCTAACATTGCTCCATACATCTCAAGCCAGTCCATACCCAAAATAATATCATAATCTGACAACTGCAGGGCATACAACTGACCTGGCATCTGGTTTCCTTCAATCATAACAGGAGCTTCATCTACATAACTCGAAGTGACCAGGAACTCACCTGAAGGAACCTCTACTACTAACTCACAAGACTTCTCTTCTAAAGGATGAGCCATGCAATCCAAAAATTCTTCGGAAATAAAAGAATGAGAGGCACCCGAATCAAATAAAACTCTTGCTGAATATTCATAAAGAGGTAAAGTACCTTCTATCATATTCGATGCCTCCGCCTGGGCTCGGGTGATAGCCATAACCCGGCCTCTTCCTCGCTGTTGCGGTGCTCCTCTGCCACGACATGACTGTGGCTGCTGAAACTACTGAGGCTGCTGCTGCTGCTGCACACCTCTTCCATACCTATACTCTCTCGGATAGGGACAATTGCAGATCAAATGTCCCGGCTGATTACAATTATAACATCTATATCCCGGTGGAGTAACAGGCTGCCTGGCAGTACTCTGCTACGATTCCTCCACCTCAGGCCTACCTCGACCCTGCTGAAACTGCTGACGACCTCCCCATCCTCTTCCTTTGCCTTTAAATGCTTGCTTAAATTTCTGACCCCATTTACCAAAGCCTGATGAAGAAGGTCCTGCTGGTGCTTTACCCTTACTCGCACCCACTGACTGCTGCGGTAGCCGGAAACTACTTGAGCCTGACTCGCTCACCTGACGAGTCCGAATAGACCTCTCCAAAGTAGCTGCTCTCTTGGCTGCTTCTTCCACTGTCTTACACATGAGAGGCACTATTGCATCCTGCAATTCCACTCTCAAACCTCTAATAAAATACTCAACCATCATATTATTATCTGATACAACATAAGGTGCATATCGGTTGAGCGCCATAAACCTCATCTGGTACTCTAAAACTGAAGAGTTACCTTGCTGGAGAGTCCGAAACTGCTCCCTTTTCACTTGCTGTACTTGAATCGGAAAGAATGTATCATTAAATACATCAAGAAATTCCGACCAAGTGATTGCCTCTTCTGTCCTACCTGCGAAGGTGGTCTGCATCTTCAGTCGCCACCATTCTAACGTAAAACCTCTCAACTGATAAGCAGCTAACACAACTTTATCTGCTGCCGGACACCTCATAGTTGCAAAAACCCTCTCAACCTCATGAACCCAGTGCTCTACTGTATCTGGATTCGGCCCTCCTGAGTAAGTAGGTGGCTGCAATCTCAGAAACGTATCCACTTGCATCACTGGTTCTTCTGCTATCAGCACTGGTGGTGGTGGTGGCACAGGTGCTACAAAAGGCACCTCCACTCCTGGCAGAACTGGAGCTACAGGTACAGTCTCTCCATCCCCAGCTGGCACTGCAACCGGTGGTACCAGCGCCTGCTGATCCATCCTTGTCCGAATATCCGTGAGGCTTTCCCAGATTCTTTCAATCATACGCTGGGTACTCTCCTCCGGATCATCTCCTCCACCACCCCAATCTCTTCTATCAGCCATTCCAGAAATTCCTACATAAACAAAACACCAAACAAAATTCAAAACAACGAATTACCAAAAACCAGGGTCCCTACCAGCAGTGTACAAAGACCGAAATAAGGCTATGTATCTTTCTAGTTTCCTTATATTAACACGGACCTTGCTCTGATACCAACTGTGGCGGAACGTCTCGGCCAAGCCCGTTAAACTGATAACGTACTTGATCCGAGTCCGCCTCCCGCGAACGGGCCGAAGCCTCGCAAGGGATACCAAACCACAGTCCGTGAAAACACAAAGGAACACACCACATTTTATATATAATTCACAAGTTACATAGCCAAATTTCCACAAAACTGAAAAGAAGTACAAGAGCCTGGGGCATACCCAGAGGTACAACTGAAGAAAATAAACAATTAACTACACTACACTATACTGCTGAAGCTGCTACTACACAGCTAGAGGTACCGACCCTGCACCGCTACGACGCGGCTCTGAACTGGATGACGGTCGTGAAACGTCCTCCTTGCCTACACCTGTGGGGGTAGGGGTGAGCCTCTCTAGTCACTGGCTTAGTAGGGAACTCCCCCAACACCGAGCAAACCAAAACCACGGGTACGAAAGCCGTAAACAGTACCAACAATTTATAGAACAGCTAAGCAGGATATGAAAGCTGTAAAATTACTCACCGTCTGCCGACTACGTAAAACAACTGTAATAATTAAACGGAAAACTAGTACAGGTGTACAGGATAAAGTAGAGACAGCCAACACGAGCCACGTGAACTGGTTCGTGACACCAGAAACTGACTCGGACAAGCTATCACAGGTCTACCTCTCAGTCTCGCAGCCACGGACGAAGGGTCCAACTGCCGCTCCACGTGAAAAGGTCAAGCAACTGTGGAGACCAACTAAACACCACCACCTGAGGACCACACGGTCACAGGCCCATGCCTGACACCTCTAGAGATCCTGGCCAGGAACTCTCTAGAGTGAGGCACTGGAAAAGGACTAGCTGGGGTCCAGTACGTCTACTGGTGTACGTACCCCCAACTACGACCGCGCTACAAGTGACTAAAGACAAACACAAGTGTCACTGTCCCACTGTCGTCTTTCCCTCAGCCGGACGTGCAACTCAAACACAAGAGTGAAGGTGTCCAGGTCAGACGACACAGACCTCGACGGTACAACGAAAGTACCGGGACAAAGCCCCGAGCTAACAGCCTGGCTCACAAAGAACCTGGGGCACCCAACTGGAGAGGTAACCACGGTAGGCGTCGTACTACTTGCCACGTACACAAAACCACGTGCACGTCACACACAAATCACGTGAAACCTCACGTAAACCACAAGTACCAACGGTTCACTACACGTGAACCCAACTGGACTCGCGTGAACAATACGCAGCCACGAAAGTAAGTAACTAACTGCATACCTTGTATGCTAAACACAAAAACTATGTGCACTCAGTGCACCTCAGGTGCCAACGCACCATTAATTATCGACAAATACCTTAAATAGCCATTTCTTCTTATATACAAGTAGGCGGCCACATCGACTGCCGCTTACAGGAAGTAGACGGCAAGGGATCTAGCCATCTTTATCCTGGCTGATGAGCTTGGCGACAAGCGATGTTGACGCCAAGTTCTTCTGCTTCTACTCCTACAGAAACCTTAACCGATCCCACATGCATTCCTGATCCTGAAACCATTAAGGAAATAGGAGGAAACAGTTCCTCTAACTTCCATGCACTATAATTAAACTAAAACAGCATGCTTTACTACATAAAATCATCAAACCACCCATTATCCCCGCATGGATACCATGACCCGAAATAACCATTTTCATGCAGATTCATGTTATCTAATTACATTAACACGACCTACAGAAACTACAAGGGTCATTCCCTACCTCAGAACGTGCTAAAACCTCCCGCAATCTCCCGGTTCACACCGAACCCTCCACGAGCTCCTACGGGAATTGCACCACGCCACGGCGTTTCCTCGCGCAATTCGGCAACGCCACATGTCCCACGATCCTCCAAGCACCCTTCAGTACCTGTTGGAAGCTTTAGGAACACGGGGGCATGAAGCTGGGGAAAGGGAGAATGAGAACCAGGTAGAAAACCTGCTCTCGGGTGACCCTATAACCTGCAGAATTCTCAGGTAGGCGTCAACCCCTTTGCCGCCAATGGCAACCGCCATCATCAACGTCCACATCTTGAGCCGCCAAGTTCATGCTGTCAACGGCCACCTATATGGACGCCAACAAGTCAACGACCACCCCTGGCCGCCAACTCCAACTCAACTGCAACAGGTCCTATCTCATTTCAGGACCAAACCTGCACTTCACCTGAACAAACCACACATCCACACCAAACATTCCACACAACCAACTCACACTGGCCTCACAACGGCGGCCACAACCACAACACACATGATCCGCATGGATCCGAAAAGC
The DNA here is from genome assembly GCA_014218235.1 of Colocasia esculenta. NCBI lineage: Eukaryota > Viridiplantae > Streptophyta > Magnoliopsida > Alismatales > Araceae > Colocasia > Colocasia esculenta. The sequence goes on from CM024759.1 coordinate 31,344,722, forward strand.
ACACGACGTTACAACTTTACACATCAAGAAAAGTGTCACTAAGCTCTGAATGGACCCCCTCACACGGGTCATTTGTCTTGGCGCTAAGAAAGCGAGCAAGATGAGACAATTTATATCTATGGCGCTATGAGAGCGAGCAAGATAAATTTATATCTATGGCGCTATAAGAGCGAGCAAGATATATATATTTTTTATTGTCGCCTTAAACTAAATTAAGATGAGACCCCTCTAGATCGATCACAAGATATAAGAATCCAATTCGTGAAGCCTTTACTAAGCCGGTTGTGAGTTTTATGATAAGACGTTATGAGACTTGGGTTAGCCGCAGTGGGAGTGGCTAGACTAAGAATCATACGGTGTTTTTATTCTGTTATATGTGACACGCCCCTAATGATGGAAGAACTCTATAGCATGTGTCCCATACCACATGTGCGTAAGACAGCCATTGAAGAGAATGATGAATGGGATCTCTGCTTCATCATTGTGTGAGCTCTTGGATCATAATTTATTGATCCATCTGTACCCTTAAGACTTGAGATCTATGTCATGAAAAGGAAGCTTGATGTCGCTACTTTAGCATACTTTTTAGGGCTATGTCTGATATAGTCCAGCGGGACATGACTAGGAAAGTTGTCAAGACTAATTGAATTGACATAAGAACCCAAGAAAGACATCTAAATATTGCACGATGTTTTGTGGTTCATACCTCGAGGGGCTCTGTCTAGTTGGTGGCGATAAAGTCATGAGTACAAAACATTCGACTTTTGACGTCGCTACTTTTTAAGAGATCCAGAATGTCAAAGTTGGTGAATATTGAAGAAATCTAGGGTACTACGGGATTTCTTTAGAGTAATGTGATCTGTTAGTTTTGGTGATAACTTAATAGGTCACTACTCATTTGTTGTATCGACTCTCGTAAGGTCGCTCACTCCATTTGCCGTATGTAAGATTAAGAAGCAAGTCTCTAGAGATGAATTGCTCTTGCTGAGCAACTAACATTTTATTGTGCCCTCTATAGGCAAATGGGAGATGTTAACCGATGGCAGTTGCCATTAGTTGGTTGCCCACCTTGGGCACAAAGGCAACCTCTGGAAGGAGACACAGTTATGTACCTAGAGTCCCATGAACTCTATAACTCTTAGGGAGAAATCCATGCATGGGTGGTGTTTCCGTTTTCTCCCATGCGCATGCAACTCATGGGTGCATCTTTTTCTCTTGGAGAAAACCCAACACAAGTCTCTCTCTCTCTCTCTGGTGTTAGACTTCTCACACGGGATATCACCATCGAATCTTGAAGGCATTTGGAACGAGGAAACAACGAAGAAGACTCTTGTAGCCTTCTTCTCGATCCTACGAGTTTCCACAACGACAAGGTACACACCCTGATCAAGAACGACCAGTTATAAACGAAAAATACTTGTGAAGAAAAAGAGTTGGAATTCATTTGTATACAGCCAATCGGAAGTTTATTGAACCATTGTTTAGTAATCAGTTGATTTTTAACATCAATCTATGTTTGGACTACTTATAACATCAATCAGACCATTGTAACTTCAATCAAAACCTTATTAAACTATTGTTTAGCAATCAATTAATTTTTTACATCAATCGATGTCTAGACCACTTATAAGGCCAATCAGAACCATCGCAACTCCAATCGAAGCTTTATTGAACATTTGTTCAGTAATAGATTGATTTTTAACATTAATCGATGTCTAGACCACTTATAAGGCCATTGTAACTCCAATCAAAATCTTATTGAACATTTGTTCAGCAATCAGTTGATTTTTAACATCAATCAATGTTTAGACCCCTTATAAGGCCAATCAGAACCATTGTAACTCCAATCGGAACCTTATTGAACATTTGTTCAGTAATCTAAACGTTTGTAAGCCAATCAGAAGGAATTCTGAACTTTTGTTCAGTAATTGATACCTATATCACCAATCGAAAGGAATTCTGAATTTTTGCTTAGTAATCTATACATTCATAAACACCAATCGGTATATTTCTAAACATTTGATCAACAATCAATTCTTCTTGAACATCAATCAGAAGACCCATGAACCTTTTTTTAGCAATTGGAACAACCGTTAAATTATGTAGTAATTGATGTAGTTCTTGAACATCAATCAAAGAGAAATATTATTTTTCAATCATGGTAAGACCGATTGGGGAAAATTTGAGATTTTTGGGGATAGGTGGTGTAGCACACCAAAAATTTTATAATTTAAAATTACGGATAGATTAGAAAATTGATAATTTAATAATCTAAAAATAGTAATAGCGTACGCACCATTATTGTATGTATGAAAGCATATCAAAAAAATTCTTTAAAATAATAGTTCAACTCTAAATAATATTTATAAATGATTCATGGAGAGATTCAAGTGAAGAAAAATCTAATTAGCCAAGTTTAAAGTATTTTGCAACTTATTATCGTAATTAATAAATAAGTAGAAATATCATTACATATGTACTTAAATGAGTTAGAAAATTAAATAAAAATTATGTGAAGACTTCAAATAATGTATAGTAACAACGAACATGAGCAATAGACTAAAAGATGTCTTTTAGACCACAAATAAATTCATGCTAGGAAAATAACCTGAAATTTGTAATTTCTTACTAATGAACCATAAAGGGGTTAATTCTCACCCAATACACACTTATTGGACTTCAAATCAAGCCCAATTAGTATTTACAACCTAAAGTAAGTTTTTATATTATTCCCATCACGAATTGGGGAGAGAAATCTCCAATTTGAGGAAGAATACACCCAAATTTGTGCCTAAAGGTTTCGTAATCAAATTAGGAAATTAAAGACCCATCCCCCTATAAATAAACCATCTCTCTTCGATGGGACAATCCTACAGTTTGTTGTGGATGAGATTGGAGGTAGAGGAAGCTTGGGATTCATGGGAGGAAGGCTGGAGCAAGGAAAGCTTGTGTAAAACCTTCACCTCGGATCTGCAACGACCTGCATACGAGACCCCTCTTGTTCATCATCAAAGGTTAGTAAAACCTCTACCAAACTATGCAAGCCATATACCCCTAGAAAGCCCTTTGAGTCTAGTTTCTTATGAGACTATTTTGCCCAATTTTTACATAGTAGTTCGTGAGTATTCGGTGTTCTCCACTGACCTATCAATCTAGGATTTCTTGGAGGTCGACTTGTTCTGATTGCTCAAAGGTAGGTTGTCTCCAAGCCAAACACTAATTAAAATCATACATGCTTGCATACACATGTTTAGATCATGTTTATACTATTTTCCATTATTTTTATCTTATTGTGGCATCAGATTAAATTCAGAATCATCATAGTGTTGAGTTTGTCCTATTTAACCCTTGCACTATATTACAAATTTTGTATCTCTTACATGAGTCATTTTCAGACAGAGCACTCAACTTGAATATTGTTCCCCTATGAGTCTATTTCTAAAGCCACCTTATTCCCAAATTTTTGATGAGTATACAAGGAGTATTAGCCCCAACAAGCTTATTGTGCTAGATTTGCATAGACAATCACAACTTGTCTTATTACCTTATGAAATGACCACGGTTTCTTAATTAATTATTATTATAGGTTGGTTAGGATGTCTTCTAACTAAAGAAAGCGGTCTCTCCTAATTTGGATCACCATACAATTAGTTTGGATTTTTTAAAGACTTGTGGGTCAAACATAGTTCGAATTAGAGTCGGTATTGGCTTGAAAACGCAACCCAAAAGTCATCTTAAGGTCACGCCAGGTCGACACATCGCTACCAGATGGTCACGGGACCCTTGTCATGTCAAAATTCAGAATGCAATAGTTCTCTTGTCGCAACCAAGTTGTGACACACTGATGATCGTGTTCTGCTTTCCTAAGGACAGACTGCGTAGTCTTTGCTTAACTGGCTAGAATTTTTTCTATAGACCTCGAAATAATGAGCTTTTTTTTATTTTGGATTCTTAATTCAAATATAGTTTATTCATGTGTTAGATTTTCATAAGAAATAAGTGAGTTATGACCGTCGAAGTGGAAGGGATGGGACTGCATTTGCCTTCTGATGAGCATATGTCCTAGTTTCCGTCGTTTCTTGACCCAGTTTTTTCAAGTTCGTGGTATATACTGTAAACATGCATCAATCAACCCATGGAAAAAAAAAAGTTAAAATATGTTCACATGATTTTAATTACTCTTAAGTTAATGATCATACTCTCTATCCACGGATTATTCTCTTTATAGCACCCTAGAAATTTTAATTACATAAAAACTCAAATAAATGGAAATAAATAATTTCCATAATATCATAGTATTTAAACATACGTATCATTATCGTATGTGCTAAAATACATCGGAAAATTTTGTAAAAACTATAAATCGACCCCAAACATTATTACTAAATGTTTCACAAAGAAATTTGTGCCAGGAAAAATCAGATTAGCCAAGTTTAAAGTGTTTCGTGGCTTATTATCGTAATTCATGAATAAGTCAAAAAATCATTATCACACGTACTTGGATGAGTCAGAAAGTTAAATAAAAATCATATACGGACTTCAAATAATATCCTCTAATGACCCATCAAGAAATTTGGGTCAATAAAATTATTTGGGCTAGGTTTAAGAGTTATTGTGACCGATTATCCAAATTAGGAAACAAGTCGAAAAACTGTTAACACGGAAATACGACGCAACCATAAATTAAATAAAGATGTTGGAGAGACTTCTAACATTATACATTAATGACCCAATATCATAATTGGGCTAATAGACATCATTTGGCCCAAAAATTAAATGAAGTAAGAAAATACATAGAAATTTATAACTTTAAATAAGTTGAAATTAGGAAGAGGTAATTAGAGTTGAATTGGGAAGAGATCTTGCAATCTTGGCAACCCAAATTAATGCTTAACTATGGTGAGAGGTTTCCTAAAGCCTCACACACTCAAATGGAGGAAGAAATCCTCAAAATAGGAAACTAATATGTCAAAACCGCAACTTAGCTTTCCTTGTCACAATAGGATTCCTAAACACCATGGTTGCTTAAATACTCCTCACCAAAACCCTAGGGACGAGTTTTAGAACTTGCTGGGGTCGTGTGGAGGAGCTCTTGGTGGCTGGGGAGCTGTGGATCGACCACAAGAAGCTCATCTTCTTCCTCTTTTCGTCTGCTTCAGCCTGTACAAACCATCCTCTTGGAGTCGACCAAAGGTAGGTCAAACCTAAAACCCATCGTGCAAGGCCTATACCCCTGGAAAAAGGGTCAAGTCTACGTCCTAACCCAAGTGGAATGCCCAATTTCCATAATGTATACACAGAGTATTAAGCGTTCTTCAAACAGTGGTCTGAACAACGGATTTCTGAAGAACGAAACTTCCTCAGCCCAGAAGGTAGGTTTTCTCAAGCCAAACCTTAACAAATCTTATACCAATGTGTAGAGCATCAAGTCTAGTTTCATGTCTAATTGGTTTCATCAAATTCCAATGAGTAGATTTTGAATTATAAGCATTTTTCCAAAGTCGCGCTTGTTGGGGTCTTTTCCTATTTAAGTCGATTTATCATGCATCTCGAGGTCGTTTAAAATTAGTTAAAAATCATAGCTCTCTACTTTGTCATGTTCCCAACAACTTTCATGTTGAGACTTTTGTCCGAAGAGCCCTAGTTTAGGAGATATAAGTGTTGCATGACCGAACCCCCCCCCCCCTGAGTGCAGTTTTTTCTGGGTTTTCGGTCGGGACCTGAACCGCGTCCAGGCAGGTGGACGCGATTCAAGGGCCTGGTATCGTGTCACCCATGAGTGACGCGATCCCATGAAAAGCATCTGTGCACCCAGACGTGATTTAGGCATTGACCAATCCACGCCCCGTGTGGGTCTACGCGCCGCCTGGGAGTCCGGGCCTCTCTGAAACGCGGCGTCTGACCCCGACGCATTTCAGAGGGTTTTTCCCACCCAACTGTTTTTTTTATGATTTCCTGTAGACGCGTCCGGGACCCCCGACGTGTTTCAAGCATTAAGGCGGCCAGGCATGTGGACGCGATTTGGACTTTTCACTGTTTTCACTATTTTTGCTCTGCAATGCGTTTTGAAGTGCGTCCTCTGTGTTGGACGCATATTTCCAAGCTTACCTGAGGCCTGTTTAACATAGTATCCAGTGTGTCATTTGCATATCTTGGGTCTGATCATTACATGATGTTTATTTAATGGCTTAAACATGATTAACCCATTTAAAAAGCTTTAAGTACACGAACATTATTCTAATTGCTTTCTTAATGACGTGACTATTCATGTAAGTTTTGATTCACTCTTTGTACTGTTCTAGCTTATTAAAAGGATAATCTGTTATCTTAAAATCTTGCAATCCATGTTTAGTTAAAGCACATAGTTTCATGTCATGTTATCATGCTAAGTGCTTTCCGCGAATTTGAAACTAATGGATTTTGGATTGAGACGCGTACATCACTACACACTTGCACATCTAGGCAGCCTTTCTTGGGAAATTGGAAGCTCTCTACCGGTCATTCCGAATCGGTAGACTAGCGACCTTTTTTCAAAGGCCTCCGTAAATCTCCTCTGACCATGGATTCCCACATGGCCGACGAGTTGGTTGTACCATTGAAGTTCCCTGAAGATAGCACGCACTTCCTCTCTCATCTTGTTCTCGTGAGTGTTATTTACAATCTAGACTAAAGCCATTAATGTAAAGATTGAATTAAATTATAAATCGTGTCGTTATGCTGCCAAATTTATCTCTTGACCATTGTTCTCATGAAATCATGTTCAATTTACTTATTACTTGTTCTCATCATCATCATCAACATGACATTACACATGCTTACTTATTGAAACTCTCATTGGCCATTATTAATGACTGTGGGTATCTACATTTAAAACTTAAGTGAGATGCTGACTGGGCACGGCGAGTGTCCAAGGGCTCCAGTCTAGCCCCAATGAGGGAGAGCCATAAATACACTGTTAACCATGGGGTATAATGATTACTGGCGTTGCATCTGCGCTGGGAGTCGTGCGTGCATGTTGAATGATAGATACAATAACCACATACACGTGTCCTAGTGTACATTCTTGATGGATCTTTTCTTGGTGTACATTAGTGTCTACGTGCCTGATTAGTGTTACATTATCGTGCTCGTGTGTGCTTGCTTGCTTGCGTGATATGGCCATCCTGCATTTATTGCAATTAGTGATATCTTGCGTTCTTGAAAGCTATTGACATCAAGTGAAATCTTGCATGCTTGTACAAGTGATCTATTGCTAGTTCTATCTTGTCATCTTGTTCAAAAATTTTGTTCTATCATGATCACTCTATCTAGCTTGTCCACGTATCATGCTTTCAATGAGTTTTATTCATACATGCATATCATGACATTCATCGTGCTTACCTAGTTCTAAATTGTTAATCACTTATATCATTGCTCGCACATTGAGATATAAATCCTACTGGGCTAGTTTGCTCATCCCCTACTTTTACCCAATCTAGGTGACTACGAAGTTCAAGAGGAAGAGCAAGTCGAGGATGTAAATGCGTCCGAGTGATGAGCGTCCCAACTATGAGTCTAGTTATAGTAGTTTTCTTTGAGTGTTAGAATCATGTAGTAGGAAGTGAGGAATAAAATGTACTTTTCCTTTTTATTGAGTCTTAGTCCTATAATAGTTTCCATTTGGAATACAATGAGTTGAGATTTGAATACAAGATTAGTTGAGTTCAATATTTGGGCCCTATGATGATGTATGTTGTTATACATTTAGTGCGTGCTAGCTAGAGGCTTATTTCTCGACTGTTCACGTCTCGGGATATTGACTCGAATTATTCCACATTATTAATATCCGCTGCGTAATTCTCGGGACGTGACAGTTTAGTGGTATCAGAGCCTAGGAATACCACATAGGATATATGTCTCAGGATTAGAAGATACCTATGGAACCTAGGTCATGGAATTTAAATATAGTACCTGGTGAGAAAGGGGTAGAGACTGCGAATATGTTAGAATGGACAAAACACTCCTACCCATTGACTCTTATAATGTATCTGGAGACATTAATGGGTTTCCATCCTTTTCTCAGGAATCCTCGCAACTCTCTCACTCAACCGTAATGGCTCGCAACCAATGGCAAGCTATGCAAGAAATAGTGGCAGGACTCACACAGGCCCTGCAAAATGTGGTTCAGGCTGGAAATCAGGCTGCTGCTGCAAGGAATGGAGCCGGTGATCTGCACCAGAATTTTAGGAGTTTAAACCCTCCTCGTTTCTCTAGATCCCCTGATCCGGACGAGGCAGAGAACTGGCAGGAAGAGATAGAAAGGATCTTCCAAGTCATGCAATGCACTAACAGGGAGAAGGTGGTACTGGCCACTTTTCAATTCACTAAGGATGTGCGAGCATGGCGGAAGGCCACATCGGCCCACCTGCCAAATGTAGCTGAGCTAGAGTGGGCAAGTTTCCTAGAGATTTTCCGAGGAAAGTACTTCTCGGAGAGGGTCAAGGAGAAGAAGGCAGCGGAGTTTGCCACACTAAAACAGAAAGGAATGTCCGTGGCTGAGTATGAGGCTCAGTTCACACGTCTGTCTGTGTATGCCCCACACCTGGTGGGAACTGAAAGACTGGAGGCAAACCGTTTCATGGATGGGCTCAGGCCCATATTCATTTAAAAGGTCGGACCACACAACATCTAAACCTACACTGAGATGGTCCAAAGAGCTCAACTGGTAGAAGACGTTATGGCTAAGGTGGAAGGCATAAAGGGGAAAGACGTCTCAAAGTCGATGTTCATAAAAAGGGGATTAGTCGATACAACTGGGACTTTCCACAATAACAACAACAAAAGGCCAACCTCTGGGAAGGACTATGGCATGGAGAAAAAGATCAAAGTGTTGTTTTGGCTGTCGCTGCTCTCTCTCTGTGGAGATGAGCTATTGTTGTTGCCGGTTGGACTGTCCGCATTCAGTCTGCTTGGGCGTTGTCGGTCAAGGTGTTGTGCCTTTGACCGTGTGTCTGGCCGTTGTGCTGGCCAGGTTGTCTTCTTTTTCGTTTTCGAGTTTCTCGGCTGAACTGGTGGGGCTTCGTGTGTCCCTGTGGTCGGGTGGTTTGCTTCGCTTCTCGCGCCCTGCGTGCTCTCCCAGATGGTGGTCTGGTGAGTGTAGTGGGTGTTTGGCTAGCTGTGCCTCTTGGGTGAGATCTAGCCTAGTGTGATGTTTTCTCCTTCGTGTGAGGAAGATGACGATTGTGTGCCTTCTTCCTCTGCTTTCCGTGGGTTGCTCGGGGTGGTGGTGCTTTCACATGGCATTTGGTGCCGTGTCGCACACCGTGGTGACCATTGTGGCGAAGGTCCCTCCCCTTGAGCTGTTTTGAGGTTGAGCAGGTTGCTCCCCTCGTGCGCTTTGTTTTCCTTGTGGCACGATGGGTCGTGGTGCACCTATTGTGTCGTCTTTTGCTATGCTGTGTTGGGGAATCATCCCCCCGATCGGCAGCCCTCTCTCGCACAACTCACACATAGAGATCGGAGAGAAGATAGAAGAAGGGAGAAGAGAAACACAAGAACACCAAATTTTTTACGTGGTTCGGAGGCAAGGCCTTCCTACATCCACGACCACAGCAGCAGTTCCAATACTATACGTCAGGAACAATCATCCAACCAGTACAAGGAGAGACAGCCCTACTATATATACTGGGAGGTTAGGGCGCCATAATCGAGATTTACAAGGACAAAACTGTCCCTCACTCAGATTCACGCAAGTCGCCTGTCCTGGGGTTGAGAAGTCGACTGCCTTTAGAAATTCGACTGCTAAAGTCGAATGCCAAATTCGAGTGCTAAAGTCGAATGCCAAATTCGACTACTGACTCCCACTGCTGAAGTCGACTGCTGACTCCCACTGCTGAAGTCGAATGCTAAAGTCAACTGCTGACTCCCACTGCTGAAGTCGAATGATGAAGTCGACTGTTGCAGTCGAATGCTGAAGTCGACTGTTGCAATTGAATGCTGAAGTCCACTGCGGAAGTCGACTTCCTTGAAGACTTTGACTCATTCACTTCTGTAAGCCGAATTTAGCTTCTGGGGGTGCTGCCCCCGGAGACCCCCGCAGGGGGCGCTCCCCCAGACCCCCGCGACCTGACCCCCTATATTGATCCACATTGTTAAAGTTCTGACTCCACACTCTAACATGTTGGTTCCTTGTTACTTGACTGGACGATGTAGGGTAGCATGCTCTGTGTTCAGTGTGAGGTAGGACCGGTTTTCTTTGGTTTGGATTGCTTGTCTAGGCGTCGTCCAGTGTGTATTTTAGCTTGTGCCTCAGCTGTGCTTGGAGGTACTTGTCGCTGTCTAGTGTGTGGCCCTCTCCCCCTATGTGGTGGGAGCGGTGCTTTGTGTTTGTGTGCTTCTAAGAGTCAATGTGTTGTTACGCTCTTGAAGCTGTTGGTTTTCCGCGTGTTTTGTTTGTGCGGGTCTCTGGTGGAGAGTCCCTTTCGGTTGGCCTTGGGTCGTTTTAGGCCATTGGTGCAGTTGTGTACTACACCTTAAGCGTGTTTCTTTTTCGATGCTTCGTGTCTTTGTGCCTAGAGGGTTCGGGGCCAGTGTGGCCTGCCCTACCCCTTTTTGGCTTGCGACTTCTTGCGGGTGGCTTTTGGAAGGTCTCTTGTAGACAGTCCTTCCTGTTAGCCGTGTTGTTTTGGCTGCTGGTGCAACTATGTTGCATCTTGCCTGGTTTTGGTGCTTGTGGTAGCACCCTGTGCTCATGATCGAGTGGTTCATTTTGTTCCATCTAGAGTCTGGGTGCATTGTGTTGTACCTTGGGTGGCTCCTGGTGCTTGTGTTGGCACTGTGTGTTGTGCCGTGTGTCCTGATCGTAAGCTCGTGCGTCGTTTCATGAGTTTGCTCGGTGTTCGAGGCGTGGAGCTTTCCGCCTCTGGGACACTTTGTGCTAGCCGTGCCTTGTGGTTGTACTGTTATCGCTGTGGGGCGGCTGCTTTGCCTTGTCTAGGTAGCCCTATTAGTGGTATGCCAGGTATTGGCCTCGTCCTGTGTCCGAGTTTTCCCTCTCGCTTTGGGGAGCGAGTGTGTTCGGTTGTGTACCCTGCTTCTGTTTAGGTCCCTTTTAGGTCGGCATGCTGTCCTCGACCTCTGCGGTTGTTTCATTTCTCGTGCGGTTTGCCGACATCTTGGGATGCTTGGCTTTGCTAACCTCAGACGTCTTCCCTGGTTTTGCCTCTGTGCATTGTGCATGTGGAGCTTTTGGTCTAGTTTTTCTATGGCTCCACAGTCGTTGTGTGTCCTTGTCAGACCACGAGGACGATCTAGGTGAGATCGAGTGGTGCCGATGGACACTGTCCTCCGTGCCGTGGTGAGGTGCCAAGTTTTGGCTTCACCTCTGATGTCTTCCATGTTTCCGTCGCGGTGTGCCACGTTGGGGAGCACGTAACTCCTAGTTTTGTGGCTCCACGTGCATTGTGTGCCCTGGTCGGACCATGAGGATGATCTGGGTGAGATCTAGTGGTGCTGGCGGACACTGCTTTGCTCGCCGTGGTTTCTCATGTGCGTGTTTTTCTGCTTGGTTTTGGGTCTCTATTAAGAAACTCTTGTTTGGCCTTGCCATAGGTGCTAGCTGTTGCTAGTTGTGCGGAGCCATTCAGCGGAGTCTTGTGGATGACGTCTTGGCATTTTCTCGATTTGCTGTCAGTAGCTGCGTCCTTTGTCTAGTCTTTGGTGACAGAGCGAGTTACTGACCGGTTGGTATCGACAGCATGGTCTATTTAGGGCTCAGTCGGGTGGTTTCCGGTTGGCAGTTTCAGTGTTTCTGGTAGGCTTGGTGCACGTCGCGCCTGTGGAGTTGTCCACATCTGCTTGTGTGCTCTGCGCCATTGTTGTGCGCCCTGTGAGTCGTCGGATGTCTGTTTAGGCACTCCCTTTGTGGCAGGGTCGTGGTGGCGACCACTGGGAAGTCGCTATGCGACTTAGTGGTCCCTTTGCGCCTATTGTTTTCTTCGACCGGGTTTCTCCCTTAATTTTGAGGACGAAATTATTTTTTTGTTGGATGTATTGTAACATCTCAGGCTTTCCGGATTTCCAGCTTTTCGTTTGTGTGTAGGATGACTAGACACTAACGCGTCTGGCCTTGACGACGCGTTAGTGTCGCGACGGAACTGCCTGTCGCGACAGTCATCCAGGTTGCGACCACCTAGTGCGTCGCGTTCCTGTCGCGCCCGGTCAACGGCTCATGACAGGGTTCTACTTTTCAATCGTCTGATGCCTATCAGAAGGGCAGGCGTGTCAGAGCGGCTTGTCTGGTTGTTGCGGCGTCTCTGGACGCGTTCTGGTCGCGCCTTGCTTGCCCGTCGCGTTAAGGTTATTAACGCGACGGGGCGCCCCGTCACGTTTTGGGGGCCAAAGGCCTTGGCCGGCACCCCTTTTCCCTTTTCTCTCCTTTTCCCTTCCCTTCCCCTCTCCGAGGGGGAATGCTTTCCTCTTCGGCGATCCGGGCATGGAGTGTGGTGGCGCCGGCAGCGGCTCGTGGGGAGCCTGGAGCGGCGTCGTGGAGCGAGGAGGAGGTGTTCTTGCCGTCGAGAAGGTTCTGTAGGGTTCGGTTCTACATTTTCTGTAGGGATCTCTTGTGCCCTTTCCAATCCGGGTGATTGGGAGTCCTTTTGTGTTGGTAGATAGCTTTACAGCTTTCCCCATACTCCCCTCCCCGTGGTTGTGTCTCTTGTACTGTGTGGGCGACCCCGGGATGTAGCATCCCGGCGGTCTGCCTCCCGACTGATGTCGCGACCGCAGTGCGCGTTGCGACATCAGAGGAGGCGTTGCCCTAATCGGACATGACCTTATCGCAGTGCGGTTAGCCGATGAGATAAGAGTCGTGTTGCGACTTGGTTTCCTGTCGCGACAAGCTTATTGTCGCGAAGCGCTACCCCGTTGTGACGTGGTGCTTGTCGCGGTTGCGCTTCCTGTCGCAATGGTATCGCGACTGGCTAGGAGGGCGCAACAGCACCAGGCTTGCCTCGGGTGTTTCCGTGGCCACGGTTGCCATGTCGGCATGTGCCCCAGGGTAGGGTTTCCCTTAGGACCTTCTAGTGGGGAACGCGGCAGGTTGGCTCGCTGCGTTCCATGATCGAAGGTGACACCTTCATGGCCGTGTCCTAGCGGCGTTGCTAGGAGGCTCGCGTCTGTCTAATAATCGATTGTCTATCGGTAAATCAATTATTATAAGAGCGATGGTTTCTATTCTGTTTGGTGGTGTTCCAGTTTCTCGAGCCGTGCCGTGTGTGCCGGCATTGGCCGACGGCCCTTATGGGGGTTTCCGGAGGGGGTGTCGTGCGTGCCTGTGCCTGCTGGGCTTGTCTTGGTTACAAGCCAGCTATGCCGGTTTCTGTGGTGGTTGCCCCGCCAGTTCTCTTTTCGCCCGGTTCTAGGCACTTGAGGGCTTATTCGTGAGACAAGTTGTTACCGTTACCTGGGACCCCCATCCCCACACGCCTATTAGAGGGAGTTCTCTGGGTGGCAGACGTGCTCAAGTCACCGACTTGGAGCAGAGGGGAAAACGGTGGGGACAGCGGCGTAGAGTCGTTTGTGGAGCTCCCTTAGCTGGGTCTAGGTCGTCGAGGTTGTTGTGGTGCTCTTTCGGTGCGGACCAACTAGTCCTTCTCACTGCCTCGCTCTGCATTGGTTCTGGAGCCGCGTAAGGAAGTTAGGCGTGGGGCCGCAGCTCGGCCGGACTGCGGTGGTTAGTAGTTGTTCTCTGCTGTGGCTCACTAGCCTCACTCTACCAGGGAGGTTGTAGGCAGCGGCTAGTGAGTTGGAGGTGTGGACGTTGTGTCCTCCTCTTAGCTGCCTATGGGGGTGGCTTGGTTGCTCTTGCTGTGACGGAGTTTCTCACACTGTTTCCAAGTGAGTCTGGTTGCCCTAGCCTGCACGATGGTTGTAGCCTAGCCATGTCTAATTTCCGTGGGCTCTGTTGGTTTGGCCTCATGGGTCATGTTTAGTGGCTTCTGTAGGATTGAAAATAGGTTGGATCAGATCTAGAAGGGGGGGGGGGGGGTTGAATAGATCTAAGCCAAAAATTGCGGAAGCTTAGCCAATTTAAATCAATGCTTTGAATCAGAGGCAATTTGAAAGAGCACTTTACAGATCTGATGAGTGATTGTGTGAATTATATGATTAGAGTGTGAAATCAAGTTGATTAGAAGTGAATTTGAAAAACCCTATGCATACATCTAGCGCAAAGTGAATTTGAATCAAAAATAAACCACTGCACAAAGCTTTTTTATGTGGTTCGGAAATCACACCACGTGATTCCTACATCCACCCCTCACACTGTGAGGATTCACTACACAACTTGGATACACCACACACTGGAGCCTGACAACTCCAACACACTGAGTTCTACAACTCACACAACCTCTAGAGCAAGACTACTCTAGACACCTGAGCACAACTGCTCAACTACAACTGAGTACAACGACTCAACACTGAGCACACAGGCTCACAAACAACTTGCTAGAACAAAAACACAAAGATCCAGATCCCCTAGCAATGATCTGATCTATAAAAGTTCATTCAAGAATATTGAAGCAATAGTTCATGCACAATCTCAGGAATGACTTAGAAGAAACAAGGGGAATTGAGGAATTGAGTGTAACATCCTTGTTCTTCAAGTATACTCCCTTGTAGAGGCTGAATTGTGAAGAAGCTTGATCCCTTGAAGTCCCTGGCCGATGCTCTGCAACGTGTGCTTTGGGATCTTCCTTGAAATCTTCACAATCGGCTGCTTCTACTTGATCTATACCCTTGGAAGTGATTTCACTGCTTCATCTTGGATCAATCTTCACTTCTTGTGCTTGGAGAAGTGGGAATTGGGTTGAAGAAGCACAAGGGGAGCAAGATCGGGGAGGAGAACACTTCTTGCCGCCAAAACGATTTCTGGAAGGCTCTTGGAGGTTCTCTCTATGGTTGGATGGCCAATTGGAGTGTATTTATAGCCCAATGTGTCCAAAAGTACCCTTGGGGGTCGTGGGCACATGATCCAAGGCTGATCCATATGATCCCTAGAGTGCCACGTGTCCAGATGTGACTTAATGTGAAAACGTTTCCGGAGTGTGTCGACCTGCCCATGGGGTGTGTCAACACACTATCCCAAACTGGCACAAAAGGTTCTCTGGGAAGGGTCTCTAGTGTCGACACTACTTCAGGCTGTGTCGACACACTGTCCAGAACTGGAAAACAGGTTCTCTGGGAAGGGTCTCTAGTGTCGACACTACTTCAGGCTGTGTCGACACACTGTCCAGAACTGGCAAACAGGCCTTCTGGGAACTGGATCTAGTGTCGACACTACTTGATCCTGTGTCGACACCACTTGACCAATTCTTTATTATTTTGCCTTGGGTTTGAAGCATTGTGTCGACACCAGTAGGGGGTGTGTCGACACTACCCTTGCAAGAATTATATGTCCCTGAGAAATAAACACATAAATCATTAGTCCAATGTATTATCATGAATATAATGATAAATGTGTTTGGAAACATGCTTTTTGAATATTGTTATTGCATGTGTGATGTATTTAACATGTTCCACTTATTTGTGCATTAAAATCACAACTTGTCATCATCAAAATTATGAGTGGGAAATGTATAAAGTTCACACTCAACCCAAAAGCTTCCGCTCTGCGGGTTCTCTCGGGGTGCCTGGTGTTGGCACCCGACCGCTGGTTCTGTAACCTACTCTGTGGTGCCGTCCATAGTAGCACCGGAGTGTGTCATTCCCTGAACGCGTGGCGTGTCCAAAGTCCAGGGTGGTTCCGCTTGTGGGCCCTCAACCTTGTGGAGGTCCGAGGCCGTGCCTATGGTGAGACGTTCCTTCTCACATGGTTGCTCGGTGTCTCTCATGGTGACACCTGGTTGTTCCTTCTTGACCTCATGGAGGTCTGGGATGTTAGTGCTTGTGTCATGAGACTCTGGTCTCACTTGGTTGCTTCGGTGTTCCGTAAGCTTCCTTGTCTCAGCGTGTGCATGCCGAGGGTTGCTTCCGCATTATGTTTGACTCCGCTGGTTCTGCTGGAGTCGTGTCTGGCCCGACCTTGGTTGTGGGTCGTGGCGTTACTCTGTTCCACTGCTTTGTAGTACTCTGCAGTAGGTGTTTCCCGCTTTACTGCTTTCTAGAGTAGTTGCTTCCGCTTTTGTTAGAGTTCCTGCTGCTCTAGCTAGTAAGGGACTGGTTATCCCTACTGAGCCTTGTTCGCGAGGCTCACCCCCCCACTCTCTTCAGGTAGGGGCTCGCTGTCGCAGGAGTTCGTTGACGGACGGTCGTGGTGGCGGCTTGTTCGTCGTGCGTTGCCAGCAGTGTGAGTTGTGAGAATGAGCACATGTATCGTGAGTTGAGAGTTGCTTTTTTGCAAGTCCTCGAGGTATGACCCTTAAGGACTGCGCCTTTCTTTCTGTACCTGTACTCATATTTGGGACATGTTTTACATAATTTCCTTATTAATGTACGAACTTTCTTGTTATAGTTATTTGAATTCATTGCTTATCTCACTGGACTAAATTCTAAGCCTTCCGGGTCTTCAGATCTATGGGTGACGGT
Organism: Colocasia esculenta; assembly: GCA_014218235.1. Classification (NCBI taxonomy): domain Eukaryota; kingdom Viridiplantae; phylum Streptophyta; class Magnoliopsida; order Alismatales; family Araceae; genus Colocasia; species Colocasia esculenta. The sequence continues at coordinate 31,361,285 of CM024759.1, forward strand.
GTGACATCTGGGGTCCCTAGAGGGGGTCCGAGAGGTCGGTTCGTTACATAGGGGACTACCCACCCTCACCCAAAAGGCAAAGTTACAACAAATAGGGGCAACAAAACGAAAATGAAAAATGCAAAACCAAAATCTGGATGACAAGGAAAAGCCAAAAGGTCAAAAAAGGGTAAAAAAAAGTACATACCTAGAAAAAGGCTGACCAGATAAAGGAGGTAGCAAACAATACGTGTCTCCACCAATGAATCATAAAGAAAAGTGCCCATGAAAACAATTGAAAACTAAGTCTTTTGGTATGGGACGTTGGCTTGGAAACTGAAAGTAGCTTGAACCAAATCCTCACATGACTTCCTACTTACTTCTTCCAATCTCTCCCCTTCGGGGTAATTTGGCTTTGTAAGACCTTCCACTGTGAAAAATATCTAGAAGGCTATGGGCAGTCTCCAATATCAACAATATCATGCATGATCCCCTTGTTTATGGGCCGCGTGGTTAAGTGGATTATGAAGACTCTATACCTTGACTTGTGATGAACATGTGTTTTAGAGTAAAAAAAAGTTGTGTGTAAATGTTTACATATTTTGTTTATTTTATCTTACCAAAAAAATCTAAAAAATCTAAAAACATCCAAAAAATATAGTTTTACTAGTACATATGTTATTTTCTTATAAAAAATTCCAACAAAAAGTGCAAGTACATATTTCAATTCAATATTTTATTTTGTTTCTATCTTTAATTAGATTTAGCCCATTGACCAGATCTCAAGAAAGATATATCTTTTAGGCAAGGGGCTAAAAATAGATCTACACTAACTTTTTTTCCTTAAGTGTTGTGGATGCAGGAAAAAACCAAAGCAAACCATTCAAGCACACACATTGTATGGACAAAAGCACAAAAGATCCACTATGAAGGGTAAAAGTTCTGTACATAGCATGACAAGGGCATACCCCTGGAGATACATTAGGAGGCTCACTCCTCTCTCCATTGCTAGGCCTCTGTGTTGTGTATGGAATGAATATCTAGAGGGGGGGTGAATAGATATTGACCAATTTAAAAATTAAAATTCTCGAGATTAGGATCAGATCATATGAAACAATCTAATCAGTGAACATCAAACCACATAAGTGCAAGCGATATTTTTAAGGTGGTTCAGCTCTAGTGTGGAGACCTACGTCCACCCCTCACTAAACCAAGTGAGGCTTCACTACCAACTCAAATGTGTGAGACACTCACACAACTGCTGATTCATAGCTTCTTACAAACTGCTGATTCACAGCTTCAAGATGTTCAACATCTCACAATCCTTACACACACAGTGTAGGATCAAACTGTCTACTCCAACTGGAGCAGACAACCAAACAAATTGGTGTTGAGAAGAAATCAGAAAAATCAAACTAGAGAGAGAGATCTGAAGAAGTGCATAAATAAGCAAATACTCTGCGCTAGAGTTGGATCTAGTCAGATGACTTCTTAAACTCCTAATTGCATCTTCTTCATGCTTGAGCTCATCGAGTTCCTCTTCTGGTCACAGTACAAGGATCAGTTGCCTCTAAATTAGAGATGAAATTTGATGCTCTGCTTCAATTGATCAACAGTAGCTCTTCATACGAAAGAAGATACAATCCAGCATACTCTCCTCTCGATCAATTGACTGCTTCGAAGTCTTCTGCTCTCTCTAAACTCAAGCTCTTGCTCTCTCTGTACTTTTCACTCTTAGATCACTGCACTTTTTCTTCCCTGGGTGTGATCTGTTCTGCAGAGGACGACGCACTATTTTTGATCTGATTCGCGAAATCTTTTCAGTGGGCCCTCAACAGAATCCCAAAAACTTGGGAGATGCTTTTGATGCCAAAAGAAGTATCTTCCAGAACCATGTAAGGTGTACCTAAAGTCCCAATCATCGGGCCTCGGGTCACGTGCCCAGAACTTATGCGCTGACAAATACTTTTCATCTCTATAGAATAAGTGTCATAGAGTCGACGCATCTTGATTATAGTGTCAACCTATACCCATAGGACTTGACTTGGATTAGTGAAAAATCTTCAGTAGAGTCGACTCTATGCCCTCTTGAGTCAACCTCATCCAAGTCACAGTGATTCTGACTATCTATCTGTGATGTAGAGTTGACCTTGCAGCAACATAGTGTCGACCTCATCTGATGGTAGAGTCGACCTAACCTTCCTATGGAGTGGACCTGGTAGACTAGTAGAGTCGACCTCATCCTGATATGGAGTCGACCTCAGGCAACACTTCTCTTCAAATGCTTATAAGGAATTTGATTAGCGTCGACCTGATGCTCATCTGGAGTCAACCTTATCTGATTCCTCTCCATCAGCGCTAGCCAGTAAGATAATTAGAGTCGACCTATTTTTCGAATAGTGTCGACCTCATGTGGTACTTTGAATTTCTGTGTTACAGGAAATTCATCAAGTGCCGACCTAACATTTGAATAGAGTCGACCTAATGTACATCACCGAACTCCAGTATTGTCACGCCCCGACATTTAGCAGCGGAAAATAAACGTCAAGAGCGTGAGTGATACAAGTGTATGTATCACAGTCAAGTAATTCATAGTAACAACTAAGTATAACACAAGATATGAGACAATAAGATTTCCATCCAAATAACCTTTATTTCATTTCCAATCAACTAGTTTAAACATCTTACATCATCAAAGCCAATAACAGGGCCCAATATTATATCTCAAATACATTTGACATCAAAAGAAACTAGACTTAACTATTACAGAGTCTTTCCAATATTAATCTTCTTGGCTGACTAGCTACGTGGACGGGTTCAGTTGAGCAGCTCATCACTTGTCCCTGGTCCCTTCATTTTCTAGTTCCTCATATTCATTACCTAAAAATATTAAGGAAAGTAGGTGTGAGCGCACTAGCACCCAGTAGGATTTACATCTCATGGTGCAGGCATGCTTTACGTAATTAACATGTTAACATTGGCAATACTATCATGTAATGCTCATGACAATAACGATAGTGACAAATCCAAACTATAACATGTACGAGGATGGTTCAATAACCACTAATGACAATTCTCATGTAGGATGGAACGATTATCAATGGGATAGATGACAGTACGATCACTTGACATGTAGAAGAAATTCAATAGCATGTAGCATGTACAATAGATATCTCTGTAGACACCCATTTCTGACCCATAAGCTGAGCCAAATTCCTTGTCACATCATTGATGCCCCACGTTGGCTCATCATCGCCATGCTGGTTTTATCTAATCATGGCATCTTCCTATTAGTTCATCACCCTGGTGGGCTCTTCCTGGTCAAATCAATCAGTCTTCATTATCTTGTAGCTCTCTGAGTTGAGAATCCAACGCTTCAAACCGTGTGCCAATATGATACCCATGCAAGGAGATCAGACACTTTGAGTGAGTCATATGCTGAAAGATCATGAAGGCGACAATGTCCTTGTCACGTTCTCATTAAGAAGGCGACGCCCTTCATGTCGCGTTCATGCCTCCATCGATTTCCTCCAGGACATAATCGATCACCTCAAGAAGGCGACACCTCGATATGTCGCATTCTCATTTGGCCTTTTAATTCCCTAAAATTCACCAGAAAATGCTTCAAGACTTCCTTCTATGGAAGGCGACGCATCGAGGTGTCGCTACCTGGTAGCGACACAGAGCCTGTCGCGTTATGGTTTCCTTCACGGGCCCATGCAACGTGGCTTTCCTATTCATACTTGGACCCTTGATGTTCATGAATAATCTGACTTTTGGTAGGTCTAGAGGTCTCCAAATCTTTCCAAATTTGGAGGAAACTTTCCTCAGAACCTCCTTGCCACGTTCTGACTCTCCTTGCATGAGCCCAATTTCCAAAACTTGGATTCCAGCTCATTATTCCTTTCCCATCCCATTCAGGAATAATGGCCTATAAAAGTGTCAATAGAGCACGGTTTTGAAGAAGGTTGGCGCTTGCTTCTTCCTCTCCCAGAGGACTATGAATCTCCAAAAGAACACTCAGTCTCCAGACGACCAGGAAGTTCCCACAGGGCGATTTCTTCACCTCTACACTTTCTCTCTCCTATGCTTCATGCTTTTTCCTTCATACATGCACGTTTACATTCATTTCTTTTCGTAGTTTTGCATTAGATCACTCCACACACATCTATTTTAAACACCCAAAGGGGTTAAAACACCACCCCACATGAGTTCCCTCCAATTCTTTCATGATCTTTCATTATTTTGTGATAGATTCTACATCAAATGAATTTCTAATGGGTTTTCTGTTGTTTTGATCTTCTTGGCAGGTTGAAGAAGACATCCCAGGTATGAGGCTCTTGCCCCTTGACCAGATGAGGAGCAGGAAGAACAAGAATCCACAGTCTCCATCTTCTGTTGCAAAAGGCGACACACTCCTGGTCGCGTTCTTTAGAAGGCGATGGCCTTCTTGTCGTGATCTGTGAACCAGGTTTTCTTCCTCACTCTTTTTCATTTTCCAAAGTAGTTAGCACTTGTTCTTCGTGTTGTCATCCTTTGCAACTACTTTGGTGGCGACCACGGTCCTTTTCTTAATTTTATCATCTTTATTTGGGGATCAATTCCCGTGATTACACCTTTTGGCGATCACGGTGGGACATCTAGTGACTATCGTACTTATTTCTATCTTCGCCTGCCTTTTTCAGTCTTCCATGTGTGTGGTTTTTGTTTAGATTCCATGTTTTTCCATTTTATTTCACTGTTGTTTTGAGTTCTGCTGCACTAGGAAAAAAGGCGACGGGATAGGCATCGCGACCTTGAAGGCTACAGGGAGATCATCGCGATCTGGTGAGTTCTGTTGATTCCATCTATTCTGAGTTTTCTGGGTTATTTTGAGCTCTCCATCCATATTTTGAGTTGCTTTGTGCCTGATCCATGCTTATAAGAGTCTTTCAGTCATCTATGTTATAGGATTGTGTGAATTTTTGTGCATAACCAGGTCCCACTTGCCCTCTGTTCACTGCGAAGAGGAACGCGACGCTCATCCTGTCGCGATTTGGGTGGCGATGGGTTGATTGTCGCCTTCTGCTTCTGAGAGCAGGTCGGCCTAGTTTTCTGTTTGTTAGCTTTAGGTTAGATTCTTGCATGCACTCCGGTGCACATAGGGGGCATACATATTTTCATATTGTAGTTTAGGTTGTCCTCCTCGGCGACGTTAGCTCTCTCGGCCACATATTCCTTGTGTCCAACTAGAGCACTCGCTTGAGGGCCTCCGTAAGTCCCCACTGACCGTGGATTCCCACACGGCCACCGGGCTGGTTGTACCTGTTGCCACCGAAGAGTTTAAGTTCATGCATTGGTGAGTTTGTGAAAATCCTAGTCAAACCCAAAGTTGGAAGCCTTCTCCCTTTAAGAGACCCATCCTTTGAGGGAATTTGCTAAAAAGTCAATCCATTAAAAGGCAAACTTGAACCAAATAAAAGAAACCATCATCATTGTCAATTGCTTGCCTTGGGTGAAATATTTTCTCTTTCTTTTGTTTGCATAAGATTGCTTGTTTAGGAAACTAGGTGTCTGTTTAGGTAAGGTTGTCTTTTAAGTCTGGACAGGTGTCCCTCACTTTGGTGTATCAAAAACTCTCACATTCCAAACATGGAGTCTTATTTGAACCCGGTCTACAATGATGAGAATCTAGATGCTGCCTTCTACACCTCCCAAAACTATGAGGAATCTCTTCCTCATGATCTCCTTGAGGAGTCGGCCCGGCCCTCGGTCGCCACAGTCCACGCCAGTGAGAGTCACCATCCCCACAATGATGGCCCATCACAAATTATCCGTCCCCCTCAAGTGGATGATCAAGCTGCTCAACTCATGCGCTTAATTCCTTAGCTTGATCAATCCCAAATTCAAGATCTCATGACGGATCTCAAAGGAAAGACCATCTCATCACCCTCTCTCAGAGCGGGTGCTTCTCGCCCCATGGCATCTACCTCTGGCCCCCGTATAATCACGGGACAAGCCGACAACACTCCTATCCAGCCACGGGCCATTCGATTCACCCCCTTTGAATCTGAGCACTATCATCCATGAGAGTCGAGGCCCTGATCTCCCCCCTATCTCCCTTGCTATTCATCACAACAACTTAAGCCACGTGCCAGGCCATAATCTCGTGCATCCTCCTTGTACGCTCAACCCCCTGCCGCTCCCGACATGATGTTTGAGTGGGCGTCTATCAAGAAGGAACTCCAAGAGCTACGAAAGCAAGTCGACCCCAGGCAGCACCATGATGTTCACATGCCTAACTTCAATGGCCTATGGGTCCCGCCTCCATCTGAGCTTCCAAAATACCGCAAGTATAATGGCGCTGGCAACCCGTACATTCACATCAAGGACTTCATCTATGAGTCTGCCCCTTATCAGCACAACCGCCGCTTAATGGCATATCTATTCCGTTGGTCATTGGATAGGCCTGCACTAGATTGGTTCTACTCTTTACTACCTGAGGATGCAGAGGACTTTGCCACAGTGAAAGGGAAGTTCCTTGAACAGTTCCAAGACAGGGTTGGTCCAGAATACTCCCATACAGATCACATGGTAGAAAGAATGAAGCCAGACGAAGAGTTCACCACATATGCCGACAGATGGAGACAAATGGCCACACGAGTCCCCGGGTACCTTCTGGAGGGAGAGAAAGTCAAGATCATCATTGCCAATGCAGCCCCCGCCTACAAAAACATCCTCGCAATGAATGATATCACCACCATGCATCAGCTCTACAGCCGGGCCCGGTTCATCCAAACCTAGCTCAAGGACTCACCTATACACTCCATGTTTGAACCCCAAAAACACCACTTCCAAAGAGAACCTCAGGGGCCAATTATCGAGGGTGTCCAAGTCAATGAGCAGGTGAGTGCTTTCAACCTTGCTGGCCAGAACAACAACCGCCAATCCTATACCACCCAGGGTCAGAACCCCACCAACCCTCCACAAGGCCAGCCACGCCAATATAACCAAGTACCACCTCCCGATGGCTCCCAACAAAGGCGTCCCCTAGGTCCAAGGAGAACTCAATACCCACCACTTCTTGAGACGCTCCTCGACATCTTCTTGGCCTTGATCTCCACAGATGCCATCAAACTCCCTCCGGAAAGGCCGTTGAACCCGAGTGTGGACCAGACAAGGTACTGTATGTTCCATCAGCAGTCAGGTCATACCATTGAGCAGTGCTTTACCTTCAAAGACCTAGTATATGATCTCCATGAGTAGAACATGCTGGACTGGACAGCTCTCCGAAGAGTGATCGGAGATATCAAAGAAAGATAAAGTCAACAACAGCAACAAAGGCAACAACGCCAGCCACCCCCTCAACAATAGCAGCAACCACAGCCGTTGTAGGACTTGGGAATTGTCCATAACCCATTACCAAACCACCCGCCATCTCCCAATCCACCACCACCACCAGCCCAAGTGAATCCCATTGTCCACCACCCCCCTCCTCAAGCAAATTGGATGTATGATGATGAACCCGATGTTCAGCAGATGATGGCTATTAACCACCAATATTCTCAACTAGCTCAAACAATACAACCGGCTGCCATGGCCCCTCAATCAATCCCTCCTTTAGTTTCCCAGGCCAACACCATCATACTGCCCATCAGCTCAACACCCACGCCAGTCGCTAGACCATCCATTATCCTACCACCGACCACTCCTCTCACTCCACCTCTCTCCATGACACCACCACCCATCATAACCACTCCCACACCCATCATCCTACCACCACCTGGGCTGGGACAACCTTCCGCTGCCACCTTATCCTCCACCAAACAACCCGTTACCCAACCAACTACCCTGCGGAGTGGATGAGTCTTTCGTCGCCCGTATCCACCGATCTCCACTACCTCCACCAGCCAAGACAATCCCCAATAGGTTCTGCAACCACCTCAACAACAACCTCATCAGCAACCACAAGAAGAGGGGGTGATTGAGCCACTGCCCGGCACACACTATGACATCCTCAAACACTTGGATCATGTGCCGGCCAAAATCTCCATCCTAGAATTGATAAAGTAATCCAAAGAGCACCAAGAAGCTTTGAAAAATTTTCTGCAAAGGGTTGTGGTGAATGAGGACATGGTTACCGACAAACTGCCAAGTGCACTAGCCATGGTGACTCGTGGGCCGGCCATTATATTTGCTGAAAATGAGCTAGCACCCCTAGAAGCCAGAAGGCTCCCACTCTATGTCACCCTAGTCATCAACCGTGTAGCAGTGGGGGCAGCACTGGTCGACACTGGGGCATCAATAAATGTCTGCCCACTGAGCACTCTGAGGGCATGTGATGTGTCAGAAGGGATGCTAAGACCGACACCAATCACCATAGCCGCATATGACAACTCTAGAAGATCCTGCCACGGCATGGTGACTATACAAGCCGAACTAGGGTCGCTAGCTGTCATTGCCGATTTCTATGTACTTGATATCGACCCCATGTTCAAGGCTATCCTGGGGCGCCCATGGTTAGAAGCACTGGGGGCCGTCCCGTCCATTGCACACCAATGTCTAAAGTTCCCCTTCCAAGGACGGGTTATCAAAGTCATAAGCATAGCCACTACTCACATAGTTGACGCCATCAATGATACCCTTCTCCCAGCTGTATGGCCCGCCAATAAGCCAGTTGTCTCAGTGCTGGACATCAACTATCCTTGGTCCTACTCATTCCACTCTAAACAAGAGGCTAGTCCTGCACAAGTCAATGCGGTCAAGAGGAAGGAGCCACTAAGCACTAAAGGGTGGCAGATCATGATGAAGCTAGGCTATGAAGAAGGGAAGGGCCTAGGGGCAGAACTGTAAAGCATTACCAAGCCTATCCCAGACATCGTGATGAAAAGTCAATGGGGACTTGGTTACAGAGAGAAGTCCAAGCCGTGGTCATCCAGCACATCCACTCTCAAGGCCGATCGCCAACCACTCACATGGACATTGTGGTGTCACTTTGTCAAGGGCCCAACTCAACCAGCATAGAACACTGTAGTGGTCGAGGCAGAGCTGTCACAGCATGATGTACATGGCAAGAATTTCTCTCGGCACATGGCCCCTATGCTCACATACAAGGCACTGGAAACACTCCGCCCAGGGAAAAGAAGGAAGACAGGAGACCCGGAGGCTGAATGGTATCACTGGTTCGACATGGAGGACATCACCATAGCCTTCAGCCGTCTATTCTGGGAAGAGGAAAGAACATGGCCGCCAGCTGCAGCTGAGCTGTTAGAGCCTCACATATCCATCACGTCCAAGAAGCAATTGATGAGCGACATCACGGACGTGGGAGAGCCAGACATTCTTTACGAAGAAATGAAGATGGTGGATGAGCTATGGAGTGGCACATGCCTGGCCATCCATCCATCACTCCTATGCTCTCACATTCCAAGCCTCATTCCTCCATCCCCTCCCATAATCATTCAATTATCTCCCCAACTCCTGGCAGCTGCACACAACATCCTCACTCCTGGCCTCCCACACTCAGTCCTCACTACCCTACAATCTGATCCAAGCAACTACGAGATCACTTTCTCGTGTTGCATGCTTTCCACTAGTTCCCCAAAAAAATGTCGATTTTCAAATGCATATTGAGGTCGAGGAGCCAGCATACCTCCTTCACCTTTCTGATCAGGGGCACCCCTCCACTGGGGCTTCCCCTTCCACTCCTTCATTAGGAGTCATCCTCTTCGAGGACCCCATGTCCTCAACTTGTTCTGTAGAGTCATCTAGTCAGGTAGAGTTGTCTAGGTTAGGAGAGTCTAGTCTTAGTGTAGGCGAGTCTAGGGTAGAGAGTCAGGTCAACCCACCATCCACCAAGTCCACACATCACCCTAGGAAGCAGTGGGGCAAGGCTATTCCCCTAAGATACCTTCAAGAGTTAGCTCGGCGATGTCAAGCACTGTTGCTAATAGAGGAGTTCACAAAAGAGGCATTGGTGTTAGAAGAAGAAATTGTGTAAGATGGGGTGTTTGTAGATGACAAGTTTGGTGTTTATGAAATCATGAATGATGAGGACCCAACCAATGAAGAGGATAGAGAAGTAGATGACACTGTCGAGATGTACGCTAGTGGTATAAGAAGATTTGATGAGCCTAGAACGGCAGTGGATGAACCTACTGAAGAGTTATGCGGAAGTACACAATACGGTAATCTAGAAGGGGGGGTTGAATAGATTACGGCAATTTTAAACTATTGATGGCTTCTTTTCGATGCTACAGCGATCTTAATGAAATTTGATTCAAATTCAATTAAGTGTGAGACTGCTTGAGTTGATTTAAGAGAAAACAGGGAATCAAACGTGCGTATGAACACCGTGCCTACCAATCATCTATCGCAAAACGCGAACAAACCACAGAACACGATGATTTAAGGTGGTTCGGAGTACACAACTCGTGTATCCTACATCCACCGTCCACACACACACGCAGAAACGACTGCTTATGAGCGAGTTCAACACTACAACTCAAACACACACACGTTGTCTGATGAAACACGATCAGAACAACCACAAATACGTGAATCAAGCACAAGGGATGCTCGAAACACAACCACACACACACACGATGGATGGAAATTATGAAATGGAGAAGAATTGGGAATTAGGGAACAAATCCAGTTGGAATTCTTCTCGTGGATCGTCCAAACGCTCTTCAAACTTCGATTGGATGTAGATTGATCGATGTAGAAGGTTGAATTGATGACGATCCGGCTTCAGCTCCGCATAGATGGTGATTCCACGTCGATCTGGGCGGAAAGTTGAAGCAGAGCAGCAATTTGGGGCTTTTCCTCTTGGTCCCTTGGAGGCTCTTGGATGGGAGGCTGCTCTCTGCGAAATTGGCTCCAAAAGGATGCTTATATAGTGTTAGGTAAAGGTGGGGGTCGTGGAGGAAGGAAACACCCAAGTGGGGCCGGATTTGGAAACCCAAAATCTGAAGTTTCCGTCGGCTGTCGACAGGTGCACTTGCATCTGTCGACAGGCAGACTCAGGCTGAGAACTGGGTTTCAGGAAAATGAGTTTCTGAGTGTATCTGTCGACAGGCAGTTTGCATCTGTCGACAGATGCACTCAGGAATTGAAAACCTGAGCTCTGTCCTGGGTTGTCTGTGTGTATCTGTCGACAGGTACATTGCATCTGTCGACAGATACACTCAGAGATGCAAACCTGAGTTCTGTCTTGGAATGACTGTATGCATCTGTCGACAGGTAGAGTTCATCTGTCGACAGATACACCTTTTTGACAGATTTTTGTGCCTTTTGCTCATCTTTTCAATGCCTCTTCAAAGTTCCATCTTTCATGCTTGTACACCTACATGCAAATACATTGTTAGTGATGTACATTGTATGATTTAGCAATGTTTAACTCAATCACTTTCATGGTGTTTTTCATGTTAGTTAACACATCAATTTTGCATTAAATCAATGTTCAAGAATGTTAATGTGATCATCAAAAACATGATATATGGAAAACCCAACAATCTCCCCCTTTTTGATGATGACAAAAATATTCAATTGATGCATATATTGATGTTCTCCCCCTTTTTGACAACATGCAAAAAGTCAAGTCATGCACAGTTAGAGACAAAGAACATGAACTGAGTTTTCATTGATTTATCATTGAAATTTCACAGTACATGCGATAATGATTACATGACTCTCAAGAAAGGGAAGTAACATGAACAAGCAAAAGACGACAAGACAAGTGAGACTAATTCCCATCTAAGACTCTTAGTGACCTCTAATGACCCTGAGACCCTCTATTCATCGTCATGTCCAGCAGGAGGAGGGTGACGGGATCCATCTCTCTCGGAGTAGAGGTGGTCAAGACGGTCATCTAAAGTGTTGAGGCGAGCGTCCACTTGATCAAATCTTGACGTCATCCGAGCAAATCCTGAAATCATTCTTGATGGATTTGTGCCAAGTAATCATGAACGGATTGTTGTGGAGGCATAGGTACATCATCAAACTCTTGAGCTTGGTCAGGCATTTGCTCATCTTGAGGGTCTTCATCACTGCCCTCATTTGCTTCAACATCTTCATTGTCTTCTTCATCGGTTGACACTTCAGCTCCTTGTGGTTCCTGTCCCTTGAGAGTCCTTGTGACGACGCCGTCTACAATCTTGTAGCCCATGCGGTTGGCGGCAGTGAGGTCAAAGGCACTTCGGGATTTTAGTGAGATGAGCTCACTTGGAGGGATAGGAATGCCAAGGAAAATAAGAAGAGAAGTGATGGGGCAAGCATATGGCATTGATCTTTTGGTGTTAGAGAAACACCGACGGATGAGGCTTATCATGAGTTCAGGAAGATTGATTTCTTGACACTTGAGGAAAAAGATGAACAAGGATTTGTGGACCTCGGTGACTAACTCTCGACTTCCATCCTTCGGGACGATCAAGGTAGTGAAGATGTGATGGATCATCCGGATCAAGGGAGGAAAGGAGTTGGCGTTGAGACGAGCAATCTCCTTGGTAGTGTCATAAGGTTCCAACGTGAGAAGCTCATAGTACTCAGAAGCAGAGGGATTGTAGTTGAAGATTTCAACTCCTGAGTTTGGAATTTCAAGGGCTGTGGAGAGAAGATTTGCGGTGAGGCGAAAACGAGTGCCTTTCACCGAAGAGTAGATATCTCCCTGATCGGAAAGCCCTAAGTTATTGTAGAACTCGGATACGGCAGTTGGAGAGTATTGCAAGTGGGAGTATAAGAAGGATGTCCACCCTTGAGTGTCAAAATAAGGTAGGAGTGAGGGGAACATCGGTGCTAAGGACTCGAAGTCCACATACCGGGATTGGACAATCTTCTTGAAGGTGCCGTTGGGTCGGATAAGACGGAGACCTTGAGGAACGATGAGTTCCGGCAACCGATCCTCACGATGCTTGCTGCGGCGTTCAGAAGGAGCCCTGGAGCTTTCTCCGGCGTCCGTCGGAGCGCGACGACGGCGAGCGAGAAGCTTCGATTTGGGTGCCATCGCAGGAGGAAGGATGAGAATGGTGTGAAGGGAGAGTGGAGGGATCCCAGACGAGGAGCAGGATCGTCGGAGACGGAGCCCTGAAGGGGGAAAGAGAGGGGGTTTGGAGAGGAGGAGGAGGGAACAAGAGAGGAGGGGTGAAAAAGGGTCGTGGGTGGCCTTAGAATGGACTTGGAGGGTTTTAAAAGGAAGGCCCCACAAAAAGGAGGTGAACCGGCGCGAGGGTTTTCTGAAAAAAACGGATCTGGGCCGTCGTCTGTCGACAGATGCCAGTCTATCTGTCGACAGATAGCTCCTTTTTGGTGAAAACTTGATTTTTGTCAAAATTTTTCAAAGGGACAAGTGTTCATTTGTTGTTTTAAGGCAAAGTGGGTGTATGTGCAAGACAAAAATCCATATCCATTAAGATGAAGACATGACACAAATCTAAAATGATTTTGAATTAAAAATGATAAGTTCTTTAATTAGATCATGAGGAACACATTTCACAAAAGCCAGTGAAAATTAAATAACTCTTTTGATTAAGGCCGTTGAAGACAAACATGCATTTAAATAGAGATGATAGTCAGATGACAATTGAATTAAATGCCCACAATAATGTCTTACCGAAGAAACACATTGGACTTGACAAAAAATTTCGGAGGCTTCACTCTATTTCTGGTATGATCTTGGAAGATTTAAGCAACGAAGATGGAAAAGAGTGGCAATGAGGAGCACTTTCACTTTTTCATGTGAAGGTAGACATTTGTGATGCCAATACCCCCAGTTACTCAATGTGAGTGTCCATCAAGCCATTGTATAGAGATAATGAAACAACCTTTTGACGCGAAGACCGACATTTGTGATGCCCATGTCCCCGGTTACTTAGTGATTTTCATCATTGCTCTACCTCCATCCCACAAATGAAAAACAAATTTGTTGATTGAACTGAAGAAATAGGTAGCTTTTCTCCCTTTTTTTTTTTTTTTTTTTGCTTTTTGTCAAGTACATGAGATTTCTTTAGGCAAGTTGTAATGTGGAACATTAAATTCAAGAGTTTTCTGATTTTTCAAATCATTTTAGATTCATGTTTAACGACAAGGGAGTTATTCAAAGGAGATGTTTAAAAATCATTTGGTTTGCTCATTATGTTCAAAATGATCTAAAAAGACCTTAATCAGGTCATGCATCAAACAACATTTAGACTTGGTTCATGACTTCGATATGAAGTGGATATGAAGGGTTATATTGCACACAAACAAACCAAGGTTTACCTTTAAATCAATTAAGGAACACTTTTCCTGAAAAGTATGAAGAAGGATTTGAAAAGTAAGGAAGAATGTGTGTATCTGTCGACAGAAGAAGTCTGTCTGTCGACAGATGCACACAGACTGAGGAGTTGAGGTTTCTGCCAGAACAAGACTGATTGAATCTGTCGACAGATGGAATGTGTCTGTCGACAGATAGGAACAGAGAGGATTTTTCTTGTTTCAGATTGATTGCACTTTTGAGTTCAAGGAAGTGAGAATTCAACAAGTAGATGTATGAGGAGTTTCCTCAATAAGATACTCATCTATCCTTAACTCACTCCCCCATAGTGTGTGCACGTGTTGACACAACATCTAAGCAAGGATTCACACAAGCACTTGATACAAGACAAACATGTTCATGAAAGGAAGGTCATACACAAGCACATGGTCACAGAAAAAACATTGTCTCATGGAGTTAACATGATAAAATGTAAGGAAACTAAAAATCCTATGTGAAGTACAGGACCTTTATATGTAATGGGACTATGGATACTTGGCGGAGAATATTTCCTCACGCATGATGATAGTTTCCAAACAAGCCGAACTTGTTCTTCCACAGTTCACCATTTGATATACCACATAGTCATTCACACATAAAGAGCATGTACTCCAATATGGAGAGTTAGTTTCATTGCATTTTACACAAACCCAATTCTCTTCTTAAGGATGTGAATCTATCTTCAGACAAGGGTTTGGTGAAAATATCAGCCAATTGCTTTTCTGTGGGAATGAAAATAAGTTCCAAGGTTTTATTGGCAACTTCATCTCTCAAGAAATGATGACGGATTTCTATGTGTTTAGTCCGAGAGTGTTGGACAGGGTTTTTTGAAAGGTTGATAGCACTTGTGTTGTCACATAGGATAGGTGTGCATCCAATTTGAACATTATAGTCAGCTAACTGACTTTTGATCCACAACACTTGAGCTGCACAACTTCCTGCAGCGACATATTCTGCCTCTGCAGTGGAGAGAGCAACCGAGTGTTGTTTCTTGGATGCCCACGAAACCATGCAACCGCCAAGGAATTGGCAAAATCCACTAGTGCTTTTTCTATCAATTTTACATCCAGCATAGTCAGCATCAGAATATGAAATCAAATCAAAGCTACTGCCT
Source organism: Colocasia esculenta (assembly GCA_014218235.1). Classification (NCBI taxonomy): domain Eukaryota; kingdom Viridiplantae; phylum Streptophyta; class Magnoliopsida; order Alismatales; family Araceae; genus Colocasia; species Colocasia esculenta. The sequence goes on from CM024759.1 coordinate 31,376,647, forward strand.
GCTGGGTACCAAAAACCCAAATTGCATGTGCCTGAGAGATATCGGAAGATTCTCTTGACTGCAATTAAATGGCTTTCCTTTGGACTAGATTGATATCTAGCACAAAGGCAAACACTAAATTGAATATCCGGTCTACTTGCAGTAAGATAAAGGAGTGAGCCAATCATACCTCGGAAGTGCTTTGCATCTACCGGTTTACCTTTCTCATCATTTTCCAATTTGATGCTTGTGCTCATTGGGGTGGAGGCCGGTTTAGCTTGCTCAAATTGAAATCGTTTGAGAAGCTCTTTGACATACTTTTCTTGATTTATGAAGAATCCGTCTTTATGTTGTTTCACCTGCAAACCAAGAAAGAATTGAAGCTCCCCCATTAGACTCATCTCAAATTCACTGTGCATGTGTTTAGAAAATTCTTCACACAGTGAAGGGTTAGTAGAACCAAATATGATATCGTCCACATAAACTTGAACAACAATTATGTGATTGCGAACTTTCTTAGTGAAGAGTGTTTGGTCTACTTTACCTCTTGAGTAGCTCTTGCTTACCAGATAATTGCTTAGTCTATCATACCAAGCTCGAGGTGCCTGTTTCAAACCATAAAGAGCTTTGTGCAATTTATACACATGGTTAGGCATTTCAGAATTTTCAAAACCTGGTGGTTGAGAGACATAGACTTCTTCTTTGATATAGCCATTTAAGAAAGCAGTTTTAACATCCATTTGATAGAGTTTAAACTTATGGGAGCATGCATATGCCAATAAAATTCTGACTGCTTCTAACCTGGCTACAGGAGCAAAGGACTCTTCAAAGTCTACACCAAATTCTTGACTATATCCTTTTGCTACGAGTCTTGCTTTATTTCTTATCACTTTTCCTTCTTCATTAAGTTTATTCCTAAACACCCATCTAGTTCCTATGATAGAGATTTCAGGGGTTTTAGGAACTAAACTCCATACATTATTTCTTTGAAATTGACCAAGTTCCTCATGCATAGCATCAATCCATGAGTTGTCTTTTAAGGCTTCTTCAACATTTTTGGGTTCCACTTGAGAGACAAAGGCAAAAAGATCATGTTCAATTATTTTTCTTACTTGAGACCTCGTTTGAACAGAATCATTTAAACTACCTATCACATCATCAAGTGGGTGATCTTTGGAATACCTCACATTTGTGATTGTTGAAGGGCCGGGAGTATCTTGTCCTTGAGGAATTTGATCTTGTGAATGTTGTTCTTCAGGAGGATCACTTTCTGGTGGATTCTCTTCAAGTGTTTCATCTTGTTTTCTGAATGCTATTTCATCATCTTCATCGTAGTCCCGGTGAAGATATCCACCTTTGGTCTTGGAATCTTCTTCAGATTTGTCTTTTGCTTTGACTTGTAGATCCTTAAGCGATGTTCCTTCATCCTCTTCTTCAATCCTGTTAACATTCAATCTGTTAGACTTGGCATAAGTCTCATCAAAAATGACATGTGGAGTTTCTTCCACAGTTCGTGTTTTATTGTTAAACACCCTATATGCCCTAGAGTGTTCTGAGTAGCCTAGAAAAACACCTTGATCACTTTTGGCTTCAAATTTATCTAAATCAGATTTATCATTGTTGTGAATAAATACCTTTGAGCCAAAAACTCGGAAGTACCCAAGGTTGGGTTTCTTACCTTTCAATAACTGGTAGGGGGTTTTCTTTATCACAGGTCTTACCATGGCTCTGTTTAGAATGTAGCACGAAGTGTTCACTGCTTCTGCCCAAAATCTTTTGGAGAGTTGGCCTTCAACCAGAAGAGTGCGAGCCATTTCCACCAATGTTCTGTTTTTCCTCTCCACTACTCCGTTTTGTTCTGGAGTCCTTGGGGAAGAGAACAGATGTTCAATCCCTTGGTGCCTGCAAAAATCAGAAAATGCATTGTTATCAAATTCTCCCCCGTGATCGGTGCGGATTGAGCATATTTTATTCACATTGCCATGCTCAATCTTGTTAAAGAATTCTTGAAAGATTGTGAGTGTTTCACTTTTGTGTGCCAAGAATTTGACCCATGTGAACCTAGAGAAATCATCTACAATGACAAAACCAAAACGTTTGCCATTGAGACTTAGAGTTCTAGTTGGTCCAAACAGGTCCATGTGCAACAGTTCAAATGGTTTAGACGTGCTTACCGGTGCTTTAGATTTGAAAGACTTCCGGGTTTGTTTTCCCTGTGCACATGCATCACAAAAACTTTCGTTGTTGCTAAAAGAGATGTCAGGAAGTCCACTTACCAATTTGAGCTTCATGATCTTGTGCAACACGTTGTAGCTCGCATGGCCAAGCCTACGATGCCACAAGGTCAATTCATCCTGTCTATTTGCAACAAGACACAAGTTGTCATTTTCTGGATCATCTAAATCAACTAAGTAAATGTTATTCACTCTTTTTCCAGAAAATTTTACACTTCCTGTTTCTTTATCAACAATTTGACATGAATTTGATTCAAAAATGACGTTGTGACCTCTATCACATAATTGACTTATGCTAAGCAAATTGTGATTAAGGCCATCAACCAACAGTACATTTTCAATTGAATTGGAGGAACACTTACCAACATTACCTGTGCCAATGATTTGGCCTTTGTTGTTACCTCCAAAAATGACTTGTCCTCCGTCTTTCTCCACTAGGAAACAGAATTTACCTTTGTCGCCCGTCATGTGCCTCGAACAGCCGCTATCCAAGTACCATTTGTTTTGATGTTGGGCTGCTAGGCATTCCTGCATATGTGGATCAGACAAGAGGTTTTGGTACCCAAATTACTTTGGGTCCCAAAATTTCATTCATGCAACAAAGTAGATGTTTAGGAATCCAAACTTGTTTGACTTTTTGTTTCTTTGGATTATTCCAACATTGTTTTTCATCATGACCAATCTTTTTACACACATTGCATGAAGGAATTTTCTTTTCAATTTTCTGTTGCTTGATAGACTGTTTATTCATTGAAACTGTTCTTGTCTGTCGACAGGCACCATTGTATCTGTCGACAGGTGGCTTTTTCTTTTGTTTGTTGGGAACATTTTGTTTGTGCAATATTGGCTTGGTCTGAGACTTTCTTGAATTATGCTTTGTGGGAGCATGCTTGCTTGTGCTTGGGCTAGAATCAATAAAGGAGGTGATCAATGATTCTCCTATTTTCTTTTGTTTGACTGGTTGATATCCTAACCCATGCTTGGTTACATGTATTTTGGTGCCCAAAACTGCATCTAGATTTTGCTTCCCTTTTACAAATTTCATTAGGTCCTCAGATTTTTCTTTCAATTCCTTTTCAGTTTGTTCCAACTTTTTCTTTGTTTCCAATTGTTCTTCTTGAAGGAATTCAATAGAATGGCTTAAACAGTCTTTTTCTTTTTGTGTTTCTTGCAATTTTATTTTCAAGCAATCCATTTCTTCATTATGAGTTTTTTCATCAATTTTCATCATTTCTAATTCTTTTGTTAAGAATGCAATTCGTTCATCATTGTTCTTATCATGCACAAGGGAGTTGCATTTCCTTTTTAATGCTCTATTCTCAGATCTATATTCACGAAATTTTTCAAATAAAGTAGTGTATGCTTCCTCCCATTCACTTGCAGTGAAATCATCAAATGAGAAATTTACCTCGCTGGAGTCATCACTCCTGGCCATCAAGCATTTCACTTCTTCATCATCGGATGTTTCTTGTGCATCTTCATCTTCATCTTCATCACTCCAGGTGGCCAACATTGCTTTGGCCTTTTTAGAGGTGAATTGTCTTTCTTCAGCTTCTTCTTGAGTTCCGGGCATTCTCCTCTCATATGCCCCTGTTTCTTGCATTCATAACAAACAATGTCAGATTTTTTGTTTGACTCATATTTCTGTGAAAAATTTTCTTAGGAAAGGGTTTGGAATTACCTGTGTCTCTCCTCTTGAACTTCAAAAATTTCTTGAATTGTCTAGTGAGCATTGCCATTTCACCATCATCACTCTCACTAGATGTTTCTTGCTCATCACTATCTTGTTGAATAGATTTCTTGGAGCTTGTTGATGTTTTATTGGATGCTTTTAGAGCAATTGACTTCCTAGGATTTTCTTCTAATTCTTTTCTCTTGATGTTGATTTCATATGTCATTAGAGAGCCAATTAGTTCATCCAATTTCATTTTGGAAAGGTCTTTGGAATCCTCAATGACAGTGGCCTTAGTATTCCAAGATGAAGTAAGAGATCGAAGGATCTTTCTCACTAAGTCACTTTCAGAGTATTCCTTCTTAAGACCTTTTAGCCCGTTAACTATTAGCATGAATCTTGCAAACATGTCTGATACGGTTTCATCAGTTTTCATCTTGAACATTTCATATTCAGACACTAACATGCTAACTTTAGTTTCCCTTACCTCGGACGTACCTTCGTAAATGAGTTCAAGCTTGTCCCACATCTCTTTTGCTGTTGAGCATGTGGAGACTCTTGAGAACTCCTTTGGATGCACCGCACATTGCATCATGTTTAGTGCGCTCCAGTTGAGAGTTCCTTTAGCTATTTGGTCTTTCGTCCAGGTGTCTTCATCCTCGGGCAACACGTATGGTCCCTTGCTGACTATCTTCCACAGCTCGTAATTTTGAGCTCTCAAAAATACCTGCATACGGTTTTTCCAATAAGGATAATCAGTGCCATCAAAATAGGGTGGCCTGGTTACTGAATGTCCCTCGGCCATATACCCTTTGCTAGAATCCATAAGATCGAAAATCTCCTGATCGCTAGATCAAATTACGAAAAGCTGTAAATCGGAGAAACCCGCTCTGATACCAATTGAAGAGTTATGCGGAAGTACACAATACGGTAATCTAGAAGGGGGGGGTTGAATAGATTACGGCAATTTTAAACTATTGATGGCTTCTTTTCGATGCTACAGCGATCTTAATGAAATTTGATTCAAATTCAATTAAGTGTGAGACCGCTTGAGTTGATTTAAGAGAAAACAGGGAATCAAACGTGCGTATGAACACCGTGCCTACCAATCATCTATCGCAAAACGCGAACAAACCACAGAACACGATGATTTAAGGTGGTTCGGAGTACACAACTCGTGTATCCTACATCCACCGTCCACACACACACGCAGAAACGACTGCTTATGAGCGAGTTCAACACTACAACTCAAACACACACACGTTGTCTGATGAAACACGATCAGAACAACCACAAATACGTGAATCAAGCACAAGGGATGCTCGAAACACAACCACACACACACACGATTGGATGGAAATTATGAAATGGAGAAGAATTGGGAATTAGGGAACAAATCCAGTTGGAATTCTTCTCGTGGATCGTCCAAACGCTCTTCAAACTTCGATTGGATGTAGATTGATCGATGTAGAAGGTTGAATTGATGACGATCCGGCTTCAGCTCCGCATAGATGGTGATTCCACGTCGATCTGGGCGGAAAGTTGAAGCAGAGCAGCAATTTGGGGCTTTTCCTCTTGGTCCCTTGGAGGCTCTTGGATGGGAGGCTGCTCTCTGCGAAATTGGCTCCAAAAGGATGCTTATATAGTGTTAGGTAAAGGTGGGGGTCGTGGAGGAAGGAAACACCCAAGTGGGGCCGGATTTGGAAACCCAAAATCTGAAGTTTCCGTCGGCTGTCGACAGGTGCACTTGCATCTGTCGACAGGCAGACTCAGGCTGAGAACTGGGTTTCAGGAAAATGAGTTTCTGAGTGTATCTGTCGACAGGCAGTTTGCATCTGTCGACAGATGCACTCAGGAATTGAAAACCTGAGCTCTGTCCTGGGTTGTCTGTGTGTATCTGTCGACAGGTACATTGCATCTGTCGACAGATACACTCAGAGATGCAAACCTGAGTTCTGTCTTGGAATGACTGTATGCATCTGTCGACAGGTAGAGTTCATCTGTCGACAGATACACCTTTTTGACAGATTTTTGTGCCTTTTGCTCATCTTTTCAATGCCTCTTCAAAGTTCCATCTTTCATGCTTGTACACCTACATGCAAATACATTGTTAGTGATGTACATTGTATGATTTAGCAATGTTTAACTCAATCACTTTCATGGTGTTTTTCATGTTAGTTAACACATCAATTTTGCATTAAATCAATGTTCAAGAATGTTAATGTGATCATCAAAAACATGATATATGGAAAACCCAACACCTACTAAGGAAGTCAACCTTGGAACAGAAGAAGATCCCAGGATTGTGATCATTTCAGTGAACCTCCCTCCTGATGAAGAAGAGGAACTGGTGCAAATTCTGAGGGAGTATAAAGACACATTTGCCTGGTCATATGAGGACATGCCCGGCCTAGACCCCTCATTAGTGGAGCACCGACTTGTGTTGAAAGAAGGGTCAAATGCCATAAAGCAAAAACTCAGAAGATTCCACCCACTTATGGCCCTGAAGATGAAAGACGAGGTGGACAAACTCCACAAAGCTAGATTCATCAAGGTAGTGCTTTATCCGAACTGGGTGGCAAACATTGTCCCGGCCATGAAGAAGGATGGAAAGGTCAGAATCTGTATCGACTTCCAGGACCTAAATAAGGCATGTCCGAAGGATGACTTCCCGCTTCCTCACATTGATATATTAATTGACAACACTGTTGGATATGAGATCCTCTCATTCATGGATGGGTATTCTAGTTATAACCAAATTTGTCTAGCTCCTGAAGATCAAGAGAAGACCTCCATCACCACGCCCTGGGGTACATACTGTTATGTAGTCATGCCATTTGGGCTAAAAAATGCTGGGGCTACTTATCAAAGGGCGATGATGGCTATTTTCCACGACATGATGCACATCTATGTAGAAGTGTACGTGGATGATATTTTGGTGAAGTCAAGAACCAGGAGAGAACACCCCGAGATCCTCGCCAAGGTGTTGCAAAGATCAAGAGAGTATCAATTGAGAATGAATCCAAAGAAGTGTGTGTTCAGGGTATCATCAGGAAAGTTGCTAGGCTTCATAGTTAGTAAGCGGGGAATTGAGATCGATCCAAACAAGGCTAGGGATGATGAACAGGTTCAGTAGTGAGGGTAGATGTATGTTCACTCCCTGGCTGCAGTGGCCCCTTCTTGAAGTGTTGGTACAGGGACCAAGTAAGTGGCTGCCCCTATTTGTGGTCTGCCCTACCCGGCTTGTACTCTAGTCCTGCTGTGGGTCTTGTCTTGTTGTCTTTTACGGCTTATGTCCTTCCCTATAAATGTGCACCCAGCCCTTTGCCTGGCTGGTACCCCATTCTCAACATTATATACCACCCCTTCTCAGTTATGATCTTACTCCTCTTTGCAGCACTAACTGATGATGAACTGGCCGGGCTTTGATGCACGTTGCTTGGCCAAATGGAAGGGACAAAGTTGTCAGTCATAGCATCCACCTCCAAGACAGTTGGCTTGCTGGCGACTTTAACGACCCGTCCCTTGTATGAAAACTTGAGGCATTGGTGAATAGTGGAGGTGACGGCGCCAAGTGCTTGGATGAACGGCCTGCCCAAGATCATTCGGAAACTCGGGTCCATGTCCAGAATGTGGAAATCCATTTCAGTAACGGACAGACCTAGACCAACCTTCAATGCGAGCACTCCTTTGGGCAGCCTACTAGTGTTGTCGTAGGCCTTGATGGTGAAAGAGGAGGGTTGGACTGACTGTAGTGTGACCCCACAAAAATTTAACGTGTCTAAAGACACGACATTGATTGCGGTATCCACCAAACACTGAGAAACGCAGATGCCATTGATATTGACGGTTAGGAACAATGCATATCTTTGGTATTCCACGGGTGCTAGCTCATCTTCATGGAACTCTATTGCCGGGTGCTGCCTCGTGGGAGTCAATACTACACTGATCTAGTTCACTAAAAGGTCTTCATTCACCATCACTTTCTGTAGGTAGTGCATGAGGGCTTCTTGGTGCATCGGCAACCTCTTGATCAACTCTAGGATAGAAATTCTAGCCGATGTCTTATCTAGATGCTTAAGCAGATCATATTGAGCCCCTGGGATGAACTCCTCTTGCTGGGCTTCTTCTTCTTGGGGCTGGGGTGCCTGGTCTTGCTACTGAGGGAATATTCGGTTGAAAATGCACCCACTCCGGAGCACCATAGTTTCCTCAGAATTGTCTCCCGCTTCTTGTGTCACGGCGGGCAAAGTGGAAGATGGATGGGGGGTGGAGTGTTGGGGGTTGAACATTTGATGCGGCAGTTGAATACTTGCCGCACTCGGGGGTGGAATAGGAGTACGTAGAAGGGGAGCTTGGGGGTTGAGGGTAATGATGGGTGAGGATGGTGGTGTGCGGAGGAGAGGTGGATTGGGTGATGGTTGTGAATTGGTGGTGGTAGGAGGTTGGCGTATGAGTGGGCGATTAGGTAGTGGTGGTATGGTGGTGGTATTGTGTAGAAAGGGGGCTTGGTGTGGAGGTTACGTGTAGCAACCCAGAAAATTTAGTATTTTAAAAATTCAAAATAATAAATTTCTATAAAAATAGAATAATAGAATCACACATACCATTATCGTATGTGCAAGAACACATCTAAAAATTTCGTAAAAATTATAACTAAACCCCAAATATTATCCCTAAGTGTTTCACAAAGAATTCGTGCAACGAAAAATCCGATTGGCCAAGCGTACGTCACACGTGACTAATTATCCAAATTTGAAAAATAAGTTGGAAAACCGTTAACACAGAAAAATGACGCGCCCATAAATTAAACGAAAAATGTCGAAGAGACTTCCAACATCATGAAATGATTACCCATTATCGGAATTGGACCAATGGACCTCTCATAGTCCATGAATAAAATCAAGTAAGAAAAATAAAATAAAAAACTGTAACTCTATTATTCCCTAATTAAAAAGGGGAAATCCCATAAGATAAATTCCAATAAATAATGGGCTTTGATAAATGGATCATATAAAATTTATTGGGTCATAATAGGGATTTTTAAAAGAAGAATAATTGGAAAATACTCTAAATTCGCAACTTAATTATTACCTAAATAGAAAAGGGTTATTAAATAAGTAAAATAGCTAGTTTGGGTTGGAATTGGATTCCTAAACCTACCCTAATAGGTTGGCCACGAATTTAGCTCCCATCCTAACCCAATTAGAAGTTCTTAAGCTTGGAAAGGGTGAGAGAAATAGGAAATCCCAAAATTAAATAGGAATTAGAGTCCTATTAGGAAATAACAACCCAACAAGCATAAATACTCTCCAATCTCTCCATGGCCGACCCTAACACGTTGCCAAGGGTTGCTGGACCTGGAGGAGAGGCCAAGGAGGAGGAGAATTCGTGGGAATGAGACTTCATCAAAGCTTCAACCCGAGTTCATCAAGTTCTAGCCCTAGAAGAGGAAATTGACCAACTCGACTGTAGATTGTTCCACGTACTAGGAACAAAACCTTCAAGTTTCATAATTTTCTATCGAGCCAATATTTTCTTCTTGAATTTTGAAGTTCTGCAAACACCATGACCCCGAACCCTCTTTTTAATTCTTGATCTCTATGTATACTAAACCCCATGCTGCATGATAGGCATCTTTTGCCCCTAAAAGCCCTAATTTTTATCTACCCTACTTCGTGAATTAATTCTTTCATCTCAACTGCTCACTGTGTCATGTACTCCATGTTTGACTTGAATAAATCATGTCAAAACTCTATCTATTTTCAAATTCTTATTTACTATAAGCACTCACGTATGTCTATATCAATATGCAACTTGTTTCACAATTTTTCATCGACTGTACAATTAGTTATGAATTTTTAAATCACCCTGTGTCAAGATATGTTAAGTTGGCACGTAATCCCATGCTAGCCCTTTTCCCGCTCGAACTCAGGTGAAGTACTTGAGAACGCGACGACCCGATAGGCCGCGTTCTCAGGGCCGTCGCGACACAGGTACCTGTCGCGATCTTATCGTGACAGGGCACCCCGTCGCGTTCTGGCCGCCGACCTGATAGACCTGTCGCGATCCATAGAAGACCCTGTTGCGATCTTCCTGCCTGTTCAGACAAGCCTGTCGCGATCCTTAGAAGGCCCTGTCACGTTCTGCCAGAACCCCGTCGTGACCCTTACAAGGGTGCGTCGCGTTCTGGCTTTTTGCATGAAAACCCACCTTTTTACAAGGTCTATTGTTATACAGTCACCCTATGTCCTATTACCTGTCTTGTACATTGAAAGACGAAGTTGTAATTATTGAATATATTTTAATTAATTCAAGTTAATCACATGATCTATATTGTCCATGATTTTCTCTTACACTAGCACTCACTTTGAACCATCCAATATGGCTTAACGTGGCATAAAAATTGTCATATAGCACATCTAGCAATTGATGTCAATTATATATTTAATTACCCTATTTTAAATGAACTTGTTTACGATTCTCGCAATGTTTTGGGAATACCGTTATCGACGCTCCACTGTTCTAGAATTCCTCTAGAACGTCGGACACTTGTTTCTATACACACTCTCTCTTGACTTGGACGAACTCTCCACCGGATATTCCTTCTGCCGGACTAGTGAATCCTTGTTCAAGGCCTCCGTAAGTCTCCTCTGTCCATGGGTTCCCACATGGTCGACGAGCTAGTTGTACCTTAACACCTATGTTACACTCTAGGAATCAGTAAGATCCAAACGACCTTAGATTGTTCTCTATCTTATCTTGAATCACGCCGAACCTCTGGACCTGTGCATAACATGGCCAGTGGAAGGATAGTGAATTCCACCTGACTGCCAACACCATACGCGCATGTTGAGCAACTGTTACTATCGCTCATTACTCGACGTTTCATGTGCAATGACCATAAGATCTCGTCTATTGTCTCTATACTCTCGCCTATTCATGTTCACTCTACTATCTCATCTATCTCGTCTATTCATCTAGTACTCTCTTGGTACCCTTTGAGCTGTGTGGCTCCTATTGTTTTGAACTGTTCATGACTGTCTAGCGCTAAAATGGGTGTTATGACTCTACTGACTTGAACGCATATTGTTAAGGGCACGAAGAGTGTCCGAGGGGCTCCAATCTAGTCCTGGGGGTGGAGACCCCCCCAAAAATACTTGTAGGGGTTATTGACGGTGTTCTGCATTGCATCGATTATGACTGACTGTTCTGAATTAGCTAGACATCTGACTGTTACACTGTTACTATTAGTTTGTTAAGTCAGACGTACTGCACTGTTACTATACTACCACTGACTGTTACTGAACGGTTATTGTCCTATTATTGAGCGACTACTGTCGTACTCTCTCCTTGCTCTACTTGATATTTGCTATGTTGAGTTATTGCGTTTTGTCGTGACACATTCGCATTCAAAGTGTTATACTCTCTCGTTGTCTATTGACGACAAAAGTGCTATATTCTCTCTCGGCTATCTACAGATAACCAAAGTGCCATTACTATTTCGATTGACGAAAGTTAACCAAAAGTGCCATTACTATCTCGATTGACGAAAATCAATCAAAGTGCAATTTACTCTCTATATGGTCAACTACTATCTCTTTCCTTGCTATACATGTCACTTGCTATTTCTTGACTATGACGTTACTTGCTATTGTTGTTATCGTTATCACTCACCCTTTGTTATTTGTTATTGTGTCTCAGGTAAGTTAGACCATGATGTCACACACACCAATGGGACGAGACCAGAGTGATGAGCGACCTGGAGTCAATTGATGAAGTTGCCCAAGTACTATGGAGTCTAATAGTTATTGCTTTAGATTTCTTTTCCAATGAAATGATGTCAATGAGCTCAATGTAGTGGCTCCGATTTAGTGGTTGTAATAGTCTTAAGTGATTTTATAATGAAATAAAGAGTTTATTCTAATTATTATTCTTTAGATGCTCTGATGTTTGCGTCTGTATGCGCAATTCACGTTACCATACTCGTTGCTCGCATTTCCTCCTATTTATTCTGCTGCTAAATTGGAGGGGCGTGACAGTTGGTATCAGAGCCTAGGATGTCCTTATTTGGATATTTTAAGTCTAGGGATGTTCTAGGTGAACTGTTGTGACCGTGTCTAAGTCGACCACTATACCTATCTAATAGATTGGGTAAAGCTTGGGGTTATGCTAGGAGATTAACTATATGTATAAGCACCCTAAGTTTAAGAAGGAAATTAATAAGTATTATTGTTCACAGGAACTAGAAGAGATGGCGGGCGAGCATGCACCAATGCACGAATTACAACAGACCGTACAAGGGTTAACTCAAGCCCTTAACAACATGATTCAAGCAGGAGCAAGGAATGGGGCAGGAGACTTATATGGGAACTTTCAAAGAATAAATCCCCCTAGGTTTAATGGAACTCCGAATCCCGATGAAACTGAAAATTGGGTAAAGGTGATGGAATGGATCTTTAGAGTTATGCAATGTTCAGAGCAGGAGAAAGTCCTTCTGGCAACCTTCCAATTGGACCGCGATGCTAGAGCTTGGTGGAAAGCTGCCAGTCGACAATTACCCAACATCAACATAGAGTGGGATAAATTTTTAGAACTCTTCAACACCAAATATTTTTTCAAGAGGATTCATGAGAAGAAGACAAATGAATTCGCCAATTTGAAACAACAAATGATGTTTGTAGCAGAATATGAAGCGCAATTTGAAAGACTAGCATAGTATGCACCACATTTGGTGAGTACGGAAAAGATGAAGACAAAGAGATTCTTAGAAGGGCTGAGACCTGTATTCTGGGAAAAGTTGTCTCCACTAGACATTGACGTATATTCAGTCATGGTATTGAGAGCTCAATTAGTAGAGGACACCATGGAACTTCTTGAAAAGATCCGTAAGAAGAAGGTGTTAAAAAGGGAACGTGCTACTCATTCCAATGATAATAAAGGAAGAAATACAGTAGATAGAAAGAGAATGAAAGGGGAGGTGAAGCGGAAGGAAGTTTGTGAATTTTGTTAAAAACCAGGGCACCAGGTTGATAACTGTTGGAAGAAATTGGGCAGGTGCTTGCGATGTGGAAGTCAACAACATCGAGTCATCGATTGTCCAACAAAAAAGAACCGAACTCCACGCCGAAGACGATTACAAGCCCTTGTGGATATGAATCATGCTAATGAAGGTGGACAAGGTACCATCACTAAACCCTTAGTTAAGTTCATATTATTTTCACGATAGCAAAGCCCTAAGTGGGGGAGATGATGGATTGAAATATTTAGAATAAATTGATAATCGTATCATATCATATGAATTTGGGGACCAAATTCTTTTTAAGTGGGAGAGGATGTAGAAACCCAGAAAATTCAGTATTTTAAAATTTTGAAATAATAAATTTCTATAAAAATGGAATAATAGAAATACACATACCATTATCGTATGTGCAAGAACACATCTAAAAATTCCGTAAAAATTATAAATCAACCCTAAATATTATTCCTAAGTGTTCCACAAAGAATTCGTGCAACGAAAAATCCGATTGGCCAAGCGTACGTCACACGTGACTAATTATCCAAATTTGGAAACTAAGTCAGAAAACCGTTAACACGGAAAAATAACGCACCCATAAATTAAACGAAAATGTCGAAGAGACTTCCAACATCATGAAATGATTACCCATTATCGGAATTGGACCAATGGACCTCTCATAGTCCATGAATAAAATCAAGTAAGAAAAATAAAATAAAAATCTGTAACTCTATTATTCCCTAATTAAAAAGGGGAAATCCCATAAGATAAATTCCAATAAATAATGGGCTTTGATAAATGGATCATATAAAATTTATTGGGTCATAATAGGGATTTTTAAAAGGAGAATAATCGGAAAATACTCTAAATTCGCAACTTAATTATTACCTAAATAGAAAAGGGTTATTAAATAAGTAAAATAGCTAGTTTGGGTTGGAATTGGATTCCTAAACCTACCCTAATAGGTTGGCCATGAATTTAACTCCCATCATAACCCAATTAGAAGTTCTCAAGATTGGAAAGGGTGAGAGAAATAGGAAATCCCAAAATTAAATAGGAATTAGAGTCCTATTAGGAAATAACAACCCAACAAGCATAAATACTCTCCAATCTCTCCATGGCCGACCCTAACACATTGCCAAGGGTTGCTGGACCTGGAGGTGAGGCCAAGGAGGAGGAGAATTCGTGGGAAGGAGGCTTCATCAAAGCTTCAACCCGAGTTCATCAAGTTCTAGCCCTAGAAGAGGAAATCGACCAAAGGTAGGCATTCTCACGAGCAAAACTAAAGAAAATTCGACTGTAGATTGTTCCACGTACTAGGAACAAAACCCTCAAGTTTCATAATTTTCCATTAAGCCAATATTTTCTTCTTGAATTTTGAAGTTCTGCAAACACCATGATCCCGAACCCTCTTTTTAATTCTTGATCTCTATGTATACTAAAACCCATATCACGAGATTTTTACTGGAGAAACTGATGCATGTTAGGCATCTTTTGCCCCTAAAAGCCCTAATTTTTATCTACCCTACTTCGTGAATTAATTCTTTCATCTCAACTGCTCACTGTGTCATGTACTCCATGTTTGACTTGAATAAAGCATGTTGAAACTCTATCTATTTTCAAATTCCTATTTACTGTAAGTACTCACGTATGTCTAGATCAATATGCAACTTTTTCACAATTTTTCATCGACTATACAATTAGTTATGAATTTTCGAATCACCCTGTGTCAAGATATGTTAAGTTGGCACGATATCCCATGCTAGCCCTTTTCCCGCTTGAACTCAGGTGAAGTACTTGAGAACGCGACGGCCCGATAGGCTGCATTCTCAGGGTCGTCGCGACACAGGTACCTGTCGTGATCTTATCGCGACAGGGCACCCCGTCGCGTTCTGGCTGCCGACCTGATAGACCTGTCGCGATCCTCAAAAGACCCTGTCGCAATCTTCCTACCTATTCAGACAAGCCTGTCGCGATCCTCAGAAGGCCCTGTCGCGTTCTGCCTGAACCCCATCGCGACCCTTACAAGGGTGCATCGCGTTCTGGCTTTTTGCATGAAAATCCACCTTTTTAGAAGGTCTATTGTTATACAGTCACCCCATGTCCTATTAACTATCTTGTACACCGAAAGATGAAGTTGTAATTATTAAATATATTTTAATTAATTCAAGTTAATAACATGATCTATATTGTCCATGATTTTCTCTTACACTTGCACTCACTTTGAACCATCCAATATGGCTTAACTTGGCATAAAAATTGTCACATAGCACATCTAGCAATTGATGTCAATTATATATTTAATTGCCCTATTTTAAATGAACTTGTTTACGATTCTCACAATGTTTTGGGAATACCGTTATCGACGTTCCACTGTTCTGGAATTCCTCTAGAACGTCGGACACTTATTTCTATACACACCCTCTCTTGACTTGGACGAACTCTCCGTCGGATATTCCATCTGCCGGACTAGTGAATCCTTGTTCAAGGCCTCCGTAAGTCTCCTCTGTCCTTGGGTTCCCACATGGTCGACGAGTTGGTTGTACCCTAACACCTATGTTACACTCTAGGGATCAGCAAGATCCAAACGACCTTAGATTGTTCTCTATCTTATCTTGAATCACGCCGGACCTCTGGACCTGTGCATAATATGGCCAGTGGAAGGATAGTGAATTCCACCTGACTGCCAACATCGTAGACGCATGTTGAGCAACTGTTACTATCACTCGTTACTCGGTGTTTCATGTGCAATGACCATAAGATCTTATCTACTGTCTCTATACTCTCGACTATTCATGTTCACTCTACTATCTCGTCTATTCATCTAGTACACTCTTGGTACCCTTTGAGCTGTGTGGCTCCTATTGTTTTGAATTGTTCATGACTGTCTAGCGCTAAAATGGGTCTTGTGACTCTACTGACTTGAATGCATACTGTTAAGGGCATGGAGAGTATCCTAGGGGATCCAATCTAGTCCTGGGGTCGGAGAGCCACCCGAAAATACCTGCAGGGGCTATTGACGGTGCTCTGCATTGCACCGATTCTGACTAACTATTCTGAATTAGCTAGACATCTGACTGTTACACTGTTACTGTTAGTCTGTTAAGTCAGACGTACTGCACAGTTACTGAACGGTTATTGTCCTGTTATTGAGCGACTACTGTCGTACTCTCTCCTTGCTCTACTTGATACTTGCTATCTTGAGTTATTGCGTTCTGTCATGACACATTCGCATTCAAAGTGCTATACTCTCTCGTTGTCTATTGACGACAAAAGTGCTATATTCTCTCTCGGCTATCTACGGATAACCAAAGTGCCATTACTATTTCGATTGACGAAAGTTAATCAAAAGTGTCATTACTATCTCGATTGACGAAAATCAATCAAAGTGCAATTTACTCTCTATATGGTCAACTACTATCTCTTTCCTTGCTATACATGCCACTTGCTATTTCTTGACTATGACGTTACTTGCTATTGTTGTTATCGTTTTCTATCGTGACTTGACTTTAATCATCATGCTATACTTGATTCATCTGCTATTTGAACCATGTTACTTATGCCATTACTTTATCGACTTTACATGACTCGCTCTATCATTAGTTACTCTGCCATTTAATGTGTTAATTACTTAAAGCCTGCTTGACTATTGAGATTTAAGTCCTACTGGACGTTATCGCTCACCCTTCATTATTTGTTATTATGTCTCAAGTAAGTCAGACCATGACGTCACACACATCAATGGGACGGGACCAGAGTGATGAGCGACCTGGAGTCAATTGATGAAGTTGCCCTAGTACTATGGAGTCTAATAGTTATTGCTTTATATTTCTTTTCCAATGAAATGATGTCAATGAGCTCAATGTAGTGGCTCCGAATTAGTGGTTGTAATAGTCTTAAGTGATTTTATAATGAAATGAAGAGTTTATTACAATTATTATTCATTAGATGCTCTGATGTTTGCGTATGTATGCGCAATTCACGTTACCATACTCGTTGCTCGCGTTTCCTCTGATTTATTCCGCTGCTAAATTGGAGGGGCGTGACATTACGTGTGGTTGGCAGATGAGTGGGGGGTTGTGTGGTTGGCTAGAGAATGGCGTACGGTGTGTGGCAGTTGTGGGGATGCATAGAAAGGAGGGTAGTAGGTTAGAGGGAGTGGGTGTACGGATGAATGGGGTAGAGTAAAAGAGGATTGGGGGGTAGAGATGGAGGATACTTCCATTGGCCTGCCGGGTGTGCTTTCAGTGCTGGGAGATGCCCTGAGGGCATTAACTTTCTGATTCGGAGCCTGGTGCTCCTAGAGTGGGTTCTGGACTATGCCCATATTGGGCTACTGTAGGGGTTGTTGTGCCATCTGCTGGGGTTGCAGTTGCTGCTGCTGTTGTTGCTATTGTTGATCTTGCCTGGGCGGCCTTCTCGCCTTCATCTCGGCAATATATTTCCTCATCTCTTCCCAATCAATGCCTTCATTGCCATTCAAGTCATAGATGTAATCTTTGAAGTGGAAGCATGCCTCTAGAGTGTGACCCAGTCCCCGGTGGCAAGCGCAATAGCGTGAGCTATCAACATTGGGTGGCCATTGTAGCCGTTCCCTCGGCAAAGTGAGTGCATTGGAGGCCATCAAAGCATTGAAAATGTCAGGTAAGGTCTCCGGCAATGGAGGGTAATGGGCTCTTCGTGGGCCAGGGGGACGTCTAGGCTGCTGGGGATCATAGGTGCCTGGAGAGGGTACCTGATTGTACTGTTGAGGTTGTTGAGGAGGAGGAGCTTGTTGCTGGTATTGAGGAGGAGGAGGTTGGCAATACTGAGGCTGTGGGGCTTGACGATATTGAGGAGGTGGTGGGGGAGGTTGACGGTACTGATGTCACGCCCCGATATTTAGCAGCGGAATAAATACCGGGAGGCGTGAACGATACAAACCGGCGTATCACAGTTGAATAGCACAGAGTCACAATTTAATATAATAACACATTCGAGACTATAATATGGTCACCAAAAATATACTTTATTTCATTCCATTCAACTAGATATAACCTCACATAAGAAGAATCGACTAAAAAGGTTTATTAATCAAATAACAACTTTTCTCTAATCCATCAACTATTTAAATTTCTATTCCTAAGCTGACAACTATTCATATGACAGGTGCTCGTCACTCTTGCCATGTCCCATCTGACTCCACTGGTTCTTCATCACTACCTGAAAAAGGGCAGGATGATAGGGGTGAGCGAACTAGCTCAGTAGGATTTACATCTCAATAACGTGCGAGCACTAATATACATGATTAACATTTTAAATAGGCAGATATGCATATGAATATGATGACATTGCATGCTTTTCTAACAAGTTGAATAGCAAGGTAGAACGGATATCATATCAGATCAAATGTCGAGTTTCATATACAATGGACAGATATTTCAAGAATAGAATCATGTCAGAAGAGATTGGCCATATTCAAACAGATCTCATGTGTTCACATGAACAGACGTATCATATCATGTCAAGTCAAACTTATCATGTCAAACAAGAGGCACATTTTCACAATCTTGCTTGTTTGTTTGTGCTATGCCAAGCACCAAGAGTCCATACTCCCGCGGTTAACAAGTACGTTGGGGCGCTCCTCCCCAGGACCAGACAAGGCCCCTATTGCACAGGCATTGGATCAAGTTTTGGACCGGAGTCCCACGTTGTGCCGAACAAACATATTCATATAATGGCCACAGAGTTTCAATTAACAAGCTCGTAGTAAAAGAACATGATCATTCATAGAGTCAAGGATTGACAAACATCTCAAAAGAACAAGGCAGGATAACGACGTATCTTATGTTTCATAGGTCATTAATGTCTTGACATGAGGATGTTTCTAAAGACAGATTGTATATAGAACACGTGCTTTCCTAACATGTATGCATATGACACATAATTAATTGAACACCGGGAAACATGTAATCCATGAAACTCATATGCAAATAATAACATTAACACCACTAACATGTCCATACTAACATGTATTTATCCCCACATTCATATCATATTCTTATCTTATCAATTGACAATAAGCAAGATCACAAGATAATCCAATGGACATAAGATCAATCACAATCTCACATTAGAATCATATTCATATCATTACTATTTTTCAATGGGTTGATTTATTTTAGGTCCATGGATACCATGTAACATCATGCACATGCTAGTAGACATCATGAAATGATCAGACCCAAATTATGTAATTTTTGTGTAAGGGTAGTGTCGACACACCCCTTACTGGTGTCGACACAATGCCTCAAACACAAGACAAAATAATGCAAACTGGTCAAGTAGTGTCGACACTAGTTCAGGTAGTGTCGACACAGTGCCTCAAATACAAGGCAGAAAGGTCAAGTAGTGTCGACACAGTCCAGGTAGTGTCGACACTAGAGACAGCTCCCAAAACACCTTCTGTCCAAGCTGGGACAGTGTGTCGACACTAGCCTAAGTAGTGTCGACACTAGAGGCCTTCCCATAACACCTTCTGGGCTGTTTTGGGACAGCGTGTCGACACTAGCTCAAGTAGTGTCGACACTAGTGCCCTTCCAGAACAAAACTTATAAGTCATGTGGAACCCGAAAACACATCTCATGCAGCGATTCACTTCCACGTCCTATAACTCTCTAAGGAATGACATTTGAACAAAATGTTCAACACGGAAGATGAAGAGGACAACTAATGGAAGAACTTTGATGTTGAGTGTTTGATCTAATTCGGTCTCGAATCTTGATAAAACATATGAAGAACAAAAAGTCAAGTGTAGCCCGAAATCGTAGTATCATGCAGTGACTCCCTTACGAAGCTTATAACTCTCTAATGAAAGACTTTTGGATAAAATGTCCAACATAAAAGATAATCATGACTTCAAATAGAAGAACTTTTGGTGAAAGAAGTTTAGTCAAATTCGGTCTCTAATCTCGTGCATAATAAGACGAACGGAAATAAGCCCTAACTGGACACGACTTAGAGAAAACGACCAATACTCCATGCATGCAACATGAAAATTGGGCAAATCAAGTGCAAATGAACATAGACACGATGCTCTACATGATGGTATAGGTTTTTCTTTAATATTGGCCTGAGAACACCTACCTTAATGAAGATCTAAAACCAGTCGATGTTCTGAACGCAACAGAGGATGCAGGGGATGAAGCTCCGGGTTCCCAGCCTTTTCTCCTTCTCTCCAGAAGCTCTAGCCTACCTCTAAACGACCCCAACTCGTTGTTAAACCTTCCCCAAGAGTTTAGGGACGAGTTCTTATAGTTTTAGGATGTAGTTAAGAGTCCTAATGAGACTAGGAAAAGGGCTGCGAATTATGTTCCCTATTTTCCAAGAAATCTGGGACTCTTTCCTCCAAAGGAGGTAGTAATGGTTTAGGAAACCACCAATTGGGGTTGGGTTCGGTTTTGGCTTACCTTGCATGACTAATTACCTTAAGTTTAACCCTAACTTGTCCTCTCCAATTATGACATAATTACATACACGAATTTCTGGGAAATTTCCTGTCCTAGTTTGTTTATATCCTTGGGCCAAATGTGTTCTATTGGCCCAATCTTGTTAATGGGTCATTAATACATGGTGTTGGAAGTCTCTCTAATATGTTTATTTACTTTATCCTTCTTTACTTCCAAAGTTTTTAAATCACTAAATTTCCGGGGTGTTACAACTGAGGTGGAGGTTGTTGTTGTGGCTGCTGAGGCGGTTGGGATTGCTGGGGTGGGGCCCTAATTACTGAAGGATTGTTTGGCCTGAAGGGTGGTGGTTGTGGTTGTTGAGGCCTAGGGTTTGGGTTTGGGCGATAGGTGGAGGAGCTTGGGTTGCCCATAGCACTCACATGCTCATTCTACATAACCCCCTCAGTCGTGGGACCACTAGTAGGGGTGGTACCATTACTCTTCTTGAATGTCCTGGCCTTTGGCTCAAACATGGCCATGATGGGAGAGTCCTTCATTTTAGTTTGAATATAACGAGCTCTCTCGTACAACTCCTCCATGGTTGTTAGCTTGTTCATTACCAGAATGTGTCTGAATTGGGGTGTGGCATTTGCAATGATCATCTTAACTTGCTCTGGCTCAGACAATGGATTCCTCAACCTCTTAGCCAACGCTCTCCATCTATCAGCATATTGTAAGAAATCTTCGTCCGTCTTCATTTTCTCAGCCATCATATCAGTGATAGACAATGTCGGGCCAACCCAGTCCCTATACCGCTGCAAGAACTTTCTCTGGACTGCCTCAAAATCCTCAGCATCTGTGGGGTCCAGAGAATAGAACCATTCAAGGGCGGGCCATCTAGAGATCGAAGGAATAGAAATGCAAGGGCACGATTGTCATTCTGCCAGAAGGATGATTCGTACATAAATTCTTTGATATGTACGAATGGATTGCCACTACCATTGTAGCGGCGGTAGACTGGAAGTTCGGAAGGGGGAAGGGGGAAGACTGGCATAGAAGGGAGAGCCAGCTCAAAGGAGTCTTTGGGTGCGGACACCCTTTTTAGATCTTGTTCCAAACGACTCATCTTAGCCAAGAGGGCTTGGGTGAGTTGATCAGAGGACGGTTTGGGAGGTACCCCAGAAGAATGAGGTTGGGGTGCACTCACCTGAACAGAATTGTAGCGAGTGGGTTTATAGAAGACACCCGTGTTTGGGTGAAGAGATTAGATAGGTTCGGGGATGGATTCCCCCTTCAAGGCAGCCTGAACCTCTTGAAGTTGAGAGGGTTGGAGGTTCTGGAGAAGGCCAACAAGTTGGGACAAATCAATCAAAGTAGAGGCATTTCCAATAGCATGCCTTGAGGAGAGGTGGGGAGATTGTGAATCCGCCGCATGGACATGCGAAGTGGATGGACCAGCATGGGGTTCATGGGGGAGTTGTGCAAGTTGCTAATTGGAGTCATACACCTCATCATATATATCCTCATGGTAATCCATGTCCTCATACTCAGCCATTCTAAGGGATTTGCCTGAGCGAAGCAACATGAAACTTAAACAAACAAGTTTGATGAACAAACAACTAACAAACAACTACTGAAACAAGTTTGAGAGAAGAAGTTAATGGCTTTTAATCACACACTTGGGGATGCTTACATCCAATTAATTGTTCAATATGATTCAAGGTGAATTTTATTGCAATGATTTCACTCCAACGTAGGTATGAACCTAAATGGGTAAGAAGAGAACTCCGGGTTCACTAAGCAAAACTCCCTCACAATATGGGTACACTAGCATGGGTCTCCAGGATGGTACAACCTGCTCGGTCCACCGTGAGGGAATCCACGGGGTACGAAGACTTACGAAGGTCCCGATGAGGATTCTCCAGTCCACTGAGAGGGAATGCCCAATGGAGAGATAGCCATCATCGAGAAAGGTGTTTAGATCCTAGTGTAAGGAGGGAAGGAGGTTCCTCAGCCGAAGTATGCTTTGCAAGATGCAAATAATGCAAGATATGACAGAAACCTCTACTCTCTGTGAACAGACTAAATCGTGATGAGTTTAGTCGTTATGCTTCAATGCAAATCGCAACCATTCAATTGGTCGCGGATCTGACAGCTCGCAGAAACTGTTAGAGCCGCGACAACTCCCTCTGGCATCTGTCACAAAATAGCGACGGGGTAAGCTGCCACACAACAACACAAATCGCGACGTCTGAACACGTCGTAAATCAAAAGGCAACCGAGAGTTATATCAAAGTAGGAAATCAAACAATCATGCTTTTCAACCAATTAAGTGATGAAAATAGAAGTCATATTAAGATGCTTTCTTTAGGTAAAAGTAAGTAAACAAGGAGGGGAGCAAGATGATGATTTTTTTAATTAAACTTAATGGAGAGAGAGAGAAAAAGGAACACTAACACAACTTGGCAATAACGTAGGATTTCAAGGAGTACCGCATGGGGTACGAGGGTAAGGGAGGTGTACCACGTGGGGTATGAAGTGAGGGACACACATGGGTTTCGAAGGAGGGGCACACGTGGATGCCGAAGGAGTGGTAACCAAAGCTAAAATAAAAGAAGTCCCACCATGATCGCCAATTTGTGAATGTGTTTTTTGTCTCAAACACTCCACAAGATTAATTAAAAAAATAGGATTTTTAAAGAAAATATATATGTATGGTTGTGAAAGGAAGTGGGAAAGGAAAGAGAGTGTGCGTGTACACGAGAGGGAAAGGTGATCGCCAAACACACGTTGGTGTCGAAGGAAATGGGTAAGAGGTGTAGACGAATACTTACCTTCACCCAAAGATCGCTGGAGTTGAGTTGACAGTGGGTTGACTTCTACCTCTCCAACCGGCCGACCGGCGAAGAAGACTTTAGCTTGATGGTTACCCTAGCAAGATGAGAAAAACAAGCAAACAAGTGAAGAGATGATTAGACTATGAAGTGAAGTACAAAATTCAGAGAAAAATGAAGAAAATGTAGTAACATGGGTCTGAACACACCTCGTGGGAGTGGTGTGTTAAACCCCTAAAAGATAGGTGTGAAAAAGATGAAAATATGATGTGTGTGTGTGTGAAGATGATGTGAATGAATGCACTAAGAAATGAATTGAAACAAGAGTGAAGGGAGAGAAAACAAATGGCGAAGTAAGCCCGCTGTTGATGATGAATGAAGTGGAGGAAGAGAGCTCCTTCTCCCTCCGATGCACGTGAGATGATGGAAGCTCTGAACTCCGAAGGAATGAAGGCTTGATGTAGCTTGAAGTAAAGGTGCTCCTCCTTAGCTCAGAATGTGAGTCTCCAATGCTTGCTGGGTCTACTAGACTCACACTTGATTAACATTTCAGGAGAGACTGAGGATACTGAGGAGTTAATACACTCTGACTCTGAGCGTGAGGACATGGAGGCTTAGTTCTTTTCTTTGAGAGTGTATTTGAGAGACTATGTATGTGAGAATAAGTTGTAATTTGAACATTATGTTATTTTGGACTTATGAACTGTTATTGCTTTGGACTATTGTATTTTGTTCTTTTATGCTTTAGCCTTGGTATTTGGATACAATGTTGATTGAAAAAATTTAAATTTCATATTCCGTTGCAATTTGTTAGAATTTAATTGTCATTTATGTATCTCAATCTGAATCGATTATTGTTGGATATTTTCCACTGTAACACCACTATTGGATCCGATGTGAGTTGGTACAACTGTACCGGGTCTAAGAGGGGTGTTACAGAGATTGGTATCAGAGCGTTCCAGATTGAGCATGTACATAAATGAAATATCAACAATGTGTTCATATCCTTAAGTCTGCATAAAGAATTAGTACAAGATTTATGTAGAATAATAGGTTATCATAATAAATGCTTATTTTGCAGACTATGGCTACCCGTGGTCGTAGAGGAGCAGGCTCGGCCCAAGGCGATGAGTCAGTTGGAGGTTCGCAGGCCCCAGCTCAGCAGGCACCAGATCAGACAGGCGCACCTTTACCACCCCCACCACCACTTGTGGATTATGGAGCATTGATGTAGGGACTTGTGCGCGCAATGCAGACCCAGGCATAGACGGCAGCTGCCTTGCAAGCGCAAGTGCAGGCTCAAGTTGGTACATAGGAAGTGTTACCAAGTTTTGAATTGAAGAATCCAACTAAGAACTCGACTTGGATGTAGGCGCAGGCACCTGCTCATGAGGTAGGCATTTGAGGTGTATCGATGATGGAGCTATTCAGGTGGATGACCCAACCTTTCTTTAAGGGGGAGAGTGATCCAATCATGGCGGAGAGTTGGTTGCGGGAGACGGAGAAGATCTTTCATGCTATACAATGCACGGAAGAGGAGCGAGTGACACTAACCACCTATATGCTGCAGGTAATGAAGATTCTAGAAGTGATGTGTGTTGTTTCTAGTACACCTTTAGATTTATCTACCTTCTTTTGCAGGAGCGTGCCGATGTGTGGTGGTCGTCAGTACTACGCACATAGTTCAAGGATGGAGCTGTTGAGGTTGCATGGACCGAGTTTGTTCGCCTGTTCAAGGCAAAGTATATTCCAGAGTGATAATCTCATAATTATCATGAATAATCATGCCATTTTATTGACAAATACTTGATAAATTCATAGATTTCTCTTATCATGGACTATAATTGATGAAATTCAATTATATGTTGTATTTGCAAGTTAATGGGCCATTCTATGAAGTGCTTAATGAGCCAATGGATTGGATTGAAGCAAGAGAGAATAAAGGAGAGATTCTATTAATTTTTTTAAAAACATTTTCTCACTTTTAAAAATCTCCTCTTCTATTTTTCAAAAATCTATCTTTCCTTTCCTCTCTCCCACTTCCTCTCTTTCTCTACTACTTTATAAACCCTCCCCCTCTCTCTCTCTCATTGGTATTCTCTCTTCTACTTTCTCCCTCTCTCCTGCGCACCGCCTTCCTCCTCTTTCTCTTTCCCTTCTTCTTCTTCTTGCCCGGTTTCTTCCTCCCTTCTTGCTCTCTTCCGATCTCTCTGGCCCAGTCTCCCTCTTCGGAAGCAGACAGAAGCAACAGCAACAGGCGCGTTCGCCTGCTCCACGCACACCAGCAGCAGCACGCGCCCCGCACCAGGCCGCACGCCAGGCACCTGCCCCAAGCACTCGCCCACCTGCGCGCGCGCCAGCAGCAGCCCGCGCCAGCACCAGCCCGATGCACGCTCCACCCGCCTCCTCCTCCATGTGCATGCTTTTGCATGCACGTAGAGGAGCCGCCGGCCGCGCCTCTCTCTCTCTCTCGCGCCTCTCTCCTCTCTCTCCCTCGCGTGCCTCTCTCTCTTCTCTCCTCTCTCTCTCGCACTCTCTCTCTCTCTCTCTCTCTCTCTCTCTCTCTCTCTCTCCTCTCTCTCTCTCTATCTCTTCTCTTCTCTCTCTCCTCTATCCCTCTCTCGTTTCTCTCTCTCCCGCTTCCTCTCTCTCTCTCGTTCTCTCTCTCTCTCTCTCTTCTCTCCCTGCACTCTCTCTCCTCCTCTCTCTCTCTCTCTCTCTCTCTCTTCTCTCGCTCTCTCTCTTTTCTCCCTCTCTCTCTCTCTCTCTCTCTCTCTCTCCTCTCTCTTCTCTCTCCGCTCTCTCTCTTTTCTCTCTCTCTTCTCTCTCTCTTAATTTTCTATTCTTTTTATTATCATTGTAACAGTTGGTGTTTGTTTTAGTATAACACATTTCTGTTGATTGTTTAGTGGATTATAATTTTGAATAGCATCTCTTGTTATCTCTCTCTCTTTATTTCTGTACTTAGCTTAGATTTATTTAACACAACTTAGTTTAAATATTACCACACTATTTTCCTAACTAAAAGCCCAACGTTTTCAACTCTAAAATCTAGTTCTCCGTGGATTCGACTCGGTCTCACCACTTAACTACCGTTTAAATATTTAGTGTAGACCGATTATTTGAGATTGTTAGTCACGTGTTTAACGACGCATTCGTGGGTTATCAATTTTTGGCGCCGTTGCCGGGGAATTAGATTTTTAGTTTTGATAATCTTGGTGTTTTTTGTATATATGCAGGCTAACATTTTCTTTCTTTTTGTAGATATCAAATAAAAAGTGAAAAATCTTGAAAATTTCAAAATTGAAGAATCTGTCAGAAATCTGTCACTAAAAGGGAGATCTGTAAGTAAAAGAGGCTATTTTGGAAAACAAATCCGAAAATTACACAAAATAAATCAGAAAAAAGGTAAGTGAGGTGAGTTTCCTTCTCTCTCTCACTCTTTCTATTTGTTTTACTTTCCAAAAGAACGAGGGATTGCGTTGGAGGTAAGTACCCTTAAAATCCTCTTGATTGAGTTTCTTTTTTTTAGTTGTCATGTTTAGATAATTCATTAAAAAAATCAAAAAAAATCAATCACTTGAATCCAATAAAAGATGTCATGTCAAGATTAGAAACATTACATCTTTAGGGCATGCATCATTTAGACTTTCATCTTTAGGTAAGTTTCTTTTTTGAAAAGTTTCCTTTCTTATCGAAGATTGCTGGAGGCAAGGTGAGAATCTTAACTTTCTTGAAAGTATGATCGTGCATTGTCATGCTTGCATAGAACCCCTTGCTTGATTTTGTGGTGTGCACATCATTTTTAAAATATTTTAAGGGCAGTTTCCTTTACAAGATAAGGTGGGGATTTGATCACCCTCCCTTGGCCCACAAACCACAATTCTTCTGCATCTTTTTGCATTCCCAACTCTTAATAAAAGGCAGTAGACATTGAACCTAGGGTTCACACTGAGATTTTGGTCCACCTAGGCCCACTATCAAGTTTTGGAAACTGGTGTCCAAGGCTAGAGGTTAAGTGGCAAATGCCTAAGCGGGAAAGTGGTTCTCTAATTAGGTCCCTACGAAAGTAGGGGGAGCCTCCCACTACCCCACCTCTTACCTGGCCAGTGGACATACATGTTAGTGGACTTAGGTTGGGTTTAAGTCACTTTGTGAGAAAGCTTGCTTTTAGATCCCAGATCCCTAGGTCATTTAGGTTAATTGTTTACAACATATTTGTCTCTACCTAAAAAAAAAATTAAAAAAAATAAAAAAATAAATAAAAAAAAGAGAGAAAAAAAAGTCTCATCTTTCCCGTTCACAATCATATGTGGGCCAACCCAACACATTATATAGGCCATGGCCCAAACCAATTTTCATCTCTCATTCAACGTGGCCCAGCCTACTTTGAAAATACACAATTCTTGTCAGCCCACTATGAAAGTACATCCCCTGGGGTGGCCCAACTCTCACATTTTACCCAAGATCAGGCCCACCATACTAATTTGTTCCATAATGGGCCATCTTTCACCCAAGCAGAAACACAATATTTTCAATGGCCTTCCACCGCCACTCCTTACCCAAAAGATGAACAATATGCCCCTCCTACAGAATTGAGTTTACTTTATCAAGATCCACAAGGGGAAATTCAAGGACCCTTTCTTGGTGCTGAAATCATCTCATGGTTCAATGAAGGATTCTTTAGTACTGATCTGCATGTATGTTTATCAAATGCTCCAAAAGGTACACCTTTCCAACCACTTGGAAAGATAATGCCACATTTGATATAGAGCGATCAACCGATTGTGGCCCAAGACCAAAGTCCTCCTAACAACAACTTTCATCCTTGGGTCCAATTTCAAAATAATATTCATGATCAAGGCCATGATGGGGGACAACATGCAGATCCGCATTCCATTTATACTTCTCCCCCACCATCAGGCCTATTTGATGATCAATTTGGGCAATCTATATAAAAGATCTATGATGCTCAACAAGTCTTTGAGCAAACATTCGCCCACCAACAACAAGAATTGGAAAAATCTTTTACCAAAACTGACCTTCTAATTGATCAATTGATAGAAATTAGAAAGAGGCAAAATATTCAATTACCAACTCAATCAATTGACAATTATGAAAATCAATATCATGATTTTGATCAGCAATTTGACCCACAACTTTCACTTGAAACTTCACAGCCTAATGTGATTATGGACATGTCCACTTGGCAAACTGAGTGTAATTTTAATAAGTCAGATCAAGAGGAGATGGGTAGTACTACAAATCAATCCATGATTTTTACCCAACTTGAATTTGACTGCTAAGAAGAGCCCAGCAATGATGTCACCTGTGAAGAATACTCTAGGGAGTTAGTTGAACTCAAGTTGGAGGGAGAACAAGAGGAAGTGGACAAGCTAGATGATGATAAAACTTTCTTTCTTGCCCTTCCTAGGTCTGATGTGACCTTAACCCAAGGAGGGGATGAAGAAAAGATGAGTTTGGAGATGGAATGGAGTCAAGTCATAAACCATTCTACTTGGATAGGGGAAGAGTTGAAAATTTTGTCTGGCAGTAACTCTAATGGGGACTTTCATGATTTAGGGGATGATGTGGATCTAACACCCATCCTTGACATTGGCAAAGCTAAAGTCAATTTGAACATTATGCAATTAGCCAACTGGTCAAATCCACTTGGAATTGATGAAAATCTTTGTGTTAAAGAGCCTACACATCCAATTCCCAACAATTATGGTCTCCTTGACACTAGGCATATGGTGGAATCTCCAAGGATCCATGATACCCAAACCCTTTCTCACCTTAACAATACGAATACGAATCCTAAAATCGAGGTTGAAAAAAAGAATTTAGAAAAAAATTAAGGTCCGAATTGAAGTGTTCAACACATATAAAGATCTTAAGTGTACAAATGAAAATTTCTTAATTGAAGATATGATCTTGAATGCCTCAATTTCTCTACCACTTACTGATATGCAAGGTACGTTTCGATCACTTGGGCTACCATGGCTGGTGATGCCTTACAAAGTAAAATTTTGGCGTCAATTGATTGGGGGTGTTAAGTGAGCCTGTTACCTCCATGAGTCTGGCTGAAGACATTAAACTTAGCGCTTGTTGGGAGGCAACCCAATATTTTTAGGAAAATTAATTTCTATTGATTTTGTTTTTATTTTGTGTCTTAGGTGTTTAGAGGCCCATTATCCTTGATGAATGAAGTGAGCAAAATGCTTCCATCAGGTTGTATCTCTCCTTTCCTAACTTTTGATGGTCTTATTATCTGTTTGCCATTGAGGACAATGTCATTCAAGTTGGGGGAGGGAAAATTGTGAAAATCTTTCAAATTTTAAAATCCTGCTAAACATCCCAAACATTATACTTCATGTATCATTTTTTCATGAAAAGAATACCTCATTCTAGAATGATTTTACTCTAAGTATATACTTGTGCTAGTGGTACGTTAGAAGATGAATTTTGTAGTTATGTTCTTAGCATTTTCCTCAAACTACATTTGAAATTTTCTACACACATGAATTACATGATGAATAAGTGTCATTCATGAGGGTGATGAGAGTTTTACCCAATACTCATGTTGAGGATGGACATTCTACACTCTTATTGAAAACTAATCGTGGGGAAAAAGCTACCTGCCTGCAAGTTATGAAAAAAAGAAAAAGAAAAATGAATGACAAAATGAAGAAGGAAATCCCTAGCTTAGTAACCGGGCTTCGGCACCTCAAGAAGTGTAGAAGTTCGCGTCAAACGGTGAAAGGATATCCAAGTTGAAAAACATAAAATAAAATGAAATGAATGAAATGAAGAGACAGAAAAGGCAGAGTGAAAGCTACCTGTAATTCGAGGATTGGATTTAACATGAACTGACATGTTTATCTTTGACACTTGCTACTAGAACTGAAAATACTTAGTGTTGATCAGTCTCATCTCTACTTTCTTGACATGAAAAATGATGTTTTGAGTTCCTGTTAGTCCCAATTATTCATTTGTGTGCATTGCTAAGGGACTAGCAATGAGTAAGTTGAGGGATGTGATAATCTCATAATTATCATGAATAATCATGCCATTTTATTGACAAATACTTGATAAATTCATAGATTTCTCTTATCATGGACTATAATTGATGAAATTCAATTATATGTTGTATTTGCGGGTTAATGGGCCATTCTATGAAGTGCTTAATGAGCCAATAGATTGGATTGAAACAAGAGAGAATAAAGGAGAGATTCTATTAATTTTTTAAAAACACTTTCTCACTTTTAAAAATCTCCTCTCCTATTTTTCAAAAATCTCTCTTTCCTTTCCTCTCTCCCACTTCCTCTCTTTCTCTACTACTTTATAAACCCTCCCCCTCTCTCTCTCTCATTGGTATTCTCTCTTCTACTTTCTCCCTCTCTCCTGCGCACCACCTTCCTCCTCTTTCTCTTTCCCTTCTTCTTCTTCTTACCCGGTTTCTTCCTCCCTTCTTGCTCTCTCCCGATCTCTCTGGCCCAGTCTCCCTCTTCGGAAGCAGACAGAAGCAGCAGCAATAGGCGCGTTCGCCTGCTCCACGCACACCAGCAGCAGCACGTGCCCCGCACCAGGCCGCACGCCAGGCACCTGCCCCGAGCACTCGCCCACCTGCGCGCGCACCAGCAGCAGCCCGCGCCAGCAGCAGCCCCTTGCGCGCTCCACCCGCCTCCTCCTCCACGTGCATGCTTTTGCATGCACGTAGAGGAGCTGCCGGCCGCACCTCTCTCTCTCTCTCTCTCTCTCTCTCTCTCTCTCTCTCTCTCTCTCTGCGCGCGCGCCTCTCTCCTCTCTCTCCCTCGTGCGCCTCTCTCTCTTCTCTCCTCTCTCTCTCGCTCTCTCTCGCTCTCTCTCCTCTCTCTCTCTCGCTCTCTCTCTCGCGCTCTCTTATCTCTTCTCTTCTCTCTCTCCTCTATCCCTCTCTCGTTTCTCTCTCTCCCGCTTCCTCTCTCTCTCTCGTTTCTCTCTCTCTCTCTCTCTCTTCTCTCCCTGCACTCTCTCTCCTCTCTCTCGCCTCTCTCTTCTCTCTCTGCTCTCTCTCTTTTCTCCCTCTCTCTTCTCTCTTCTCTCTCTCTCCTCTCTCTTCTCTCTCCGCTCTCTCTCTTTTCTCTCTCACTTCTCTCTCTCTTAATTTTCTATTCTTTTTATTATCATTGTAACAGTTGGTGCTTGTTTTAGTATAAAACATTTCTGTTGATTGTTTAGTGGATTATAATTTTGAATAGCATCTCTTGTTATCTCTCTCTCTTTATTTCTGTACTTAGCTTAGATTTATTTAACACAACTTAGTTTAAATATTACCACACTATTTTCCTAACTAAAAGCCCAACGTTTTCAACTCTTGGATTCGACTCGGTCTCACCACTTAACTACCGTTTAAATATTTAGTGTAGGCCGATTATTTGAGATTGTTAGTCACGTGTTTAACGACGCATTCGTGGGCTATCACAGAGCATGTGCAGGATCGCATGGAGGAGGAGTTCTTGACATTGACCCATGGGTCAATGAGTGTGCTAGAGTATGAGGCTAGATTTGCGGAGCTGTCAAAGTATGCACCTCACATAGTGGCTGATGAGCAGAGGAAAGTGAAGAAATTTGTCATGGGACAGAAGTCGTCCTTGAGGACTAGACTTGTGGCATTCGGGCATCGATCAATGGAGGAGGCATTGTCAGCAGCTGTGATGTCCTAAAATTTCTTAGTAGTCTTTAAATTTCAATTGATATTTATTTTATTGTGCATTTAGAAAATTTTGTGCATGTATGTATATGGTGTTGTGGCTTGTAGTGTAGAATGGTCTATTCTCGGGTGATGCAGGTTGACCTGTGTTTCTGACGGCAACATCGACTGCCGTCAACTGTAGGTTAACGGAAACATCCTTGCTGTCAACCCCAGGTAAATGTCCATATCGATTGACATTTACTCTATGTAAACAGCAGTAAACCTTGACGTCTACTTCTTCCAGAACTGACAGTGAGATTCTCGTAGTCCAGCTCTGGTAGAGTTATGGTAAGGGCTAGATTTATGGTAACCTTGGGGGTTACGGATCTGACCTCGTAGGGCAAGGTTAGAAGACCAACTCCTTTTATAAAAAGGGTGGTTTAACCTCTTGCAACCGGTTTTGGGAGTCTTCTCCAAACTTCTAAGAGAGTGGAAGAAAGAACCAGTGATTTGATCTTCGTAGAGGCTTTGACCGAGCTTCTGCAAGTTAAGAACTGGTGTTTTTGAAGGCTAGAGGCGTCTCCAAGGTGTGCAAACCATCGAGGATCGGTGGATCTTGGGTTTCAGCCAAGAAAGAGGACTGTCTTGGTTGGCCAAGGCGGGCTTCATCAGTTTAATTCGTGAATCTCTTGGTGTTTTAGAGGCAAGTAACCTAGGGATCGGGTTCCCAACTCTATGTTTTACACTTTTTCAATTTTTACAGAATTTTAAAAAGATAAAAATAGTCAGATTTTGGGGTTTACATGAGTCCCGGATGAGTTCAGTTTTCCTGTCAGGTTAACGTCCACCTTGACTGCCATCAAGGATGAACTTAATGTCCACTTTTTTGTCGTCTACTGAAGTCAGCGGCAACAGGCTTGCCGTCTAGTTCTTCTGTTCACTATTTTGACCTGTTTTGATATTTGGATTTATAATTTCATGCTTAGACTTCGAATGGACTTTCTGTAAAAGGTGTAATACTCAGTAGAACAACTTTTTGATACACTGTAAATTTGGGTAATTTCTGTAGACACCATGATTTAGGGTAAATTTCTGAATTCTAAACTTAAGCTTAGATTTAATAAAAAAATTTGCATGTGATGCATGCTCATGACAAAATTTGTGATTTCTATATAGTAATACATGACAGGGATGTGCCATATTGTGTTAAATCTGAAATCCAAAATTGACTGTTGTTTGTAATTTCCATGACTAAAGTACATAGATTAGTAGTACTTTTTTAAATTGATAAATAGTTTCTAGATTCAAAAAATAATGAGATTTTGAAAAGTGGTTTGTATGGTTATAATATATGCACAGTAAAAATATTGAATCATGTTGACAAATAGTTTCATTATAGTGAATGTTTCTCTATTTGTAGCAATGATGTGAATACTGTGGAAATTAGATTATGTGCCAGAAAATCATGAATAATTTCTGATTTGATATATGATAGCAGAGGCATATTCTGGAAAAATTCTAAGAATTTTATATGACTGTAACTATTTATGTCTGATTATCGCTATGAGAATTATTTTCTTTTGAAATAGATTGTGGAAAATTGTTCAAAATTACAGCATGTGATAAATCTGAAATCAGTGTGATAAATCTGAAATCAATCTTTGTCAGTATCTGATCATATGTATATGATTTGGCAACATGGTATGTTGCATTTGAAATTGAAGAAATTTGTATATGAATATGTATATGGCCAACAAGACACTGCCACCATAGAAGTAATCGGGAACAGGACCATAGTAATGCCCTGATGGAAATGTTCAATATGTTTTATGTTCTCGATGGCACGGAAAAAAATCCTGGAGGTGGACAAGTACCACTGGTTAAGGTGGGGAGGGCTTCCCCCGGTATTGCGCAATAACGAAGACTATATCACTAATTGCCTAGGTGATGAGTATATGTCATATGTGTATCTAACTTCTAATGGGTGGTTTGGGTTGTGTCTTGGAAAAAGAAAATTTGTACATATGTATATTCTATGAACAAAGTTTGTTTTCAGCTCTATAAAGATTTCATGTAACACTTATTTTATTTCCATTTGAGTGAATGATATGAAGTCATGCTTAATATGCAATTTCTTGGAACCATGTATATAAATTGTACCATGTTATATCTTGAATTCATATCATCATGTTCAGATCTGAAATCTTTTAGTAAGAATAAATATTGTGTAGTTAATATCGTGCCTTGGAATCATGTTTTATCCTAGTAGCAATTGTATTCACTTGTGGTTTTAATTGTGAAGGATAAATGTACATAATGCAAGTAGTATGATTGCTGAATTTTATATGTATTAACATGTTTTGAAACCTTTAGGTATATGTCAGATTGGTAATCCATTTTTGGGTTGCTTGCTGAGTCTTCGTTGTAGACTCATACTTGCTTAACATTTCAGGTGAGACAGTGGATCCCGAGGCTTTGATAGCGGGATCGGATTCGGAGCGAGAGGATTGACTTAGATTGTGTTTGAGAGATAATTGTATGTGAGGATTTGATTATGTTATGAACATTGTAATTGAACTATTTATAGAATTGTGGACTTATTTGATGGACCATGGACTTGATTATTAAAGTTGATGAGTTGTGCTTTATTTCCGCTGCATTATTCTTTATTTGTGAATGAATCAACCTACATTTGACATATGTTGGGATGTGTTCCCCATGTAACACGTCCCTTAGACTCGATGAGAGTTGGTATAACTGGACCGGGTCTAAGTGGGGTGTTACAGCAACATGCATGCAGGAAGCTGAGATGGAGGTGTATCTGGAGGAGAAGAGGGCTTCTTTGAAGAGGCCTAGACCAGAATTTCAGCGGCAGGACAAGAAGAAGAAGACCCTAGTGTTTCTGCCCAAGGCAATGGTACCAGTGAGAGTGGCTGCACCGACTACGAGCAGTGGCATAGTTGCAAAGAAGCCTTTGTGTTATCAGTGTGGGAAGCGTCACGGAGGAGATGTTTGTTGGGTGACTTCTAGTAGATGCTTGAGATGTGGTGACAAGAACCACAAGATCCGTGATTGTCTGAAGATGGCACAACAGACTGCAGTGGCAGCAGCACCAGCAGTAGCTAGACTAGCACCGAGAGCAGCAGGGAGACCGAGGGCTCAGGCTCGAGTTTTTGCTTTGGCGAGAGATGAGGCTGAGTTGGCAAAGCACGTCACAGAAGGTACGGTTTTGATTATGGGTATGCATGCTCGTGTTTTATTTGATACTGGTGCTATGCATAGCTTTATCTCTGAGAAGTTTGCAAAGGTCTAGATGAAGGAGAGTGATTTGGTTACTGAGGTATTGGAGGTTCCGTTATCTGTTCATACTCCGGCTGGAACCATGTTGACTGGGCAGTGTTTTTCTTCTCTTCATGTGAGTATCAAAGAGCGAGATTTACCTGGTAGCTTTTATCTATTGAAGATGAAGGACTATGATGCTATTTTAGGCTTAGACTGGCTCGAGGAGCATTATGCCCTTATGGATTATAGGAGGAAGATCATTATTTTCTGGATTCCTGGTGAAGATGAATTTTTCCATCCTTTACCCAAAAATATGATGGGTAAGTTTGTGATCTCAGCCCTGAAGGCAACTCGGATGTTGAACAAGGGTTGTAGTGGTTTTCTTGCTAGTGTGGTGATATCTGAGGATTCAAAGAAGGCATTGACCGTGGAAGATATTGAGATTGTCCGAGATTTCAGTGATGTTTTTCCCGAGGACTTGTCGGGTTTGCCACCTACAAGGGAGATTGAGTTTGGTATTGAGTTGGTATCTGGTACTTCACCTATACCTATTGCTGCCTACTGTATGGCACCAGCAGAATTGGCGGAATTGCGGAAGCAGCTGCAAGAATTGCTAGACAAGGGTTTTATTCGGCCAAGTGTATCACCTTGGGGAGCACCTGTACTTTTTTTGAAGAAGAAGGACGGGTCGATGAGACTGTGCATTGGCTACCGCAAGTTGAATCAGGTGACTATTAAGAACAAGTATCCTTTGCCTCGTATTGATGACTTGTTTGACCAATTGCGTGGAGCTTCTGTGTTTTCTAAGATTGATCTTCGTTTTGGCTATCATCAACATTGAATCAAGATAAAGGATTCTTCTAAAATGGCTTTTAGAACGAGATATGGCCATTATGAACCATTTGGTTTGACGAATGCTCCAGCGGTTTTCATGGACTTGATGAACAGGGTTTTCCGGCAGTATCTTGACTCTTTTGTTGTGGTTTTCATTGATGATGTGTTGATCTACTCACCTGATGAGGAGTCTCACCGGGAGCATTTGAGGTGTAACACCCCACTTAGACCCAGTCCAGTTATACCAACTCTCATCGAGTCTAAGAGACGTGCTCCATGGGGAACACACCCCAACATATATCAAACGTAGGTTGATTCATTCACAAATAAACAATAATACAGCGGAAATAAAGCACAATTCATCAACTTTAATGATTAAGTCCATAGTCTATCAAATAAGTCAACAATACTATAAATAGTTCAATTACAATTTTCATAACATAATCAAAACCTCACATACAATTATCTCTCTCAAATACACAATCTAAGTCAATCCTCTCGCTCCGAATCCGATCCCGCTATCAAAGCCTCGGGATCTGCTGTCTCACATGAAATGTTAAGCAAGTATGAGTCTACAACAAAGACTCAGCAAGCAACCCAAAAATGGATTATCAATCTAACATATACATAATGGTTTCAAAACACGTTATTACATATAGAATTCAGCAACCATACTACTTGCATTATGTACATTTATCATTCGCATTCTAAACCATAAGTGAGTACAATTGCTACTAGAATAAAGCATGATTTCAACACATGATCTTAACTTCACAATGTTTATCCTTACTAAAAGATTTCAGATCTGTACAAGATGTTATGGATTCAAGATATAACATGGTACATTTAACATACATGGTTCCAAGAATTTGCATATTAAGCATGATTACATATCATTCACTCGAATGGAATTAAAACAAGCATTACATGAAATCTTTATAGAGCTGAAAACAAACTTTGATCATAGCATATACTTATGTACAAATTTTCTTTGCCAAGACACAGCCCAAACCACCCATTAGAAGTCAGATAGACATATGACATATACTCATCACCTAGGCAATTAGTTATAGAGTCTTGGTTATTGCGCAATACCGGGGGAAGCCCTCCCCACCTTACCTAGTGGTACTTGTCCACCTCCAGGATTTCTTTCTGTGCCCTCAGGAACATATAACATATTGAACATTTCCATAGGGGCATTACTATGGTCCTGTTCTAGATTACTTCTATGGTGGCAGTGTCTTATTGGCCATATACACATTCATATACAAAGTTCTTCAATTTCAAATGCAACATACCATGCTGCCAAATCATATACATATGATCAGATACTAATAGAGACATATTTCAGATTTATCACATGCTGTATTTTTTGAACATTTTTCCACAATCTATTTCAAAAGAACACAACTCTCACAGTGATAATCAGACTTAAAAAGTTACAGTCATCTAAAATTCATAGAATTTTTTCAAAATGTGCCTCTTCTATCATGAATCAAATCAGAAATTTTTCATGATTTTCTGGCATATAATCTAATTTCCAAAGTATTCACATCAGTGCTATAAACAGAGAAAAATCCATCATAATAAAACCATCTATCAACTTGGTTCAATATTTTTACTGTGCATGTATCATAACCATACAAACCACTATTCAAAATATCATGACTTTTTAAATCCAAAAACTATTTATCAATTTAAAACAGTATTACTGGTCTATGTACTTCAGTCATGGAAATTACAAAAAATAGTCAATTTTGGATTTCAGATTTAACACAGATTGGGTACATCCCTGTCATGTTTTACTACAATGAAATCACAATTTTCCCACGAGCATGCATCACATATAAAATTTTTCTCTTAAATCTAAGCTTAATTTCAGAATTTAGAAAATTGTCCTAAATCATGGTGACTTCAGAAATTAACCTAGTTTACAGCGTGTCAAAAATTTGATCTACTTAACATTACCCAGTTCACAGAAAATTCATTCAAAGTCTAAGCATAAAACTATAAATCCAGATGTAAAAATAGATCAAAATAATGTATAGAAGAACTTGACGGCAACCCTGTTGCCGCTAACTTCAGTCAATGGCAAGAAAGTTGACGTTAAGTTCATTATTGACGGCAGTCAAGGTGGATGTTAACTTGTCAGGAAAATTGAACTCCTCCGAGACTCATGTAAACCCCAAAATCCGACTGTTTGTAACTTTTTAAAATTCTATAAAAATTGTAAAAGAGTAAAGCATAGGGTTGGGAACCTGATCCCTAGGTTACTTGCCTCTAAAACACCAAGAGATTCATGGAATTAGCCGATGAAGCCCGCCTTGGCCAACTAAGGCAGTCCTCCTTCCGGGCTAAAACCCTAGATCCGCCGGTCCCCGATGGTAGGCACACCTTGGAGACGCTTCTACCCTTCAAAAGCACCTATCTTCGACTTGCAGAAGCTTGGTCTAAGCCTCCATGAAGATCAAATCACTAGGTCTTCCTTCCACCTTCTTAGAAACTTGGAGAAGACTCCCAAAACTGGTTCCAAGAAGTTAACCCACCCTTTTTATAAAAGGGATTGGCCTCTCCAAACCCTGCCCTCGAGGTCAGATCCGTAATCCCCCGACGTTACCAAAAATCTATCCCTTATCATAACTCTACCCGAGCTAGATTGCAAGAATCTCGTTGTCAGTTCCAGAAGAAGTAGACATCAAGGTTTACTGTCGTTTACACATAGTAGATGTCAATCGATATGGACGTTTACCTGAATGTGACGGCAAGGATGTTGTCATTAACCTGCTGTTGACGGCAGTCAATGTTGCCGTCAGAAACACAAGTCAACCTACATCCACCCGAGAACAGACCATTCTACACTACAACACGCAAAACCATACACATATATGCACAGAAAATTCTAAATACACAATAAAATAAATATCCATTGAAATTTAAAAACTACTAAGAAATTTTAGGATATCACACTTTTGTGACGACCCAACCAGCAAACTAGCCCAACAACCGTGCTAGTTGGTAGACTTCCCAAGAAGGTCACCCATCCTAGGACTACGCCCAACCAAGCACACTTAACTTCAAAGTTCTTTTCCTACTCGAGCTCTGAAAATGACTAATCCGAGTTGTTAGTAGTCTACTGATTTAGTCTATTTAACATATTCTTATATGGGGTGTTACAATCTACCCCTCTTATATAAGCGACGTCCTCATCGTTGCTCACACATAGCACACAATCAAATCCCAGGCAGGCAGGATTCTAGAGGTGGCCCCCACAGGTTCAAGAGGTGGCTCCCACTATCTAGCACTTTGCGCCATTATGGCCTCAAGAGGTGGCTCCCATAGCATAGCACTTTGCCCTATGTGGCACTTAGTTATTGCTCTTCTGGCTGGGCAAGGTTCTAATACCATTTGTGACAACCCAACCAACAAACTGGCCCAACAACCGTTCTAGTTGGTAGACTTCCCAAGAAGGTCACCCATCTTGGGACTACTCCCAACCAAGCACACTTAACTTCAGAATTTTTTTCCTACTCGAGCTCTAAAAATGACTAGTCCGAGTTGTAGGTAGTCTACTGATTTAGTGTATTTAACATATTCTTATATGGGGTGTTACATGAGGATTGTGCTTGAAGTCTTGAGAACGCACAAACTGTATGCCAAATTCAGTAAGTGCAATTTCTAGATGAAGGAGGTTCATTTCTTGGGGCATGTTATTTCTGGAGATGGTGTTTCTGTAGATCCGGCAAAAGTGGGAGCTGTCCTAGATTGGGAGACACCAAGATCATCTGTCGATATCAGGAGTTTCCTTAGTTTGGCTAGTTATTATAGAAGATTCATTGAGGGGTTCTCTTCTATTGCAGCTACATTAACAAGGCTGACGAGGATGGGAGTTAAGTTCGAGTGGACCGAAGCTTGTGAAAGAAGTTTCCAATAGCTAAAGACTCAGTTGACTACAGCGCCAGTGCTTGTGTTGCCCAATGGTGTGGATTCTTTCTCTATCTACACGGATGCTTCAAAGATTGGGCTTGACTGTGTTCTAATGCAGGGTGGAAGAGTTAT
The DNA here is from genome assembly GCA_014218235.1 of Colocasia esculenta. Lineage (NCBI taxonomy): Eukaryota > Viridiplantae > Streptophyta > Magnoliopsida > Alismatales > Araceae > Colocasia > Colocasia esculenta. The sequence goes on from CM024759.1 coordinate 31,416,658, forward strand.
TGCATATGCTTCCAGGCAACTTAAGGAGCATGAGCACAATTATCCAACTCATGATTTGGAACTGGCGGCGGTGATCTTTGCTTTGAAAATCAGGAGGCACTATCTGTATAGAGTAAGGTTTGAACTTTTCTCTGACCACAAGAGTCTTAAATATTTGTTCTCCTAGAAGGAGTTGAATTTGAGGCAACCGAGGTGGATTGAATTCTTAAAAGACTATGATTTTGAGCTTACTTACCACCCAAGGAAAGCCAATGTGGTGGCGGATGCTTTAAGCAGGAAGAGGCAGATGTTGCGACTGGACTGGAAGATGTTAGAAGATGCAACAGGTTCATTGGTCGTGCTAGAGCCACAATTGTGCAACATGTTCTTAGCTCAGTTGATCATTAGATCTTATGTGCATGACAAGGTTCTTGCTTTGCAAAAGGATGATCCACTATTGCAGGAATTGGTTGGGAAATCTGGCATAGTAAGAGATGAAGATGGTGTGATTCGTCTGAATCATCAGGTATGTGTCCCTAATGATGTGGATCTGCGAAAGGAGATTTTGGAGGAAGCACATAGATCGCAGTTTTCTGTTCACCCAGGCAGTGGAAAGATGTATCAAGATCTGAAGCATTCATTTTGGTGGTCTGGCATGAAGCGGGAAGTTGCAGATTTTGTAGCTAGATCTTTGATATGTCAGCAGGTAAAGGCAGAGCATCAACGACCTTCAGGTTTGATGTAGAAACTAGATATTCCTCAGTGGAAATGGGAGCAGATAACTATGGACTTTGTGACTGGATTGCCTAGATCAGCTAAAGGGAATGACTCTATATGGGTGATTGTTGATAGATTCTCGAAGAGTGCTCATTTTCTTGCTATGAAGAAGAAGCAGTCCATAAAGAGTTTGACTAGGCTGTACATTGATGGTATTGTGAAGTTTCATGGTATTCCTAAGTCGATCATCTCAGATCATGATCCGAGATTTACATCTAGAATTTGGCAGAGTTTGCAACAAGCTTTTGGCAGTCAATTGAAGTTGAGTTCGGCATTTCATCCACAAACGGATGGACAGTCCGAGAGGACTATTTAGACGTTGGAGGATATGCTTAGGGCTTGTGTTCTTGATTGGAGAGGAGATTGGGAACGCCACCTAGCTCTTGTGGAATTTGCATACAATAATAGTTTCCATTAGAGTATAGGTATGGTGCCATTTGAGGCTTTATATGGGAGACCTTGTAGATCCCCATTGTGTTGGGAGGAAGTAGGAGATCGACATCTGGTTGGGCCGGAAGTGGTGCAGGAAACATTGGCGAAGATCCAGTTGATTGTGCAAAGATTGAAGGCAGCACAGGATCGTCAAAAGAGTTATGCAGATTCGAGGAGAAAGGACTTGACTTTTGATGTAGGAGATCATGTATTTCTCAAGGTGTCACCAACTAAGGGTGTAGTGAGATTTGGGAAGAGAGGTAAGTTGAATCCTAGATTCATTGGTCCCTTTTGGTCTCTTTTGGTCCCTTTGAGGTACTGAAAAAGATGGGGAATGTGGCATACCAGCTAGCTTTGCCACCATCCTTGGTAGGAGTACACCCGGTCTTTCATGTATCCATGTTGAGGAGGTATGTTTGAGATCCGGCATATGTAATTAACTATGAGCTAGTGTAGTTTCAGCCAGATTTGTCCTATGCGGAGCAGCCTATTGAAATTCTGGATCGGAAGGTTCAAGAATTGAGATCTAAGTCTATTCCTTTCATGAAAGTCTTATGGAGAAATTTCTCACGTGAAGAAGCAACATGGGAACTTGAAGAGATAATGAAGAAGCAATATCCGTCATTGTTCGGTAAGTGTTCTAACTCAATCTTCGAGGACGAAGATTATTTTAAGGGGGAGAGGGTGTAGTGTCCTAGAATTTTTTGCTGGATTGAATTATGTAACTGTGTGTATGTTTTCTGCATTAACAGTGAATTATGAATTTGATGAACTTGACGTCAAGATTTACTGACATTGACTACAGTTAACGTCATGATCGATTGCAGTCTACTATCTGTTAATGACAGGGGATTGTGAAATTTATAATTTTCTTAAATATTTAGTTTTTTGAATTAGTTTGGTTCGATGGACGTCTACTTCATGGGACGACAACATAGGTGAAGACTTAGATAATCGAGGAGAAAAGATCGGCTTATAAGGACCTCGGTTTGTCCTTTGGGAAGGGGTTTTTCCATTGTTGCGGAGGTGATAAAAGAGGGACAAAGGAAGGGTTGCTGTGCAGTGTTCGTGTGATCTGAAGCAAGCTGGACCAAGGGAGAACTTCAAGGATCGTGAGCAGAGGGTTCTCCAAGCGGGGTTGCTGTTCTGGAGGTCGGATCGAACGTTTGAAGATGGTGGAAAGGACTACCTTCTGACCAAGGCGAGCATCTTCAAATCTTTACTCCTGACTCCAGAAGGAGGGTTAGAGGTAAGTAACATGGGGGAATGGTTTATGATAGTATGTTCTATAGATTTACCATTTTTACAGATTTTTAAACCCATGAATAAAAATGTACGAAGGGGTTAAAGTTCCGTTATTTCATGTACGGTTTCTGGGTTTTCTGGTCGGATGAAATAAACATCAACATCGACCACCATTTCTTTCATGTAAATGTCAAGCTTTTGGACGTCTATATATATATTAATGGCGCTATGTGCCGCCGTCAACCGATATTAACGATAGGGAATGTTGACGTTAACCTATGTAAACGGCAGCATACCTTTCCATTAAGTTCATCAGTGTTGTTTTCTACAAAATTCTGATTTTGTGTATATTCTGTGAACTATGCATGCGTAGGGTTTTCGGTTAGGCTCTATTATGTATAATCTTTACTATTATGCAGCAGGAAATCATGGCAATGATGTATGGATTATGTATGGCTATTTTAAAGAATTTCTTTGATTAAGTAAATAGAAAATGAAATAGTTGCAAGCTTAATCCATGTCTTGATGTTATAATTGAGAATTCTACTACTGTTGGATTGAATTACAGACCCATTGTGCTCAGTTTTTACACAGTTATTGCATGATTCTTTTACTGTTGTACCATGTTAAGTAGTTCAAGTTTATGAGAATTAATCATATGAAATGATATAGAACTCAGAAAATTGTGAAAATTTATATGTGTGAAACATGATTAGAAATAGAATTTCTATCAAAATTTTGAAATTTTCAGAGCACTATACGTAATGTTATGATTTTCTGAATGATGAAAATGTGTATGGAAATTAATAGATGGAGAAAAAGAGTATGAATGTTGAACTATGATGAATTCAGTAAAGGTAATATCATGATCGGTTACTGTTGTACAGTAGAATAATGATTTCAGAAATGAGAAAATGTGTTGTGTAATCTTGCATTATAGACTTGCCAATTATGCATGATTTTATGAAAAAGCATGATATAATTTCGTAATTGCATGAAACCATGCATTTATTCTGAAATGATGTTGCCAATAAGACATTGCTATTATAGAGATGCCTACATGAAACTACACCATAGAATATCCCTATGGTAATGGTTCACCTACATGAATTGACTACATGAATCCGTGGGCAACGGATTAAAATCATGGAGGTAGACATGTTCTACTGGTTAAGGTGGAAAGGACTTTTCCCAGTATTGCGCAATGACCAAAACTTCATCACTGTTTTACCTAGGTGATAAGTGAATGTTATGCTACATGATCTCTATTAATAGTGGGGCTATGTCTTGACAACTATTACTACATGCTACATGATAATTAACTGCATGTTACATGATAATTGACTACATGCTACATGACATTAAATACATGTTATAAGATTTTGTCTATATGCCATGCCACATGAAAAATGTTTAAATGCTTTGTCTTATAATGTAATGCAATCCACATGTTATGTGAAATTGTCTTATTCTATACATGATAAGTAACCATGTCATGTAAAGAGTGATTGCCAAATGAATTAGAGCATGTTGATATGAAGAGCTATATGGTATCAAGGATAAGAAATTGATATGTTATCATGTTTTAAAAAGTAATTATATGATAAATCTTGAACTGTCTTTCCTTGTTGCTTGCTGGGTCTAGTAGACTCACACTTGATTAACATTTAAGGAGAGGCTGAGGATACCAATGAGTTAGTACACTCCGACTCTGAGCGTGAGGACGTGGAGGCGTAGTTCTTTTCTTTGAGAGTGTATTTGAGAGACTATGTATGTGAGAATAAGTTGTAATTTGAACATTATGTTATTTTGGACTTATGAACTGTTATTGCTTTGGACTGTGTATTTTGTTCTTTTATACTTTATCCTTGGTATTTGGATACAATGTTGATTGAAAAAAATAAATTTCATATTCCGTTGTAATTTGTTGGAATTTAATTGTCATTTATGTATATCGCAATCTGAATCGATTATTGTTGGATATTTTTCACTATAACACCACTATTGGATCCGATGTAAGTTGGTACAACAGTACCGGGTCTAAGAGAGGCGTTACATAATTGGATCATTACATGAGGTGTCAAATTGCGGCCATATGACCCAATCATGGCTCAACCGGCAAATCCAGCAAAGCTAAAGTTCCCGTCCATACTAGAGATGTGTCTAGACGACTCTACCACTAATTAGATGCCATGTGGCATATGCATGTCAATTTTGGAGTCAAATAAGTTAGTTAAGTTTTGACTTGGAATGGGAGCAGAGCGCCCCAAGGAGGCAACCCTTCTACATGGCAAGCCCAGCTATGTTCGCTATCTCTAATTGTAATAGATGGCAGAGGTTTTTTTTTTTGTAAGTCTTGTTGCAAACTGCCAGCCAAGCGGTTTGCAACAAACTCAGCCCCTCATTAGGGGGGCTGATGTCATTAGAGGTGGGTACACCCCTAAGGTTGTGCCCACCCCTAGTAGGGATGTTAATTTGTTGCAAACCCCCAATCAAGTTAATCAAGTAGTGTTTTTTTTTTTTACGAATAGCGAGAGATTTGAAGGGGTTTAAATGATATTTAAAATGTTGAAAGATGTTCGGAAGATAACATATTAAAAAACCCACAATTGAACAACAAACATTTTATGCACATTATGTATGCTTCAATTAAGTCACATCGAAAAAGAATGGATGAATGAATTAGTGGATCAGTGCTTGATCTGGGACAGCATGCAGCGGACGTCCCTCATGTTGGGCCGGTGGCCGGGGTTGTCGTACGTGCAGAAGCAGGCGATCTTCAGCGTCAATACCATCTGCGCCTCGAACCCATTCCCCAGCAGCTTCTTATCCACAGCCGCCGCCGCCGGGTCCTCCGACCTCATGCCGTTGCGCACCCACCCCGCCAGGCACATCTCCTCCGTCGACGTCTGGAAGAACCTGTCCGTCGGGAACCTTCCAGTCACTAGCACCGCCAGGATCATCCCGAAGCTATACACGTCGCACCTGTCTGTGTACCGCATCACCTGGTAGTACTCGGGCGCGATGTAACCGATGGTCCCGGCGATGTTGGAGGTGGTGAGCCCGTCGTCCAGGTGCGACGCCTCCTTGGCCAACCCAAAGTCAGATATCCGGGCCTCCATGGTGTCGGCGAGTAGGATGTTCGCCGGCTTTAGGTCCCGGTGGACCACCGCCGGCCGGTGCACGACGTGAAGGAACTCGAGGCCGGCGGCGATGCCCCGGGCGATCTTGAACCGGGCCGGCCAGTCCAGTTCCCGGCTGCCCCCCGCCGCCGGCCCCCTCCCCCTCATCAGTGCGTCCTGCAGAGATCCGTTCCTCATGTACTCGTAGACGAGGTAGTGGCGGTCGTTCCTGTAGACGTGGGCAAGCAGAGGGAGAATGTTGGGGTGCCGGACGAACCCCGCGGTCATGATCTCCGACCGGATCTGCCGCGCTACCTTTCCCAGCAGATGTTCGTCCCGCCCGCAGAGCTGGGCAGTGCTGACGGAGGGCTGGCGATCGACCTGCTTTACGGCGACAACAGCGCCGCCGCTGTTAGGTATATCGGCCCTGTAGACCACCCCGCAGGCGCCTCGTCCAATGACCTCCATGTGCGGCAGCTCTTGCTCCTCTCCGCAGAGGGAGGAGAGCTCCGGCGCCCACATGATGTCCGGGTCAAGGACCGTGTACCCAAACACAAGGCGGGGACTCTCCTCGTCATCGCGGTTCAACGCTTTAAGCGCGAAACAGACCGTGACGACCGCCCCGAAAGCAACACCGGATACCGCTCCGGCGAACAACTCGAGAACGAACCAAAGCACCTCTTTTCGCTGGGTGTTCTTCAGCCGGCTCTTGCTTTCTTGGGAGTTGTTCAGCTGGTTCTGGCGCTCCGAGACGAAGAGAGAGAGAAGTGCTGAGGAAACGGAGACAGCATCTAGAGATCAGCTGATCGTGATTGCGGAATCAAACAGTAATCAGAACGCGGACGCTGAGACTCTGATCAGGGCCATGAAGAGTTCCGCGCGTTCTCAGGGTGGGCCTGGGACGGATAACCATTATCTCCTGCTGCTCCTCCTGTAGAACTACAGACCCGTTCTATTCTACCCTGCTTGGTCAGTTGTGTGTTAGGATTGGAGGGCAGGAAGCCGCGTAGAAGAGGCACCGCCGTCGTTGACCACATCGGTCATCGTCCTTTTGTAGCGTAGTGGTGGGGAAGACTAATGCTATGTTGATGTGATTGCAACTTCATCATTTTTTTTTTGTTTTTAAGAGTGTGATTAATGATTGCCGGTGTATTTAATACAATCACATTATTTTATGTACATAAAAATATATATATAAATAATAATATAATACATATAAATAGTACATCAATGCATACAAATGATATAACATATAAAATATTGTTACATTATTTGTGTGTATAGTTATATCATTTTTATATTGTTTATTATTTGTGTGTATATATCATTTGTATGTGTTATTTTACTACTTACATATATATACTACTATTTATGTGTATTATTTATGCAATGACGTGAAATATTAAATACAAATATTAAATATATCATCTCAAAAAATAAAAAAAAGGTGCAGATGAAACCACCTCAACTGTGCTCCCGATTAACCGAGAGCATAACATTTATCGATGGAGAAATGTAAGGTTCAAGACTTTTCCTTATTATTATTATTATTATTCTTTGTGGAAAAAAATTGGTCATGTCTGCTCCCACTTTGTTTGTCTATTGATGACTCGATTGGTAGGTCCGCGTGGATTGGGATTTGATCGGTGACACCAAGCATGTAGCACTCAGAAAATTAGTAATTTAAAATAAAAAATAAATTATTAATAATAATTTAATATTATCAAAATGGTAAAAAAAAACATATGCATCGTGATTGTATGTGCCAAAAGTGCTCATTGAATAAAATGAGATCAATGACTAGACATTAAGCCTCAGTTTGGTAACGAGTTAACTTAAAGTTAACTCAAAGTTAACTCAGAGTTAACTCAAAATGTAGTTTGGTAACAAAAAAAAGTTAACTCAAGTGGGTTAGATTAAAAGTGGGTCAGATGTGAGTTAACTCACAATTTTCCAACCCACCTCTAGAGGTGGATTGGAGTTAACTCAAGTGGGTTAACTACTTTTTTGTCTTGGCGGTACACAACATTATTGTTACTTTTTCTTTTCTCAACACAACATTAATTGCTACTTTTTTTTCAAGTCACTTTTTGATATGAAAGTGGGTTAACTCACTTTATCTTGCCAAAGCAATCCAGAGAAAGTGAGTTAATAACTGTTGTTAAACTGGGTTAACACACAAGAAAACAAACTAAAAAATAAGTTAACCCTGTATAACTTTAGTCATGGATTGGAGTTATCTCTAACCCCAACACATTGCCAAACTGAGGCTAAATTAGATGAGTCAACCATCAAATAGTATTATGAGCCAAACATACACTCTTAGCCCAAGAACTAAACAAAAATTAATAGCAATAAATCTTCAAAATCATAGCTTCGATGGGACATAAATAGAAAGAATAATTAGAGTAAATTTAAGACAATTAAACTTCCATGTTAACCCAATTTGTGTCCAACCATAATATGGAGTTCCTAAAGACTTTCCTACTCAAATTGGGGTGGGAATCCTCACAATAAAGAAAAGATTAATCAAAACTCAGAGTTTCCCTTTCCTAGACACATTAGGACTCCTAAACAATCCTAAACCCTTAAATTGTAACGACCCGACCTCCCGGACCCTCGCCAGGGGTCCCGAGGGGTCGCACCACCACCCACGGATCTGAAGTTCCGGAAGGGTTAGAAGAAATAGTCTAGTGAGATATGTACTGAATTCAAATAACTATAACAATATGTACAATATACAAAGGTCTGTGCAACGTGTCCCAAGCAAAAGCACAGGTAAAGAAGAAAGGTGCAGTCCTTAAAGGGCATACCACGAGGACTTGCAAAACTCAACTCTCAGCTTACTCGGCTACAAGAGCCCACAATGCTCGCTCTCACTGCTGCTGGCAACAACACGGCGCCATAGTCGCCTCCGAAACCCGTTCGACACCGAGCTCCTGCGACGACGAGCCCCTAGCTGAAGGAAGTAGGGGGGTGAGCCTCGCGAACAAGGCCCAGTAGGATACCAGTCCCTCACCAGCCAGAGCAGCAGGATCTCTGAAAAATAGGAAACTACACTAGAAAGTTGTAAAGCGAGGAACACCTACAACATGGTACTACTAAGCAGCGGAAGAGAACAGTACGACGCCACGACCACCAACAAAGGTCGGGACACACACACGACTCCCGCAGAAACTAACGGAGTCGGGCACACAGCAGAAGCAACCCTCGGCACACCTGCCGAGACCACGCAGCAACCAGGTGAGAACGACGTCTCACCGCAAGCACAGCCACCTTAGACCTACACAGGGTCGAGGGCCCACAAGCAGAACCACCCCGGACCCTGAGTACACCGCAAGGTCGGGAAGCTACACACGTCGGTGCCACTACGGACTGGCACCCAAGAGTGGGACTGCAGAACCGAGAGGACACCGAGTGAAAACGACTAGAAGCACGGGTCTGCCCAAGCCAGACCAACGATGCCTACAGAAGCTAGGAACAGCTAGGCTATAACCGTCGTGCAAGCATCGGGCAACGAGGAACACTTGGAAACATCGTGAGGAAACGTCGTCACAAACAACAACAAACAAGCCACCGCCGCAAGCAGCCAAGAGGGGGACCCACAGTCCACCCGCTCTGCTCGCTAGCCTAGCTCCTGCACCCTCTGCCCCGCGCAAGGGCGAGACAGAGCCGCCACAGAGACACACAACACACGCAACACCGCAGCCTGGCCAAGCTCGGCATCAGTCTAACACCACTAGTGGCTCCGGAACCAACGCAGAGAGAGGCAGTGAGACAAGGGACTGACTAGCTGCACGGGTAGAACTCCAGCCGTCCTCTGTGCCCAGGACTAGTCAGAGAGCTCTACAAAGACCCAGCGCCGCTGTCCAAACCACTGTTTTCCCCTCAGCTCCAGAGTCCGCTCATGTGGGCTGACGACTCGAGCACACTCGTAGCCCGAAGCACTCCCTCAACAGGCTCCCGAGGATGGGGGTCCCAGGCAACGGTAACAACCCCTCAGAATGGGACAAGCCCTCAAGTGCCTAGCACCGGGCGAACAGGCGAGGCAACACAACAGAAACCACGCCGAACTGCTGGCTCATAACACACGACAAGCCCAGCGAGCAAGAGGCACGCACAGACCCTCAAAAGGGCCGTCGGCCAACCAAGGCACGCACGAACGGCTAGAACCTCGGAACACCAGTAGACAGAACGGAAAACCCCTCGCTCTGCTAATAATCGATGAACCGCCAGTCAATCTATTATTAGACAGACGTGACACTCCTGGCACCACTTCCAGGACACGGCCATGAAGGTGTCACCTTCGGTCACTGAACGCGGGGAGGCAACTAGCCGCGTTCCCTACCAGAAGGTCCTAAGGGCAAAGCCTGCCCTGGGGCACATGTCGACATACAACCGGGCCCACGAAGGTACCCGAGGCAACACAGGTACTGTCGCGACCCCCAAGGCCATCGCGACGAGGAAGGGCACCGCGAAAGCCTTGTCGCGACTGGGAAAGGCGTCGCGACAGCAACCCTTTCACGACCCGAAAACGTGCCGCGACAGCAATCCTGTCGCGACTGGGAAGCGCGGCATAACAGCCTTATCGCGACTGCCAACGACGTCACGATTGTGATCAGTCTGTTCTCCTGTAATTTTAATTAATATTTATTTTGGTGATTAACAAAAACTATGTCAAAGATTACTAACACATATTTCATAAGTCTTGAGCATAGGAAATACTACAGGAAAATCAAGCAAATTTGGTAAGTATTACCTTTCTGAAAGCAATATTAAGTTCAGCATGAAATTTCTCTAAGTCCAAACGATTTTCCTTATGCTACACGATTCAGTAAAACTGTAAAGATTCATCATAAATTCTTAAGTACCTTAACGATTTGCTCATCGCAACGATTTCTTTAGTAATCGTAACGATTTGCTCATCACAACGATTCTTTAGTCATCGTAACGATTTACTCATCGTACGATTCCTTTAGTCATCGTAACGATTTGATCATCGCAACGATTTCTTTAGTCATCGTAACGATTTGCTCATCTTAATGATTCCTTTAGTTATCGTAACGATTTGCTCATCGCAACGATTTCTTTAGTCATCGTAACGATTTTCTCATCGCAACGATTCCTTTAGTCATCGTAACAATTTTCTCATCGCAACGATTCCTTTAGTCATCGTAACGATTTGCTCATCGCAACGATTTCTTAGTCATCGTAACGATTGCTCATCACAACGCTTTCTTTAGTCATCGTAACGATTTGATCATCGCAACGATTTCTTTAGTCATCGTAACGATTTTTCATCGCAACGATTTCTTTAGAGCTCATAACGATTTGCCTTGCACAACGATTTCTTTAGAGCTCATAACGATTGCCTGCATAACGATTTCTTTAAGCTCATAACGATTTGCTGCACGCAACGATTTTTTAAAGCTCATAACGATTTGCTTTGCGCAATGATTTCTTTAAAGCTCATAACGATTTGCTTCGCGCAACGATCTCTTTAAAGCTCATATCGATTTACCTTGCGCAAACTATTTCTTTAGTCATCGTAACGATTTGCTCATCACAACATGTCTTTTAGTAACGATTTCTTTAGTCACGTAACGATTTGATCATCGCAACGATTTCTTTAGTCATCGTAACGATTTTCTCATCGCAACGATTTCTTTAGAGCTCCAACGATTTGCCTTGCACAACGATTTCTTTAGAGCTCATAACGATTTGCCTTGCATAACGATTTCTTTAAAGCTCATAACGATTTGCTTCACGCAACGATTTTTTTTAAAGCTCATAACGATTTGCTTTGCGCAATGATTTCTTTAAAGCTCATAACGATTTGCTTCGCGCAACGATCTCTTTAAAGCTCATATCGATTTACCTTGCGCAACTATTTCTTTAAAGCTCATAACGATTTGCTTCGCGCATCGATTTCCCCATTGAACACAATGATTTGCTCTCCACAACGATTTCTTCAGTGAACATAACAATTTGGTTATGTCTTACAATGATTTAGCTGATCATAACGATTCCATAAGTCATAAATGTATTGACTTCTTATGCACAACGATTTGCTACTGGTCAAAACTTTGAATCTTCAAAGTCGTCACGCATATCCTTCTGACACCTTTGCATTTAATGTAGACTGAACGTATCTCTGCATGCATGCAGACGATAACATTCATTATCCTGCGTACTCTGTATACATCTATTAGATACAGCAAAATGGCATTACTATTTTGGTGAATATTCACATCAATGTTTACTGACAACAAGAGACAGCCTAGCTGTCTACTATTCTAGCATTTAATGTATGCAGGGCCCTAAAGACATTTTGTCATACAACGTTGGACCATATAGACGCCAGAAGATCCTATCTCTTTGCGTGCACAATGGATAAAAAATTGTTGACTAGAAGCTTCCAAGTATCAAACAGTCTAACGTCTACCAAAGTTAGAGACAACGGTTACTTCAACGAATACATTCAAATTGGAGATATAAATCAAGATAGTAGCTCCAGAAGGAAGAGTGAGAGTTACCAACGAATACTTCAAGCAGTCTTAGCAACTCAAATCTCCATGAAAATCCAAGAGCCAAGAATCTCACTCCTGATCTGTCTCAAGCTCTTTAGCTCTCTGTGTTGCAATAGAAATCTTGAAAAGAGAGCCTGTGTAGTTCTGAGAGAGACCATTGTGTAGATCTCCTTCCCTCAGGCTATTTCTGCTTCAGATCATTGCTTGTTAAAGCTTGATCTAAGGGATTGATTTCATTGCTCATCTTTTCTGTGTTGTTTCCTTCTTTGTGCGAAGGAAGACCTGGTGGGTATCCAGGTGTTGTAGTTCCCTTCGGTTGTGAAGGAAGACCAGCTGAGCTGGGTGTTGTATTGTCCATAGGGGGACTGTACCCTAGTTAGTGAAATCCTGAGTGTTGCTCAGGGACTGGACGTAGGACTCCTAAGGAAAGGAGATCCGAACCAGGATAATTCCTTGCGTTGTGTGATTGATTTCTTTGAGTTTATTATTTATACTAACCTTCATTAACCTATTCGAAGAACGTCTTTGTGTATGTTTAGTACAGGTACTGACTAAATAATTTTAGAAGAAGTCTAACGATCTGAAGAGTAAAGATCCATGGCAGCCCAAGGTAACATTGAAGGTCAGTCTGTCAATCGCCCCCTCTCTTTGATGGTGAAGATTATGCTTATTGGAAAAACCAGGATGGAGTATTTCCTGCAGGTTTCGATTATCAAATCTGGTCCATAGTAGAAGAAGGCCTCTCCTAGTACAAATGAGAAGGCTCAGTGGACAGATGATGATAGGAAAAGATTTCCTTGAACGTGTAAGGCTAAAAGCGTTCTATGCTGTGCTCTCAGCAAAAAGGAGTTCAATAGAGCGTCAGCTTGCAAATCTGCAATGGAAATGGGGGAAAGCACAGAATTACCTATGAAGGCACAGACACAAGGTGAAGGAGACAAGAATTGACATTTCTTGTTACCAATATGAGAGATTTCAGATGCAATCAAGGTGTGTCATAACTCAAATGATTAGCAGAAATTTACTGATATTACAAATGGGTTGGCTGGTCTAGGAAAAACTTATGAGATTGGAGACATATGGTAAGGAAAATTCTCAGATCCTTCCATCCTCATGGACTCCAAAGGTAACAGCCATTGAAGCCAATGATCCTAAAAAAGGATGTCCTTGGGAAAAACTTGTGGGTCCCTTATAGCCCATGAAAAAATATGGAGAGATTAGGAGAGTCCTCAAGCAAGAAAAAGCACCCCCAATGCTTTGAAGCCGAAGAAGAATTATCAGAAGCAAGCTCAGATGATAGTGAAGGCATTGAGGATAGTGAAAATGAAGAAGCAATGCTATCAAGAAGACTGCAACGAATTCTAGCTAAGAAAATCTTCAAGAAAAATAAAGAATTTAGGAAGCCAGAAGGAAAGGATCTGAAGAAAGGAGAACCAATATGCTATAAGTGCAAGAAGCCTAGACATATCAAGGCAGAATGTCCAAAGCTTAAGAAAGATGGACACAAGAAAAAGGACAACTTCAGACGATTCAAGAAGTACAAGAAAAAGGCAATGGCAGCCGCTTGGGTAACAGCAGCGACTCAGACAGTGAGTCAAGCTCAAGCAGTGATAAAGAAGAAGCCAACCTGGCGTTCATGGCAAATACAGATGATAAGGTAACATCTGATTCCTCTTTTGACTCCTGCAATAATTCTGATCGGATAATTTAGAGAAAGCATTCATGACTATATGTTAAATATAGAGATGTATCTAAATTATGAAAGTTAGTAAAAAAACATCACTTGCTTGGAAAACACAACTCAGATCTAAAATCAGAAAATGAACAGCTAGAAAAATAGTTAACTGAACTTAAAGAAAAATGAGTTATTATGTGAAGATCTAAAAGATAAGAATGAACAAATAATTAAATTGGAAAACAAGCAAGCTCGATGAACTGAAAACAGAGATAAACTCATTAATAGAAGAAAATAAAAAGTTATCTAGCACATTGGAAAAATTTACAAATGGTAAAACTCCCTCATATTAAAAGGTGCTAGAAGATCAGGTAAGAAGAAAAATGGATTAGGATATACACCCCCTATAATGAAGAAACCATAGTTTATCCTAAAATATATCCAACACCAAAATTTGTACTTGAACAAAATATTACATACAAGGCAGATTTCAAATATATAGAAAAGTAACTAAATTGTCCTGCTGTAGCCATTGTACAAGTTAGGACACATTAGAACAACATGCCCAACAAGACACAAGAAATGGATAATCAAAAGGGAAACCAGTGATACTAACCAATCAGGACCCAAAAGAACTTGGTACCTAAACTTAATATTTTCATTCAGGGTAACTTTCGAGCATCTAAATGGTATCTGGACAGTGGGTGCTCAAGGCACATGTCAGGTAATCAAAAGCTATTCTCTCATCTTCAAAATGAAGAAGGACTATTACATATGGATATAACGGAAAGGGACAGTGATAGGCAGTGGTTCTGTGAACAATAAGGAAAGACAGTTATTGAAGATGTATTGCTTGTCAAAGGGCTAACACATAATCTCATTAGCATCAGCCAGCTTTGTGACAGAGGCCATCAGATCCATTTCAAGAGTCAAAGTGCAACATATAAAGGATGGAGCAGTATTTTCGGGGGGCTAATAGAGAAAAAGAACTTATATGTGCTCTATCTTGAAGAACTCAAGGATCAAATGTCGTTTTGCAGCAAATAAAGATCAATCAACTGAATTGTGGCATAGAAGATTGGGACATTGCAGCATAAACGGTATGAGAAAGTTGTTAAAGAAAAATCTTGTGGAAGGTCTGCCAAAAGTCAGCACTAAGATGGAAGGTGTTTGTAGACCTTGTGCCAAAGGAAAGCACCAAGAGCTCCTTCAAGTCGAAGACTGTGATAACCACCTCAAACCTTTGGAACTCCTTCATATGGATTTGTTTGGGCCATGAGGACCACCAGTCTTGGAGGAAAGAATTTTGGTTTTGTTATTGTCGATGACGACTCCAGGTTTACATGGTGTCATTCCTAGAACATAAAGTTGATACTTTTGAAAGCTTGTCAATTTCAGCAAGAAGGTCCAGAAAGACCAGAAGTACAACATCGTTTGTATTCGATCAGACCATGGAGGTGAATTTCATAATGAAATTTTTTCTAAATTCTATGATGACCAAGGAATTGAGCACAATTTCTCAGCACCAAGGACACTACAAGCAAAAGGAGTTGCTGAGAGGAAGAATAGAACTTTATTGAACATGGCAAGAACAATGCTGTCAGAGTATGATTTACCAAGGTATTTTTGGGCTGAATCAGTGAACATAGCAAACTATATTATCAACAGAGTAATGATCAGGCCAATCCTAAGAAGACTGCATACGAACTGTTCAAAGGAAAGAAGCCAAAGATCAGCCACTTCAGGACATTTGGATGTCCTTGCTTTATCCACAATAATGGAAAAGGGACATTGGTAAGTTAGATGCCAATCAAATGAAGGCATCTTCATGGGGTACACCTCTAAACCTAAAGGCTATAGAGTATTTAACAAGCACTCCTTATTAATTGAACAGACTGTTCATATCATTTTTGATGAAACTAACCCTTCCTTGAGAAGGAAGAAGATAGTGACATTGATGATGCAGATGAATTGTTTAACAAATTAAAGGATACATCATCGAAGACAAGGATAATCCACCTCTGAAGACCTGCAACAAAATGACATTACACATGATAATCTCCAAAAGAATGGAGATACAACAAAGATCACCCACCCGAAAACATCATTGGGATCCATCTGTAGACAAGAGGTAATGTAATACCTTGTGATTACTTAGCATTTTGTGTCTCAAATAGAGCCTAAGACAGTCAATGAAGCTCTTACTGATGAATCTTGGATTATAGCCATGCAAGATGAACTTAATCAATTCAAGAGAAACCAGTATGGTCACTTATTCCCAGACCAGCAGACCATCCGGTTATTGGCACAAGTGGGTGTTCAGAAACAAACTGGATGAGACTGGTGTGATCCTAAGAAATAGGCCAGACTGGTGGCTCAAGGCTATTCTCAAGGGAAGGCATAGATTTCGATGAAACCTATGCACCTGTAGCTAGACTTGGCTATTCGAATCTTACTTACATATGCATCAGCATTAAATTTAAAACTATTTCAAATGGATGTTAAGTCCGCATTTTGAATGGTTTTATCAAGGAGGAAGTTTATGTGGAACAACCTCCAGGTTTTGATGATACAGAATTTCCGAATCATGTTTTTAAACTTCATAAGACATTGTATGGTTTAAAGCAAACCTAGAGAGCTTGGTATGAATGCTTAGTTCTTTTCTATTAAATCATGGTTTCACTAGAGGACAGGTAGATAGCACTCTTTTGTAAAATCGAAAGTTAAAAGCATATTACTTGTACAGATTTATGTAGATGACATTATCTTTAGATCTACTGATGAATCCCTCTGCAAGTATTTTGAAAAGTTGATGCAGGGAAGTTTGAGATGAGCATGATGGGGGAGCTCAATTATTTCCTTGGATTCAAATCAAGCAAGGAAAGATGGCACCCACATCTGTCAAGCGCATACACCAAGGAACTTCTAAAGAACTGTGGTATCCGAAGTCATGTGAAATTGATTTGATAGGATACTCTGATGCTAATAGCGTGGATGCAAGGAAGATAGAAAAAGCACCAATGGTGTTGTCAATTCCTTGCAGGATACTTGATATCATGGTCCTCCAAGAAGCAAAATTCAGTGGCACTATCAACTACTGAAGCTGAGTATGTTGCTTTCGAGAGCTGCTGTACACAACTCCTGTGGATCAAGCAACAACTTGAGGACTAGGACTTCCATCAAAATAATTCCTCTGCTGTGTGACAACACAAGTGCCATAATCTCACCAAAAACCAGTACAACATCAAGGACCAAGCACATTGAGGTTAGATATCATTTCATTCGAGATAATGTAGCTAATGGTAAGTTAGAAATATCTTTTATGCAATACAAATGGTCAGTTAGCAGATATCTTCACTAAAGCTTTACCCGAAGAGAGATATCTTCACTAAAGCTTACCCGAAGAGAGATTCACGTCTCTTAGAAGGGAATTAGGCATGTGTAATTTGTGAAAAGATTTCTGTTTATTCTGATATATAAATTTTCAGAATTTAAGGTATTTTTCTCTCAATGGAGTTAAGCAAAAGATATACTCAATTATCCTTTTTTTTTTGTCCCTCTTGGAAAAGTCTTTTTGAAAAGTCAAACTTGTTTGTCGTTTCCTCCCGCCTTTTGGCGCTTCATTTTTTTTGTATTCATTTATTTACTCCAACATAGATATGGGAACGATTCATCTCCTACTTTCACCTTTTTTCCTCCTTCGTCTGGTTGCCTGAGCTGATGCCCTAACATTCCGACACCGACTCTCTGCAAAATTCGAAGTCTCTCACTTCTTCCTGCGAAGAACTTCTTGAGGGATTTCACTTCTGTCACCATTTCCTCCTTCCTGAAAACCTACTCCACCCAAATCCATGGTCGCGTCCGTCATTTCCGGTAGTCTTGGGGCTACGGCGCTGAGTACCTCTCACCTGAGCAGTAGGAGAGGTACACGTTTGTGAAATCAAAGCTTTGTGGAAATAAAGTAGTGGATATTGCTGATCTTGAGAAGAACGGTATGCACAGCATAGTGGCCGCCGTGAGCAGAATGCAGTGGTCAGTCATCTCGACCTTTTCAGAGGTAAGCTACCCAGACCTCGTGAAGGCGTTTTATGTGTGCTTGAAATCTGAGGCATGTTGGGTTGAGTGTGAATACAATTCATTTCCCCTCATATTTTGATGATGACAAGGTGTGATTTTAATGCAAAATAATTGGAACATGTTAGATGCACCACACATGTTATGACCACATTTAAAAAGTATGTTTCCAAACACATTATCACTTATATTCATGATAAATCAATGGACTAATGATTTATATGTTTATTTCTCAGGGACACACAATTCCTTAAGGGTAGTGTCGACACACCCCATACTGGTGTCGACACAATGCTCCAAGCCCTAAGCCAAAAGATGAAGAAATGGTCAAGTAGTGTCGACACAAGATCAAGTCAGGTCGACACTAGACCCAGTTCCCAGTGAGCCCTCTCAACAGGCCTGGATAGTGTGTCGACACTAAACCAGATGGTGTCGACACTAGAGACCTCTCCCATAAGGCTTGTTTTGTCAGTTGGCTACAGCAGGTCGACACGAGATCATCTCAGGTCGACACTAGAGACCTCTCCCAGGGAAGTTAGTCTGCCAGTCTGGGACAGTGTGTCGACACTAGATCAAGTCAGGTCGACACACTCGGGAAAGTTTGTGACTTAAAGTTCTCCTGGACACGTGGCAACCTAGGGATTTGGTGGATCGGCCTTGGATCATGTGCCCACAACCCAAGGGTACTTTTGGGTATCTTGGACTACAAATAGTCCCCAATGGCCATCCAACCAACAAGAGAGCAGAGAGAGCCTCCAAGATTTCTCCAGAAGCATTTTGGCGGAAGGCTGTTCTCCTCCCTGTTCGTTGCATCCTCTTGTGCTTCTTCTTTCCAATTCCATCATCTCCAAGCACAAGAAGGGAGATTTGATCCAAGATGGAGCAGTAGGATCAACTTCCAAGGTGCGATCAAGTAGAAGCCGATTTTGTGAAGAATTCGAGGAAGATCCTGAAGATCAAATTACAGAGCATCGCCCAGGAACTTCCAGAGATCAAGCCTCTTCACAATTCGACATCTACAAGGGAGTCTTCTGAAGAACAAGGACTTTCAATACATTCTCATTTCCCTTGTGTCTTCTTGGTTGTTCTAGAGATTGTGCAGTGTCTATTGCATGATCAATTCTCTTGAATGAACTTTTGAGATCAGAATTAGCTAGAGGATCTGGATCTTGTGTTGTTGTCTAGCAAAGTGTGTTGTGTCATTGTACTCAGTGGTTTGTGAGCATGTGTGCTCAGGGTTGAGTCGTCGCACTCAAGTTTGGTTGAGCAATTGTGCCAAGTGTCTAGAGTAGTCTTGCTCTAGGTGTTGTGTTGAGTTGTTAAAACTCTTTGTGGTGGAGTTGTCAGGCTCCAGTGTGTGTATCCAAGTTGATAGTGGATCCTCACTGTGTGAGGGGTGGATGTAGGAATCACATGGTGTGATTCCGAACCACCTAAAAAATCTGTGCAGTGGTCTGATTGTGGTTGGATTTACCTTGCGTTAGATGCATGCATAGGATCTTTCGAATTCACATCTAATTAACTTGTTCACTCACTCCTATTGCACACACTCACTTAATTTCTTGTCAGATCTGTGAAATTCATTTTTCAAATTGTCTCTGATTCAAAGAGTTTTTCTAAAATTGACTAAGCTTCCGCAATAGTTGGCCTAGATCTATTTAACCCCCCCTTCTAGATCTGTCCCATTCATCTCTCGATCCTACAATTGGTATCAGAGCGGGTTTACACTTGATCTGATCTGATCTGAGTACTTTCTGATTGTTCTGTGTGTCTTAATTGTTTGCTTGTCTGTTTGCTGAGTATCTCTTCTTTGCACCATTAATTGCTTCAATGGATTCAAGAGGGTTCATGGCTGAGGGTCACTCTATTAATAGGCCACCATTTTCAATGGGACTGACTACACTTATTGGAAGAAAGAAATGCAGGTCTTCCTAAGAGCCCAAAAACTAGAAATATGGAAGGTAGTCGAAGTAGGTCCCTATGAGAATCAGGGGGAGGAAGAGACCTGGACTAGGGAACAGATTGGAGGGGCCACTTGTGAATTATAGTGAATGAACATGATCCCATGTGCAGTCCACCTAAGGAGTACTCAAGAATCTCAATGTGCAAATCTGCCAAAGAGATGTGGGATAAACTTGAGTTACTCTATAAGGGAACATCCCAGGTGAAAGAAACCAAAGCTAACATTCTTGTCTGAATATGAATTGTTTATGATGAAATCTAATGAGACAATTTCTGAAATGTTTGCCAGGTTTATGATCATAGTGAATGGACTGAAGGCCTTAGGTAAGGATTATTCAGATGCTGACTTGGTAAGGAAAATTCTACGCTCTCCTCTCTTCAATTTGGCACACAAAGGCCACAGTCATTGAAGATTCTAAAGATGTCCAAAATCTCTTTGGATGAATTGATAGGATCCTAATGACTTATGAAATCAATCTAAAAGAAATGAAGAACATATAATTAAAACCAAGCCAGTAGCACTAAAGGCCTCTTCAAAGTAACAAAGACAAGAATCAGGAGGGAAAACCAGTTCTAATGAGTCTGAGTCCAATGAGGATGAGATTGCCCTCATGACCAGGCAATTTAGAAATTCTTAAAATATAGAAAAGGAAATTTTCGGGAAAAAGAAATTTTCATCAGGTGTAAAAGAAACACTTCCTTTTCTAATGCTAATTCCAATAAGAATCTAAAATCTGAAGAAATTGTCATTTGTTGCAGGTGCAACAAGCCAGGACATATGAAGGGAGAATGTCCTGAAACAAGAAGAGAAAAACACAAAAAGATTCACAAGTTCAAGAAGTCAAAGGCCATGGTAGCCACTTGGTCTGATGAAGAATCAAGTGAAAAGGAAGAAGAAGAAAAATCCTCAAGCTCTGAAAGTGAGGAAATCTGCTTCATGGCGAATAGTTCAGATGGAAAGGTTAGTACATCCTTCGAAGACTTTTCAATTGAGGATTGGCAAGATGCATATGCAGAGCTTGTTGAAAAATACTCTGAAATAAGGAAAGAAAACAAGCATCTCAAAAAGAAAATTGAAAACATTTACAATAACCAATCCATCAATAAAAGAATTTATGAACTGGAAAATGAAGTAGCAGAACTTAATGAAGAAAAGGAAAATCTCCTGAACTTAATTCATGAGCTTAAGCTTGCCTCTCAAAATGCCACCCATGAATTTAAAGAACTGTCTGAAAAGCTGGAAATAGAAAACAAAGATAAAACAACAAAAGTTGAAGAAATAAAAACCTTAGAAAACCAGCTGAAAGAAAAAGATGAAGTCATTGAAACCTTCATAAAAGGCAAAGACAATTTGGAGCGGCCTTGCTGGGAGGGCTAAAATGAAATCAATTTCTCATGGACTAGGTTTTAATAAACAAAATCTAAGAAAGGACAAATCTGGTGCGAAAAAGGATAAAGAGCCATTGATTAAATTTGTCCAGGTCCTAGTCTTGAGAACACTGAAATCAAGCAAACATAAGCAAAACAACAAAAATTTCAAAAGCTCAGAACCAAAAGAAGTCAACCAGGTCGACACAGTTACCTGACAGGTCGACACCAGTCCACAAGAAGAAGGATTCTGTAACTGCTGTGTCGACACCAGTCAAGGAAAGGTCGACCTGCTCAACATCAACAAACACAAACCACAAAATTAAAAATTAAAAATTCAATAAAATTTGAAAAATAAGAAAAATTCAAAGGAAGTCATTCATAAAAAACCTTGGACCTCCAGATAGCATATCAAGCTGATTGGATCAATTCTTGGAACCAATGGTATCACAACCAATTCTTCTATCCAAATTTTTGATGTACCAACAAAACCCTTGGATTCCACCTCCTCATCTAAACTCTCATGTTCAAATGAAAAACTCCCCTCCTACTGAAACAAGAACACTGGTGTTTTCATTCCTAAGGGAAAGAATAAATTGAAAAAGACAAAGAACACCACTGAAACAACACAAAAATAAAAAACAAATCAATTTGGGTGAGAAAGATTTGATGACTATGTGTTCAAACATTCTGATGGTCCCAACGCTGTTTGGGTACCAAAATCTTCTCTCCACTGATTGATTTTGCAGGAAGGTCGTGCACCTAATTCAAACGTATGGTTTCTTGATAGTGGGTGTTCACGACACATGACTGGAGACAAAGCCAAATTTTCATTCCTGATTGAGAAGGAGGGAGGTTCAGTAACTTTTGGAGGTAAAAATAAAGGAAAGATCATTGGATCTGGAAAGGTTGGTCAATCTTCCTCAAACTCTGTTGATAATTTTTGTTAGTTGATGGGTTAATTACAATTTGCTGAGTATTAGCCAACTATGTGACAAAGGTCACAAAGTTGTGTTTGAATCTGATTTTTGTAAGATAATTGATTCATCAACTGATAAAATAAAATTCTTGGAAAAAGGAAAACAATGTTTACATGATCAACCCCAAAAAAACTTTTCTGAAAATTTTTGCTTTGTTGCCTAAAGATGAAATTGCATGGACTTGGCACAAAAGACTTGGCCATGCAATTTTCAGAACAATGAAAAATTGTTAAGGCTGAATTTGGTTAAGGGTCTTCCTGAATCTTTTCTAATATTGAAAATCAAGTTTGTGGGATTTGTGCCCAAGGAAAACAAACCAGGAAATCTTTTAAACCTTCATGAGGTACTCACATCTAGGCCACTAGAATTACTTCACATGGACCCTCTTGGCCCAACAAGAATTCTAAGTCTAAAAGTGATACTTGCCTTGAGTTCAGGAATTTCTGTACCACTGCTTTAACAAATTATCCATATAAAAATCAAAAAACATTTTGACTGATCATGGGGGTGAGTTTTGAAAATAAATCCTTTCTGATTTATGTGCTGAACTTCACATATTTCACAAGTTTTCTTCACTAGAACTCCAGAACAAAAGGGAGTTGTGAAAGAAAGAACAGAACTCTTGTGGAAATGGCTAGATCGATGCTCCTTGAAAGTAATTTGCCCAAATCCTTCTGGGCTAAAGCTGTAAATACAGCAAAATACATTCTCAATAGAGCATTGGTCAGACCAAAATCAGGAAAACCCTTATGAATTATTGAAAGATAAAAAGCCAATTGTGTCTTACTTCAAAATCTTTGGGTGTAAATATTTTGTACAACAAATAATAAAGAAAATCTTGACAAGTTTGATGCTAAAAGTCAGGGAAGCAATCTTTCTTGGCTATTCAGAAGTGTCAAGAGCTTTCAGAGTGTACATCCTCAAAAATAAAACTGTTGAAGAGTCTCCACATGTTTCTTTGATGAAAATTCCTTTTCAACTAATAGTTCTAAATCTTGCAAGGGAAAGTCAAGACAGTGAAGAGGATGATTTCATTGTGGACTCTTCACCAACTGTTGAGGAACTTGAAGACATTGGTGAGAAACTTGAACATCCAGTCACCATCTTCAAGTGGATCAGGTAATGTTGTTCCAGACTTAAGTACCCCTAACAGATAATCTCTGAGCATAGATTTTTGAGAGATCACCCATTGGAAAATGTGGTGGCAATTTGCATGATAGAGTAAGGAATAGATCATCATTCCTGCATGTTATTGATGAAGACCCACTAGCTCTAATTTCCCAAATTGAACAAAGTCAATGATGAAGCCCTATTAAGTTCTGATTGGATCAATGCAATGGCATGATGAACTTCATCAATTTGAAAGAAATCAAGTATGGGAATTAGTACCTAGAAGTAGGACCAAACAGTCATTGGCACTAGATGTTTTCAGAAATAAATTGAATGAAAATGGTCAAGTCATTAGAAATAAAGCTAGGCTAGTTGCAAAGGGGTACAATCAAGAATTGGAATTGACTTTGAAGAATCATATGCCCCTGTAGCTAGACTAGAAGCTGTTAGAATTTCCTTGCTTTTGCATTCTCCATGAAATTTAAAGTTTATCAATGGATGTCAAAAGTGCATTTCTAAATGGATACATAAAGGGAAAAATTTTGTGAACAACCTCCAGGATGAAAATGAAAAACATCCTAATCATGTTTTCAAGCTTCATAAGGCTCTCTATGGTCTAAACAAGCTCCAAAAGCTTGGTATGACCGTTTGAGCTCCTTTTGCTTGAAAAAGGATATTCTAAAGGAAATGTTGATCAAACATTGTTCACAAAACAGTTATAAACAAATAATTGCAGTCCAATTTATGTTGATGACATAATATTTGAGATCAACCAATAAGAGCCTATGTACTGAATTTGCAAATCAAATGAAAATTGAATTTGAAATGAATTTAGGAGAGACTTACAGTTTTCTTGGGATTGCAGGTAACCAAACAAATGAGGGGATCTTCATAAGTCAAACCAAGTATGTCAAGGAACTTCTGAAAAGGTTTGACTTCCAGAACCTCAAGCATTCAAACACACCCATTGCAATTAATGCTAAGCTAGAAGAAGACTCATAGTAAGTCAGTAGACCCAAAGACATACAGAGGTATGATTGGCTCTCTACTCTATCTTAAACTTCTAGACCTGATATTCAGTTTAGTGTGGTTTGTGTGCTAGATTTCAATCTAAATCTAAGGAAAGTCACATGTTAGCTGTTAAAAGAATTTTCAAGTATCTTGTTGGAACATGTGATATTGGAATTGGTATCCTGCTGGTTGTAAGTTAGATTTAATTGCCTATTGTGATGCTGATTATGCTGGATGTAATTAGATAGAAAAAGCACAAGTGTCTTGTGTTTATACTTAGGTGGGTGCCTAATCTCTGGGCTTCTAAGAAGCAACACTCAGTTGCTCTATCAATGCAGAGGCGAGTTGAGTATGTTGCAGCAGGTAGATGTTTAGGTGGGTGCCTAATCTCTTGGGCTTCTAAGAAGCAACACTCAGTTGCTCTATCAACTGCAGAGGCTGAGTATGTTGCAGCAGGTAGATGTGAACTCAAATTCTTTGGGTGAAACATCAACTTCTTGATTATAACCAAGAGTTAGGTTGTGTTCCCATTCTTTGTGACAACACAAGTGCCATAAATCTGTCTAAAAACCCAATTCAGCATTCAAGAACAAAACATATTGAAATTAGACATCATTTCTTGAGAGATGAGGTAGCAAAGAAATCCTTTGAACTCCACTTCATAGAAACTGAAAAACAAATTGCTGACATCTTCACCAAACCTCTTCCTGACAGTAGATTCTCATCTTTGAGGAGAGAGCTTGGCCTTTGTAAATGTCCATTTTCTTGATCTCTCTCATTGGGATTGGGTGAGTGTTAGGCATTTTCTGAGGGGAGTTCTTTGCATCATCATTTCCTTTGCTTCCTTGATTCATATTGTTCATATCTCTCTCAATTTCACTTCCATTTCTTTTTGACAATGAATTCTTCAACTCACATTGTGTTGAACTTCTTGGTATATCAAATGGTGACTTGGAGAAGGACAAGTTATGCTTGTCTGGACACTTTCACTATGCGAGAGTATATGTCTCCGCCAAGTACCAAGAAATGAATATGCAATTGTTGAGGGGGAGCTTTTGTTGTTCAAAGAGAATCATTTCTGATTTCAAAATACTTGCATATCTTTATTTGATGAAAAGTGGTTGGAATCCTCATCTCAGGGGAGCTAGAGAATTCACAAGTCATTTCTTTTGAAAATTCAAAACTCTTCTTGAATTACATCAATTTCCTTGCATGATGTCCTCATTTAGGTGTCTAGAGTCTCAAAATGATTCTTTGAGTGATCTACTATATTTTTTTTGTCAACTCTCACCTATATTCTTCAAAACTACAGAAATTCAAATCTCTTTCAAAGACTGAAGGATAATGTGTACCTTGAATTTAAACATTTCTTTGTTTGCAACTGATGTTGGATATAAATGATTTCAATCTTACAAAACTCTCCAAAACTGATAATTCAACAGAGCAATGGCACATATGCTGAGAAACTACACACCTTCACAATGAATGAAGTGCCATGTATGTCATGAGGCATTACTGCTATCTCTGTTCAAAGGGTTCAAAATCAAAATACATGCAAAAAAAATTGCCTATACTTTTGATGATGACTGAGTAACTGGAAATATTGGCGTTTGATAAACGTATATTTTCATGTCAAAAGGTCATCATTTACCCCTTGAGACTTGATAATGGTAATCTTTAGTATCCAGGGACTATGGTGTGTAAAAAGCATTAGTTCTTGAGTGAACAAGATTTATCACATTTGATAGTTTGATTCAAAAACAAAATGTCTATCAAGGAGAATTGTTTAAAAGAATCATCCCTATCCATCATCAAGTTGTTTTTAAAAACTTGTTTACTTTCAACACACTTGATTTCATTCTAAAAGATTTTTTATTTCTTTGGATTGAAGAATATGGTAGTTTGTAGTTGATTGTTGGATGTATTATATCCCTCAAATCATCATTTTATTGGCTCAAGTCACTGAATGATCATATCCTGTTGGATGTTGTGTAAAACTTGAATTGTGTTGAATTTCTGCAAAATATGACAAATGAATTTTTTAGCCTCTTAAAAATCCTTGAAATGTTAATTCCACCCATTGTTTATCATTTTAAAGATGTCCCAAAGCTCACAAAATTTTCCCATTCTCACATCTCAACTTTTCATCAGGCCAGGTCGACACTACCTCCATCTAGTGTCGACACACTTCAGCCCAGGTCGACACTAACCTCTTCTAGTGTCGACACATACCCCTGCCAGGGTGATTCAAGTCGTGGGCGCCGGTTAGGGTCTTCTTGTTCCTGCGGGGCATTGCACCTCCGAACCCCTTTTTATATGCAGGTCGACCCCATGGCCGCTTCCACCTTTGAAAACGGCACCATTCCACCTTCTTCCCTCCTCCAACCCATCCTTGTTCTTCTTCCCTTCATTCCTTCCTCTCCCCTCGCCGTGGAGCAAGGTCCAGGGCAACAGCTAGCCCATTCCGGCGGAAGAAGCAACACTACTGAGAGGAGAAGCAAGAGACACCATGACCCTGCGGAGCAGCCAGGGCCTTCCTCTGCATCTCCTTCTTCTACCAGAGAGGGTAGGACATCCTCTGTTCGAGGGTAGGGGGTCTACAAACCCTAGGGAGACGAATTCTGGTTTCTTCTCCTGAAGCATCTGAGGCGTCATCCTCGTCATCATCTGGGTCTTCCCATTCATCTGACGCAACTCCTTCTAAATCAGTCCGAAGGGAAGACCATTCTGAACCTAGGGCAGTGGATTTAACCGACAGTGAACTGATTGCTGCATTTCGGACGTCATTTAGAATTCTTCAAGTTTCAGTCTTGGATGTCATTCATCTCTGAATTTCGAACCATATACCCCAGACTTGTCCAAGAGTTTACTCGAATTTGGAATGCAATGATGAGGGGTATAAGTCAGAAGTTAAAGGTGTTCAAATAGACATGCCTATTGCTGTGGCTGACATTGTTCAAAGTTCCTGATGCCGGTACGGATTATCACAATTGAGAGTTCAATCTTCATGAAGCTTATTCTCTTTTGACTGGTCTTCTTCTAATGAGTCTGACCCTAAACAAACTCATGTTACAAAATTCAACAATAATACCTTTCCTCCAATGTGAGACTCACTCACCACATCCTCCCCCTATTATCACACCCCAAGGTGGTGGAAGGGACAGACTCACTGAATCCAGAGATGTGTGCTTACTGCATGAAGAAGAACATCAAAGTTAACAATTCATGTAATCAAGTACCAAATAATTTTCGAGACAACCAGGAAAGACCTCCATAGGTCTCTTCCTTATGCAGCTCACTTGACTCAGTCTTTAAGTATTCGGTGTGTCTCTAGATAATGGAGAATCTCAGTCGATTCCCAAATCAAACATCTACTGCTTCAATCATGTTCAAAAGTTTATGGGATTCAGGCTTGAGGGTGACCAAGTGAGGAGAGGGCCAAGTAGTTGTTGAGGCCCAGTTCCTGAGGCTCCAGAGGCAGTGATACCCACCTCCTGAGGACCAGCCTCCAGCTAATGAGGACCAGCCTCAAGCTAATGAGGACCAACCTCACATTCCAAAGGAACAACCTCTTGTTCCTGAGGATCAACCTCAAATTGAACCTGAACTTCAACTAGCCCAGGATGCACCTCTCACTCCTCCATTTCACACCTCTTCACCCACTCATCCTGCCAAGGATACTCCTACCTTCACTCCCCAACTTCAAGCTCAAACCTCCTATGCTTTTGGTGGACCTTCTGTACCACCAGAATTATACTCCTTTCTGAATGAAAAATTTGATGCCTTCAACACTTCCATTCAGCACAGGACAGAGAGTTTGAATTGAAGGTCCATAGGTTGGAGAATACAATGTCTGTAAAATTCATTGAGCAAAAAGCAACTTCAGACCATGCAGTACAAAGGTTTAATAGGTTGATTGGAAACCTTGGAAGATGCTTCTATTGAGCTGAAAGAACATCAAGATATGTTGGAAAGGGTTCTCAGGGAATTTTGGCAAATTCCCATGTGATGTGTTCAACACCAAGGAAACACTGACCCAAACTTTCCAAGACAAGATTATCCTTGCTCATCTGGGTGATGACTGGGAAAGCATGAAAAATTGCAGCTCACATGACAGTGAATGACGTACCTCAAGAAGGAGCTGAAGAAACATCAACAAGTATGGACTTGGCAATCATCTTCTAGTGCACAACCTTCTTCAGTTGACTTGTCATCACTTCAGTATACCTTGTCTGATAATAGTCAACGGCTGGAAGAGATTGTCAACACTAGACTATCCACCATGCAGAAGCAACTTCATACAAGCCTTCATGCTATGTACTCCAGACTTAAGTCCATCGAAGCCATTCTCCTTCCAATTCCTCCTCCTTCTGCTTAATGTATCTTATTTTGATGATGTCAAAGGGGGAGAAAGATAGAAAGCAAGAAAACTTTCTCTTTGGATGATTGTAAGTTTTTCTGAGATATTTCCTTTTGAAAGATTGTAATGCACATATCCTTATGAATGCAATGACACTTGTTGGTTGAAATGAAAAGAAACATTTTTTTCTTGAATGTGATTGAATGTTGAATGAGTGTCATGAATGAATGGATGCTTGTTCAACCTGCTGGCCTTTTGTGAAAAGTTCATGACTAGTAACATTGTGTCTCTAATGTGTGCAAATTTCAAATGTTACTAAAATATTCATAGGTCTTTGACAAGTGTGAATAAAAAGGAAATGAAAACATAGCCAGTGTCTATCAATGCTTTTCAATTGAGTGATGGGAAATAAAAGCTTAAAATCAAATTCATTGAAACTGATTGAATTTTCATATGAAACTAATGTTGCCATCATCAAAAAGGGGGAGATTTTTGGGTTGAGTGTGATACAATTCATTCCCCTCTATTTTGATGATGACAATGTGTGATTTTAATGCAAAATAATTGGAACATATTAGATTTCACCACACATGTTATGACCACATTTAAAAGCATGTTTCCAAACACATTATCACTATATTCATGTAATCAATGGACTAATGATTTATATGTTTAGTTCTCAGGGACACACAATTCCTCAAGGGTAGTGTCGACACCCCCCTACTGGTGTTGACACAATGCTCCAAGCCCTAAGCCAAAAGATGAAGAAATGGTCAAGTAGTGTCGACACAAGATCAAGTTCAGGTCGACACTAGACCAGTTCCCAGTGAGCCCTCTCAACTTACAGAGCATCGCCCAGGAACTTCCAGAGATCAAGCCTCTTCACAATTCGACATTCTACAAGGGAGTTGAAGAACAAGGACTTTTCAATACATTCTCATTTCCCCTTGTGTCTCTTAGGTGTTCTAGAGATTGTGCAGTGTCTATGCATCAATTATATTGAATGAACCTTTTGAGATCAGATCTTAGCTAGAGGATCTGGGATCTTGTGTTGTGTCTAGCAAAGTGTGTTTGAGTCATTGTACTCAGTGGTTTGTGAGCATGTGTGCTCAGGGTTGAGTCGGTCGCACTCAAGTTTGGTGAGCAATTGTGCTCAAGTGTCTAGAGTAGTCTTGCTCTAGTGTTGTGTTGAGTTGTAAAACTCTTGTGGTGGAGTTGTCAGGCTCCAGTGTGGTGTATCCAAGTTGATAGTGGATCCTCACTGTGTGAGGGGTGGATGTAAGAATCACTGATGTGATTTCCGAACCACCTAAAAAAATCTCTGTGCAAAGGTCTGATTGTGGTTAGATTTACCTTGCGTTAGATGCATGCATAGGATCTTTCGAATTCACATCTATTAACTTGTTCACTCACTCCTATTGCACAAATCACTTAATTTCTTTTCAGATCTGTGAAATTCATTTTCAATTGTCTCTGATTCAAAGAGTTTTTCTAAATTACTAAGCTTCCGCAATAGTTGGCCTAGATCTATTCAACCCCCCCTTCTAGATCTTGTCCACTTCATCTCCGATCTACAAGGCAGATGGGTCCCTGACATACTTAGTAAAGGAAACCCGATCAAGATTGATAAATCTCTGAAGACTTGTTTGGCATGAGCACGACGGTCACAGTGGAATCCACACTGTGGACACCCAGGTCAAGGGTCTAGGATTATTGGTCCTGATTTCTAGTTAAAAGATGGGAAAATATACATAAATCAACTGAATGCTTTCAACTGTCTCCTGCCACTTTATAGTCTGCCAGATACTCATTCCTAGAAGTGCTACCTTTTCAACCTGCACCAAGGCAGATTCAGATATGATGTATTGGGCCGTTCAAAACGAAGAAATCAACATGGCCGAAGTGATGATGGAAAGGATGAAGTTTGCCCGTGATCCAATCTGGGATACCAAGAGTAAGCTAAATGTATCCCTGCCTTATGTTCATCTGATCACCAAAGTTTTCAAGCATTTTGGAGTAGATGTGTCTGGCGCTATTGTAGAAAAGATGGGCCAAGCAATTAGGTCCAGAAATTTAAGGAAAAGTGATTTTTCAGTGGTCAACGGAGTATGGACCAAGACCTCTGTGGCTGAGGGTGAACCATCATAAGGGAAGCCCAAGACGTCAGCTAGAGGCACAGCAGTTAGAGTCAGAAGGACATCCGAAGTTGCAGAACCAGCAGCAGAGAAGCTGCAGTGTCTAGAGCTTCACAAAGAAGTAGCTGCAGTCAGAGAAGATTCTATGGAAACTCAGTAGCTCAAGGAGATGTAGCAGTGGAAGATTCTGTCAGAAGACCAGAGGATCCTCTACCCACCTCCACAGTGACATCTGTGCTACGAGAAGTGTTGAATTCCATCACTCCACCCCAGTGATTCCAGAAACTGGTGGAAGTTCGGCAGAAGAGGTTGTGGCAGCCGTCCCAATCAGATGGAGCCATCCACTATTCCAGAAGAGATTATGATGGAAGATGCCCCATTCAGGGGGGAGCAAGAAGGAGTTGAAGGACGGGCTCCCATTCAGGGGGAGCAAGAATTGAGCAAGAGGTAGCAGCTCACAGGGGGAGCAAATTGAAGATGCTCCTGTAAATGAAAGGCCTAATGAAGTTCATATAGAGGTCGAGGAGCAAGTGGAAAGGAGAAGCACAAGCAAGAAAATTGCTCACAGAAAACAGAGGAAAATTCAAAAGAAGGTGATCTGAAGCCTATCTTGAAGAGGTTGGATGATCACGGTGAGATCTTGACCTCAGTTCAGTCAGATGTGAGTTCTGTTATTGTGGCGCCAGGAATCAATGTCCAATGATGTTTTCAATTAAGTGATGCCATGAAATGGTTCAATAAGGAATTGAGCACTATGAAAGTAACGGTGTCTGAGATTTTGAAGGCAGTAGGACCTACAGATTCTACTCCTCACCCTTCTGTCCCTCAGAGCACTACAAGCGATGTTCCTAGGCCATCAGGGCCCTCCCCTCAAAAGTGTGGACCTCCAGGGCAAAATGAAGGTATTTCAGGGCCATCTGGGCCCATTGATGTTGAACAGGAGGAGCAGCCATCAGGGACTTTAGTTGAGGCGCCAGCAGGGCCATCAGGGCCAAGTATTTCAGTTCAGCTATCTGAGAGTTTTCAAATTGAAGATTCTAATGTCAGTCAGGGGTCTGGGCCATCTGGACCGGGAGAGGAGATTCTTATCCGAGTGGAACCTGTAGCTGAAAGAGCAGAACAGGCTATAGCTCCTGAGCACCCTGCCACTTCTACTCTTCCCACTCCAGCCCCTCTTTCTCCACCTACTCATCCACTGCACCTCCAGCTCAAACACCTTTAAACGACCCCGTCCAAGACCTATATCTCTCCTACACCATTCTTCTCAATCTGGTTCATCTCCTGTTTCTTCCACCATTATTCCTCTCCATCATCTTCTCTTCAGATTCCTCCAGCCTCATCTACAGCTGGACCCTCTTCTTCTTCTGGTTCCTTCTCCTCAGGCCCTCTGCTCTCCTACCATAACTCCTGCCTCAATTTCCATCCACCTACACATCATTCCTTTAACCATTATTTCTGAGGGTGCCCAAACTCTCTCAGGTTGAAATCCAGGATATCAAAGAGAATTTGAGGTAGCAATACTTCGTTCAGTCCTGGCTGTGGCACCCATATTCACAGGACAGGCTCTTCTAGTCCTGTCTCTTAAAAAGAGGAGACTCACCTCCACCCATCCTGTGGCGGAACACCTCGGCCAAGCCCGTTAAACCGATAATGTACTTGATCCGAGTCCGCCTCCTGCGAACGGGCCGAAGCCTCGCAAGGAAACCAAACCACAGTCCGTGTAAACACAAAGGAACATACCATTTTATATATATATATATATAATATATATATATATAGATATCACAAGTTTACATAGCCATATTTCCATAAGAACTGAAAGAAAGTACAAGAGCCTGGGGCTACCCCGAGGTACAACTGAAACAAGTAAACTAACTAGCTACACTACACTGCTGGAGCTGCTACTACACAGCTGGAGGTACTGACCCTGCACCGCTACGGCGCGGCTCGGAACTGGCGACGGTCGAGAAACGTCCTCCTCGCTCTCACCTATGGGGGTAGGGGTGAGCCTCGCTAGTCACGGCTCAGTAAGGAACCCCCCAAAACCGAGCAAACCAAAAACACAGGTACAAAAGCAGTAAAACAGTACCAACAATTATAGAAACAGCTAAGCAGGATATGAAAGCTGTAAAAGTACTCACCCCCTGCCGACTACGAAATCAACTGTAATAATTAAACGGACCAAACCAGTACAAGTGTACAAGCTAAAGTAGAGACAGCCAAACACGAGTCACGTGAACTGGTTCGCGACACCAGAGAGACTCGGACAAGCTAACACAGGTCTACCTCTGAGTCTCGCAGCCAAGAACGAAAGGTCCAGCTGCCGCTCCACGTGAAAAGGTCAAGCAACTGTGGAGACCAACTAAACACCACACACTGCGGACCACACGGTCGCAGGCCATGCCTGGCACCTCTGGAGACCCTGGCCTGGGCCCCTCTAGAGTGAGGCACTAGAAAAGGACTAGCTGGGGACCAGTGTCGACTCTGGTGTCCGTACCCCCAACTACGAGCACGCTACAAGTGACTAAAGACAAACAAAAGTGTCACTGTCCCACTGTCGTCTTTCCCTCAGCCGGACGTACAACTCAAACACAGGAGTGAGGGTGTCTAGGTCAGACGACACAGACCTCGACGGTACAGCACAAGTACCGGGACAAAGCCCCGAGCTAACAGCCTGGCTCATAAAGAACCTGGGGCACCCAACTGGAGAGGTAACCACGGTAGGCGTCGTACTACTTGCCATGTACACAAAACCACGTGCACGCCACACACAAACCACGTGAAACATCACGTAAACCTCAGGTAATAACGGTCCACTACACGTGAACCCAACTGGACTCGCGTGAACAATACGCAGCCTCGAATGTGAGTAACTAACTGCATACCCCGTATGCTAAACACAGAAACCATGTGCACTCAGTGCACCATAGGTGCCAACGCACCATTCATTATCGATAAATATCATAATCAGCCATTTCTACTTATACACAAGTTGGCGGCAACATCGACTGTCGCTTATGGGAAGTAGACGGCAAGGGATATGGCCGTCTGTATCCCGACTGATGAACTTGGCGACAATCGATGTTGACGCCAAGATTTTTAGCCTCTGCTCCTGCAGAAACCCTAAATCGATTTTACAGGATTTACAACCATCAAAACAACGGGGAAACATAAGGAAACTCTTTCCAAGTCAAGCATGCATCATTTAGGATTAGAATACATGATTAACCATCAAATTCCATCAAACCACCCTTAAACCCGCATGAAGAACCTTTTACCCAAAAACTCAATTAACAGCTTTACATGTTTCCTATGCATGTTTTAACGATTATATAAACTCTAATGGGATCGTCCCCTACCTCTGAACACGCTTAAAAACACCTAAAGATCCTGGTTAACGCCGAGTCCTCCGCGAGCTCCGACGGCAAATACACCACGCCACGGCGTTTCCTCGTTCGATTTGACAACGCCACACGTTCCACGATCCTTCACTCTCCTGTGACTGTTGGAAGCTTTAGGGATCCGGGGGCATGAAGCTAAGGCAAGGGAAATGAAGAACCAGGTGAAAAACCTGCCCTCGGGTGGACCCTATAACCGGCAGATTGCACAGGTGGTGTCAACCTTCTGCCGCTTAGGGAAACCGCCACCATAAACCGTATATCCACTGCTGCCAAGGTCATGCAGTCAACGGCAACTTACCTGGACGCCAACAAGTCAACGGCAACACCTGGCCGCCAACTCCTACTCAACTACAGCAGGTCCTATTTCATTTCGGGACCTAACCTGCACCCACCTGAACACACCCACGCGTCTACACCACACTGGCCTCAAACGGCCATCACAACACAACACACACGATCCAAAGGATCAGAAAATAAGCGACGTTACATTACTATCATCTAAAAAGAAAATTTCGACCCGAAATTCATAACACCAACTCAACTTAAACAACTTAAACATACACACTTTTACAAGTACTATCATTTAAAAAGAAATACAAAAGCTTATTCAAACAGATAGGGATACCCTTAGCCATTTCCTCGGCTAACTCCCAGGTATCCTCACCACCCAACCTATTTCCCATCTCTCTTAACCAACTCGATTTCTTTATTCTCAGCTTCTTTATCTTTCGATCCGTGATCTGCACTGGATACTCTGGCATAGTAATATCCGACCTCAGGTCACACCTTAATATCTGATTATTTGAGCTGGATCTTCAATACACTTTCTTAACATAGAAACATGAAATATGTCATGAACATCCGCAAAATCTGCTGGCAAATCCAGCCTATAAGTTGTTTCCCCAATTCTCTCAATTATCTGGAAAGGTCCCACATACCTTGGACTCAACCTTCCAGTCTTACCAAACCTCATAATACCTTTACTCGGGGAAACTCTCAGGTAAACAAAATCTCCCACCTCAAACTGAAGTGGTCTCCTCCGAATATCTGCATAACTCTTTTGCCTACTTTGAGCTGCCTGCAATTTTTCTTTAATAAGCTTCACTATTTCTGTGGTTTGCTGAATCAATTCAGGACCCACTAATTACCTTTCTCCCACTTCATGCCAGTTCAATGGGGTCTACATGGCCTTCCATATAAAGCTTCATACGGTGCCATGTGTCTTATGTTGTTTGTTGTAGCAGGCTCGGGTGCTAGTTCCCCAGGCTCATGACCATGGTGGACCCTCCATCATGGAAAAGTTCAAGAGGATGGCTCCACCCTCTTTTAAGGGGGAGAGTGATCCATTGCTAGCGGAGAGCTGGATGAGGGAGATTGAAAAGATCTTTCGAGCGATTAGGTGTGCTGAGGATGACAAGCTCACTTTAGCCACCTATATGCTACAGGTATGTGTAAATTTTTTATATATTTATTTCTTTAAGTCTAGATTGTCTGGATTGGTCCTTATGGAATGTCTTGGCAGGAGCGAGCCGATGTGTTGTGGTCCTCATTGCTTCATACTCCGTTCGAGGACGGTGCTGTCTAGGTGGCTTGGGACGAGTTTGTGAGGATCTTTCTGGCCAAATTCGTTCCGGAGCACATCCGGGACAAGATGGAGTAGGAGTTCCTTTCCTTGACTCAGGGCTTCATGACCGTACTGGAGTACGAGGCTAGGTTTGTCGAGCTATCGAAATATACCCCTCATATCGTTGCTGATGAGCGCAAGAAGGCGAAGAACTTCGTGATGGGTCTGAGGCACATCACTGAGGACGAGGTTGGTGGCGTTTGACCATCGTACCCTTGATGAGGCTCTTAGTGCGGCTTGTCGGCAGGAAGGAGAGATGGAGCAGTACTAGAGGAGAAGAAGGCTTCTTAGAAGAGGCCGCAACTCCATTCCACAGGCAGGAGAAGAAGAAGGCGGCGTATCAGTCACCGCAGCATTACGTAGTATCCGGAAATTGTCAGGTATCTTCTCAGCATTCCCCCGGTGGCAAGAAGGAGTGTCCTCATTGCGGGAGGGCACATGGTGGTACGGAGTGTTGGAAGATGGCGGGGAAGTGTTTGAAGTGTGGGAGCAGCGAGCATAAGATAAAGGATTGTCCCAGACTTCAGCAGGGAGTCCAGCGTGGACCAGCTCCAGCAACAGCAGCGCCAGCGACAGGTTGACCAGGGAGACCTCGAGCCCCAGCTCGAGTGTTTGCGTTAGCTCGTGAGGACGCCGAGTAGGCGGAGCATGTTACCGAAGGTACGTTTTCTTGTCAAGGGTGTGCACGCTCGAGTTTTATTTGATACGGGTGCCACTCACTCGTTCATTTTCGAGCGTTTTGCTAGGCAGTAGCTGTAGAGTCAGGATTAGAGTCTAAGGAGTTAGAAGTCCCTTTGTCTGTGCACACATCTACGGGAACGGTATGACTAGGAAGTGTATTCCGTCTTTACCTATGTGCATGAGGATAGAGTTCTAGAAGGGTGTTTCTTCTTGCTAAAGATGAAGGACTATGATGCAATTCTTGGTCTGGATTGGCTAGAGGAGCACTATACGTTGGTAGATTGTCGTGGAAAGAATATTGTCTTCCGCATTCCCAGTGAGGATGAATTTTCTCATCCATTTCCGAGAAACTTAGCGGGGAAGTTTGTCATCTCTGCCTTGAGGGCGATGAGAATGGTGATCAAGGGTTGTGACGCTTTTCTGGCCAGCGTGGTATTGGTACCCAAGGCTGATGAGTCACCTACTCTTGAGGAGATAGATGTAGTGCAGGATTTTCCAGATGTCTTTCCCGATGATTTATCTGGATTACCACCGGCTAGAGAGATAGAGTTTACTTTAGAGTTGCTTCTAGGCACCTCTCCTATCTCAAAGGCCCCTTATCGGATGGCACCTACGGAGTTAGCGGAGTTAAGTAAGCAGTTGCAAGATTTGTTAGATAAGGGATTTATTCGCCCTAGCATTTCTCCGTGGGGCGCACCTGTATTATTCGTGAAGAAGAAGGATGGGTCACTTAGGTTATGCATCGATTATAGGAAGCTAAACCAAGTGACTGTGAAGAACAGGTATCCCTTACCTCGGATTGATGATCTGTTTGACCAGCTGCAGAATGCATCGGTCTTTTCTAAGATTGATTTGCGGTCTGGTTATCATCAGTTGAGGATTAGGAGTGAGGATGTATCCAAGACGGCGTTTAGAACCCGTTATGGACATTATGAGTTTTCGGTCCTTCCGTTTGGTCTAACCAACGCCCCCGCAGCGTTCATGGATCTCATGAACAGGGTGTTTAGACCTTATCTAGATAGTTTTGTTGTAGTTTTCATCGATGATGTGTTGGTCTATTCTCCGGATGAGGCCACACATCGTCAGCATTTGAGGGTAGTGTTAGAGGTTCTCTGAGAGCACAAGCTGTATGCAAAGTTCAACAAGTGCAATTTTTGGATGCGTGAGGTTCATTTCCTTGGGCACGTTATCTCCGGTGCTGGTGTAGCAGTTGATCCAGCAAAGGTCCAGGCTGTATTGGATTGGGAGATTCCCAGGACCCCTTCGGAGATTCGTAGTTTCCTTGGTTTGGCGGGTTATTATCGGCGATTTATTGAGGATTTTCATCTCTCGCCGCCCCATTGACCAAGCTAACCAGGAAGGGTGAGAAGTTTGTGTGGTCTGAGGAATGTGAGAGTAGCTTCCAATTATTGAAGGCTAAGCTTACTTCCACTCCGATACTGGTATTACCTAGTGGTGATGAAGGTTTCTCCATTTATACGGATGCATCTCGCATTGGCCTTGGCTGTGTATTAATGCAGCAAGGAAGGGTAGTAGCATATGCTTCTCGGAAATTGAAGGAGCATGAGCGTAACTATCCGACTCATGATTTGGAGCTTGCGGCAGTGGTTCATGCACTAAAGATCTGGAGACACTATCTTTATGGTGTCAGATTTGAAGTGTTCACTGACCATAAGAGCCTAAAGTATCTTTTCTCCCAAAAGGAATTAAACCTTAGACAGAGAAGATGGATTTAGTTCCTGAAGAACTATGACTTCGATCTCCAATATCATCCTGGAAAGGAAAATGTCGTAGCAGATGCCCTTAGTAGGAAGAGGTTATCACTCCAACAGGATTGGAAGATGTTGGAGGATGCAGCGTGTGCGATGACTGAGTTAGAGCCATCCCTATGTCAGGCTTTCGTAGCTTAGTTGTCCATTAGGTCTTCGGTGTTGGATGAGGTGATCGAGCAATAGAAAGCCGACCCTAAACTCCAAGAGTTGGTGGGAAAGGCAGGCATTGCTCATGATGGGGATGGTGTGATTAGATTCCATCACCGAGTTTGTGTTCCGGACATTGTAGATGTCCGTAAGCATGTATTAGCAGAGGCTCATAGGTCGAGATTCTCTATTCATCCGGATAACACTAAGATGTTCTAGGATTTGAAGAGATCTTTTTGGTGGTATGGCATGAAGAAGGATGTAGCGGAGTATGTGTCTAGATGTCTTGTATGCCAGCAAGTGAAGGCTGAGCGGCAGCGACCATCTAGTCTTATGCAGAAGATGGAGATCCCAGTATGGAAGTGGGAAGCTGTCACTATGGATTTTGTTTCGGGTTTGCCTCGATCTAGACGGGGTAATGACTCGATTTGGGTAGTAGTAGATAGATTCTCAAAGACTGCACATTTCTTACCTATGAAGAAGAAGCAGTCAGTAGAGAGCTTAGCTAGATTGTATATTAGTAGTATTATTAGGTTGCATGGTGTGCAAAAGTCGATCATTTCGGATCGAGATTCGAGA
The DNA here is from genome assembly GCA_014218235.1 of Colocasia esculenta. Classification (NCBI taxonomy): domain Eukaryota; kingdom Viridiplantae; phylum Streptophyta; class Magnoliopsida; order Alismatales; family Araceae; genus Colocasia; species Colocasia esculenta. Next base: position 31,455,622 of record CM024759.1, read on the forward strand.
TTTACTTCGAGGTTGTGGAAGGGTCTTCAGGATGCGTTAGGTTCGGATTTAAAGCTCAGTTTGGCGTTCCATCCCCAGACAGATGGACAGTCCGAGAGGACTATCCAAACGCTCGAGGATATGTTGAGGGCATGTGTTTTGGATTGGAAGGATGATTGGGAGCGCCATTTCCCTCTTGTGGAGTTCCCATACAACAACAGTTTTCAAGCGAGCATTGGTATGGCTCCATTTGAGGCGTTGTATGGTAGGCCTTGTAGATCTCCTTTATGTTGGGAGGAGATTGGCGATAGGCAGTTGATCGGTCCGGAGTTAGTTCAGGAGACTTCAGATAAGGTCCAGCTTATCAAGAAGAGGCTTGTTGCGGCACAAGATAGGCAGAAGAGCTATGCCGACAACAGGAGGAAGGATTTGGAGTTCGAGGTAGGTGAGCATGTCTTCTTGAAGATTTTGCCTACTCATGGTGTAGTTAGATTTGGTAGGCATGGTAAGTTAAGTCCTAGATTCATTGGCCCGTATGAAATTCTCAGACGTTTGGGCAACGTGGCATATGAGCTAGCTTTACCCCCAGCGTTAGCTAATGTCCATCCTGTTTTCCACGTATCTATGCACAAGAGGTATGTCAGAGATCCATCTCATGTTATTAGCCACGAGCCAGTGAAGATCCAGCCAGATCTATCTTATGTGGAGCAACCAGTAGCTATTCTTGACCGGAAGGTTCAGCATCTCCGGAACAAGAGTGTTGCGTCGGTGAAAGTGTTATGGCGCAACTTCTCGCGAGAGGAGGCTACTTGGGAGCTTGAGGATGCAATAAAGAAGAAGTATCCTCAGTTGTTTGAGTAGTGTCGGTCTAACTTCAAGGACGAAGTTTCTTTAAGGGGAGAGGTGTAAGGCCCTTGAATTTTGCCCTCTTATATATATATATATATATATATATATAAGTGTTTGATTTTGTGAGAAATTATACTTGTGTGTGTAGATATAAATATACATATATACTATTTGATGTATTGTTGTAAATATGTGTATATATATTTTATTGTGCATGTTATTTATTTTCATTACATAAATAGTATTATTTTAATGTATATATTGTATATTTTATGTACATGCATTGTGTAAATATAATTTTCTGTAGTATTTAAGTTCTGGCCAAGCGACCTGTTGGCGTCAACATAGACTGACGTTAATAGGGAGTCAGCGGCCACATCAATGGACGCCAACTCCATATTGGCGGCCAGTGATGTTGACATTAGTCTCCTAGATCTGTTGCATTTTTAGATCTGGAAACGCCTCCGGAAATGACGCCTCTTGTTTTGGTAACCGACCCCTAACGGTCAGGAAACCTTACCTAAGCGCGTCTCCGACCCCTAACCCTATAAAACACCCCCTTTCTGGCCAGATCTAACCCTTTTGACTCTTTTGTCAAAACCCTAAAACTCTTGTGTGAAACTTGAACTTTGGAACCGTGGATCCGGTGATTGGTGACTCCTTCCGGTGATCTTCTGCGACTGGAGGGGAGTCTAAGCATAAGGGAAGGCTTCTTCGACATTGGGTGGCTGTCTGCATCAACACAGAACCCGGATTATAGGAGATTTGAAGACTCTTTGGCTCAGGCCGAGGAGGGCTTCACCGGCTTGATTTATCGTTTGTGGATTTTCTGAAGGCAAGTAAACCCTCCACACTATCCATACATATGTCTAGTAGGTCCTAGGAAATTTTTTGGAATTTTGTTCGAGTCCTGGAACCCCACTTCAATCGAGTTTTTGAGTTCAGTCTATGTTCTGCACAGACAGGAACTTAACGGCAACCTTTACTGCCGTTAAGATCCGAAGTCAGCCGCCACATATGTTGTCGTTAACATGGTAGACGACCACCCCCTTGCCGCTGAGTTCTTCAGGCAAGAACAGTGGACTGTTTGCCCCTTTATAATTTATTCTTCGGATTTCTGCGCATGAGGATATACTGTAAATTATATATGTTATGTATTACCCCTAGTGGATAATGTTGTGAAAATTCTTGGAATTGTCGTTAAACATTTTATTTATTAGAATTTCTTGAAGTGAATGTCAGACTGGTTTTGATCTTATAAATTACTGTTTGTATGATTCATGTGGAATTTGGATGTTAAATAATTTCTGTACAATATATATGTATGTCAGTTCATACCAAGGAAAATTGGAAATTTTCTGCTATCTGTGTGAATAAATATAAATTTTGAATTGTAAAATAGGGAGCATGTAAATTCAGTTTTAAATCTCCAATAAATTGTGTGTTGCAGAATAAATCCTCAGAAATTGTATGTGATATCATGGTTGTTAAACACAGATTCTAGGACAGATAGATATGCCTAGGGCACTGTACACCAAACTTAATTGATTACTGATAAATTATGTTGAATGCCTATTTCATTTATTATAAATTGTGTATGATTCTGAAAAATGTGAAATTAGGTATACTTAATGTGTAAGCAGTATGTGGTTAAATTTTTATACAAGTTTGACAATAGTAGATACTAATTTCACTATTTCATGATAAAACGGCCAATTTAAGTATGCTCAATGTAACTTGTGATAAATTAGATAATTACAGCATGATTAGGATTAATTGTAAATGGTTTAACTCTGTAAACAGTAGTACCATGTTAGGTGACCTGAACCATGAACATGTATGTTGTGAAATTTATGTGTTAAACGGCATTCAAAGTGGGCGTTTAAAAATGGGAAAAATGTGTAAATGTGCCATGGGTGACACTGCTACCTTAGAGGGCTGAGGAACTGTACCGTAGTAAAGTCCCTACGGGAAGGTTCATATGAGTATGAGATCCCATTAGGCGTTGGGATAAAATCCGGGAGGTGGACAAGTACCACTGGTTAGGGTGGAGAGTGCTTCTCCCGGTTCTGCGCAGTAACTAAGGTCTATCACTATGTTGCCTAGGTGATAGATATATGTGTGATGAGATAAGTGTGTGTCCTTCTAAAGGTGGTTTGGACTATGTGTCACGGCATGTAATGAGAATAATATAAATTGTGTATATGTGTAATGTGAATATGAAAAATGAGCATGTGGATATGTGAATTAATGTGTTGACATGTGAAATTGCAAATATGTTTTAAATGTGCTAAAATTTTATCAAAACAACAAGCTATATGTGTGTATAATTGTATTATGCATGTGGAAATATACATAGAATCCATGCTAGGAACGTTTCTTACTTTATGTGAAATTTTCATGTTTAATTGCTATTGTGTTACAACATGAATGAAATGAAGTGTGAACTGAAATGGCATGTGAAAGAATGTGTAGGCAGCATGTAATAGGTTATTATTGTGAAATAAACATAAACCATGTACCATATGTCATGAAATTGGTAGAAGTAATATGTTAAGGTTTTCATTTAAAGATTGCTTAATCCATGTTACATGTATTAGTGATTTTGTTTTAAATGTAAAGTGTCTATGTGGTGTATGTATGTTTAATGTGAAAGGAAGTTACTTGCTGAGTCTTGTAAACTCACTTTTGCTTCGGCGTACAGGTGCAGATATTTCTACTTCCTTGGAGGAGACAGTTAGGAGTGACTCCGAGCGTGAGGAGTAGCACCTTCGTGAAGAATTCATTTTTGTATTTCCTTTTTCATAAGTATGTAATAAAGAACGATATGCATTTAATTGTGGACAATGTAGTATATTTTAGTTTCTCAATTATGAAATGGTTATATTTCTTTTGCTCTATATAGACTGTGGATGATGGAATAAGATCTTTATATTCAATTCCTTTATTCTGTTGTTATATGTTCATATTTGTGCACGTCTCGACCTACTATATGTGTTAGGTAAATGTCCCACTGTGGCAACGCTCTCTATATCGACGTGGGTTGGTATAACCGTACGTCTTAAATCTCAATAGTCAAGCAGGCTTTAAATAATTAATACATTAAAAGGTAGAGTAACTAATGATAGAGCGAGCGAGTCAAGTAACGTAAGAGATAGCATGATAGAACGTGAACAAAATAGCACAAGTTTCCAAATATAGTACAAGCGTCGAGTATAGCACAAATAGCAAGATGGCCATAGCACAAGTATATCAATAGCACAACGAGTATAGTATAGCACTTTTTGTCAATAGACAATGATAGAACATAGCACTTTTGATTGTCATTTAGATAGTCGAGATAGATAGTACTAGAGTGTAATGCCAAACACTCTAATCATTTAACTCCCATGGGCACTAAAACTTTCGCGCGCACATCCCAGGACCAGATCGAGCCCTTTATATATTGCCAGGCATTGGTTATATTGTTTATCTTTAGACAGTCAGTCAATGGCCAATAGAGAGTGCCAAGAAATAGATGAGAGTACTAGATGAATAGACGAGATAGTAGAGTGAACGTGAATAGATGAGCGAGTAGAGTATAGATGAGAGCTAGTGGACATTGCACGTAACACATCGAGTAAACAGGCGATAGTAACAGTTGCACAACACACGCACTTGGTGTTGGCAGTTAGGTGGAATTCACTACCTTCCACTGGCCATGTTAAGCACAGGTCCAGAGGTCCGGCGTGATTCAAGATAAGAGCGAACTTCTAATAGCCGTTTGGATCATATTGATCCCTAAAGGGTGTCATAGGTGTTAGGGTACAACCGGCTCGTCGACCATGTGGGAATCCATGGACAGAGGAGACTTACAGAGGCCTTGAAAAAAGACTCACTAGTCCGACAGAAGGAGTATCCGACGGAGAGTTGGTCCAAGTCAAGAGAGAGTGTAAATATAGAAACAAGTGCTCGATGTTCTAGAGGAATTCTAGAACAGTGGAGCGTTGGTAACGGTATTCCCAAAACATCGTGAGAAAACATAGACAAGTCTATTTAAAATATGGAAATTTAATTACATAAATTACCATATATATTATAAAGTATTTTCATGCCAAATTAAGCCATATTAGAGGGTTCAAGTGTGTGCATGTGTTAAGAGAAAATCATGGACAAGATAGATCATGTGATTAACTTGAATTAATTAAAATATATTCAATAATTACAACTTCATTTTTCAGTGTACAAGATAGTTAATAGGACATGGGGTGACTGTATAACAATAAGACTTGTAAAAAGGTGGGTTTCCATGCAAAAAGCTGAGATCGCGACGGACCCTTGTAAGGGTCGCGACAGGGTCTAAACAGATCGCGACGGGGTCTTGTACAGAACGCGACGGCCTTGTCAGTTCAGGCAGGCAGATCGCGATGGGGTCGCTTGAGGGTCGCGACGGGCTCATCAGATCGGGCTGGCAGATCGCGATGGGGTATCTTGTCGCAATCAGATCGCGATGGGAGATGCTGTCGCGACAGCCCTGAGAACATGGCCTATTAGGTCGTCGCGTTCTCAGGTCCTACACCTGAGTCCGACAGGGAAAGGATAGTGCATTGGATTACGGACTAGACTTACCCTATTTTGACACAGGGTGATTCAGAAAATCATAACTAATTGCACATGCGATGAAAAATCATGAAACTAGTTGCGAATTGACATGCATGGGTACTTACAATAATTAGGGATTGGAAAACAACCAGGGTTTTGACATGCTTTGGTCATATGTATTCATGAAGAACATGGAACAGTACATAGATGAGATCAACAAATTAATTCGCAAGATAGGAAGGATAAAAACTAGGGCTTTCAGGGGCAAAAGAAGCCTAACTATCATCAGTATTTTCCATAAACATTCCGTAGCATGGGGTTTAGTATGCATAGAGATCAAAATTTAAAAAGAGGGTTCGGGGTCATGGAGTTTATAGAACTTCAAAAATTAAGAACAAAAGATTTGCTCGATGGAAAAATATGAGACAAGAGGGCTTTGAATCCTGAGGTTTAGATCAACCTACAGACGAAATTGATTTAGTTTTGCTCGTGAGAATGCCTACCTTTGATCGTTTTCCTCTTCTAGGGCTAGAACTTGAAGAACGGGGTTAAGAGCTTTGAGAAGTTCTTCTCCCCACGAATTCTCCTTTTCCTTGGCCTCTCCTCCTGGTCCAGAAGCCCTTGGCAACGAGCTAGGGCCAGCCATGGAGCTTTAAGAGAGTATTTATGTCTCTTGGGTTTCTATTTCCTAAAATGACTCTAATTACTATTAAATTTTGGGATTTCCTATTTCTCTCACCCTTTCCAAGCTTGAGAACTTCTAATTGGGTTAGGATGGGAGCTAAATTCGTGGCCAAGCAAATAAGGTAGTTTTAGGAATCCAAATCCAACTCAAACTTCTTATTTAATGCATTTAATACCTCTTTTTTATTTAAGTAATAATTAAGTTACGAATTTAGGATATTTTTCTATTATTTCCCTTTTAAAAATCTCTAATTTGGCCCACTAATTTCTAATGGGTCCATTTAACAAAGCTCATTACTTCTTTTCATTTAATGGGTTTTATTTATTTTTTTTATTTAATTGTCTAATTACTTTTATTTTTATTATTATTGAATTTTTATTTTTCGAAAAAATCCAGGTTGCTACATCCTCCCCCTCTTAAAAAGAATTTGGTCCCCAAATTCATATGATCATCCAAGAGAGAATGTCTTACCGAAAAGATCGGGGTAGTTTCTTTTGGTTCCCATGTGGCTTCTTCTACTCCGCAGTTATTCCATAAGACTTTAACCACGTGAATGGGACGGTTCCTAAGCTGTTGTACCTTCCGTTCTATTATCTTGACTGGCTTCTCTTTATATGTCACGTCCTTATTCAACACCAGCTTCTCATGGCGAATGATGTGTGTAGGATCATATACATATTTCCTGAGCATGGAGACATGGAACACATTGTGTACACATGCCAGATCCGACGGCAACGCCAGTCGGTATGCAACCTCACCAATCCTTTCGAGTACTTCAAAAGGACCGATAAATCTTGGACGGAGCTTTCCTTTCGCACCAAATCATTGGACGCCACAAGTAGGTGACACCTTTAAGAATACATGATCACTGACTTGGAATTCTAAGTCTCGCCTTCTTTTGTCGGCATAGCTCTTTTGTCTAGACTGAGCAGTCTTAAGCCGGTCTCTAATCACCTGAATGTCCTTTGTTGTTCGTTGTACCATATCCGGGCCTAGCCATTGTTGTTCTCCCACCTCATTCCAGCATGCAGGAGATCTACAATTTCTTCCGTAGAGTACTTCGAATGGTGTCATCTTAATACTCGCCTAGTAACTGTTGTTATAGGCGAACTCAATGAGGGATAGGTGCTCGTTCCAATATCCTTGGAAGTCTATAGTGCATGCTCTCAACATGTCTTCCACTATTTGGTTGGTTCTTTCAGTTTGACCGTCAGTTTGTGGATGGAATGCAGTACTAAAGTTGCGTTTAATACCCAGTGCACCTTGCAGTCCTTTCCAAAAATGAGATGTGAATCTCGGATCTCGATCCGAGACTATGGATGATGGAACTCCATGTAGTCCTACAATCTCTTTGACATATAAGGCAGCTAGTACTTCTACCGACCACTTACTCTTTATGGCTAGAAAGTGGGCAGATTTGGTTAGTCGATCGACAATGACCCATATGGCGTCGAGTCCACCATGAGTCTTGAGTAAACCCATGATGAAGTCTATGCCAATACTTTCCCATTTCCATTCCAGAATATCTAGCGGTCTGAGTACACCAGCAGGGCGCATGTCTTCCACTTTTACTTGTTGGCAAGTAAGGCAATGAGCGGCATGTTCAGCTACCTCTCTCTTCATGTTCGGCAACCAAAATGTTCTTTTCATGTCCTGATACATTTTGTATCTCCAGGGTGTATAGTGTATTTTGTCTTGTGAGCTTCGTCCATTAGCTTCCTCTTCAGTTCTTCATTATCGGGGACGCATGTCCTCCCTTGGAACATCAGTCTTCCATCCTCAGTCATAGAAAAGTCCGGTCTTTCAGTTAAGGTTTCCTTGATGCGAACTAAGAATGGATCATTATCTTGTTAGGTTTTAATCTCTTCCAGCAAGTTAGATTGAATCTTGATATTGGCAATCAAGACTCGATCATCTCTATGTTCAATAGTTAAGTCTAACCTTGCGAATTGTTCTAGTAGTTACATCTTGCCAAGGACTAGACTTGAAACAGATGCCATCGGCTTTCTACTAAGAGCATCAGCCACGGAGTTTCCCTTACCTGGATGGTATTGGATGTTGAAGTCGAAATCCTTTAGGTATTCTAGCCATCTTCTCTGTCTCATGTTGAGTTCCTTCTGGGAGAATAAGTACTTCAGACATTTATGGTCTGAGTAGACAGTGAACTTTTCACCATATAAGTAACGTCTCCAGATCTTCAAGGCGAAGACCACGACAGCCAACTCAAGATCATGCACAGGGTAGTTGACTTCATGAGTCTTCAGTTGTCGGGAAGAGTAGGCGATGACTTTCTCCTTTTGCATTAATACACACCCTAGCCCAATTCCTGAGGCATCGGTGTAGACAGAGAAACCTTCTCCCTCTATTGGCAGAGTGAGAACAGGTGCTGAGGTAAGACAATCTTTAAGAGTTTGGAAACTTTTCTCACACTATTTACTCCAGGAGTATGGATTCTCCTTTCGTGTCAGACGCGTGAGAGGAACGATGATCTTGGAGAAGTCCTTAATGAACCGCATGTAGTAGCCAGCCAGTCCTAGGAAGCTTCTGATTTCGGTGACATTGGTTGGTCTCTCCCAATTGAGTACAGCTTTGACTTTGGAGGGATCAACTGAGATGTCGTCCTTTGAGATGACATGGCCCAAGAAGGACACTTCTTTGAGCCAAAATTCACACTTGCTAAGCTTTGCATACAATTTGTTGTCTCGCAAGACTTGCAGTGCAATCTTCAGGTCTTGGAGTATATGAGGATATCATCGATGAAGACGACCACGAACTTGTCAAGGTATGTCCGATATATGCTGTTCATGAGTTGCATAAAGGCTGCAGGAGCATTGGTTAGACCAAAAGGTATAACGACGAACTCATAGTGTCCATACCTGCTCCTGAAAGCCGTTTTAAAGATATCGTCATCCTTGATCCTCATTTGATGATAGCCAAATCGAAGATCGATCTTGGAGAAATATTGAGCTCTGGATATTTGGTCAAATAGTTCATCGACCCTGGGCAATGGGTATTTGTTCTTGATGGTGAGCTGATTGAGTTGACGATAGTCGATGCACAGCCTCATCGATCCATCCTTCTTCTTGACGAACAACACCGGTGCTCCCTATGGGGAGGTACTTGGTCTGATGAACCCCTTTTCTAATAGATCCATTAGTTGTGCCTTCAATTCTTTGAGCTCGGCATGTGACATCTGGTACGGTTGTCATGATACCGGGGCAGCTCCAGGGATCAACTCTATGGCAAAGTTGACATCACGTTCCGGGGGAATCCCTGGCAGATCTTTAGGAAACACGTCGGGGTAATCCTGGACTATGTGGATGTCTTCTATCTTAGAACCCTTCTTTTCCACTACTACGGCCGCAAGGAAGGCAATGCAACCTTTCCTTATCATGTTGTGGGCTTTTATGGCAGAGACTAGAGACATCCATCTCTTATGTCGAATCCCAGTGAAGGTCAACTTAAGGAAATCACTAAAGGTAACTTTCCCTTTTTTACAATCGACACTTTCCCCATAAGTGGACAACCAGTCGGCTACCAAAATGACATCATAGCCTTCCATGGGCATACACACCAGGTCGGCTTTTAGGTTATGGTCTCCGATCATTACATCGGCAGATGGAAAGTATTTGTTCAATTTCTCCTTTTCTCCTAGTGGTGTTGTGACAGAGAACTCACAACCCATGGATATAGGGTGGGTATTAAGAGTGTCAAAAAAGTTTTGAGATATAAATGAATGAGTTGCTCCAGTATCAAATAAAAAAAAAGCTGATAAGGAGAAAACTTGTAGGGTACCTTTTACCACGCCACCTTCCTCAGTGGGCTCTTCATTGTGCAGGGCTTGTAGTCAGCCCTGTTTCTTAGGCGCATTAGGGCGCCTCTCATGTTCTTTCAATAGCGGGCACTCGGGGATGCGGTGCTCACGGCTTCCACAGCGCAGACATGCGTCGGCTTTCCTCCAGCACTCGTCAGTAGTGTGACCTGGCTTGTCACAGTGCTTGCAGTTACTTTTTGTTGGAGTGTTGGGGACAATAGCTTTAGGTTTCCTTTCTTGGCTGGGTCCCTCTGTGATGTTGAAGGGATGCTTCTTGCCATTGTTTGGCTTAGCAGATGATTGACCTGAGGTCATTTCCTTCTTCACGAACTTCCCTTTCATACGGTCGGTGAAGTCCGTAGCATCTTCTAGTAGTTGGGCCTTCTTTACCATCTCGGCATAAGTCTAGATGTCGAGAGGTGCCAATTGGATAATATATTATGGCTTAAGGACGTTGAGAAAGTGCTTAGCCTTCATTCTTTTAGTATTCACCAGGTGTGCAGCATAGCGTGCCAGTCTTGAAAACTGGGCTTCATATTCGGCCACAGTCAAGCTCTGCTGTTTAAGAGCAGTGAATTCCGCAGCCTTCCTTTCTTGGACATGCTCGGAGAAGTATTTGGAATTGAAAGCTTCCTTGAATTCGTTCCAGGTGATCTAACCATTATCTCGAGTCACTTCCACTGACTCCCACCAAGCGCGGGCGTCCTTCTCAAGTTGAAATGTGGCCAGTAGCAGCTTATCCCCCGCTGCACATTGCATGACACGGAAGATTCTTTCCGTTTCTTTTAGCCAGAGCTCGGCTTCATTCGGATCTGTGGATCCACTGAACCTAGGTGGGTTCAGACTCCGGAAGTTACGATGCAGGTCGCCTGCACCACCACGATTTCCTCCTCCTTGAGTAGCTTGCATAATTGTGTGCGTCAGTTCTTGGATGGTATGTTGCATGCCCCTCATTTGAGCACTTTTTGCAATCATCTTGATTGCTTAGTTCCTACAAAAATAACTTATTGTCATGATATTGGTATGGAATTTAATTTGTGCATGTGTGAGTTCATTTTAGCTATTTACCCTCGGTTCTAACCACAACTCACATAGGTAGGATAATTGACTCTAGTCGAGGTAGGTCAACCTAGATCATCCTATACTTAAGAACAACCTAGGCTCTAATACCACAAAACTGTCACGCCCCGACGCAGAATATCGGAACACGAAGCAGTTGCAAGTAAACGGGTACAGAGTAAGTACTAGACATCAAACCATTGAACAAAGATAAATACTAAAGCAAATTCTTCTCATTAATAACTTTCCAATGTCTAGTTACAACCACTAATATCAGAACCATTCTATAGGGCCCAATTACATTGAAATAAGCAAAAGACTAACTAACACTCTATCATAATGCTAAGACACTAGGGTACTCATGACTTCACTCCTGGTCATGCCCATCCTCTTGAGTGTATGTTTTATCCTCGGTCTCACCTGAGAACACAACGACAAATAACGTAGGGTGAGCGATAACGCCCAGTAGGACTTAAATCTCAATAGTCAAGCAGGCTTTAAATAATTAATGCATTAAAAGGCAAAATAACTAATGATAGAGCGAGCGAGTCAAGTAACATGGAGATAGCATGATAGCACGTGAACGAAATAGCACAAGTTTCCAAATATAGTACAAGCGTCGAGTATAGCACAAATAGCAAGATGGCCATAGCACAATAGCACAAGTATATCAATAGCACAACGGGTATAGTATAGCACTTTTTGTCAATAGACAATGAGAGAACATAGCACTTTTGATTGTCATTTAGATAGTCAAGATAGATAGCACTCGAGTGTAATGCCAAACACTCTGATCATTTAACTCCCATGGGCACTAGTGCTTTCGGGCGCACATCCCAGGACCAGATCGGGCCCTTTATATATTGCCAGGCATTGGTTATATTGTTTATCTTTAGACAATTAGTCAATGGCCAATAGAGAGTACCACGAAATAGATGAGAGTACTAGATGAATAGACGAGATAGTAGAGTGAACGTGAATAGATGAGCGAGTAGAGTATAGATGAGAGCTAGTGGACATTGCACGTAACACGTCGAGTAAACAGACGATAGTGTAAATATAGAAACAAGTGCTCGACGTTTTAGAGGAATTCTAGAACAGTGAAGCGTCAGTAACGGTATTCCCAAAACATTGCGAGAAAAGGTAGACAAGTCTATTTAAAATATGGCAATTTAATTACATAAATTACCAGATACATTATGAAGTATTTTCATGCCAAATTAAGCCATATTGGAGGGTTCAAGTGTGTGCATGTGTTAAGAGAAAATCATGGACAAGATAGATCATGTGATTAACTTGAATTAATTAAAATATATTCAATAATTACAACTTCATTTTTCTGTGTACAAGACAGTTAATAGGACATGGGGTGACTGTATAAAAATAAGACTTGCAAAAAGGTGGGTTTTCATGCAAAAAGTTGAGATCGCGACGGACCCTTGTAAGGGTCGTGATAGGGTCAGAACAGATCGCGATGGGGTCTTGGACAGAATACGACGGCCTTGTCAGTTCGGGCAGGCAGATTGCGATGGGGACGCTTGAGGGTCACGACGGGGTATCCTGTCACGATCAGATTGCGATGGGAGATGCTGTCACGACAGCCCTGAGAACGCGGCCTATCGAGCCGTCACGTTCTCAGGTCCTACGCCTGAGTCTGACAGGGAAAGGACAGCAGATTGGATTGCAGACCAGACTTACTCTATTTTGACATTGGGTGATTCAGAAAATCATAACTAATTGCACATGTGATGAAAAATCATGAAACCACGCGAATTGATCCAGACATGTATGGGTACTTACAATAATTAGGGATTGGAAAACAACTAGGGTTTCGACATGCTTTGGTCATATGTATTCATGAAGAACATGGAACAGTACACAAATGAGATCAATGAATTAATTCGCAAGATATGATGGATAAAAATTAGGGATTTCAGGGGCAAAAGAAGCCTAACTATCATCAGTATTTCCCATAAACATTTCGTAGCATGAGGTTTAGTATGCATAGAGATCAAGATTTAAAAAGAGGGTTCGGGGTCATGGAGTTTACAGAACTTCAAAAATTAAGAACAAAAGATTTGCTCGATAGAAAAATATGAGACAAGAGGGCTTTGAATCTTGAGGTTTAGATCAACCTACAGACGAAATTGATTTAGTTTTGCTCGTGGGAATACCTACCTTTGATCATTTTCCTCTTCTAGGGATAGAACTTGAAGAACGGGGTTGAGAGCTTTGAAAAGTTCTTCTCCCCATGAATTCTCCTCTTCCTTGGCCTCTCCTCCTGGTCCAGAAGCCCTTGGCAACGAGCTAGGGCCGGCCATGGAGCTTTAAGAGAGTATTTATGTCTCTTGGGTTTCTATTTCCTAATAGGACTCTAATTACTATTAAATTTTGGGATTTTCTATTTCTCTCACCCTTTCCAAGCTTGAGAACTTCTAATTGGGTTAGGATGGGAGCTAAATTCATGGCCAAGCAACTAGGGTAGTTTTAGGAATCCAAATCCAACTCAAACTTCCTATTTAATGCATTTAATACATCTTTTCTATTTAAGTAATAATTAAGTTACGAATTTATGGTATTTTTCTATTATTTCCCCTTTAAAAATCTCTAATTTGGCCCACTAATTTCTAATGGGTTCATTTAACGAAGCCCATTACTTTTTTTCATTTAATGGGTTTTATTTAATTCTCTTTTATTTGATTTTCTAATTGCTTTTATTTTTATTATTATTAAATTTTTATTTTTCTAAAAAATACAGGTTGCTACAATTGGCCTTATGGCTAAGAAAATGCATAAGTGTACATGCTCAAGGAGTACGAAAGATAAGTTTTGTTCACTTTTTAACTAGTCTTCTCTATACGTAGGTTGAACAAGGTTTAATTACTGATGAAAGAGTTCGTCAGATAGCCTATGGCCCATCGAAAATTGCACAAAACTATCCTGGATTTATTGTGAATGGGTATAAATTTTATACAAAAGACTATGGGCAGAGTAAGTCTACCATGAACAGTGGCGTATGTGTTAAAGAAAGTATATACAATGAAAGTGAATGTGACTACTATGGTATTGTAGAGGAGATCTTACAGTTACAATATCTAGGACAAGACAATCATATATTCTTGTTCAAGTGTCATTGGTTTGATCCGAATTCCATTCGAAATGACCCAATGCATGGGATTGTCAAGCTTAAACATAAGTCGAAATTGAATACTTATGAGCCTTTCATTTTAGCCACACATGCCCAGCAGGTGTACTATGCAAGCTATCCATCATCTACGAACATAGAACGAAATGATTGGTGAGCAGTTTGCAGAGTTAAGTCAAGACTGTTCTCTGATTATGAATTGGACATGACTGATCAGACACTTGAAGAGGTCAACACCTAATTCTTTCAAGAAGACTTGGTTGAAGATGTAGAGTTGACAGCTCACACTGGAGAAGATGAATCTGAAGCGCCAATTTACTTGTCTAAAGGAAATGAGGTCGAAGAATTCGATCCACATGAGATAAAAGGGAGTAGTGGAAGGCGAACATATATTGAATGTGAAGGTTCTGATGAGGAGGAGGAATATACCAGTGATGAATGTGAAGATGATGATGAAGATGGGGCTGAATTAGATATATCGTCATAATCTAAGGAGGAAATGGATATCATTTAAAAATGGGTAGAATTTTTTCACATCTGGTCAGTATATTTAAAGTTGCCCACTTTCAATATAAGCAATTCACTAATGAATATTAATTTTTTATGTTCCCTATGAAGATATGATGCGTGGAGCACGATCGGGCTCCAGTTCTGGAAGGACGAGCAGCCGTGGGAGGGGTTTGTTTACGGCATCAGGTATGTATATTTTTCTTTGGTATTTTTCTTTGTGCATTATTTATACATATTATTTATGTCATTTAAATTGTTACAGCTTCTGGTCCTTCCTCTGTGCCTCCTCCTCTAGTAGCAGGTATGTATATTTAAAGTTGTACTTTCATTGTGCATTGATTATTATGCCTTTACATTCTTACAGGTTCGGGTGAGTTTACACCTCCACCTAGAGTTCCAAGTATGTATATTTAAATTTGTAAGTATTTGTATAGTCATTATCTATATTCTTGTACATTGTATATTTAAAGTTGTATTTTTCTTTGTGCATTATTTATACATGTTATTTATGCCATTTAAATTGTTACAACTTTTGGTCCTTCCTCTGTGCCTCCTCCTCTAGCAGTAGGAATGTATATTTAAAGTTGTACTTTCATTGTGCATTGATTCTTTTGCCATTAAAATTCTTACAAGTTCGGGTGAGTTTACACCTCCTCCTCCTAGAGTACTAGGTATGTATATTTAAATTTGTAAGTATTTGTATAGTCATTATTTATATTCTTGTACATTGTATATTTAAAGTTGTATTTTTCTTTGTGCATTATTTATACATATTATTTATGCCATTTAAATTGTTACAGCTTCTGGTCCTTCCTCTGTGCCTCCTCCTCTAGCAACAGGTATGTATATTTAAAGTTGTACTTTCATTGTGCATTGATTCTTATGCCATTAAAATGTTACAAGCTTGGGTCAGTGTACACCTTCTCCTCCTATAGTAGCAGGTATGTATATTTAAATTTGTAAGTATTTGTATAGTCATTATTTATATTCTTGTACATTGCTTATGTCGTTGTGCATTTTTGTCTATGACTGAGTGTTTCCGCACCTCCAGCTTTTTTGGCTGGTGCATCTACTGTGCCAGAGGCAGAGGATGCTCTCAGTCTACAGGAGGGGGTAGGCAGTTTTTATGAAAGCACTCTGTGGGAGGTGTGGATAAATGGGTACGTAATAAACTTATATGTATCTTTTATTAAGGAGGTATATTTAGTTCATAAATTTATTGTAACAAGTTACATAATTACAGGGATAAAATAGAGCCCGTCCAAGTGTCTCAATTCATCACAAGATCAATTCAGGCACACTTTCCTGGGCCTATTCATAGATTCAATGATTTCACGATGGAGGTCCAAGAGTTGTTGTATCAGATGTTCATGGTATGTAATTTCTTATTATAATTTATTGTTTTCTTATTCCTACATTCAGTTAACTAACTCTTATCTGTACAGAGCAATCATCGATTCACGCGTTGTTCGGACGAGGCGCGGTCTCGATTAGTATAGACGACCACCGCCCGATCAAATTTTAAACATTTATTGTATAATGCAAGGAAAAACGCACAGAAAGTTTGTCAGAGTTCAGACCAGACTCATTGGAGGGAGCGCGCACCGACATGGATGAGGAGAGACTGCTGGAAAGGTCTATGCAACATATGGGCCGCAGAGAGATGGCAACAAACCTCCACAACAATGAAAGTGAATCGGGCTGCCAATCCAGAGGCCAACATGCATACAAGTGGGTCCGTCTCCTTTGTGACCCATCAGTCTAGATTGGTAAGTCATATGTATGTTTGTGATATCTTTTATTTATATAGGTACTCATTTATGTAATATTTTTCTGTGAAATAGAAAAAGGAGCTAAAATAGCCTCCGACATTTCTGGAGGTGTTTGATAAGACACATAAGAAAAAGGGGATGGATCAGTACATTAACGACAGAGCCCGAGAGGTTGCGGTAATTATTTATAGTCTATTCACTATTTATTTTTTTCTCGTTACAGATTAATATTACATTGTCAATTTTATTTTTTTTGCAGGAGTCGTATAGCCAACAGATGACATAGAAGTACGCCAAGGAGGAGGAGCAGCCGCAGTTAGATCCTGAGGTATGGGTTGTGGCATCTGGTGCCCCAAAGAAAGGCCATGTGTATGGTTTGGGGCATCGTATGGACATGAGCAGGGTGTTACCTGGCACCTCGAGTTCAGCCTCACAGACTAGTGCATTCACCACTCCTGGTGCTCCAGGTACTTCTCCCAGTGAGATGATGGGCTTCATTAGAGATGAGATCTCTGGTTTGGAGTCTCGTCTGGCCCAGACGATGCAGATGTAGGTGTCCGACGCTGTCCAGGCCCAGCTCTCCCAGGTCAGCATTCTTCCTCAAGTAGCACCATCTACATCAGCACGAGCCCCTCATGTGAGTAATTTGATTTTATTTTAGCTTTTCTATTATAACAGTCAATTTTAGTTTTATTTTGTTTCAAAAGGAAGAACTTAATTAGGTTTGGGGGTTCAAAATTAGAAATACTAATCCGATCGGCCTCTGGTTTGTTCCAATACGGTTGGGGCGATGAGTGTGACTTGTGGAACTAATGGAGTTCAATTTGGACTCCCGGTTTGAGCACGACACTCAAATTCACATTAAACAAGTTAGTTTAGTTTAAAAATGAAGAACTTAGGTTTGGGGGTCCAAAATTAGAAATACTAATCCGATTGGCCTCCGGTTTTTTCCAGCACGGCCAGTGCAATGATTGTGACTTGTGGAAACTGATGGAGTTCAATTCGGACTCCCGGTTTGAGGTCGACGCTCAAATTCAAATTAAACAAGTTAGTTTAGTTTAAAAATGAAGAACTTAGGTTTAGGGGTCCAAAATTAGAAATACTAATTTGATTGGCCTCCGATTTTTTCCAACACGACCAGGGTGATGATTATGACCTGTGGAAACTGACAGAGTTCAATTTAGACTCCCAGTTTGAGCTTGACGCTCAAATTCAAATTAAGCAAGTTAGTATAGTTAAGTTTTGTTTAAAAAGAAGAACTTAGCTAGATTTGGGAGTCCAAAATTAGAAATACTAATCCGATCGACCTCCGGTTTGTTCCAACATGGTCGAGGCGATGAGTGTGACTTGTGGAAATTGACGGAGTTCAATTTAGACTCCCGGTTTGAGCTCGATGCTCAAATTCACATTAAACAAGTTAGTTTAGTTTAAAAATGAAGAACTTAGATTTTGGGGTCCAAAATTAGACATACTAATCTTATTGGTCTCTGGTTTTTTTCAGCACGGCCAGTGCAATGATTGTGACTTATGGAAACTGACAGAGTTCAATTCAGACTCCCGATTTGAGCTCGACGCTCAAATTCACATTAAACAAGTTAGTTTAGTTTAAAAATAAAGAACCTAAGTTTGGTGGTCCAAAATTAGAAATACTAATCCGATTGGCCTTTGATTTTTTCCAGTACGGCCAAGGCGATGATTGTGACTTGTGGAAACTGACGGAGTTCAATTTAGACTCCCGGTTTGAGCTCGACGCTCAAATTCATATTAAGCAAGTTAGTTTTGTTTTGTTTTGTTTTAAAAGGAAGAACATAGCTAGGTTTGGGGATCCAAAGTTAGAAATAATAATCCGATCGGCCTCCGGTTTGTTCCAGCACGGTCGGGGCGATGAGTGTGACTTGTGCAAACTGACGGAGTTCAATTCAGACTCCCGGTTTGAGCTCGATGCTCAAATTCACATTAAGCAAGTTAGTTTACTTTAAAACTGAAGAACTTAGGTTTGGGGATCCAAAACTAGAAATACTAATCCGATCGGCCTTCGGTTTGTTCCAACATGGTCGGGGCGATGAGTGTGACTTGTGGAAACTAACAGAGTTCAATTTGGACTCCCGGTTTAAGCTCGACACTCAAATTTACATTAAACAAGTTAGTTTAGTTTAAAAAGGAAGAACTTAGGTTTGGGGGTCCAAAATTAGAAATACTAATCCGATTGGCCTCTGGTTTGTTCTAGCATGGTCGGGGTGATGAGTGTGACTTGTGGAAACTGACGGAGTTCAATTCGGACACCCGGTTTGAGCTCAATGCTCAAATTCACATTAAACAAGTTAGTTTAGTTTAAAAATGATGAACTTAGGTTTGGGGGTCCAAAATTAGAAATACTAATCCGATCGGCTTCCGGTTTATTCCAGCACGGTCGGGGCGATGAATGTGAGTTGTGAAAACTGACGGAGGTCAATTCGGTCTCACGGTTTGAGCTTGACGCTCAAATTCACATTAAGCAAGTTAGTTTAGTTTTATTTTGTTTAAAAAGGAAGAATTTAGCTAGGTTTAGAGGTCCAAAATTAGAAATACTAATCCGATCGGCCTCCAATTTGTTCCAGCACGGTCGGGGCGATGAGTGTGACTAATGAAAACTGACGGAGTTCAATTCGGACTCCTGGTTTGAGCTCGACGCTCAAATTCACATTAAGCAAGTTAGTTTAGTTTTAAAATGAAGAACTTAGGTTTGGGGGTCCAAAATTATAAATACTAATCCAATTGGCCTCCAGTAGTTTCCAGCACGGGCAGGACGATGATTGTGACTTGTGGAAACTAACGAAGTTCAATTCGAACTCCCAGTTTGAGATCGACGCTCAAATTCACATTAAACAAGTTAGTTTAGTTTAAAAATGAAGAACATAGGTTTAGGGGTCCAAAATTATAAATACTAATCCGATTGGCCTCCGATTTTTTCCAACATGGCCAGGGCGATGATTGTGACTTGTGGAAACTGATGGAGTTCAATTTGGACTCCCTGTTTGAGCTCAACGCTCAAATTCACATTAAGCAAGTTTGTTTTGTTTAAAAAGAAAGAACTTAGCTAGGTTTGGGGGGTCCAAAATTAGAAATACTAATCCGATTGGCCTCCGGTTTGTTCCAGCATGGTCGGGGCGATGAGTGTGACTTTTGGAAACTGACGGAGTTCAATTCGGACTCCCGACTTGAGCTCGACATTCAAATTCACATTAAGCAAGTTAGTTTAGTTTAAAAATGAAGAACTTAGCTTTGGGGGTCCAAAATTAGAAATACTAATCCGATTGGCCTCCGGTTTTTCCAGCACGGCCAGGGCAATGATTGTGTCTTGTGGAAACTGACGGAGTTCAATTTGGACTCCCGGTTTTAGCTCGGCACTCAAATTCATCTTAAGCAAGTTAGTTTTGTTTTGTTTTGTTTAAAAAGGAAGAACTTAGCTAGGTTTCGGGGTCCAAAATTAGAAATACTAATTCGATCGGCCTCCGATTTGTTCCAACACGGTCGGGGCAATGATTGTGACTTATGGAAACTGACGGAGTTCAATTCAGACTTCCAGTTTGAGCTCGACGCTCAAATTCACATTAAGCTATTTAATTTTGTTTAAAAGTGAGTGAATAAAATCTAAAATTTTAAATAATTTATTGCTTATAGTAGTATTAAATTTTAACTTATTATTATTATATATCTATTGTAGGTTCCTTCATCGAGTGGCGTGGGAGGAGACGAGGATGAGGATGAGGACGAGGATTCATGATTTTCATTTCATTGTTATGTATTGTTGTGGACATTTTATGTTTTATTATTGTTGTGGACATTTAATGTTTTATTATTGTTGTGGACATTTTATAGTTTTTATTTACACAGGTTATTTTTTTAATATATATATATGTAAAAAAATAATTAAAAATATAGAGACCGATTAGTGACTGAATTGCTTCGGTCGCTATCAGCGACCGAAAGCATCGGTCACTATTTCGGTTACTAAAATAGTGACCGAACTTCTTCGATCGCTATCAGCGACCGATAACTTCAGTCACTACGTCGGTCGCTAATATAGTGACCGATTAGTGACCGAATTGCTTCGGTCACTATCAGAGATCGAAGCAACTCAGTCACTATTTCGGTCACTATTTTAGTGACCAAAGTGATCGGTCGCTGATAGCGACTGAAGATATTCGGTCACTATGAGCGACTGCTTAGTGACCGAAAGTTTTTGGTCACAGATTTGTGACAAAAATTTCTTCACCGACAATTTCAGTCCCTATTCGGTCACTATTTGATCACTGGATCATTTAGTGACCGAATAGAGACCGAAATTGTCGGTCTCTAAACCATTTTTTCTTGTAGTGATACCTATGATACCCTTTAGGGATCAGTAAGATCCAAACGGCCTTAGAATGCTCTTTCTTATCATGAGATCACGTCGAACCTCTAGACTATGTGCGTAGTATGGCCATTGGTTGGTTAGTCAATTCTACCTGACTGTCAGCACTAAATCATGCGTGTTGTGCAACCGTTACTATCGCCTATTTAACGGTGTTTTATGTGCATTGACCCCTAGTTCTCATCTATACTCTATTCGCTTATCTATTCACGTTCTCTACACTCTCATCTATTTCTTCAATTTCTCTCATCTATTCTTGGTACTTTATTTAGCCATCTATTGATTATCTAAGATAATAAACATAACCAATGCCAGGCAATATAGGGCCCGATCTGGTCCTGGGAGATGTGCCCGAAAAGTGACATTTGCCCGCGGGAATTCAATGATCAGGATGTCGGTATTACATCCAAGTGCTAATAGCAAGATTAATCTAAGACAATCAAACCAAAGTGCTATATTCTCTCGTTGTCTATTGACAAACAAAGTGCTATACTCTCTCTCGGCTATCTTCGGATAACCAAAGTTCAATACTATTTTGATTGATGAATGTTAATCAAAGTGCAATTTACTCTCTATATGGACAACTACTCTCTCTCTCTCTCCTTACTACACGTGTTACTTGCTATTGCTTGACAATGACGTTACTTGCTATCATTTTGCTATCACTTTCTATCGTGACTTGATCATATTCTTTGTGATATACTTGATTTATGTGCTATTTGAACCATGTTACTTGTGCAATTACTTTCTCGACTTTACATGACTCGCTCTATCATTAGTTACTCTATCCTTTAAAGCATTAATCATTTAAAGCGCGCTTGGCTCATGAGATTTAAGTTCTACTGAGCGTTATCGCTCACCCTTCGTTATTTGTTATTGTGTCTCAGGTAAGTCTGATGAAGACGTTACATACTCCAATAGGACAGGACCAGAGTGTTGAGCGACCTAGTATCAAATGATGAAGTTACCCTAGTACAATGGAGTCTAGTAGTTATTGCATTAGATTTCTTTTCCAATGTAATGATGTCATTGAGCTCCATGCGTTGGCTCTGAATTAGTGGTTGTAATAGTCTTAGTGAAATTTATAATGAAATGAAGAGTTTATTCCAATTATTGTTCATTAGATGCTCTGAATTACTTGACTGTAGTGCAATTTACACTACTATGCACTTTGCTCACGTCTCCCTGATTTATTCTGCTGCTAAATTGGCGGGGCATGATAGCATAGGTCCAAAAAGATCCATGTGTAATAATTCCAAGGGCTTGGTGGTTGTCACTATGTTTTTCTACTGGAATGATGACTTGACTTGTTTTCCCTTGATGCATGCAGAATAGATCCTTGTATTGTTAGTCTTTACATTTGGAAGACCTTTGACAAGATCATACTTTTGAAGTTTCTTTATTACTAAACTACTGGCATGTCCCAATCTTCGATGCCATAAATCAATGTCTTCTGAATCTTTAGGTGATAAGCATACATCTTCTCTTTTTAGATCTTCTAAGTGTAATATGTATAGATTTTTATGACTAACTGCTTCAAAAAAAAATTGACTTCCTTTGGCAAAGACACATTTATCTTCAAAAAACTGTATCTAATGACCCTTGTCACATAGTTGACTTATACTTAGGAGATTGTGCTTCAGGCCTTCAACACATAGTACATCTTCAATCAAGAATTTTGATTTAGTTGAAATATTCCCTTGACCAACTACTTTTTTCTTTTTGATTATTTCCAAAGATTACTTCCCCTTTATCAGATGTGATTGAGGAGAATAATTTCCTATTTCCAGTTATGTGCCTTGAGCATCTGCTATTTAGAATCCATTTTGATGCTCTAAGGCTCTCCTGAAAAAAAAAAAAATACTGAAACCTTTTAGGTACCCAAGTTCTCTTGGGTCCTAAAGAGATAGTTGAACATTGTTTAGGTATCTATACCATGTGCCTAGTGGCGGAGGTGGCACGAGTGTGACCTAGTTTATTGCAATGTGAACAACAAGTGATATCTTGTGTTTTATAGTTGAGGGTTTCTTTCTTTCGGTTGTTTGATAAGTTTACTTTCTTAGTTATTGTTCTTTCTGTTTCTTTTACAAATTTAGGTAGGGGGTATTCCTTAGGATTTTTTGTTCTTTTGTCATCTTTCTTTGGTATAATTGTTGAGCAACTATCCCTTAAGAAAATTATTTAAGACTTTAAATTATTTTAACATGGTGATTTTGCTATGACAAAATATTTTAAAGACTTTCTACAATCAAATCTACTGGAATATATCACAGAGAACATATTTTGTACAATACTGTATCAACACTATCCTAAAAATTTTCTAAGTCCACAGAATACACTATGTATCATATTGTCTCCCACTGTGGACTCCGACTCCAGAAAGTCGAAGTGTTGAAACCCTCTTTGTACTGGACTCAACTCTTTGGAAATCGAAGTATGGACTCCAACTCCTGAGAAGTCAAATCCTAGACTCCAACTCCTATAAAGTCGAAGTAAGGTATCGATTGATGAACACCTCCTGAGAAGTCGAAGTCCCCACTCTGACTTCCGAAAGTCGAAGTCTCTGTATTGTTCTCCAACTCCCAGGAAGTCGAAGCATTCACTTTGACTCCTTCAGAAGTCAAAGTATGACCTATTGATGCCTATCACTCCGACTTTCATGAATTCAAATTCTATGGTCTCACTGCGACTTCTGTAGAGTCGAATTTCAGTCTGTTTCTCATAATTCTGACTCCGACTCCAAGAGAGTCAAAGTACATATCTTTCTGACACCGACTTCCCTAACAACTTATGTACTTCACTTTTCTATGCAAATATTATTTTATAGTTTCATGAAATCTTAATTGTTTCGTATTTTATTTGCTTAATCAGATCTTCTGCATAACACATAGTACATGTATATCATTCAATATAATATCCTATCATGTTACTATTATTTAAATGTATTCTGGCAGATAGGATATATTATACTCAAAACAACCACACACACAAAAATCTGTGAAAAAATGTCTGAAATATTTATTCAATTTATGTCAGAAGTTCAGATTTTCTTTTCGTTCAGTAAATGTTTTGCAATTAATGCCATCAGACGCATAGGATATCTGACAGAGGCTCACCTACCACTGTCAGAACCTCACCTTACTTTCTGATGCAACTGTCTATTTGTCTTTAATTGCCCTGAACATCAGTCTGTCCGAGGTTTCCATACTTTACACATATTTCTGACTCACCTACCTAAGAAAGTATGGAGGTAACTTTTATTTTGTCTTATCCTTGTTGCAGAACATTTATTAGGCACGTTTTCAGCATGGAGCTTTCACATAACATTAATGGAAGACTGACTTCTAAGCTGTGAAGCTACAAGCATGGTCTAAAGCCATTGGAAAGCTAAAAAGTTGAAGAACTAATGGATAACCAAAATCTCATCTACATCCAAGGGATCAAAGGTCACTCCTCAAATGGCTAGATCTCTAGCGGATAGTTTCAAACGAAAACATCCTCTGAAGCACATATTGCAGTAACCTAGATTTTTTCTTGAAATTTATATTGCAATTGTATGTTTATTTCTGCATGTATTTGTGTGTTGTTCTGTGTTGAACTTGGCATCAACATCTGCTAGCATTGACAACTGTTAGTGGCATGATCGTCTGCCGTTTACTTCTTGTTAATGACAACATATTGTGTCATTTATTATTTTCTGAAATAATTAATTTTTCGGGCAAGTATGTAGACGACATGATCGATGGACGTCTACATCGTGGCTGACGGCTACTAAGGTTGACGTTAACCTGACTTGCCAGTTTTTGATGTTACCATTCCGGGGGAGAATAAATCGGTCATTTTCAAGCATTTAATGGGTAGATCAGGTGTGTTTCTGATCCTAGGGCTAGGATTAAGTCTTGGCTAGGCGTGGGAATCCTTTTAAGACCCAGTTTTGGCCATTGGAGAGGATTTTCGCACTGGTTTGAGAAGAGAGAAAGGAGGGCTGAGAGAAGGGTTTTGCAGTGTTGTTTGTGCGATCTGAAGGTTCTTGGACCAAGGTGGAACATTCATCATCGAGATCTAAAGCTTCTCCAAGTGGGAGAGCTGCGCTAGAAGCGGATTTGGAGCGATTGAAGTTGTGGAGGAGGACTGCCTTATTGTCAAGGTGGGCTTCTTCGGGCCTTGATTCATCACTCCAGAAGGAGGGATAGAGGCAAGTGACATGGGGGATTGGTTTAGGATAGTTTACACTGTAGATTTAATATTTTTACAGATTTTTGAACCATGAAAATAACGTACGGGAAAGGGTAGAAGTTCTATCATTTTATGTGGAGCTTCTGTGTTTTTTGGACGTATGAACTTAACGTCCATATCTCTTGCCGTTGAGTTTTTATAAATGACACCATCGACTGCCGTCTATTTCAAGTAAATGACATGTATTTTTCAGACATCTACTATATGTTAACGGCGCTATGTGCCGCCGTCTACTGATTCTTAACGACAGAATATGTGGATGTCTACTTCAGGTAAACGCCACATATATTGCCGTTAAGTTTATCAGTACTGTGAATTTCAGAAATCTGATTTTTACTTATTTGTCTGAGATTCATACATGTATGGGATTTTGGTCAGGTTGTGTTTTGAATATTTCAGTGTTGCTACAATGTGGACAGGTCATTGCAATGATGTGCAAATTATGTTTAGTGTATTCTTTTGGAATTACATGTGATGTAGAAAAGTTATTGAAACAAATGCATGTGTAATCCATGTTTAAATGTTGAAGTTAGAAACTGTACCACTGTTAATTAGTACTGTAGATCCACTATTTAATCCTTGTGTGTAAATTTGCATGATTTGATCACTATTTTATCATGTTAAATAATTTAAAATTTCAAATAATGCTCATGAAAAATAATTACAGAGATCAGAAAATTATGAAATTTTGTATGTGCATGATATGATCTGAAACGAAACTACTGTCAAAAATTTGGGATTTTTAGACTTCTGTACATATGGTTATGAATTTCTGAAGGGAAAATGCACACATAATTTATTATTTCATGAGAATATATGTACATGAATGAATGTGATCAAGTAGTACCATGATAGGTTGCTGTTGCACAGTATGGTTGATTTCAGAAACTGAGGAAAAACTGATTGCATGATATTGTATTAATAACTTGATAAATTATGTTTAAGGCATGAAAGAGCATGATAGAATTATATGAAAATGTAAATTGTATGATTGCATACATGTTAATGCATAATTTGAAATAAATTGGCCAATAAGACATTGCTATGATAGAGATTTCCGACAAGGAACTACACCATGGAATGCCCCTATGGTAATGGTTCAACTATATGAAATGACCTACTGAATCCGTGGGCAACGGATTGAAATCCTAGAGGTAGACAAGTTCTACTGGTTAAGGTGGGAAGGGCTTTCCCCGGTATTGGGCAATGACCATGACTTCATCACTGCTTTGCTTAGGTGATAAGTGAATGACTATATGACTACATGATCTCTATAATAGTGCGGGCTATGCCTTTGCAAACTACATGATAATTGACTACATGATTACGTGATAAATGTCTACATGTTACATGCTACATGATCCACATGTCATTTATTTACATGCTACATGAACTACAAGACACTTATTATATGAAATAATTACTACATGTTTAAATGATTACTTGCTACATGAAAACTAGTTGCATATGGCATAATAAAAATTAAAGATTTAATTGAAAGTGTTTACATGTTGCATGATAATAAGCATATACATGAAAATTTGATTGCATGCTATGCATAGGTACATGTTAGTTCAATTGTTAGAATATTAGATATGACTTATATGCATTGCATGAAATGTTTTATTTCCATGACAGTTAGACATGCTATGTAAAGGTTGATTGCCAAATGACTTAGAACCATGTTAGTAGGAAAAGTTATAAGATATCAAGGATGTGAATGATATATATGTTACCATGTTTTAAATCTATTATATACATAGTATTTTGAACTGTCTTTCATGTGACTTGCTGGGTCTTGTAGACTCATACTTGCTTAACATTTCAGGAGACACAGAGGGTAACCAAGAGTTAGTGCACATTGCCTCGGAGCGGGAGGGCGTGGGGGTTTAGTGATTTGCTTGAGAGTACTAGAGTGACTATGTATGTGAGGAAATTATGTATCTTTGATTTATGCATTTGGAATTATGGATTGTAATAATTTGGACTATTGTTATCTTCTTTTATGCTTTAGACTTAACATTTTGAATATGATGTTGATTCCAAAGTATTTGGTTCCATATTCCATTGCATATTGTTGGAATTAAATTGTCATTTATGTATGTCTCAATCTGTACCGTCTATTGTTGGATATGTTCCACTGTAATACCTCTATTAGATCCAATGTGAGTTGGAATAACTGTACTGGGTCTAAGAGGGGCGTTACAGATATTGGTATCAGAGCATTCTAGGTTGAGCATGTACATAAATGGAATATCAACATCGTGTTCATATTCTTAAGTCTGCATAAAGAATTAGTCCAAGATTTATGTAGAATAATAGGTTATTATACTAAATGCCTATTTTGCAGACTATGGCTACTCGTGGACGTAGAGAAGCTGGTCTGACCCGGGGTGATGAGTCAGTAGGAGGTTCTCAGGCTCCAGCTCAGCAGGCGTAGGACCAGACTGGTGTGCCTTTGCCACCCCCACCACCACCTGTGGATTATGGATCATTAATGCAAGGATTGGTGCACGCGATGCAGACTCAGGCTCAGACGACAGCGGCTTTACAGGTGCAAGTGCAGGTTCAGGTTGGCAGATAAGAAGTGTTATTCAAGGTGTAAAATGGAAGATTTCATCTAAGAGCTTGACTTGGATGAGGCAGGCTTTGGAGGAGTGTCTATGATGGAGAGGTTCAGGAGGATGACCCCATCTTTCTTTAAGGGGGAGAGTGATCCCATCTTGGTAGAGAGTTGGCTTTGGGAGACGGAGAAGATCTTTCGTGCCATCCGATGCGCGGAAGAGGAGAGGGTGACTTTAGCTACATATATGTTGCAGGTAAAGAGTGATTTAAGAAGGTTTATGTTTGTTATTTGTGGTGCACCCTTGGAGGTAATTGTGGATACCACTTTTCCGTTCGTCGGGAACTCCAAGCGTCCACAAAGAGGGGGATATGATAAAAAAAAGGGGAAAATAAAATATCGTGATCGCCAGGTACGCGAGGGTACCAAATGGAGGTGCTCGACGAAGGGTGCGGGTGGAAGAAGTGATCGTGGAGAATACCTGTTGGAGCGTGGGAGGTTGCGCGGGGATGTGGGTCCTTTCTTCCTCTATGAACACGGCCGGCCATGGTAGAGGGCGTTTTCCTCGTTGATTACCTTGACAAAAAAGGACAAAGAAAGAAGAAAAAGGGGATTAGCCACAGGTGTAGTATACAATCCTAAAAAAATGAATAAAATGACATGAATGAAAAATGAAGAACTCACCGCGTGGTGGTTTTTAAACCCCTAAAGAATAGGTATGTGTGTGTGTGTATGCATGCAAGTGTGTGTGTAGAAAAAGGAGTATAAGGGCCACGTGGGACCCGGAGGAGATGAAAATAAAAAGGACCACGTGGGGCCTGGAGGAGGTGGATGGAGAGAGAAAAGAGGAAAGGGGAGGGGCTGCTTCCCCGAATGTTGGATGGCGTGGCGGCGTTGCTGGTTGGATGACAGAGGGTGGAGGAAGATGCTTCCACCTCACTTCGCTTCGGTGCGCGTGGAAGGCGGAGGAAGACGGCGTCGGGCTCTAGGGGATCGGATGGATGGCCCGAAGTGGAAGGTACCCCCGGGCTAGGGCCTCGAGGCGTCGATCCGACAGGGCTTCGCCGCTATGAATTGGACCCCCCTACAAATGACCCTCGGGGGTCTATTTATAGGCATTAGACGCTTGAATCGCGTCGGCTTCAGCGGACGTGACTATAAGAGTGAATCGCGTCCGCCCCGGCCGCCACGATAAGAAAGGCGTCCGTAATGACTGCCGCGATTAGGAAGCGTCGCATTTGCCACTTGATTTGGCATAAAGCGTAATGATTGTGGTATAGCGGCCACGTTAAGAATCGCGTCAGGGACAACCGCCGCTTTATTGAAATGCGTCGGCCAACCCCGCCTCGACTTCATTTTGGGAACGTGGGCCATAAATGTGACGACTTCTGGGGTCTGGTGCGTTAGGCCTAGCACCTAATCACGTCGGCCTGGTCGGACGCGATTCAGAGATTTCGCGTGATTCCGAGGTAGGGGCGCTCGAGTGCGATGACTTTTGTGGCCTAGGGCCTAATCGCGGCGGCTGAGACCGACGCGTCCTTGATTTGAAAATGTGTCGGGATGGCAGGACGCGAGAAGGCATTCTGCTAAAACCGACATTAGAATCGCGGCGCTCACAGCGGACGCGTTCATGGCATTGGGTATTTTTCATAAATAAAATAAGTAAATTCCTTGTTGCGTTGCGTAGGGCCGCCGCGATAAGCACCCCTTGGCCTTGTCGCGCCCAAGAGGCCCGACGCGACTTGAAATTACGTCCGCCTTGCCAGACGCGTTTCAGCTATCTTAATTAACGCATCCAGCGGGCCCGTCGCGACACTATGATCACGCCCCGAAGACCCGTCGCGACTTGAAATGACTGCCTATGGACCCCAGGCGAACCCTAGAAATGGAGGGGAAGCACTGGGGAAGAATGGATGAGATCCGAAAATGTAACGGCCCTGGATATCTATACCCAATAAGGGTCCATATCTAGATCCGTCTCCTGCGAACGGACCGAAGTCTCACAAGGGATAGCTCGTACACGTGTCCAGGAAGAATATAAAAGACAAACCACAACAGTAAGAGACACAAGAAAGTACATGTGCTCATATCTGCATATAACAATTTACAATTGTCCCAGTACATTATTACATGTCCAAATTAAGAAGAGTACAACTACCTGGGCATACCCCGAGGGAGCACAAGCTCACACAACTGTACTAACACTACTGCTGGTGGTACAAGTCTGTGACGACACCTCCGCAAGTCACACCAATGGTAAACCCTGAAAAGAACTGTAAGGGATTGAGCCTCAACCAGTCACTGGCTCAGTAGGGGACCACCCAAAACCACACACAACACAGGAGGACCTCAACTCCAATGGGTCTCACTGGCAACACCGGTAGCCAAACCATATCATGCTCACAGTAAAGCATAATTATATCAATTCACATAAATCTTGGAAAGAAGAAGAGACAACAGAACTAGCACCACGCTACTGCTCTGCCCAATAACTGTAAAGCCTAGGCCACAAGCCTCACAGGCACACCACCTCAACAGCTGGTCGCCTAAGCTGTAAGCCACACAGGCAAAGCATTGCCTAAGCTACTAGCTTCACTGGCAAGCCTCCAACACATGGGTAATAAGACTGCTAACCAAGAACTAATCCTTTATACCCTTAAACCACGATGTATCGAATGTCACACTTAAGTAACAGGATTGGCTACCATGATGCCAATCCATCACACACTAAACCTTATTCGGAAACTTACCCAAGGAAGGTTAAACACAACAATTGGAAGGTCTCGCTGCAAGACCTCCACTTCACCACCTGAAAAGGCTAGTACTCAGCGTACCACGAGAAACCAGTACCCACAAAGGGTATAGGTACCTACCACCACGAGGTATCACCACTGAAACACAAACACAACTGTGCCACCACCAAGGCACACCACAACCAGTCAAACCATAATCAGTGAGTCTCTACCCATCAACCACAATGTCAACCGTGCCAACACCATGGCACACCTCGACGGGTAAAACCACAACCAACACATGCTACAACCAGTAGCAAAGCACGAGCCGGAAACCACGACGCCACCACACGGGATAGACTACTGGTTCATGACGCCAGTATCCAACCCGGACAACACAGCACAAGAACTACCTCTCAGTCTCGCAGTCACGGACGTAAGGTCCAACTGCCGCTCCACAACACAAGTAAAGCCAAAGAATTGTGGAGACCAACCAAACCACCACAACCTACAGGTCACACACCCTGCAGGCCCATGCCTGGCACCTTTAGAGACTCTGGCCCGAGCTCTCTAAAGTGAGGCACTGGTAACAGGACTAGCTGAGGCCCAGTACGTCTACTGGTGTCCATAACCCCCCAGCTACGAGCACGCTACAAGCGACCAAACAACAAACTCTCACAAGTCGATGTCCCCTGCCGTCTTTCCCTCAGCCGGACGACAACTCTCCCCGAGAGTGAGGGTGTCTAGGAAGACGACAAGACCTCAACGGTACCACTGTATCGGGACAAGCCCCGAGCACACACACGTGCCTGGCTCATACAAAACCTGGGGCACCCAACTGAAGAGGCATTCCGGAATAGGCGCCGGACCACCATACTCGGCTAGCATATAAACCATGTCAGTCACTTAATACCTCGCTGTAATGTATATTAAAATATACTAAACATAGTTGGCTTGTCATCGATCACCATGTGACCTCCAAACCATCTCACATTAGCACACACTTATATCACAACAGTACAACACAACCTTGTCTGTCATCGGTCACTCCGTGACCTCCATGACAACACACACTACTTAACATGTATATCATACTAGCTATACCAGTTATAATATAATAATCATAATATCAAACCACTAGCCATGCATACTCATGCACGGCACTCAAACCATGTAAACGTCACGTAAAAGAATGCTCACTTCGTGAGCACCACCCTTATCACATAAACAACATACAAACGACACACTTCATAAGCACTACATCTGCCAATGCTTCACTAGCATTTCCATGCACAATACTTAAACGATAACCGAATAAAACAACCATTAGAAACACCATCGGCTGTGGTCGCGACAGAGGACAGGGCCGCCTTCTAATCGCGACGCCACGACATGGCGCGATAGGAAATCCTTGTCGCGACGGGTCGGCCTGTCGCGACCTGGTCGCGACAGCCGGGTCTGTCACCTTCTCGGGCGAAAACCCTAACCCGAGAACCCTCTCTGGATTTCCATGCAGACCACCTTTAATTTTCGATTTTCATTCTTTAATGTGTAACCTAGCATGCTATCTATTGTTCTTAAAGCATTAAACCAATCGATTACGCACCACAATTCACGCAATCAAACATGGTGGAATCTCCCTACCTTCACGAAGAACACGCAAACCGGCTACAGCACAACGTCTCCCCCACTCCATGCGACGTCCTCGCGTCGAGAGCACGTCGAACACCACGCCGGAACGCCAAATCACCTCGAAATCTGCCACAACTCCTCCCTTGGGTCGAGCAGAGCTTGAGAAATCTCTGTTCAGCCAAACCTTCTTAAAAACCGCACAGCGGTTGGGATCGCGACGTACCTCCCCATCGCGACCTTGTCGCGATGGACTTGGGCGTCGCCTTCCCATTCCCGACGTCAACAAACCCCACTCTATGCGTGACACGCGGCGCGCATGCAGACGTCGACCTCAGCAGCGGTAACCAGAATGCGACCACCAAGGCCATCGCATTCAGAACGTGACCTACACCCCCGTCGCGTTCACATCCAGTGAACCAATGGGCACTATGGGCTTAACCTGTCGGCCCACTAAGCCCCACACTACGCGCGGAAACCACAACCAAAGCCCAATGACCCCATATTGGTCATGAGCACCATACCAAAGCCAGTAAACGTGGATCCGAACTACCACTAAACGATGATCCATGAAGATCCAAAAAATGTGCTACATTACATTACTATCACCTAAAAAGGAATGTCGTCCTCAACCTTCAAAACGAACGACAATAAACCACACTATCACCTAAAAAGAAACAAAGTCATACGCAGAACATGTAGGACATATTTCCTTTACATTTTCCTTTCAAACCATCTGCTCATTTCCATACTTGCTCTGCCTTCCCTTTCTTTTAAATTTATTTCACCACTACTTTATTTTCGAGACCCATTCTGCCATTCCTTACCTTTCAACTATAGGCAATTCTATCCTACTATTAGCGCTTTATCTCCTTGGACTGAACCTACTTCCACATTTTCCTGGTTGTGTTTGCAACATTTCTTTCTGGGCCACTTTTCTTGCTTAAATCCTTTCACTCTACATTGTTATCTTTGGATACTCTACTATACTAACTCTGCTTAATTTTTTTAATTTCTTGGTGCCATTCCCCTATTTACTTATCAGCACTAACCATTATTTTGCTTTATTTGTCTTCATATTCTCAATTGCTTAGTTCTTGCAATATTTGTATTATCACCTTTGAATTTTCTGCCTCCTTTGACCATTCCGCACCAACTTCTTCAACTCATATATGACTAGAAACCCTTGCTTCTTTGTTCAATTATGCACAAGCCTTAAACTTCTTTTAATTACTTAAACTTCGGACAACCTATGAATATTAAATCTTCCACGCTTCTACTGCGCTACTCTGATCATACTAAACCTTTCACCAAATATTTCATGAATTCTGGATTCCCTTAATCCATTAATAACTTATCTCACTTTAAATCATACTGTCCAGCTAACTTTATATTTCTCTTATCATATATCAACACCACTTAATTGACTCAACTCATATTCTATCTTCTTCTATATCTGTGCCATACTGAATTCTGAATCTTGATATATTTCTATTGATATACTTTCCCCGTTATATATATTTTCCTTGCTTCAAACAATATTCTCTAATTGATTTAACAAATCTAATTTATATCTTTTCATAATTTTCCATTCTCAATATCCGAAAATTTGCCTTTACCTTTACCCAAAACCTTGCTCAACTATATGACATCAAATCTCAAAATTTCTTTACTATTAAACTGATTATATTGCTCCTCCCCTTTCCTGTTCCCCTTTTACTATACCTTAATCTGCTCACTATTCCTTAATTGAGTATTATAATTTTACTTCAAATTCTGGAAATATTCTTATAACAAAATTCATTTATTTATCTGGATCGCCTTACTGCATACCATTACACACTTCCTGAATCATCTAATTATCACTATTCTATAATCTATCACATTCTTTTTCTTCACCTGGTCATTAATACTAAACCTTATCTTTACTATCAATAGTATAACACCATTTCTACAAAATATTTCTCTTAACTAGTCTACTAGCTAACTAATCTCCAAGTGCCATTTATGCTACAATTCATCTTATTTTCTACCATAACTATAAACTAAAATTGTTGCTTTTAAACACAATGATTTATTCTACTTGATTCCTTTATTCCACATTGCTAATTTATTGCCAATCATAAACAATTTCGTTGTTACACCTCATTCACAAATATCCATTTACAATCCACTTTGTTGTTCCTCATTACTTCTCAATGGACTTAACCTTTTCTATTCTGACTTGCATAGCTTCAACTTACTTTAATTATTTAGCTTTAACTTCAATCTGCCTCTGACACCAATTTTCATTTTCTATCTCCACAATCTACATATAAATGCTGGCACCACTATTCTTATCTTTAACACTGCAACCTTATACAAATCTTTCTGCGAATTCTTTATCCACTGCCTCTTACTAAACAAGCATCTCTCTTTCTTATGAAATTCTTGAAAAAAATCTAACTTCTCATTACTCTTTTACTCTCTCTTTAACCAACTGGTCACCTCTACACACACTTACATGGGTTTCTATATTAAATTTTCTATTATCCTCATTATTCATATCAACACTATCTTTAAATTCTTTACTGCAATTATTTCTAATCATAGATTACACTTACGGACCACCTTGATCACTGCTCCTCTGCTTACCAACATCTCATCTTAAGCTAGACTACCTCACTTAATCATTTCAAACCCTACTTGCCATTAATCATATTATTACCCAAGCAGCTCCTTAACACTTTATTAACATAAATCTCAAACACAATAACTGTCTTTACTACAATTCTCAGTTACAATTCACCCATTTAATGGTCCTAATCACATAGCTCTATTCCTCATCACGATACAATTCCCTCTGTTATTCCATCACATCACTACCTTATATCTTTCTCTACCAACTCTGATCCTCATTAAAACACTTTTTTACTGAATTTCATAACTAAATTCACTAATTCTTTCAATCTCAATAAAAAAGAACCTTTAATTAACTATACCTTAACCACAACTGACACCCCAATAACTACTCACACTACACCACCAACCATACCATTTCTCAGCTATTACCCACAACTACTGATCTAACCAGCTATACACACAATTCACATACCAAGGCTCACGTGAAAACCATACTAAAAAGCACAAGAAACCACATACTTATTACCAGCAGTGGACATTAAATCATGTATTGGAACATTGTAATCTTAATGTCTTTTCATATTCCAACTGGACCATTGCTCTGATACCAACTGTAACGGCCCTGGATATCTATACCCAATAAGGGTCCATATTCAGATCCGTCTCCCGCGAACGGACGGAAGTCTCACAAGGGATAGCTCATACACGTGTCCAGGAAGAATATAAAAGACAAACCACAATAGTGAGAGACACAAGAAAGTACATGTGCTCATATCTGCATATAACAATTTACAATTGTCCTAGTACATTATTACATGTCCAAATTAAGAAGAGTACAACTACCTGAGGCATACCCCGAGGGAGCACAAGCTCGCACAACTGTACTAACACTACTGCTGGTGGTACAAGTCTGTGACGACACCTCCGCAAGTCACACAACCGGTAAACCCTGAAAAGAACTGTAAGGGAGTGAGCCTCAACAAGTCACTGGCTCAGTAGGGGACCACCCAAAACGACACACAACATGGGAGGACCTCAACCCCAACGGGTCTCACTGGCAACACCGGTAGCCAAACCATATCATGCTCACAGCAAAGCATAATTATATCAATTCACATAAATCTCGGAAAGAAGAAGAGACAGCAGAACTAGCACCATGCTACTGGTCTGCCCAATAACTGTAAAGCCTAGACCACAAGCTTCACAGGCACACCACCTCAAAAGCTGGTCGCCTAAGCTGTAAGCCACACAGGCAAAGCATTGCCTAAGCTACTAGCTTCACTAGAAAGCCTCCAACACATGGGTATCAAGACTGCTAACCAAGAACTAATCCTTTATACCCTTAAACCACGATGTATCGAATGTCACACTTAAGTAACAGGACTGGCTACCACGATGCCAATCCATCACACACTAAACCTTATTCAGAAACTTACCCAAGGAAGGTAAAACACAACAAGTGAAAGGTCTCACTGCAAGACCTCCACTTCACCACCTGAAAAGGCTAGTACTCAGTGTACCACGAGAAACCTGTACCTACAAAGGGTATAGGTACCTACCACCACGAGGTACCACCACTGAAACACAAACACAACTGTGCCACCACCAGGACACACCACAACTAGTCAAACCACAATCAGTGAGTCTCTGCTCACCAACCACAACGTCAACCGTGCCAACACCATGGCACACCTCGACGGGTAAAACCACAACCAACACATGCTACAACCAGTAGCAAGCACGAGCCGGAATGCACGACGCTACCACATAGGATAGACTACTAGTTCATGATGCCAGTATCCAACCCGAACAATACAGCACAAGAACTACCTCTCAGTCTTGCAGTCATGGACGTAAGGTCCAACTGCCGCTCCACAACACAAGTAAATCCAAATAACTGTGGAGACCAACCAAACCACCACAACCTACAGGTCACACACCCTGTAGGCCCATGCCTGGCACCTTTAGAGACTCTGGCCCGAGCTCTCTAAAGTGAGGCACTGGTAACAGGACTAGTTGAGGCCCAGTACATCTACTGGTGTCTGTAACCCCCCAGCTACGAGCGCGCTACAAGCGACCAAACAACAAACTCTCACAAGTCATTGTCCCCTGTCGTCTTTCCCTCAGTCGGACGACAACTCTCCCCGAGAGTGAGGGTGTCCGGGAAGACGACAAGACCTCGATGGTACCACTATACCGGGACAAGCCCTGAGCACACACACGTGCCTGGCTCACACAAAACCTGGGGCACCCAACTGAAGAGGCATTCCGGAATAGGCACTGGACCACCACACTCGGCTAGCATACAAACCACGTCAATCACTTAATACCTCGATGTAATGTATATTAAAATATACTAAACATAGTTGGCTTGTCATCGATCACCATGTGACCTCCAAACCATCTCACATTAGCACACACTTAAATCACAACAGTACAACACAACCTTGTCTGTCATCGGCCACTCTGTGACCTCCATGGCAACACACACTACTTAACACGTATATCATTATAATATTCCTTAAAAGACAACAATAGACTAGGGCTAGGTTCATATGTGGACCTTCACTGCCCAGTCACCTCATACTAGCTATACCAGTTATAATACAATAATCATAATATCAAACCACGAGCCATGCATACTCATGCACGGCACTCAAACCGTGTACACGTCACGTAAAAGCATGCTCACTTCGTGAGCACCACCCTTATCACGTAAACAACACACAAACGACACACTTCATAAGCACTACATCTGCCAATGCTTCACTAGCATTGCCATGCACAATACTTAAATGATAACCGGATAAAATAACCATCAGAAACACCCTCGGCTGTGGTCGCGACAGAGGACAAGGCTGCCTTCTGATCGCGACGCCATGACATGGCGCGATAGGAAATCCTTGTCGCGACGGGTCAGCCTGTCACGACCTGGTCGCGACAGCCGGGTCTGTCACCTTCTTAGGAGAAAACCCTAACCCGAGAACCCTCTCCGGATTTCCATGCAGACCACCTTTAATTTACATTTTTCATGCTTTAAAGTGTAACCTAGCATGCTATCTATTGTTCTTAAAGCATTAAACCAATCGATTACGCACCACAAGCAATTCACGCAATCAAACATGGTGGAATCTCCCTACCATCATGAAGAACACGCAAACTGGCTACGGCACAACGTCTCCCCCGCTCCATGCAACATCGAGAGCGCATAGAACACCATGCCAGAACGCCAAATCGCCTCGAAATCTGCCACAGCTCCTCCCCTGGGTCGAGCAGAGCTTGTGAAAGCTCTGTTTGGCCAATCCTTTTTAAAAATTGCACAGCGATTGGGATCGCGACGTACCTCCCCGTTGTGACCTTATCGCAACGGACTCGGGCGTCGCCTTCCCATTCCCGACGTCAGCAAACCCCACTCCACGCGCGACACGCGGCGCGCATGCAGACGTTGACCCCAGCAGCAGTAACCAGAACGCGACCACCAAGGCCGTCGCGTTCAGAACGCGACCTACACCCCCGTCGCGTTCACATCCAGTGAACCAACAGGCACTATGGGCTTAACCTGCCGGCCCACTAAGCCCCACACCACGTGCGGAAACCACAACCAAAGCCCAATGACCCCATATTGGTCATGACCACCATACCAAAACCAGTAAACGCGGATCTGAACTACCACTAAACGACGATCCATGAAGATCATAAAAACGTGCTACGTTACACAAAATATTGGAAAACTACTCTTGCAAGGCAATATGAGGGCCATTTGTGGCGTTATGGTGCAACATGAAATTTGCCCACAGTGGAGTCAAATTCACGTGTCTACAGCTACCACGCCTTGGCTTCTGCTTTGTAGGGGAGCGAAGTGAAGGGACACAAAGTGGAGTGCAATAGAGTGAAATGGAGTGAAACGAAATGAAAGAAATGAAGCATAGTGAAGTGGAGTGCAGCGGGAGTGGACTGAAAAGTAGACGCCAAGGTGAAAAAAATAGACACGCATGAGCAATGGGTGACTGCCACCTGAGGAGAGTCTTTCACCAACACCCCAGGAAGTCACCACCAGAGAAGAAGGCCTAAAGAAACAAGTGTTTGGAGTGGAAAGGAAAGTAAAGTGTGCGCACGAGGGGCATGATGGAGGTGTGTACGAGGTACATGAAGGAAAGGTGCCACATAGGGCACAAATGAGAGATCAACAACCAGCGAAGGGGAAGTACCTAAGGACACAATCTGTTAGGTTGCACCATCGGGGGCGTCTGCCAGTGCCGCAGGTGGATCTATGGGAGTAAAGACGAAATAGAGGGGGATAAATCCAAACAGAGGTTCTTGAGGAAATCAGCCCGGAGGCGACAACAAAGGGAGTTGGGTACTTGACCCGGAATGGAATATTCCAAATCGCCTGGCTTTGGAGCGCGAATGGCTCTCAAATTTCAATATGCATGTATGTTGGGCTAAAAGAAAAACAAGTTTAAAATGAGTAGAAAATAACCAAGGATATTATTGTTACGATGACGTTGAGTTAGGACCGGGGGGTATGCATGGGTCCGTCATCCTCACGTGCCAAGAGTAACGGCCTATCCGTGCGGCTAAGAATCCTCTGGGATAATCATTGTTTTTGTTAAAGGGGAACTCAAATCCCAGATTCCTCAGAGCCACAAGGTCCTTGGTATGCTCTAAAGGTATACATATAGATAAGTGATGGTAGGCAGACGTTGTAGCCTGATGTAGCGCCAGATGAGGTAACTCGAATCCTGCGCTCAAAACTAATTAGCCAAGAAAACACAGATATCATGGAAAAACAACATTTATAGTATGGAGCATGCATAAAGTAGTCAACAATAAATGCAGCTCAAACAGTTTTGTTTTGTTTGATCATGAGGATAAGTGTCCTTTTGGACAAGGAGTTTTTAGAGTTCAAGATGGGAGGAACCCATGAAGGGGAAGAATTGCATCGATCTGACGCAGACAGGATGTAATTGCCTTGTGCAATACCATCGTAAAAATTTTTTTTGGAGTTTTGAAAGTATTTGAATTTTTGTGGATTTTGGAGATATTTGAAATTTTGTTGGATTTTTGAAATGTTTGAATTTTTGTGGGATTTTGAAAGTATTTGGATTTTTGTTGATTTTGAAAATATTTGGATTTTTTGTGATTTTGGAAATTATTTGGATTTTTATGAAATTTTTTAAAATATTTGATTTTTTGGGGTTTTGAAACATTGCCATGCCATGGAGGCATTAAGGTTATGAACATTGACCGGCGAAGGGGGTCTTGTTACCTCCCATTTCATTAACGGTTGCTCAGAGTAGGGCGTGCATTTTAACGTGGCGCCCACGGGCTAATTGCACTCGGTTAATGGTGCCACTATTAAAGCCATGCCTGAAAAGGCGACTAAGTCTGGCAGAGAGAAGGGAAGAAAATTTGGAGATGAGCTTGGTGTGGGTATTTTAAGGAGTTGGGTGTTGACTGACTTCCTTGGCACAACTGTCAGAAGGTTCAGTCTTATTTAAGCACTGGGGGCTTTTGGAATTGATTTATGACCATTCATTTGTAGGGACATGCGTACAACCGGGTCTATTTGGATCTCTGCGGGGACTTTGTCGCTCTTTGCCATGCCCTATTATGATTGATTAGATTTCGATTTTGCATGCATACGACCGGGTCCATTTGGATCTCCGCAGGGACTTTGTCGCTATTGACATGCATTTTGACTTTGGTTTTTCTTGGTCATTTGATTTGCCCGTTTTTTGGGACGTCCTCTTATGATGGAGTGTTTTAGGTTGGTTGCCTTGCCCAGACTACTTCTACTACCCATATTTTGGCCGAATAAGAGGAGAAACAGACTTTTGTGCCTTTCAGGCATGGCTGTGACAGTGACGGTGTCTACCAGGAGCAGTCGGCTTAGGGTGCCGTGAAGTGTGTGCGAGGTGCCCATGCTAAGGGCAAACCTTAATGACCCGGGAGGAAATTTTGGACTCCTGGCGCGGAGCTCTCATAAAGAAAATGCTACGATGGCATGGCAATGCTGAATATTTATTTTTTTTATTTTTTTATTTTTGATATTGACAAAGTATAGTAAGTTTTTGGGAGGGTAGAGAGAGGGCGAATGCCCTGCGTCGGGGTAAGATTCTGAGGTCTACCAGAATTTACATTTTTATTTAGAAATTAAAAGGACACATGGAGACTGAAGCCCCGAAAGAGGGTAAAGAGAGAACGTGTAACACCCCAAAAATTTAGTGATTTAAAAATTTTGGAAATAAAGGGGAATAAATTAAATAAACATATTAGAGAGACCTCCAACACCATGTATTAATGACCCATTAACAAGATTGGGCCAATGGAGCACATTTGGCCCAAGGATATAAATAAACTAGGACAGAAAATTACCTAGAAATTCGTGTATGTAATTATGTCATAATTAGAGAGGGCAAGTTAGGGTTAAAATTAAGGTAATTAGTCATGTAAGGTAAGCCAAAACTGGACCCAACTCTAAGAGCTGGTTTCCTAAACCTTTGCTACCTCTTTTGGGTGAGAGAATCCCAGATTTTGTGGAAACTGGGAAACAGAACTCGCAGTCCCTTTCCTAGTCTCATTAGGACTCTTAACTACACCATAAAACTATAAGAACTCGTCCCTAAACTCTTGGGGAAGGTTTAGCAACAAGTTGGGGTCGAGAGTAGCAAGTTTGGAGCACTGGGGAAGTGGAGAACGGCTGGGGAAAATCGTGGTCTTCCTCAACCTCGCTCTACATCAACCCATAAATCTGCAGAGAGTTCTTAGCGTTCAAAGGTAGGTGTTCTCGGGCCAAGATTAAAGAAACCAACACCATCATGTAGATCTTTGAGTCTAGGTTCATTTGCACTTGGTTTGACTCAATTTCATGGAGTATACATTGCGTGTTCGTAGTTTTCTCGAAGTCTCGCACAGTTAGGGCTTTTCCCGTTCTTCTTATTGTGCACGCGGTTTGACACTGAAATAGACTAAACTTCCTTCATGAAAATTCTTCTACTTGTAGTCACGATCATCTTTTATGTTGGACATTGTGTCCAAAAGCCTTTCTTTAGAGAGTTATAGGTATGGTAAGAGGGTCGCTGCATGATACTATGATTTCGGGCTGCACTTAGCTTTATGTTCTTCACATGTTTTCTAAAGATTTGAGACTGAATTAGATCAAACCCCCAACATCAAAGTTCTTCTACTAGTTGTCCTCGTCATCTTTTGTGTTTAACGTTTTGTCTAAATGTTATTCGTTAGAGAGTTATAGCAGGGTAAGTAAACCACTGCATGAGATGTGTTTTCGAGTTGCACTTGACCCATAAGTTTTTTTCTGGGAGGACCACTAGTGTCGACACTACTTGAGCTAGTGTCGACACACTGTCCCAAAACAGCCCAAAAGGTGTTCTGGGAAGGCCTCCAGTGTCGACACTACTTGAGCTAGTGTCGACACACTGTCCCAGATTGGCTAGAAGGTTTTCTGGGAGCTGTCTCTAGTGTCGACACTACCTGAACTAGTGTCGACACTACTTGAGCTTTTTGTCTTGTATTTGAAGCACTGTGTCGACACTACCTGAACTAGTGTCGACACTACTTGACCAGTTTTGCATTATTTTGTCTTGTGTTTGAAGCATTGTGTCGACACCAGTAAGGGGTGTGTCGACACTACCCTTACAAAAAATTACATAGTTTGGGTCTGATCATTTCATGATGTCTACTATCATGTGCATGATGTTATATGGTATGCATGGACCTAAAATAAATCAACCCATTGAAAAATAGTAATGATATGAATATGATTCTAATGTGTAATTATGATTGATCTTATGTCCATTGGATTATCTTGGGATCTTGCTTATTGTCAATTGATAAGATAAGAATATGATATGAATGTGAGGATGAATACATGTTAGTATGGACTTGCTAGTGGAGTTAATGTCATAATTTGCATATGAGTTTCAATAGTTTTATGTTTTTCGGTGTTCAAATAATCATTTGTCAATTGCATACATGATAGGAAAGATCCGTAACTCGTCACTTACATGTTTGCACGAATAGGCACACCCTTCTTGGGAAATTGAGAGCACATGTTCTACATATGATCTGTCTTTTGAAACATCCTCATGTCAAGACATTAATGAATTATGAAACATAAGATACGTCGTTATCTTGCCTTGTTCTCTTGAGCTATTTGTCATACCTTGACTCTATGAATGATCATGTTTCTTTTACTACGAGCTTGTTATTGAAACTCTGTGGCCATAATATGAATCTGTTTGTTCGGCACAACGTGGGACTCCGGTCCAAATTTGAACTAATGCCTGTGCAATAGGGGCCCTGTCTGGTCCTGGGGAGGAGCACCCCAACGTACTTTTTAACCGCGGGAGTATAGACTTGTGGTGCGTGGCATGGCACTGATACGATATGCAAAATTTGTGTGAATGTGCCTTTGTTTGATATGATAAGTCTGATGTGATCTGATATGATATGATTTGATATGATACGTCTGATCATGTGAACGCATGATATCTGTCTGAATATGGCCAATCTTTCGATACGATTCTATTCTTGAAATATATGTCCACTGTATATATGCAACTCGACATTTGATCTGAAATGATATCCGTTCTACTCTGCTATTCGATCTGTTAGTATTGCATGCATTGTCATTATATACATGTTCATATCTTGCCTGATTAAAGTGCTAATCACGTATATTAGTGCCCGCACCATATTGAGATGTAAATCCTACTGAGCTAGTTCGCTCACCCTATCATCCTGCCTTTTTTTCAGGAAGTGATGAAGAACCAGTGGAGTCTGATGGGGCAGGGCAAGAGTGATGAGCACCCGCCATATGAGTAGATGGTAGTTTAGAAATAGACAATTGAGTAGTCTATGTAGTAGTGAACTTTTCTGGAAGTTTTATTTGAAGAATGGATCCTTTAGTTGGTTCTTTCTTATGTAAGGTTGTATCTAGTTGAATGGAATGAAACAAAGTATACTCTTGGGTGATCATAATATAGCCTCAAATGTGATATTATATTCAATTGTGACTCTGTGTTACTCAGTTGTGATACGCCTATTTGTATCGTTCACGTCCCCCGGTATTTATTCCGCTGCTAAATATCGGGGAATGACAGAACGAATGCCCTGCGTTGGGCGAGACTCTGGGGTCTATGAAAAATGTACAATTTTATTTGGAAATTACAAAGACAAGTGGGGGTTGAAACCTAGAAAGAGGGTAGAGAGAGGACGAATGCCCTGCGTCGGGGCGAGACTCCGGGGTCTACCAGAATTTACATTTTATTTTGGAAATTTAAAGAAATACATGGGGGCTAAAGCCCTAAAAACAGTGGGAGAAAGGTCGGATGACCTGATTAAAAATGGAGAGGAGAGAATTACGGAAAGACTTTGGAGACTCTGGCGGGGCCGGAGGGATTTGAAAAAAAAGGAGGGTGCGATGCTCTGTGAG
The DNA here is from genome assembly GCA_014218235.1 of Colocasia esculenta. Lineage (NCBI taxonomy): Eukaryota > Viridiplantae > Streptophyta > Magnoliopsida > Alismatales > Araceae > Colocasia > Colocasia esculenta. The sequence goes on from CM024759.1 coordinate 31,499,648, forward strand.
AGGAAACGAATCCGGTGGGGCCGGAGGAGAGAAAGGAAAAAGTGGGCCGCGATGGGCCAAAGAGGAGGGTGCGCAGCGTGGGGCGCAAGATGGAGAGGTGCCGCGTGGGGCACAAGGAGGAGATGTGCCGCGTGGAGCACAAGGTGGAGATGTGCCGCATCGGGCACTGGTGGGAGATGTGCCGCGTGGGGTACAGGAAAGAGATGTGCCACGTGGGGCACAGGAAGGAGTTGTGCTGCGTGGGGCACAGGAAGGAGTTGGAGATGTGCCACGTGGGGCACAGGAAGGAGTTGTGCCGTGTGGGGCACAGGAAGGAGTTGTGCCGTGTGGGGCACGGGGAGGAGTTGTGCCACGTGGGGCACTGGAAGGAGTGTTCCACGTGGGGCACGAAGGGGAGAGTAAGGAGTACAAAAAGGGGCGCGATGCCCAGTGTAAGAAAATGAATCATAAAAAAGATGAAAATAAAATGCCTCCCATGGGGAGGGAATGTGGAGAACCCACGGGAAGTTGCTGAGAAGCACGAAAGATGATTGAAAAGAAGAGGAAAAAGATGGAGGCCCCCTGGTCTTTTGCCTTGCCTGGCGTTTAGGCTCCCGCTTGGGAATCGCCGTTTCGACCCTCAGGTACTTCCTCATAAATTTTGCCCAGCGGGCAGATGGTCTTGCTCTTCTCATAAGGGTTGAACGGCTCTCAATGATTGGAGGGTTGTTGACTTCCGTTGGAGTTTCAACAAATAGTGGTAACCCCCTTGGAATATAGTTGAATGAGATGACGGGGAGTTCCACTGGTAGAGTTGGAAGCAACGAGGATGGGATCGTGCCCGAAGATTGTATAATGTGTGATATGGAAGGGGGCACGACCCCTTGAATAATAGATTGTGCCAATGATTTGGCGTTGGAGTGCGTGAGCACAATCTGAGAAGCTGACCCCTTCACTAGAGTGGGAAGGTTCATGACAATGGTGTGAGGGGTCATGAGAGCCTGGAGGGAGAGATTCCCTATGAGTATTCTGAAATGAACCCGGTTGGCAACGGGTATGATTGGCATATCATTAGAAGGCCTCTTGATGTCCATGAATGGAGGGGAGGACTTCCGCTCAGTGAATTTTCCCGGTATATTGACAATGACTGGCATGCGAGGAATGTAATCTTGAAAATTGAAAACCATGCCCAGTCCCGAGACTTCCCTCTTTTGCTAACGCTGCTTATCGCTCCTTAAAAACTTGCGCCTGCTCCATTGGATGGGGGTAGATGTGGTGGGTGTAATGGGGGGTTGTATGGCCGGTGGAGGTGTAGTAGGTATGAAGGGGAAGCTTTGCTCGGGATGGGTCGCCAGGGGTACTGGCGTCGTGGGAGGTGTAGTGGTTGGTGTAATGGTGGGTTTGATGATGGACGGTTTGGTAAATGTGGATGGTAGTGTGGGAGGGATAGGTACATGGTGTACGAACATGATCTCGGAAGGTTCATCGTCGTAGCACCAAACAGTTTCGTGGAGGGGTTGGTGGTTGGCAACTTCGGCCCGAGCAATAGGCTGTGGTGGAGGTAGAGGCTATTGCGGTGGAGGTACGGGAGCTGGCATGGGAGCCGGAGCAGGTGCAACATAGGGCACAGGGGCTTCTTCAATAATAACAGGGGCATCGTAGGGCCCAGTTGGAGGTAGTTGAGTCTGAGAAGGATGAATCAGTGGACGCCTGGGTGGAGGCATGTTGTGGTAGATGGGAGTTTGTGGAGGTGTATATAGTGTGGATGTTGTAGGGTAGCGAGGTGGATGGTGGATGGCGTCCACTGATCCATTCTTTCTCGAATTAATTTGATCGAATAGCTCTAAGATCGGGGAGTCCATCAGATGGGTCTGAATGTAACGTCCCCGCTCGTAGAGCTCCTCCATGGAGGTGATTTGGTTCATGGACAGGATGTGCCTGAACCTCGGAGTAGAGTTGGAAATGATAATCTTGACTTGCTTTGACTCCGAGAGTTCATGCTGCTAGCGAGTGGCCATTGACCTCCAACGGTCAGCAAATTGTACAAATGCCTCGTCGGCCCCTATCTTCTCGGATGTTAGATTTGTGATAGAGAGATAAGGTCTAACGTGGTCTTTGTACCTTTAAAGGAATTTCTTGTGAAGTGGGCGGAAGTCTCCTGCCTCACTTGGTTCTAAGGAGTAGAACCATTTGAGTGCAGGGCCGTCAAGAGATTTTCTAAATAAAAATGCCAAGGTAATTGGGTCTCGCTGCCAACGAGAAGACTCATAGAGGAATTCCTTGACATGAAGGTAGGGGTTCCTCGTGCCATTGTACAATCGGTACGACGGCATCTCCGAAGGATGTATATAAATTTGAGGGAGAGCCAGCATGGCGGCGACGGGACCACCCTTGGAGTTAGAAAGCTTGTTTATTTGTTTTTCCAAATTGTTCAATTTTTGGAGAAGAGCATCTTGGAGTGGAGTGGATTGCCACTGGGCATGTAAGGGAGTACATAGGGGTGGCCTTGAATTAGTGGGCCTTCCCAAGGGATGGTCTGTTCGGACCGGAGTAGGGAGATGCAAATGGCCAGAGGGCCGAGGTGATGAAGAATGTACAGGGGTATGTGGCGAAGTCACCGGAATATAAAAAGGTGGGTGCCTGGGAGAAGGAGAGGGAGAGGGAGAGGGAGTCACACCCTCAACTAAAGATTGGATCAAATTTGGTTGTTGAGGGGTGAGTTGATCGAGTGCGTGTAGGACAGTTTGGAATGTGGGATCTTGGTGAGGGGGAAGGCTCTTACCGGGTTTTGATTGGGGGCAAATGTGAGGGGACATCAAATTGGTTAGTGCGCGGTGTGCGCACATAACCATAGGAAGTGGAAGGTTGTCCCTCACGGTGGTGAGATGGACAGACATGGGACTGAAAAGATGGTGACTTGACATTATCCTCATAGTCCATGTTATTAAAATTGGCATGATGGTATGAGTCCATTTTTAACGAGCAAGCAAACAAACAAGTTGAACAAAGATTAAGCAATCAAGATGGTTCAAACAAGTTGTAATGCTTACACTGTTTTTAGGAGTTTCACAATTAATTAATGGATTGAAAAGTCATTGTGTCACTCCAGGTGAGCTCCTAGTTAGGTAGAGTATGAGTACTTCAAGGTGCAACTAGAATCACCTCTCACCACGCAATGGATATCTAAACCCGGGTCAACGGAGGGGTACAACTAGCTCAGTCCACCGTGAGGGAATCCACGGGGTACGGAGTCTTACGGGGTTCTTGGCAAAGGTTCCCTAGTCCAAAGGGACGGAATGCCTAATGGAGAGCTCACCTTCACCAGAAGGGTGTGTGGAGCCTAGGATATGAGGGAAGGAGGTCCCCCGACCGATGCAAGAATGCCATGTATGCAACAATTTATAGCAAAAATGGCGGAAGGGGCGCGTTTCTGTCAGCACTCTGAATCGCGGCGGGGACAGCCGCCGCGACTTCAAAATCACATCCAGTCACTTGGACGTGGAACTGGGAGCCCCAGAACGCTGTCAAGGCCACACCTAGTCCCTGTGGACGGATTGCTGACAAGAACGCGTCGACCTTTGCCTCCGCGACAATAACGCGTCGACCTGTGCCGCCGCGATAGTAAACTGAAATGCGTCTGGTGCAGAGGACACGGACGCATTATAAATGCGTCCTCTGTGTTGGACACGATTCCAAAAGGCACCCGAGAACAAAAAAATAGAGCAATAAACAGGCAGTAAGCAGGAAGGATGTACAGGAAATAAAAATTAAGGTATACAGGGACGCGTCGGGCTTAGCCGCCGTGACAGAGAAGCGAAACGCGTCGGCCTTAGCCGCTGTGACACCAAAACGAAACGTGGCCAGTTTAGTGGATGCGTTATAAACGCGTCCTCTGTGTTGGATGCAATTCCAATAGGCTACCCGAGGACAGAAAAAAGGCAAGAAAGCGAGAGATGTGTAAAAAAAGAAGAAAATTAAACACACAGCATGCTTTGCAGAGTATAAAATAAATGTAAAAGAAAGAGGGACATGCGAGGGTGCCAAGGAGAGTGCCACGTGGGGCACGAAGGAAGGAGGGTAATCAACAAGAAAACACATAAAGATGTCCCACCGTGATCGCTAATTTATGGATACTACTTTTCCATTCGTCGGGAACTCCAGAAGCGTCCACAAAGAGGGGGATATGATAAAAAAAAAGGGAAAAGAAAATATCGTGATCTCCAGGTATGCGAGGGTATCGAATGGAGGTGCACGACGAGGGGTGCGGGTGGAAGAAGTGATCGCGGAGAATACCTGTTGGGGCATGGGAGGTTGCACGGGGATGTGGGTCCTTTCTTCCTCTATGAGCACGGCCGGCCGTAGTAGAGGGCGTTTTCCTCGTTGATTACCCTGACAAAAAAGGACAAAGAAAGAAGAAAAAGGGGATTAGCCATGGGTGTAGTATACAATCCTAAAAAAATGAATAAAATGACATGAATGAAAAATGAATAACTCACCGCGTGGTGGTTTTTAAACCCCTAAAGAATAGGTATGTGTGTGTGTGAGCATGCATGTGTGTGTGTGTAAAAAAAGGAGTATAAGGGCCACGTGGGACCCAGAGAAGATGAAAATAAAAAGGACCACGTGGGGCTCGGAGGAGGTGGGTGGAGAGAGAAAAGAGGAAAGGGGAGTGTTTCCCAGTTAGGTAGCCCAGAGGGGGGGTGAATGGGTCTTTAAATTTTTATCAGCTAATACCTGTTCACTAAAAATGTTCATAGAGAAATACACTTTGATGGATGTTAGTTATAGTTAGAATAATCAACAATCACACAGAAAGCAATCACGCAACACAAGAATTATCCTGGTTCAGATCTCCTCTTCTTTGGAGTCCTACGTCTAGTCCCTGAGCAATATCTCAGGATTTCACTACCAAGGGTACTGTCCCCCTTAAGGACCCTTACACCCAGCCGCAGCTGGTCTTCCTTCACACGAAGGGAAAAAAAACAAACACCCTGGATGCCCCACCAGGTCTTCCTTCACAACAGAAGGGAACACACACCCTGGATTCCACTAGGTCTTCCTTCACATACGAAGGGAACAACACCTTAAAAATGTTCAAGAAGAAGACGCCCCTAGATCAAGCGTATAGAGCACACTTGATCTGAAGCAAGGACTGAGAAGAACAAGATTTACAATAATGGATTCTTCTCAGAACAAGAAGCTCTCTCACAGATCTATACTAAGCACAGAGAGCTAGAGCTGAAACTAATAGAAGTGTTTGCTTGGCTTTCAGAGAGGTTGAAGACGATTTCACTTGGTATTCCTAGGTTCTCAGTGTCTCTTCTTTTGAATCTTCAATCTCCTTTTATATCATCCTTTTCAAATTCGAATGTTGAAGTGACTGTTGTCTCTATACATAAGTGTACGTTAGACTGCTTGACACTTGGAAGCTTCCAGTCAACACTCCTTTATCCTTTCATGCACGCAAAGAGAGAGAGAGAGAGAGGATCTTCTGTGATCTTCTTTGGCTTCTATTTTGTCCAACATTGTATGACGAATGTTGTCAGAGACCTGCATACATTAAATGCTAAACAGTAGACAGCTAGGCTGTCTCTTGTTGTCTGTCAACGTCAGAATGAATGTTCATCAAAATAGTAATGCCATTTTGTTGTTCTAAAAAAAATATTTTCAGAAAAGATATGATAATAGGAAAATATCATCTGCATGAATACAGAGATACGTTCAGAGTAATAAATGCACAGAGGTTAGAGGGACATGTGCGAGGACTTTGACTATTCAACCTTTTGAAAGGATAAGTCATATGTCAAATTGATTAATATGAAATCGATGCATTTATGACTTATGAAAACGTTATGCAACCAAATCATTGTCACTTAACAGCAAATCGTTATGAGATATAAAGAATCGTTGTGATCACTAAAGAGATCGTTACGATGACTAAAGGAATCGTTACGATAGTAAATCGTTAAGATCACAAAAGGAATTGTTACGAGAGCAAATCGTTATGATCACTAAAGGAATCGTTACGATAGCAAATCGTTATGATCACTAAAGGAATCGTTACGATAGCAAATCGTTATGATCACTAAAGGAATCGTTACGAAATCAAGTCGTTACGATGACAAAAGGAATCGTTATGAGAGCAAGTCGTTACGATGACTAAAGGAATCGTTACGAGAGCAAGTCGTTACGATGACTAAAGGAATCGTTACAAGAGCAAGTAATTACGATGACTAAAGGAATCGTTACGAAAGCAAGTCGTTACGATGACTAAAGGAATCGTTATGAAAGCAAGTCGTTACGATGATTAAAGGAATCATTATGAATACTTATCAAATTGATAAAGCATATAATGAATCCTTATGATTATGGAATCGTTATAAACAAAGGAAATCGTTATGGCTTAGTACAAATCAATGTATTTAGACAAATATGCTTCTACAGTATGAAGATTCTTACCTGTTTTGGCTTGTTTCCTTTGATCTTATTTCCTGTGCTTAAGACTTGTAGAAAATAGGTTAGTGACCTTAATCAAGGGTTTGATAATTATCAAAATAACATGGTTTTGTTAATCACCAAAATAAAAATGTAATTAATTTAAATTACATGGGGATAGACTGTTCATCAGGGAGGGGGTGCTTCCCCGAATGTTGGATGGCGCGGCGGCTGTAACGACCCACTTCCACCCCGTACGGTTATACCAACCCACATTGGATGAGGGTAAATCGCTATAGGGGAGAAAACCCAAACGATATTCATATGGATTGAGATATACATAAATAGAATGAAATGTTACAGCGGAAATTAAACAACTCTTATTCCATCAACATTTTAATCCACATACCACAGTCTATATAGTCCATGAAAGAAATAACATAAACCATGACATCTACATACCCAGTTTCCAGTTTCCAAGTACAATAATACCAAGGTTCAAATTACAATTTTCATCACCTACTAGCAAATGAAATACAAGTCTTCAATATAATCTTTACGTTCCTCGTTGGGTCTTGCCACGTTCTCAACTTCTAAGTCTCCTGAAATGTTTAGCAAGGGTGAGTCTACACAATAGACTCAGCAAGCAACTTAAAATCACAAATCATACACTTATCACACATGCTTTCTAATAATTTAACATTTTACTAACTTACTAGAATTTAACATTTAATCTCCTATATGTTCATGCTATAACATAAGAATCAAACATGGAATCCTTTAAACAAAACTATACTGATACATGTAAAATAATGATTCCTAAACATGGGTACTTATAACATGGAGATCATTTGTATACTTGCATGCTTTCATTTCATGATTTTATATAATACAAATGCATGACTTCTTTTCAATTTATAACATGATACTAACACATGCTTATCAAGTAAATACTATTTCATGGACAAATTCACAAGATATTTCAATTTTTCATAATTTTAGAAGTAGTAAAACTATTTTTAATATTAAACATAAATTTTAGGCAATTTACAAGATATTTCAATTTAAACATGGTAGACAGTGAACCTTCCATTCTAACAGATATAAAACATGCACATAGTGGTTCTAACTTCATTAGAATTTCTGAAATAATAACATCCAACATGTATAATTATTCTATATTTAAATTTATCATATCATGGTGTAAAAGAACTCAAAAATTAATAGCACTCTGCACAGCACTTAGAATCCTATCAAATTTTAACCACTGCTTACATATAGCACAAGAAACATTTTTGTAATTTTTCACAATTTTTGGAGCAGTAACGATAATTTTAATAATTAACACAGATTACATGCAACTTAACAAGATGAATCATTTTAGCATGGTAGACAGTGAAAAATGTGTTCTAACAGTCCTAAAATATGCATACCGTGGAATTGAATTCATGCTAATTTTCTGAAACCATCACCTGCATCGATTCTAATTTTCCCAATTCAAACTCTTTCAAATCACGCATATTTCATCTTAACAGAAATATTATAAATGACTATTATCATTTAAAAATCTTCAATATCTCGTGGCATGATCCACTGAACATAATATACAGGACCACAGTAACTAAACACATGCATGCATTCACAATTTTTCCCGAAAATCATATCACATGCAGACAACATTTGTTCTGGAAAATAACGGGAATTTGGCGTCCAAGGTTTGGATGCCAGAATAGTAGACGGCATGATCTATTGCCGTTTAAATAGGAGCTTGGTGGCAACATGGTGGCTGCCAACTTCTTGCCTTCACAAGGTGCAGATCGAAACATAAAAACACAGAATTTTAGGGGGTCCAGGTATGGAATAAAAATCCAGAAAAAATGTGCAAACCCTAGAGGACAAGTCTATGGATTGAAACCTTAAGCTACTTGCCTGGGAATAAATCTAAAAGGATCTAGATTTTCCGATGAAGCCCTCCTCTGCCAAGCCAAGAAGAGGTCTAAAACAGCTTGAATTCGGTCTTTCCTGTTGATGTTGTTGGGTTGAGTGTGTTTTGGAATTTCCTAAAGTTGTATTTTAATGATAACCAATGAACATCACTCATACTTTGATTTTGATGATGACACATTGTGATTTTGATGATGAGATGTTGAACATGTTGTACTTTCTATACATATCACAATAATGCTTAAACAACATGTTTTTGATGTTTAATATCTCATATTTTAATCATAATATCTTGTACTAATGATTTATGTGTTAATTTTGTAGGTGGATACAGATTTTGTCTTGGTAGTGTCGACACACCCCTTACTGGTGTCGACACCGTGTTTCAAACACTAAGGCAAAATGATGAAGAAAAGGTCAAGTGGTGTCGACACAAGATCGAGTAGTGTCGACACTAGTCCTAGTTCCCAGTGAACCCAGTCAATAGGTCTGGACAGTGTGTCGACACAGTCCCAGGCAGTGTCGACACTAGATCCAGTTCCCAGAAGACCTGTTTGGCAGTTCTGGACAGTGTGTCGACACTGCCTGAAGTAGTGTCGACACTAGTGACTCTTCCCAGAGAACCAATTCTACCAGTTTGGGACAGTGTGTCGACACACTCTGAAGTAGTGTCGACACACTCCGGCTTAAACTCAATTTCGTGAAATCATCTGGACACGTGGCTGCTTGGGAATTAGGGGATTTGACCTAGGGTTTTGTGCCCACATACTCCAAGGCTTCTTATGGACATATGGGGCTATAAATACCCATGTTTTCTGTACTCCAAGGTATCCCACAAGAAGAGAGACCAGACTTCTCTAGAAAAGGGTGTGGCAGATGCAGAAAGGGAAAAAGGGGAGCAGAGCAGTGCTGTTTAGAAAGAGAACGTGAAGAAGAAGAGAAGAGAAGAGGAAAGAGGATAAAGTGTCTGCATCCAGAAAGGGAGCAGAGCAGCGCTATCAGATTAAGAAGCAGAAGAGCAGCAAAGGAAGAAGAAGAACTGGCAATCCGGATGCCACTGAATCAGAGCATCGTGGATTGAAGAAAATCTCCAACGAATTCCTTCAAGCGTCTTCAATCCAAGCTTCTGTAAGTCTTCTTCATCAAGGAACATCCAAGTCACATCTACTTCATTTATTTTCTTGGAGTGTTCATCCAGGTTTTCATTGTGTGATCTGTGTATGTGTTCTACACAGATCACTTAATTCTGTTTGTTCTATTTTTATCTTTGTATTGAGATAGATTGGGCTAGAGGATCTATTCTCTAATTGAGCTTGTTCTAGTAGAACTTGGATCTTTCGTGGTCCAAAGGTTTGGAGCCGTAGTGCTCCGGTTTTGAGTCATTGTGCTCAAGTGCTTGTGAGTCGTCGTACTCATAAGTGGTTTGTGGAGTAGATCACCGTATCTATCTCCTGGGTTTTCTTTGAGTCATTGTACTCAAAGGGTTTGGAGTCGCCGTGCTCCGGTTGTTTCTTGAGTCGTCGTGCTCAAGGGTGTTTGGAGTCGTCGTGCTCCAGTGTGAGTTGTACTCAAGGTTTTGAGTAGTGTGGCCTCACTGTGTGAGGGGTGGACGTAGGAGTCACTGGAGGTGATTTCCGAACCACCTAAAAATCCTCTGTGCAATGGTTTGAATTGTGGTTTGACTTTGTATTACGCTAGATGCATGCATAGGGATTTCGTTCACACTACTAATCGATTTGCTCACACACACTAATCACACTTCAGATCAGTAAATTGTTTGGGTGAATTGATCTCTGAGTCGAAGTAATTTTGAATTGCTTAAGCTTCCGCATTAATTGGTGTCAGATCTATTCAACCCCTCTTCTAGATCTGATCCATCCACCCATCCGATCCTAACAATTGGTATCAGAGCAGGTTAATGTCTGTTACTGATCTGATTTGATTGCTTCTGTTTGATCTCTGTGTTAATTGCTTGAACTGTTTGCTTGATCTTTCACTGTCTCTGTGTGCTTAATCGCTCTGATTCCTACATTTGATATTAGAGCAGGTTAACCACTCTAATTATTAGATCTAATTCCTTGTTACATTGATTCACTGTGATTAGATCTAATAGTCTTTTGAGTTTTGATATAATGGAAAATCTCTTTAATCTACATGAATTTCCCATTATAATTTTAGAGAAATCACCAGTCTCACTTTCATCAAGTTTTTCAAAGCAACCACAAAGAAAAGGAGCAAAAGAAATTCACAAGTACTTTATGGCAAAGAAGAGCTTCAATGAATCCAGAAAATCAACAATTCAGAAGGTTGTGGCTCTCACTGCACATTCTAAGAGCTCAGAGTACTCTTCATCTTCTTCAGAACACAAGAGTTCAAATGGGTCTACCAGGTCAGGTAAATCAATTCAAGACCCATCTATGTATTCTAATTCTGATTCTGATGCAGATGAAGGCATGTCTTATATTGAATTGATTGAATTCTGTGAGAAGATACAAAATCTTAATGTAAAGCTGAACACTAAAAATAATGATTTTAAAAAGACTTTAAAACATTGCCATAAAGAAAGTGAAAATTTGAAAAATACACTTGAATTGCTCCAAAACAATGATAAAGATCTTTCACAAGAAAATAAGAATTTGAAAAATGAAATTCATAAATTGAATTCTGAAAAAGAAAGTTTGAAAGATAAAATCAAAATTTGTGAAAACAGTTTGTCCAAGTTGAAGAAAGTCATGATCAGTTGGAACATGAAAATCTTGATTTGAAATATGAAAATGAAAATTTGATTGATCTCAATGAAAACTTCAAATTTGATAATGATCAATTAAACAAACAGATTTCTAACATGACTCATGATCATCAAATAAATGAAAGATGCAAACAACTTGTTGAAGAAAATCATCATTTAAAGAGGAAGATTGAATGCTTGTTGAATGACAAACCATTGGACAATGATTGTAGCAATTTGAGTAATAAAATTGCTGATTTGGAAAAACAAATTGCTCAATTTGAAAATGAAAAGAACAAGATGAAAAATGGTTTGGATGTCATGCTAAATAAACTTCAAAATTTAGAAAAGGAAGTTGTTGCATTAAAAACTGAAAATCAGAAGCTTCAACATGAATTGAAAAATACTAAATACACAAGTCTTGCTTCTGTGAGAGATAAGAAAAATGAAAATAAAATAAAATTAATATTTGTTAAAGCTGCTGCGAACAAGAACTCTGTTAATTCTAATGAAAAACTTGTGAAAGTTCTTGTTCAGAAACAGACAGAGAAAAAAAAGAATGCTACTGTCAAGAAGATTCATCTACTTTCTCCATTAGTTCAAAAAGCTCCAAGGCAAGTTCCAAATTCACATCATGCCAAGAGCCACCAAAAGGTACCTCCTTCTCCTCATGGAAAGCCTCCTTACATGAAAAGGAGAACCCAGCAAATGCATACAGGCCAAGGTAAGTACCAGGTAAGAAATGCTCTCATTTGCTTTAACTGTAATAAACCTGGTCATCTTGCCAAACATTGCTGGATTAGAAATCAAAATTTTAATAAACACACCAAATCAGTCCAATGCTTTCATTGTCATACAATTAGTCATATTTCTAGGGACTGTTGGTACAGAAATGATTTTGTTGTGCATGCTCAGAAATTTCAGTCTAATGCATATGCTCATACACATAGGAATAAATATCATGTTCATACTGAAAATGTTTAGAAATTCCATGTGTATAGGCATAGAAATGCTGCACAAAATCATTATGTTTCTGTTTATATTAAAAATCCAAAAATTAGAAAACTTCATGAAAACATAGATGCATTGAGCAAGGCAAAAAGAAAATCTAGAACTAAGTCTGCTCATAGTTCTATCAATGAAAGAAATGCATCTATACCAAAAATAAAATTATTTTGGATTCAAAAATCTTTATTGCACTCTAACATTGATTTCATTACAAGACCCAAGCAAGTGTGGGTCCCAAAACCAGCTTGATCAGCAAGCTGAGGAGTCTTGCAGCCATACATTGTAAACGGACTCAAGATATTGGTTGTGCAAGGCAAGAAATGATTGAAGAACACAGGTAAAATCTTTGAAAATCAATTGAAGTCCATTCAGGTAAAACTTCTTTATCATTTCAAATTTGAATTGCCTGAATTGAAATGATGTTTGATTTTGTATCTGAACAATGAAAAATGTGTTCTGATGCTACTCCCAACAATAACATTGTGTCATAACAATTGGAATCATGCTTGTATTATAATGCTTGCTTAACTGTGCCCATGATTCTGTATACATATCAACTGCTTTGACTTTTTTGGTATATGAAATGATGACATGTGGAAAAACAAGTTATGCTTGTTTGGAAGCTATCATTATGCGTGAGTAAAATACTCCGCCAAGTACCAAAAGTCATGTTATGCTTAAAGCTAATTGTGTTTATAATCATGTGTAAATTGCTTGCTAGCTTTTTCATTCCATACACATATTAAGGGGGAGTAAATTTGAAAAAGTGCAAAAATGTTCTTGAAAATGCAATGAATTTCATGTTAAAATTAAAGAATAATAGACATTTTTGCAGTGACTATGTGGTATATCAAATGGTGAAATGTGAAAGGACAAGTTAGGCTTGTCTGGAAACTCTCATCAAAGCGTGAGAAAAATTCTCCGCCAAGTATCAATAGTCTTTTCTGCATAAAGATCATCAAGAAAAATTAAAAATCTCAAGAACTTTATTTTAAGTCTTTGAAACAATTTTGAGCTTTTGAAAAACTTTTCTCCTTCAATAAATTGCATGTTAATGCATGCATGATCATGTTCATATTCTTTCTGTGCAAACTACTTTGAATGAACATATCTGAACTGCTTAAATGATCATTTCATATCATGCATATCTTATGGGGAAGTGAGTTAAAAGAATCTTTGAGTGAAATGCTGGAGAAATATTCTTTTATATCTGATTTATCAACAACTCCCATTCAGTTTATTGACAAAACTTCTTGCAAATAAATTCTTCACTCTCGCATTGCATTGGCATTCTTGGTATATCAAATGGTGATTTGAAGAAAGACAAGTCAGGCTTGTCTGGACACCTTCACTATGTGTGAGTATGTCTCCGCCAAGTATCAAGATTCCTTTATTCAATTGTTGAGGGGGAGTATTTGTTGAGGGGGAGTTATTGTCTATTCTTCACTCATTTCTCTTGACATATGTTGTCTATATTGAGCCCCAATCATCAGAAGTTTTGAGTCATTGTGATATTTTCTTATGAGAGAATTAAGACATTGAACCTAAACACCTTGTGCACTTAGTTTAATTTCAAAGATTCAGTATCATTTCAAGGTTAAGCAATCTTAATACTGAATGTTTTTAAAATGATTTGCAAAACACATGTAGGCACATGAGTGGCTTTACTATTTAACATGTGCATGTTTAAGCTTCATTTTTACCACATGTTAAGAATAATTTTTCTAAATTCGTAGTCATGTCTTTTCTGGTCAAAGCAATCAAATTTCTGTAAAACATCAAAAGAAAACGATCAATAATCTGGAAAGATGCAAACAGAGCAATGCAAATTTTTTTAACCACTGAGTAACCGGGCCATTTCACCTAAAAAGTGATTTGTTTCGCGTCAAAAAGTGGAAATCAAAGTTTTCAACTCTGTATAAGATAATGAAAGTTAAACCACTAAGTAATCAGGAGATCATGCATCTAATCAATGTGATCTTTTGCACTGAAAAGTGAGATTTAACTAATTTATTCTTGTATTCTTTCCCAGTTCAAAATGAAAGAAAATCAAATTGACAGGATGAAAAAGCTTAAGACCTTCATAAAGTTCATGTTTACTGAGTTTAGACCTATTATTTCACATTGTGTTAAACTTAAAGCTCCTAACATCCTTGTTAAATATTTTTGCTCACTCATATAGGTCACTTTATTTCACATTTGCATCATTATTTTAACCTCATTCAAATCATTATACTTTGCTATACTTTGTGTTGAGTGTGTCTTTGTGATTAAACTTTGTTGTACAATAACAAAAACACAATAATTTCTCTCATATGTCAATATCACTTTGCCTCACTTATTTTGATCATTTCTGAACATTCATTTCCTACATTTCATTTCTTGATCTTCTATAATTTTTGTTTTCTCTCTCTTATCTATCTTCTTGATGCTGTCAAAAAGGGGGAGAAAGGCATCTATTGAGAAAGAAAGGTCTCTAGGGAGAAAGGTCTCTAGGTCTAGGGGGAGAAAGTTCAAAGGAGAAAGTAGTTGTTGCAGTCAAGGGAGTCAAGATATTGGGAGATTGTGCATATGTTTTGTCATCATCAAAAAGGAGGAGATTGTTGGGTTGAGTGTGTTTTGGAATTTCCTAAAATTGTATTTTAATGATAACCAATGAACATCACTCATACTTTGATTTTAATGATGACACATTGTGATTTTGATGATGAGATGTTGAACATGTTGTACTTTCTATACATATCACAATAATGCTTAAACAACATGTTTTTGATGTTTAATATCTCATATTTTAATCATAATATCTTGTACTAATGATTTATGTGTTAATTTTGTAGGTGGATACAGATTTTGTCTTGGTAGTGTCGACACACCCCTTACTGGTGTCGACACAGTGTTTCAAACACTAAGGCAAAATGATGAAGAAAAGGTTAAGTGGTGTCGACACAGGATCAAGTAGTGTCGACACTAGTCCTAGTTCCCAGTGAACCTAGTCAATAGGTCTAGACAGTGTGTCGACACAGTCCCAGGCAGTGTCGACACTAGATCTAGTTCCCAGAAGACCTGTTTGGCAGTTCTGGACAGTGTGTCGACACTGCCTGAAGTAGTGTCGATACTAGTGACTCTTCCCAGAGAACCAATTCTACCAGTTTGGGACAGTGTGTCGACACACTCTGAAGTAGTGTCGACACACTTCGGCTTAAACTCAATTTCGTGAAATCATCTGGACACGTGGCTGTTTGGGAATTAGGGGATTTGACCTAGGGTTTTGTGCCCACGTACTCTAAGGATTCTTATGGACATATGGGGCTATAAATACCCTTGTTTTCTGTACTCCAAGGTATCCCACAAGAAGAGAGACCATACTTCTCCAGAAAAGGGTGTGGCGGATGCAGAAAGGGAAAAAGGGCAGCAGAGTAGTGCTGTTTGGAAAGAGAACGTGAAGAAGAAGAGAAGAGAAGAGGAGAGAGGATAAAGTGTCTGCATCTAGAAAGGGAGCAGAGCAGCACTATCAGATTAAGAAGCAGAAGAGCAGCAAAGGAAGAAGAAGAACTTGCAATCCGGATGCCACTGAATCAGAGCATCGTGGATTGAAGAAAATCTCCAACGAATTCCTTCAAGCGTCTTCAATCCAAGCTTCTGCAAGTCTTCTTCATCAAGGAACATCCAAGTCACATCTATTTCATTTATTTTCTTGGAGTGTTCATCCAGGTTTTCATTGTGTGATCTGTGTATGTGTTCTACACAGATCACTTAATTCTGTTTGTTCTATTTTTATCTTTGTATTGAGATAGATCGAGCTAGAGGAACTATTCTCTAACTGAGCTTGTTCTAGCAGAACTTGGATCTTTCGTGGTCCAAAGGTTTGGAGCCGTAGTGCTCCGGTTTTGAGCCGTTGTGCTCAAGTGCTTGTGAGTCATCGTACTCATGAGTGGTTTGTGGAGTAGATCGTCGTATCTATCTCCTGGGTTTTCTTTGAGTCATTATACTCAAAGGGTTTGGAGTCATCGTGCTCCGGTTGTTTCTTGAGTCGTCGTGCTCAAGGGTGTTTGGAGTCATCGTGCTCCAGTGTGAGTTGTACTCAAGGTTTTGAGTAGTGTGGCCTCACTGTGTAAGGGGTGGACGTAGGAGTCACTGGAGGTGATTTCCGAATCACCTAAAAATCCTCTGTGCAATGGTTTGAATTGTGGTTTGACTTTGTATTATGCTAGATGCATGCATAGGGATTTCGTTCACACTACTAATCGATTTGCTCACACACACTAATCACACTTCAGATCAGTAAATTGTTTGGGTGAATTGATCTCTGAGTCGAAATAATTTTGAATTGCTTAAGCTTCCACATTAATTGGTGTCAGATCTATTCAACCCCCCCTTCTAGATCTGATCCATCCACCCATCCGATCCTAACAGATGTAGCTTGCTCCTCGGAGTTGGGGATGATTCTCCTATGCATGGGTTATCGTCCAGTCGATGCAGGTTGCCAGAAAGTCCTTCCAGTCGCCGGATCCAGCTCTTCCAAGATCAAGGTTCGCACACAGAAAACCCTAGCTCTCCCCAAAGACCAAAAGACTTCCCTCGGCCGAAATAGGGAGATTTTTATAAGCCATGGGGTCGGGATACACTTAAGGGTAGGTTTCCTACGGTTTGTGGTGGGTTTCCTAAACTGGAACCAGGCAAAACGCGAGCGTTACCAAATCTGAAACCGTCACACAATTGGGAACTTGGCGTCCACATCTGGTGCCGCCAACAGATAGGTAGACGTCCATCGATCTGGACGCTAACCAGCAGGGCATGCAGTCAGCGGCACAGGATGCTGTCGCCAACTATGCATCTCGGCCAGAAAACAACTATTCATTTAAAATAGTTGTATTAACACATCATAACAATTTAATAGGTACAAAAATAAGTAGATATTACATGCACAAAGTTAAACACATATATATATATACAACATAATTACATACTACATGCATAGATTTAACTGTATATACTATGTACTTCAACAATTGATACTGCATGCACATTTAAATATATATTACATGTACAAAATAACCTTATGCGTACTTACAAGATATACAACAGTGGTTACATACTATATACACTATATTATTTAAATACACTATGCACGGAATAAATAAATATAATATGTGCATAAAAATACTTTGATACTACGTGCACATTAAAATATATAACATGCGTAGAAATAAACTCATATATGTTTATAAGATAATTAGCAATAACTACATATTATATGCACAACATCTCTTAAATTCAATATACATAGGATTTAAATAAATTCTATGATGTATAAAATTAGCTAAGCACTCATCCACAGAAAATAATATATATACATACATATACACATGAGTAATTAAATAATTATAATATGCACAAATTTAATACATCATAAAAGCAAGAACAAGTAAACATCACATATATAGAATACAAAGTGAACAAAATTCGGGGGCCTCACAGTGGCGTTGCCAGTTGGACGACGGGGGGTGGAGGAAGATGCTTCCGTCTCTCTCCGCTTCGGTGCGCGTGGAAGACGGAGGAAGACGGCACCGGGCTCCAGGGGATCAGATGGATGGCGCAAAGTGGAAGGTACCACCAGGCTCGGACATCGAGGCACCGATCTGGCAGGGCTTCGCCGCTCTGAATTGGACCCCCCTACAAATGACCCTCAGGGGTCTATTTATAGGCATCAGACGTTTGAATCACGTCGGCTACAGCAGATGCGACTATAAGAGTGAATCGCGTCCGCCCCGGCCGCCGTGATAAGAAAGGCGTCCGCACTGGCTGCCATGATTAGGAAGCGCCGCATTTGTCGCTTGATTTGACATAAAGCGCAATGATTGTGGTATCGCAACCACGTTCAGAATCACGTCGGGGACGACCGCCGTGTTATTGAAACGCATCGGCCAACCCCGCCGCGACTTCGTTTTGGGCACGTGGGCCATAAATGAGACGACTTCCGGGGTCTGGCGCGTCAGGCCTAGCACCTAATCGCATCGGCCTGGTCAGACGCGATTCAGAGATTTCACGTGATTCCGAGGTACAGGTGCTCGAGTGTGACGACTTTTGTGGCCTAGGGCCTAATCGCGGCGGCTGAGGCTGACACCCTTGATTTGAAAACGCGTCGGGACGGCAGGACGCGATAAGGCATTTATGAATCTTTATTTATAAAAATCTGCCACAATCGACATTAGAATCACGGCGCTCACAGCGGACGTGTTCATGGCATTGGGCATTTTTCATAAATAAATAGGTAAATTCCTTGTCGCATCGCATAGGGCCGCCACTATAAGCACCCCTTGGCCTTGTCGTGCCCAAGAGGCCCGGCGCGACTTCGAATCGCGTCCTCCTTGCTGGACGCGTTTTAGCTATCTTCATTAACGCGTCCAGCGGGCCCGTCGCGACACCATGATCAAGCCCTGAAGACCCGTCGCAACTTGAAATGACTGCCTATAGACCCCCGGCGAACCTTGGAAATGGAGGGGAAGCACCGGGGAAGAACGGGTGAGATCCGAAAATATTGGAAAACTACTTTTGCAAGGCAATATGAGGGACATTTATGGCGCAACATGAAATTTGCCTGCGGTGGAGTCAAATTCACATGTCTACAGTAATTACCTTCTTTGTAAGAGCGTTCCGATGTGTGGTGGTCGTCAGTGCTACACACATAGTTTGGAGATGGAGCTATGGAGGTTGCTTGGGCTGAGTTTGTCCGTCTGTTCAGGGCGAAGTACATTCCGGAGCATGTGCAGGATCGCATGGAGCAAGAGTTTCTGACATTGACCCAGAGGTCAATGAATGTGCTTGAGTACGAGGCTAGATTTGCGGAGCTGTCCAAGTATGCGCCCCACATTATGGCAGATGAGCGGAGGAAAGTAAAGAAGTTCATTATGGGGTTGAAGCCGTCCCTGAGGACTAGACTGGCGGCTTTTGGGCATCGATCCATGGAGGAGCCTTTGCCAACGGCATGCATGCAGGAGGCAGAGATGGAGTTGTATCTAGAGGAGAAGAGGGCTTCTTTGAAGAGGCCAGGATCAGCATTCCAGCGGCAGGACAAAAAGAAGAAGGCCCCAGCTTTTCAACAGAGAGCAGTGGTACCAGCGAGAGTGGCAGCACCGACACCAGGCGGAGACAAAGTTGCAGAAAAACCCTTGTGTACTCAGTGTGGGAAGCGTCATGGAGGAGAGGTTTGTTGGGTGACTTCTGGGAGGTGCTTGAGGTGTGGTGATAAGAACCACAAGATCAGAGATTGTTCGAAGATGGCACAGCAGACTGCAGTGGCAGCAGCACCAGCACCAGCTAGACCGGCAACGAGAGCAGCAGGGAGACCGAGGGCCCAGGCTCGAGTGTTCGCTTTGGCGAGTGCGGCGACCCTCCTTATATCGGTACGATTATACCAATCCACATCGGTATAGTGAGTCTCGTCACAATGGGACATTTACCCAAGCACTAACACACATGATTGAGAAGTACACAAATATGAATACAGAGTAGCGGAAGTAAAAGAACTACTGTCTTTTCATTTCATCATCCACATTAAACATACATGATCCATATAGCAATTTAAGGAACTAAGTCCACATAATGAAATACAAATTTCAAATACATTGTTCATCCACAAATTTCATAAGCTTCAATTTCATAAGTCTCAATTACATATTATGAAAGTGAAAGTACAATGATGGTGACTCCACAACACTCTACTCTCCTCGCTCGGGTCACTCTCAACGGTCTCCTCCAAGGAAGTAGGGTCACCTGCTAAACCTGTACGCCAAAGTAAGAGTGAGTCTAAAAGACTCAGCAAGTAAACTCCATACACGTCATACATGCATACATCACATGCAAGCCTTACATTCAATTGCATTAACTCAAAACAAGTAGCTTGGTTGAACAATGCTAAGAAAACAACCTATCATGATATTTCTACCAATTTCGTAACACAAGATACATGGTTTATGTCATTCCAAAATAAAATACCTACCGCATGCTTTCTACTCATTCATTCATATGAGAGCTACACTTACATTTGACTACAACATGATAGCAAATTTGGCATGGGATTTTCACACATAAGAAGAAAATACCCCTAACATGGATTCTACACACTTTTGCACATATAAAACACTATTATAAACACATTAAGGTTGCTGTTTTGACATGAATCTAACATTATCATAACATAAATCACAAGTTCACATTTTAACACATTGGTTTCACATGTTTACACATTTACACGTTCGCATTGTTCACATTTACACATTACACATTCACATGTTCGCACTACACAATTTGCACATATACACATTCACATTTTCACATTTAATTGCCGTGACACATAGTCCAAACCACCACTAAAAGGACACATTCACATCACATAACACATAGACGCCACCTAGGCAACACAGTGACGGCTCTTGGCACTGCGCAGACCAGGAGAAGTACTCTCCACCCTAACTAGTGGTACTTATCCACCTCCAGAATTTCATCCTAATGCCCATAGGATTTAACACATTTGAACTTTCCTGTGGGGACTTTTTCATGGTACGGTTCCACAGCCCTCTATGGAAGCAGTGTCACACACGGCACATTTTACACATCCCGATTTTTAACACACACATTTCATACGGTTTACGCATGGCTCTGTTTTTCCCTAACTTGATACTACTGTTGACAAAATTTAAACACTCAGCAACTTACTCTAATCATGTTGAAAACACGTTATCCAACCATAATCATGTTAAGCACGCATTAATAGCTCATTTTCACATGGAAATTCCACAATGTACTCTGTTGTTGCCTAAATCATATGAGATTTTAACCACAGGCTATTTACAGGTTTCAAACCACACATGCAAATTTTCATATTTTTATGAACTATATTAAATTTACATAAAATAAAACATTTAACCATATGGCATTCATAAATCAGTTATCATGGAAGCATAATATCGAGGTCTGTTTTGACAGTGCACTAACCTGCATCTATCATTCATATTACCACAGAAGTTTTCCCCGAATTTATTTCACATCATACAATTTACTGTGAGTTTTACAAGAACCTACACATGTTTTCTATTTTCAGTACATAAATTGTAATAAATCACATGATCATGGGAAATTCCCAAATTTTCGGGACAGAGACTGACATACATATGTATGATCTAGAAAAATTATGGCATTCAAATTCTTCACGAATCAAGTGAACAGCAGGCTATCCTATCCAAGATCTTTATCTAACATGCATGTCAAATAAATGTAACCATTCATACTATTTACAGAGATTTACCACACTTCCACAACACATTCTATTATCTATATTAGATAACATACAACATTTAAATTATATCCTCATGCGAAGGAAATCCAGAAATTAATCGTATATCAGGAGGAATAGCTCACAGTTCCGTCCTGAAGAACTAAACGGCAAAGGCTGGCCGTTTACAGGGATTAACGGCAGCATCGTCTGCCGCCAACTGGAGATCTTAACGGCAAGGGGCCTCGTCGTTAAGTTTCTATCTGTGCAAAAACACAGACCGAGCTCCAAAGATAGGGAGAAATGTGGGGTTCCAGGACACGAATAAAATCCCATAAAATACCTAAGACCTACTGGACATGTACATGCACCACGGGGATGGGTTACTTGCCTTTAGAAAAACCTTCAAAGGGATCAAAAATGGTTGTTGAAGCTCTCCTTGGGCAGTGCCAAGAAGCCTCCACAAACTCCTTCCTCCGGGTTCTAGGATGAAGTAGCCTTCAGTCCAGCGTTGGGGAAGCCTTCCCCTATGTCCAATCTTCCTCCCAGTTGAAATAGCTCGCCGGAAGAAGCCTCAAATCGCAAGATCTGAGCTCTCAAAGTTCTGGTTTTCTCTTGTTCTCTCATAGCTAGGGTTTCCCTCTTTGCAAAGAGCCAAGAGAGCTCTTGCAGGTTGCAAAGGGTAGTGCTTTTATAAGATGGGGCTTGGGATCTCATGCAGTGCATGATGGGAGAGGTGAGAGTCGTTGGGGACATCTCCCCAATCGGTGAGCAAGCCCAACCCGGAATTTCAGGGTCTGCTGCGCACAGAAAATCAGAGAAGTAGACGTCCACATCCATGGCCGTTTACCTAATAGTTGGCGTCCATCGACATGGACGTTTACTCAACATGGACGTCCACTGATGTTGTCTCCAATTTGCTCTTCGGCCAAAACTTAAAACCCATGCAGAAAACCATATGTACACTATGCATATGCATGCAATATGTGTAGTATAACATACACACTACTACACCATGCAACCGAACAATATTTACAACTAACATACACATGCATACATAAGTACACCTAGCTAATATGTACGTAGATATCTACATATGCATACATGAAGTTACACACAAGCGTGACTCAACACGCGGCAAAACAAAATGACAAAAATTTCGAGGGTCTTACACCCTCTCCCCCTTAAGGAAACTTCATCCTCGAAGTTTAAACAACACTACTCGAACAAATGAGGATACTTCTTCCTCATCGCATCCTCAAGCTCCCAAGTAGCCTCCTCCCGCGAGAACTTCCGCCATAGAACCTTCACCGACGTAATACTCTTGTTCCGGAGATGCTGGACCTTCCGGTCAAGAATAGCTACTGGCTGCTCCACATATGATAGATCTGGCTGGATCTCCACTGGCTTGTGACTAATAACATGAGACGGCTCTCGAACATACTTCCTGAGCATAGATACGTGGAAAATGGGATGAACGCCAGCTAAAGCCGGAGGCAAAGCTAGCTCGTAAGCCACGCTACCTAAATGCCTGAGAATCTCATACGGGCAAATGAATCTGGGACTTAATTTGCTATGCCTGCCAAACCTGACGACACCTCGAGTAGGTGAAATCTTCAAAAAGACATGCTCACCCACCTCGAACTCCAAATCCTTCCTCCTGTTGTCGGCATAGCTCTTCTGCCTATCCTGTGCCGCAACAAGCCTCTTCCTGATAAGCTGAATCTTATCAGAAGTCTCCTGAACTAACTTCGGACCGATCAACTGCCTATCGTTGGTCTCCTCCCAACATAAAGGAGATCTGCAAGGCCTTCCATACAACGCCTCAAATGGAGCCATACCAATGCTCGCATGAAAACTGTTGTTATATGCGAACTCCACTAGAGGTAAATGGCACTCCCAATCATCCTTCCAATCCAGCACACACGCCCTCAACATATCCTCGAGCGTCTGGATAGTCCTCTCAGACTGTCCATCTGTCTGGGGATGAAACGCCGAACTGAGCTTCAGCTCCGAACCTAAAGCATCCTGAAGACCCTTCCATAACCTCGAAGTAAATCTCAGATCTCGATCCGAAATGATCGACTTCGGCACACCATGCAATCTAATAATGCTATTGACATACAATCTAGCCAAGCTCTCTACTGACTGCTTCTTCTTCATAGGCAAGAAGTGCGCAGTCTTCGAGAATCTATCTACGACTACCCAAATCGAGTCATTACCCCGTCTGGATCGAGGCAAACCCGAAACAAAATCCATAGTGACAGCTTCCCACTTCCATACTAGGATTTCCATCTTCTGCATAAGACCAGATGGTCGCTGCGGCTCGGCCTTCACTTGCTGACATACTAGGCACTTAGATACATAATCCGTTATATCTCTCTTCATGCTGGACCACCAAAAGGACCTCTTCAAATCCTGGTACATCTTAGTGTTACTCGGATGAATAGAGAATCTCGACCTATGAGCTTCTGCTAAAACATGCTCACGGACATCTACAATGTCAGGAACACATACTCGGTGATGGAATCTAATCACGCCATCCTCATCGCGAGCAATGCCTGCCTTGCCCACTAACTCTTGGAGTCTAGGGTCGGCTTTCTGTTGCTCGATCACCTCATCCAACACCGAAGACCTAAGGGACAACTGAGCCACAAAAGCCTGACATAAGGGCTCTAACTCAGTCATCGCACACGCCGCATCCTCCAACATCTTCCAATCCTGCTGGAGTAAAAACCTCCTCCTGCTAAGAGCATCCGCTACAACATTCGCCTTTCCTAGATGATATTGAAGATCGAAGTCATAGTCCTTGAGGAACTCAATCCATCTCCTCTGCCGTAGGTTTAGTTCCATCTGGGAGAAGAGATACTTCAAGCTCTTATGGTCAGTGAACACCTCAAATCTGACACCATAAAGATAGTGCCTCCAGATCTTTAGTGCATGAACCACTGCCGCAAGCTCCAAATCATGAGTCGAATAGTTACTCTCATGCTCCTTCAATTGGCGTGAAGCATACGCCACTACCCTTCCTTGCTGCACTAGCACACAGCCTAAGCCAATCCAAGATGCATCCGTATAAATGGCAAAACCTTCAGCACCACTAGGTAATACCAATACTGGAGCGGAAGTAAGTTTAGCCTTCAATAATTGAAAGCTACTCTCACATGTCTCAGACCACACAAACTTCACCCCTTCCTGGTAAGCTGAGTCAATGGGGCGGCGATGGATGAAAATCCATCAATGAATCGCCGATAGTAACCAGCCAAACCAAGAAAACTACGAATCTCCGAAGGGGTCTTGGGGGTCTCCCAATCCATAACTGCCTGGACCTTTGCTGGATCAACTGCTACACCAGCACCGGAGATAACATGCCCAAGAAAATGAACCTCGCGCAACCAAAAATCGCACTTGCTGAATTTTGCATACAGCTTGTGCTCACGGAGAACCTCTAACACTACCCTCAAATGCTGACGGTGTGTGGCCTCATCCAGAGAGTAGACCAACACATCATCGATAAATACCACAACAAAACTATCTAAGTACGGCCTAAAAACCCTGTTCATGAGATCCATGAACGTTGCAGGGGCATTGGTCAATCCGAAAGGAAGGACCAAAAACTCATAATGTCCATAACAGGTTCTAAACGCCGTACTGATGATAACCAGATCGCAAATCGATCTTAGAAAAGACTGATGCATTTTGCAGCTGGTCAAACAAATCATCAATACGAGGTAAGGGATACTTGTTCTTCACTGTCACTTGGTTTAGCTTCCTATAGCCGATGCATAACCTAAGTGATCCATCCTTCTTCTTTACGAACAAGACAAGTGCGCCCCAAGGGGAAACACTAGGGCGAATAAATCCCTTAACTAGCAATTCCTGCAACTGCCTCCTTAACTCGACTAACTCCACAGGTGCCATCTAATATGGAGCCTTCGAGATAGGAGAGGTGCCCGGAAGCAACTCTATGGTGAACTCTATCTCTCTATCCGGTGGCAATCCAGACAAATCATCGGGAAGGACGTCTGGAAAATCTTGTACTACCTCGATCTCTGCAAGAGTAGGTGACTCACCAGCCTTGGGTACTAACACTACGCTGGCAAGAAAAGCGTCACAACCCTTGTTTACCATGTGCATCGCCTTCATGGCAGAGATGACCAACTTTCCCGCCAAGTTTCTTGGCAAGGGATGAGAGAACTTGTCCTCACCAGGAATGCGAAAAACAATCCTCTTCCGACGATAATCTACTAATGCATAGTGCTCCTCTAGCCAATCCAGACCAAGAATAGCATCATAGTCCTTCATCTTTAGCAAGAAGAAACACCCATCTAAAACCCTATCCTCAATACACACAGGTAACGACGGAATAGACTTCCCAGTCGATACCGTACCTGCAGGTGTGTGTACAGACAATAGGACTTCCAAATCCTCAGACTCTACGCCTGACTCTATAGCTAACTGCCTAGCAAACCGCTCAGAAATGAACGAGTGAGTGGCACCCGTATCAAACAAAACCCGAGCATGCACACCTAGAAGTAAAATCGTACCTTCGGTGACATGCTTCGCCTGCTCGGCATCCTCTCGTGCTAGGGCAAACACTCGAGCTTGGGCTCGAGGCCTTCCTGGTCTTCCTGTAGATGGCGCTGCTGCTGCTACCACTGCTGGGGTTGGCGCTCCATGCTGGACTTCCTGCTGAAGTCTCGGACAATCCTTGATCTTGTGGTCACTGCTCCCGCACTTCAAGCATTTTCCCGCTACCATCCAACACTCCATACCACCGTGTGTCTTCCCGCAATGGGGCACTCCTTCTTCACACTAGGGGAACGTTGAGAAGGTACCTGAGTACTGCTGGCTGCCACTGGATGTTGCGGTGTCTAGTACGCTGCCTTCTTCTTATCCTACCACTGGAAAGGGGCCGCAGGTCTCTTCTGCAAAGCTTTCTTCTCCTCGAGGTACTGCTCCATTTCACCCTCCTACCTACAAGCAGCGCTAAGGGCCTCGTCCAAGGTACGATGATCGAACGCCACTAGCCTTGTCCTCAGTGATGGCTTAAGGCCCATCACAAACTTCTTTGCCTTCATGCGCTCATCAGTTACTATGTGAGGTGCATACTTAGATAACTCAGCAAACCTGGCCTCATACTCGAGTACAGTCTTGGAGCCCTAAGTCAAGGAAAGGAACTCCTGCTCCATCCTATCCTGGATATGCTCGGGGACGAACTTGGCCCGAAAGAGCCTCACAAACTCATCCCAAGCAACGTCAATAGCACCGTCCTCGAATCGGGTACGTAGTAAGGAAGCCCACCACACATCAGCTCTCTCTTGTAGCATATAGGTGGCTAAAGTAACCTTGTCCTCGTCCGCACACCTAATAGCTCGGAAGATCTTCTCGATCTCCCTCATCCAGCTCTCAGCTAGTAATGGGTCTCTCTCCCCCTTAAAAGAGGGCGGCAACATCCTCTTGAATCTTTCCATGATGGAGGGTCCACCATGGTCCTGAGCCTGGGGAACTGGAACCTGGGCCTGCTACAACAAACAACAGCAATGCATATTCAACACAACATCATGCAATTAAATAAAACAGACTACTCTTTATTTTATTATTCCAACCTGAGCCTCCATCTGAGCCTGGAGTGCAGCCTGGGTGTGGGCCTACGTCTGCATGGCCTGCACTAGACCCTGCATGAACACTCCATAATCCACAAGTGGCGGTGGGGGAAGTACAGGACCCTGAGGTGCCGGGACCTGCTGCTCAGTCTGCTCCTCACGCCTCGACTCGCCCTCATGAGCAGGAACACCACCACGTCTACCGCGTGAAGCCATATGCTGCAGTAATTTAGCCACTATTAGATACTACGTTATTTAGTTCCTAACCACTTTCTTATCTATCTTTCATTCATTATTAATCAACTCTACACACGTGGACAACTCTATAAGGACTTAGCATGTAATGGAGATGATGACTTATGTATATTTATGTACAATCTCAACCAGTCTCTCTGATACCAATCTCTGCGGCGACCCTCCTTATACCGGTACGATTATACCAATCCACGTCGGTATAGTGAGTCTCGTCACAGTGGGACATTTACCCAAGCACTAACACACATGATTGAGATGTACACAAATATGAATACAGAGTAGCGGAAGTAAAAGAACTACTGTCTTTTCATTTCATCATCCACATTAAACATACATGATCCATATAGCAATTTAAGGAACTAAGTCCACATAATGAAATACAAAATTCAAATTACATTGTTCGTCCACAAATTTCATAAGCTTCAATTTCATAAGTCTCAATTACATATTATGAAAGTGAAAGTACAATGATGGTGACTCCACAACACTCTACTCTCCTCGCTCGGGGTCACTCTCAACGGTCTCCTCCAAGGAAGTAGGGTCACCTGCTAAACCTGTACGCCGAACCAAGAGTGAGTCTAAAAGACTCAGCAAGTAAACTCCATACACGTCATACATGCATACATCACATGCAAGCCTTACATTCAATTGCATTAACTCAAAACAGGTAGCATGGTTGAACAATGCTAAGAAAATAACCTATCATGATATTTCTACCAATTTCGTAACACAAGATACATGGTTTATGTCATTCCAAAATAAAACACCTACCGCATGCTTTCTACTCATTCATTCATATGAGAGCTACACTTACATTTGACTACAACATGATAGCAAATTTGGCATGGGATTTTCATACATAAGAAGGAAATACCCCTAACATGGATTCTACACACTTTTGCACATATAAAACACCATTATAAACACATTAAGTTTGCTGTTTTGACATGAATCTAACATTATCATAACATAAATCACAAGTTCGCATTTTAACACATTGGTTTCACATGTTTACACATTTACACGTTCGCATTGTTCACATTTACACATTACACATTCACATGTTCGCACTACACAATTTGCACATATACACATTCACATTTTCACATTTAATTGTCGTGACACATAGTCCAAACCACCACTAGAAGGACACATTCACATCACATAACACATAGACGCCACCTAGGCAACACAGTGACGGCTCTTGGTACTGCGGAGACCGGGAGAAGTACTCTCCACCCTAACCAGTAGTACTTGTCCACCTCCAGGATTTCATCCTAATGCCCATAGGATTTAACACATTTTGAACCTTCCCGTGGGGACTTTTCCACGGTACGGTTCCACAGCCCTCTATGGAAGCAGTGTCACACAGGGCACATTTTACACATTCGGATTTTTAACACACACATTTCATACGGTTTACACATGGCTCTATTTTTCCCTAACTTGATACTACTGTTGATAAAATTTAAACACTCAGCAACTTACTCTAATCATGCTGAAAACACGTTATCCAACCATAATCATGTTAAGCACGCATTAATAGCTCATTTTCACATGGAAATTCCACAATGTACTCTGTTGTTGCCCAAATCATATGAGATTTTAACCACAGGCTATTTGCAAGTTTCAGACCACACATGCAAAATTTTCATATTTTTCTGAACTATATTAAATTTACAGAAAATAAAACATTTAACCACATGGCATTCATAAATCAGTTATCATGGAAGCATAATATCAAGGTCTATTTTGACAGTGCACTAACCTGCATCTATCATTCATATTACCACAGAAGTTTTCCCCGAATTTATTTCACATCATACAATTTACTATGATTTTTACAAGAACCTATACATGTTTTCTATTTTCAGTACATAAATTGTAATAAATCACATGATCATGGCAAATTCCAAAATTTTCGGGACAGAGACTGACATACATACGCATGATCTAGAAAAACTATGGCATTCAAATTCTTCACGAATCAAGTGAACAGCAGGCTATCCTATCCAAGATCTTTATCTAATATGCATGTCAAATAAATGTAACCATTCATACTATTTACAGAGATTCACCACAGTTCCACAACACATTCTATTATCTATATTAGATAACATACAACATTTACATTATTTCCTAAAGTTGTGTTTTGTCTGATTTAAGATAAAAAAAAATTGAAAAGCTCAAGAAGTCCTATTTGTAGATACCGCTTCGAGTCCATCCGGAACCCCAAGTGTCCACAAAGAGGGGGATATGATAAAAAATGGGGAAAAGAAAAGATCGTGATCGCCAGGTACGTGAGGGTACGAATGGAGGTGCACGACAAGGGGTGCGGGTGGAAGAAGTGATCGCGGGGAATACCTATTGGAGCGTGGGGAGATTGCGCGAGGGATGTGGGTCCTTTCTTCCTCTACAAGCACGGCCGGCCGTGGTAGAGGGTGTTTTCCTCGTTTGATTACCCTGACAAAGAAAAAGAGAAGGAAGAGAAAAGGGGATTAGCCACGTGTGTGGTATACAATTCTAAAAATAAAGAATGAATGAAATGAAGGGCATGGGGAACGACTTACCGTGTGGTGGCTTTTAAACCCCTAAAATGTAGGTGTGTGTGTGTGTGTATGCATGCATGTGTGTGTGTAAAAAATGGAGTATGGGGCCACGTGGGGCCCGGAGGAGTTGAAATGTAAATAAAAGGGAGAAAGTGGAGGGGTTGCTTCCCCAAAAGTGAATGGCGCGGTGGCGTTGCCAGTTCGACGGACGGAGGAAGAGGAGGAAGATGCTCCCGCTTCGCTTCGAAGTACATAGAGGACGACGTTGAAGGAGCGCTCCTCCGCCTTGTGCCGATCGGGTGGATGGGATAGCTCGGATGGCGTGGCGGGCCTCCTTGGTCCGGAGCTGAGGCGGGAATCCGGCAGGGCTTCGCCGCTCTGAGTGGACCCCCCCCCCCTACAAATGACCCTTGGGGGTCTATTTATAGGCATCAGACGCTTGAATCACGTCGGCTACAGCGGATGCAACTATAAGAGTTAATCGCATCCACCCCGGCCGCCGCGATAAGAAACGCGTCCGTACTGGCTGCCGCGATTAGGAAGCGCCGCATTTGTCGCTTGATTTAACATAAAGCGCGATGATTGCGGTATGGCGGCCATGTTCAGAATCACGTCGGGGATGACCGCCGCGTTCTTGAAATGCGTCGGCCAACCCCGCCGCGACTTCGTTTTAGGCACGTGGGCCATAAATGCGACGACTTCCAGGGTCTAGCGTGTCAGGCCTAGGACCTAATCGTGTCGGCCTGGTTGGACGCGATTCAGAGATTTCGCGTGACTCTGAGGTCCGGGCACTCGAGTGCGATGACTTTTGGGGCCTAGGGCTAATTGCGTCGGTCCTGGCCAACGTATCTCTGATTTGAAATGCGTCGGGCCGGCAGGACGCGATAAGGTATTTATGAATTTTATTTATAAAAATCTGCCAAAACCAACATTGGAATCGCGGTGCTCACAGCGGATGCGTTCATGAAATGGCATTGGGCATTTTCATAATCAAAATAGACAAATTCCTTGTCGCGTCGCGGAGGGCCGCCGCGATAA
Organism: Colocasia esculenta; assembly: GCA_014218235.1. Lineage (NCBI taxonomy): Eukaryota > Viridiplantae > Streptophyta > Magnoliopsida > Alismatales > Araceae > Colocasia > Colocasia esculenta. Next base: position 31,530,461 of record CM024759.1, read on the forward strand.
GCATCCCTTGGCCTTGTCGCGCCTAAGATGCCCGGCGCGACTTGGAGCGTCTGCCTTGCCGAACGCGTTTCAGCTATCTTCATTAACGCATCCAGTAGGCCCGTCGCGACACCATGATCACGCCTCGAAGACCCGTTGCGACTTGAAATGAATGCCTATAGACCCCCGACGAACCTTGGAAATGGAGGGGAAGCACCGGGGAAGAACGGGTGACATCTGGAAATATTGGAAAACTACTCTTGCAAGGCAATATGAGGGTCATTTGTGGCGTTATGGCGCAACATGAAATTTGCCCGCGGTGGAGTCACATTCGCATGTCTACAAATGCCACGCCTTGGCGTCTGCTTTGCAGGGGAGCGAAGCGAAGGGACACGAAGTGGAATGTAATGGAGTGAAATGGAGTGAAAAGAAATGAAGTGTAGCGAAGTGGAGTGTAGCGGGAGCGGACTGAAAAGTAGACGCCAAGGTGAAAAATAGACACGTGGAGCAATTGGGTGACTGCCACCTGATGAGAGTCTTTTACCAACACCCAAGGAAGTCACCACTAGGAAGAAGACCTAAAGAAAGAAATGTTTGGATTGGAAAGAAGAAAGTGTGCGCACGAGGGGCACGACTGGAGATGTGTACGTGGTACACGACGGAAGGTGCCACGTGGGGCATGAAAGGAGAGATCAACTTCCAGCGAAGGGGAAGTACCTAAGGACACGATCTGTTAGGTTGCACCATTGGGGGCGTCTACCACTGCCGCAGGTGGATCTACGGGAGAGATCAACTTCCAACGAAGGGGAAGTACCTATGGACACGATCCGTTAGGTTGCACCATTGGGAGCGTCTACCACGGCCGCAGGTGGATCTATGGGAGCAGAGACGAAAATAGAGGGATAAATCTAAACAGTGTTTCTTAAGGAAATCAGCCTGGAGGTGTCAACAAAGGGAGTTAGGTATTCGACCTTGAATGGAATATTTCAAATATTGCTTTGGAGTTGGAGGTGCGAATGGCCCTCAAGTTGCATTGGAAGAGTGGTTTTCCACTGTGATTTCAATATGCATGTATGCTGGGTTAAAAAGAAAAACAGGTTAAAAGGAGTAGGAAATAACCAAGGATATTATTGTTATGATGGCGTTGAGTCAGGACCGGGGGGTATGCATGGGTCCGTCGTCCTCAGGTGCCAAGCGTAACGGCCTATCCGCGCAACTAAGGATCCTCTAGGATAATCATTATTTTTGTTAAAGGGGAACTCAAACCCCATATTCCTCAGAGCCACAAGGTCCTTGGTATGCTCTAAAGGTATACATTATAGATAACTTGATGGTGGGGGCAGCAGCTACAGCCTGATGTAGCGCCAAATGAGGTAACTCGAATCCTGTGCTTAAAACTCATTAGCCAAAAAAACACAGATATCATGGAAGAACAACATTTATAGCATGGAGCATGCATAAAGTAGTCAACAACAGATGCAGCTCAAATAGTTTTGTTTTCTTAAATCATGAGGGTAAGTGTCCTTTGGCCAAGGAGTTTTGGAGTTCAGGATGGGAGGAATTGTGTCAATCTGACGCAGACAAGAGGCAATGTGCTTGCCATGCCATCATGATTTTTTTTTTCAGATTTTAAAAGTATTTGAATTTTTATGGATTTTGAGATATTTGAATTTTTGTTGGGTTTTTAGAATGTTTGAATTTTTATGGAGATTTTTGGAAGTATTTGGATTTTTTGTTAATTTTGAACATATTTGAATTTTTTGTGATTTTGGAAATATTTGAATTTTTATGGAGATTTTTCTTGAAAATATTTGAATTTTTGTGGGTTTTGGGAGTATTTAGATTTTTTATGATTTTGAAATTATTTTGTTTTTTGTTAGGGTTATAAAAATTGACTGGCGAGGGGTCTTTGTTACCTCCCGTTTCATTAAGGAATGCCTAGAGTAGGGCGTGCGTTTTAACGTGGTGCCCACGGCTGATTGCACGTGGTTGACGGTACCACTATCAAAGCCATGCCTGAAAAGGCGACTATGTCTGGCGGGGAGAAGGGGAGAAAATTTGGAGATAAGCTTGATATGGGTGTTCGAGGAGTTGGGTTTGACTTCCTTCCCTGGCACAACCGTCAGAAGGTTCAGTCTCATTAAGCACTGGGGCTTATTATTTTGGAATCTTGAGTGATGACCATTTGATTGTGGGGACATGCGTACGACCGGGTCCATTTGGATCTCCGCGAAGACTTTGCCACTCTTTGCCATGCCCTATTAACTTGATTTGTTTTTTATTTTTGCATGCTTACGGCCAGGTCCATTTGGATCTCCGCGGGGACTTTGCCACTCTTGACATGCATTGTTGACTTGATTTTTTTTGTCATTTTAATTGCCCATTTTTGAGACGTCCTCTTATGACGGAGTGTTTTGCGTTGGTTGCCTTGCCCAGACTACCTCTACTACCCATATTTTGGCCAAATAAGAGGAGAAACAGACTTTTGTGCCTTTCAGGCATGGCTGTGATAGTGACGGTGTCTACCGGAGAAATTGGCTTTGGGCGCCGTGAGGTGTGTGAAGTGCCCATGCTAAGGGCAAACCTTAATGACCCGGGAGGGAATTTTGGACTCCTTGCGTGGAGCTCTCATAACGGAAATGCTGCGATGGCATGGCAATGCTGAATATTTATCATTTTTTTTTTGGATTTTCAACATAAGAGTTTGGAAGGTAAAAGGAGGACGAATGCCCTGAGCCAGGGCAAGACTCGGGGTCTACAAGAATTTATATTTTTATTCAAAAATTAAAATGATGCGTGGGGACTGAAGCCCCGAAAGGAGGGTAGAGGGAGGGCGAATGCCCTGCATCAGGGCGAGACTCCGGGGTCTACAAGAATTTACAATTTTATTTGAAAATTAAAAAGACAAGTGGGGGCAAAACCCCGAAAGAGGGTAAAGGAAGGACGAATGCCCCTGCGTTGGGGCGAGACTCCGAGGTCTACAAGAATTTACATTTTATTTTGGAAATTTAAAGAAATACATGGGTGCTAAAGCCCCGAAAACAGTGGGAGAAAGGTCGGATGACCTGATTGAAATTGGAGAGGAGGGAATTGCGGAAAGACTTTAAAGACTCCGGCGGGGCCGGAGGGATTTGAAGAAGAAGGAGGGCGCGATGCCCTGCGAGAGGAAATGAATCTGGCGGGGTCGGAGGAGAGAAAGGAAAAAGCGGGCCGCGAGGGGCCAAAGGGGGAGGTGCGCCGCGTGGGGCGCAAGATGGAGAGGTACCGCGTGGGGCACAAGATGGAGATGTGCCTTGTGGGGCACTGGAAGGAGATGTGCCACGCGGGGCACTGAAAGGAGGTGTGCCACGTGGGGTATAAGAAGGAGACGTGCCACGTGGGGCACTGAAAGGAGTTTTGCCGCGTGGGGCACGGGGAGAAGTTGTGCCATGTGGGGCACGAAAAGAAGTTGTGCCGCGTGGGGCACGGAAAGGAGAATAAGGATTATACAAAGGGGTACGATGCCTAGTATAAGAAAATGAATCGTAAAAAAAGATGAAAATAAAATGCCTCATGCGACGACCCTCCTTATACCGGTACGATTATACCAATCCACGTCGATATAATGAACGTCGTCACAGTGGGACATTTACCCAACACTACCACTAGATTGAGATGCACACAAATATAGACATAGAACAGCGAAAGTAAAAGAACTAACTGTCAATTTTAATTCATCATCCACATTAGACATTCATAGCCCATATAGCAATTAAAGAAACTAAAGTTCACATAATGAAATTCTACATTCAAATTACATTGTTCCTCCACAATTACACAAGTCTCGAATTTCATACTATGAAAAAGAAAGTACAATGTCAGTGACTCCACAACAATCTACTCTCCGCGCTCGGAATCGCTCTCAACGATCTCCTCCAAGGAAGTAGGGTCACCTGCTAAACCTGTACGCCGAAGCAAGAGTGAGTCTAAAAGACTCAACAAGTGGTCCACACACATTATACATACACACATCATACACACATTTTACTCTTAATTACATCAATCAATACATGCGGCATGGTGGAACAATCTTTAAAGAAAGCCTATCATGATACCTCTACCAATTTCATAACACATGGTACATGGTTTATGTTATTCCACAATAATATACCTACCGCATGCTTTCTATACATTTACTCACATGATAGCTAAATTTATATCTACGTTGCAACATGATAGCAATTGAGACTTGAAATTTTACACATAAAGGAAGAACGTTCCTAACATGGATTCTACGTACTTTCCACATGCATATCATAATTGTAAACACAATAAGCTTGTTGTTTGACATGAATCTAACTCCATCATATCATATTTCACAATACTATCACATTGGGTTCACATATTCACATATTCACTTACACACTACACATTTTCACTTATACACAATCACATTATTCTCACTTAAATGCCGTGACACATAGTCCAAACCACCACTAGAAGGACACATATAGAACATTCACATAACACATAGACGCCACCTAGGCAACACAGTGACGAATCTTGGTACTGCGCAGACCGGGAGAAGTATTCTCCACCCTAACCAGTGGTACTTGTCTACCTCCAGGATTTCATCCTAATGCCCTTAGGATATCAAACACATTGAACCTTCCCGTGGGGACTTTACCACGGTACGGTTCCACAGCCCTCTATGGAAGCAGTGTCACACACAACACATTTTACACATTTTCCGATTTAACAAACACAATTTCACGCAATTTAGCACTTAGCTTCCATTTTCACCAGTATGCACATGGTTCAGTTTTCCCTAACATGATGCTACTATTAACAGAACTTTAACATTCAGAAATTTACCATAATCATGTTGAAACTCATTAACAATCTATAATCACATTAAGCATGCTTTAATAACTCATTTCTTCATGAAAATTTCACAATATCATCTACTGTTGCCCAAATCACATGAAATTTTTAACCACATGTTGTTTGCAGGTTTCAAATCATACATGCAAATTCTCATACTTTTCTGAGCTACACAGAATTTACAGAAAATAGAACACTCATTCGCATGCTATTCATAAATCAATTTATCATGGAATCACAACGTCATGGTCGAAACTAACAGTTCACAAATCTGTGTCCAACATTCACATCATCACAGAAATTTTCCCCAAATTTATTATGCAACCTACAATTTACTGAAAATTTAAAACATCCTACACATGCTCCCTATTTTTCAATACTGAAATTACAACTAATTGCATGGTCATGGGAAAATTCCCAATTTTTCAGGACATGGACTGACATTCATACACATCATCTAAAAATTTTATGGCATTCAAATTCCTCATGGATTATATGAACAGGAAGCTACCATGTCCAAGATCTTGTCTAACATGCATTTCAAATACATTTATCATTTAACACTATTTACAGAAAATTCACAGAAATGTCACAACACTCTTCATTATCTATATTATGTAACATATACAATTTACAATATATCATCATGCGTAGAAAACCCAAAAATAGTCATATAAGGAAGAACAGTTCACTGTTTTGTCGTGAAGAACTAAACGGCAAGGGCTGGCCGTTCATAGATGTTAACGGCAGTATCGCCTGCCGCCAACCTAGGATCTTAACGGCATGAGATCTTGCCGTTAAGTTCTTGTCTGTGCAAAACACATACTGAACTCCAAAGATCGGGGAATGTGGGGTTCCAGGACTCGAATAAAATTCCAAAAAAATGCCTAAGACCTACTAGACATATGTATGAACAATGGGGATGGGTTACTTGCCTCTGGAAAAATCTCCAAGGTGATCGAAATAGTTGAGGAAGCTCTCCTTGGGTAGTGCCAAGAAGCCTCCAAGATCTCCTTGCTCCGGGTTCTAGGTTTATGTAGACTGCAACCCGGCGTTGGAGAAGCTTTCCCCAACGTTCAGACTCCCCTCCAGTTGCAGTAGATCGCCGGAAGGAGCCTCCAGTCGCCGGATCAAAGCCCACAAAGTTCTGGTTTTTCTCTCTTTTTCTCACAGCTAGGGTTTCTCCTTGCCAAGATCCAAGAGAGCTCTTCCAGTCACAAAGAGGTGTTCTTTTATAACTATGGCCTTGGGGTTTTGCGCAGAGGGGATGGGAGAGCCGTTGGGAGACAACTCCCCAATCAGAGAGCAAGGCAAATCCGGGATTTCTGGATCTGCTGCGCACAGAAATTCAGAGAGATAGACGTCCACATACATGGCCGTCTACCTACCTTTTGGCATCCATCGACATGGACGTTTACTTAACATGAACGTCCATCCATGTTGCCGTCAACTTGCTCCTCGGCCAGGGCATGAAACCATGCAGAAAGCCATATCCACGCTATATATATACATGCAATGTATGAAGTATAACGTACACACTAACTACACCATGCAAATGAACATTATTTACAACTAAATATACACATGCATACATAAGTACACCAAGATATTATATACATAGATATCTATGTATGCATACATAATGTTCTACACAAGCATGACTCAATACGCGGCAAAATAAAATGACAAAATTCGAGGGCCTTACACCTCCTGTGGGGAGGGAATGTGGAGAACCCACGGGAAGGTGCTAAACAGCACGAAAGATGATGAAAAGGAAAAGGATGGAGGAGATCCCCTGGTCTTTCGCCTTTCCCGGCAATTAGGCTCCCGCTTGGGAATCGGCGTTTCGACGCTCAGGTACTTCCTCATAAATTTTGCCCAACGAGCAGATGGTCTTGCTCTTCTCACAGGGATTGAACGGATCTCAATGATTGGATTGTTGACCTTCGTCGGAGTTTCAAGCGACAGTGGCAACTCCCTTGGAATGTAGCGGAATGAAAGGGTGGGGAGTTCCACTGGTAGAGTTGGAAGCAACAATGAGGAGACCGTGCCCGAAGATTGTGTGACGTTGGTTATGGGAAGGGGCACGACCCCTTGGGTAATAGATTGTGCCAAGGATTTGGCTTTGGGATGCGTGAGCACAATCTAGATAGTTGACCCTTTCACTAGAGTGGGAAGGTTCACAACAATGTTGTGAGGGGTCATGAGAGCTTGGAGGGAGAGATTCCCTATGAGTATTTTGAATTGAACCCGGTTGGCAACGGGTATGATTGGCATAGATTTAGAAGGCCTCTTGACGGCCATGATTGGAGGGGAGGACTCCCTGTGAGGCCCCCGAATTTTGTTCACTTTATATTCTATATATGTGATGTTTATTTGTTCTTGCTTATATGGTGTATTAAAATTGTGCATATTATAATTATTTAATTACTCATGTGTATATGTATGTATATATATTATTTTTTGCGGATGAGTGCTTAGCTAATTTTATACATCATAGAATTTATTAAATCCTATGTATATTGAATTTAAGAGATGTTGTGCATATAATATGTAGTTATTTCTAAATATCTTATGGATATATATGAGTTTAATTCTGTGCATTCATTATCAACTGTTGAAGTACATAGTATATACATTTAAATCTATGCATGTGGTATGTAATTATGTTATGTACATATATAAATATATGTTTAACTTTGTGTATGTAATATCTACTTATTTTCGTGTTCATTAAATTGTTATGATGTGTTAATACATCTATTTTAAATGATTTGTTGTTTCTGGCCGAAATACCCGGTTGGCGATAGGATACTGTGCCGCTGACTTCCAGGCCAGGATTAGTGTCCAGATCGATGGACGCCAAACCCTCTGTGGGCGGCATCCTGGGTGGACGCCAACAACCTATTGGCGGCACCAGAAGTGGACGTCAAGTTTCCAGTTGTGTGACGGTTTCATATTTTGTAACGCTACGTTTCTTGCAGTTTCAGTTTAGGAAACCCATCATACGCATAGGTGACCTACCTTAATGCGTTTTCTAAACCCTTAGCCTATAAAAAACAGGAAAGACCGGATTCAAGAAGTTTAGACCTCTTCTAGGCTTGGTCGAGGAGGGGCTTCACGGCAAATCTAGATCCTTTAGATTTATTCCCAGGCAAGTAGCTTAAGGTCTCACTCCGTAGACTTGTCCTCTAGGGTTTGCATATTTTACGGATTTGTAAATCGCATCATGGACCCCCAATCACCTGTTTCTGTGTTAGGCCTACACGTTTGCAGACAGGAAGTAGACGGCCAACTTGTTGATGTCGAGTTCTTTTGTTGACGGCAGGACATTCCGCCGTAAATACTCTGACGACCAGGGCTATGCCATCAAGTTCCAGTTTTCTGTTAAAAACACCTGTAAATTCTGTACTGTGATTGTTTGTTCAGTGGTTCTGTACAGGTGAGAAATCAAGATTTGTTCAAATAGGGTGTAGGTCATATCATGAGGATCTACCAAATTTCTAGGCATGATAATAATTAGAAGGATTTCTGTTAATTGAGAATAAATATGTTTTAACTTGTGATAAATTCTGATTAAAAGGTTTGGTTGCATGTTATGGATTAAGGAATTTTAGTGAATCTTGGAATGACTGTTCTCATGTTTTAGATGCTAGAACCAACTTATTACTGTAAAACCATGCTTAAATGATTATTTATTAATTCCATGTAATCTGTGTTAAATATTAAAAATAGTGTTTTTACTCCGAAAAATGTGAAATTTTTCAGTATGTTCCCTGTATTGTATTGAACCGTAGTTAAAATTTAGTAGGATTCTAAGTATTGTGCAGAGTGCTATTAAATTCTGAATTCTTCTACACCATGATATGATAAAGTTAAATACAGAATAATTATGCATGTTGAGTGTTATTATTTCAGAAATTCTAATGAAGTTAGAACCACTGTGTGCATGTTTTATATCTGTTAGAATGGAAGGTTCACTGTCTACTATGTTCAAATTGAAATATCTTGTAAATTGCCTAAAATCTATGTTTAATATTAAAAATCATTTACTGCTTCTAAAATTCTGAAAATTTTCAGATATGTTTCTTATGATATCCATCTTGTGGTTAAAAGTTATATTATCTGAAACACTAACCTATTGCTATGATTTTTTGAATGATAAATGCATATAGAAATCAATAGACATGATAATGGATATGCATGTGAATTTGGATAGATGTAGTACCATGATAGGTGTGTTTTACAGTAGGATTGACTCAGAACTGAGAAAATATGAAGTGTGATAATAGTATTGTCATCCTGATAAATATGCATGAATGTACAAAAGAACATGATATAGTTATAGAAAATGTTAGTTTTGCATGTAATAGTTCATGATTGCATTAATATTATGTTATTGCATTCTGAAATGATTGACCAATAAGACATTGCTACTATAGAGATTTCCTACAGCGAACTACACCATGGATGCCCCTATGGTAATGGTTCAACTATATGAAATGACCTATTGAATCCGTGGGCAACGGATTGAAATCCGAGAGGTAGACAAGTTTAATGTTAAGGTGGGAAGGGCTTTCCCCGGTTTTGCGCAATAACCATGACTTCATCACTGTATTGCCTAGGTGATAAGTGAATGTCCATATGCTATATGAATCTCTATAATAGTGCGGGCTATGTCTTGGCAACTAAATGATGAATGACTACATGACTATATGCTACATGGACTACATGTTATATGATAAATGACTATATGCTATATGACTACATCTACATGTCTATATGCTACATGATTACATGCCATATGAAACTACATGTCATTTGTTATATGTAATATTTATTACATATTTAAATGATCACTTGCTCCATGATGACTAATTGAATGTGCATAATGTAGATTAAAGAATTACTTGAATTTGTTTATATACTACAGAACATTGGCTACATGATTTTGTTTAAATGCGTTCATAAGTGGTATCCATATGCTACATGTCATGAAAAAGGTAAAGCATGTGTTAACATGATCCATGTTAAATGAGAATAGATGTTACGTTAGTACCATGTATAAGATTTGTGAATTGTCCATGAGATAGTAATTACTTGATAAGCATGTGTTAGTATCATGTTATAACTTGAAAGGAAGTCATGTGTTATTGTTATATAAAATTATGAAATAAAAGTATGTAAGTATAAGAAGATCTCCATGTTATAAAGTATCATGTCTAGAAAACATTATTTACATGTATTAGTATAGTTTGGTTTAAAAGATTCCATGTTTGATTTATGTTATAGCATGAACATATAGGAGATAAATGTTAAAATTCTAGTAAGTTAGTAAAATGTTACATTATTAGGAAGCATGGTGATAAGTGTATGGTTTGTGATTTTAAGTTGCATACTGAGTCTATTGTGTAGACTCACCTTGCTAAACATTTCAGGAGACTTAGAAGTTGAGAACATGGCAAGATCCGGCGAGGAACGTGAAGATTAGATTGAAGACTTGTATTTTATTTGCTAGTAGGTGATGAAAATTGTAATTTGAACTTTGGTATTATTGTACTTGGGAAAACTGGAAACTGGCTATGTGGATGTCATGATTGATGTTATTTCTTTCATGGACTATATAGACTGTGGTATGTGGATTAAAAGTTGATGGATAAGAGTTGTAATTTCCACTGTAACATTTCATTCTATTATGTATATCTCAATCCATATGAATATCGTTGGGGTTCTCCCCTGTAGCGATTTACTCTCATCTGATGTGGGTTGGTATAACCGTATCGGGTGGAGTGGGTCGTTACACTCCCACTCGATAAATGTGCCCGGTATTTTGACAATGACCAGCATGCGAGGAATATAATCCTAGGTTTTAAAAAGTATGCCCGGTCCCGGGACTTCCTTCTACTGACGCTTGCAGCTCCTCAAATGTTTGCACCCACTCCGTTGGATGGGGGTGGATATGGTGGGTGTAATGGGGGGTTGTATAGCCAGTGACGGTGTGATGGGTATGAAGGGGAAGATTTGCTCGGGTTTGGTTGCCAATGGCGTAGGCGAAATGGGAGGTGTAATGATTGGTGTAATGGTGGGTGGAGGCTTAATTATGGAGGGTTTGGTGATAGTGGATGGCAGTGTGGGAGGTGTAGGTAAATGGCGTACGAACATGACCTCGGAAGGTTCATCGTCATAATGCCAAGTGGTTTCGGAGATGGGTTGGCTGTTGGCAACCTCGGCCCGAGCAACAGGCTAAGGTAGAGGTGGAGGTTGTTGTGGTTGTTGTGGTGGGGTCATGGGAGCTGGCATGGGGGCCGGAGCAGGTGCAACGTGGGGCACGGGAGCTTCTTCATTGATGGCAGGGGCATCGTAGGGCCCAGTTGGAGGTTGTTGAGTCTGAAAAGGACGAATCGGTGGACGCCTGGGTGGCGGCATGTTGTGGTAAATGGGAGTTGTGGAGGTGTATATGAAGTGGATGTTGTAGGGTGGTGAGGTGGATGGTGGATGGCATCTACTAATCCGTTCTTTCTTGGAATAATTTGATTAAACAGCTCTACGATCGGGGAATCCATCAGATGGGTCTGAATGTAATGACCCCGATCGTAGAGCTCCTCCATGGAGGTAATTTGGTTCATGGCCAGGATGTGCCTGAACCTTGGAGTAGAGTTGGAAATGATGATCTTGACTTGCTCTGACTCCGAGAGCTCGTGCTACAGTCTTGTGGCCATTGACCTCCATCCGTCACCAAATGTACAAATGGCTCGTCGGCCCCCATCTTCTGGATACTAGATCTGTGATAGAGACTAGGGGGCTGACGGTCTTTGTACCTCTAAAGGAATCTTTTATGCAGGGGCGGAAATCTCTGCCCACTTGGCTCTAAGGAGTAGAACCATTCGAGTGTCGGTGCAGGGCCATCAAGAGATTTATAAATAATGCCAATGTAATGGGGTCTCGGCCAACGAGGAAGACTCATGAGGAATTCCTTGACATGAAGGTAGGGATTACCGTGCCATTGTACAATCGGTACGAAGGCATCTCCAAAGGATGAATATAAATTTGTGGGAGAGCCGGCATGCGGCGACGGGATCACCCATGGAATTAGAAAGTTTGTTTATTTGACCCTCCAGATGGTTCAATTTCTGGAGAAGAGCATTTTGGAGTGGAGTGGGTTGCTGCTGGGCAAATGAGGGAGTACATGGGGGTGGCCATAAATTAGTGGGCCTTCCCAAGGGGTGGTCTGTACGGACCGGAGCACGGGAGTGCAAATGGCCATGGGGCCGAGGTGATGAAGAATGTACAGGGGTATGTGGCGAAGTCGCCGGAATATACAAAGGTGGGTGCCCAGGGAGAAGGAGAGGGAGAAGGAGTCACACCCTCAACCAAGGATTGTATGAGAATTAATTGTTGAGGGGTTAGCTGCTCTAGCGCGTGCGGACAGTTTGCCGGTGGAATCATGGTGGGGGGTAGGCTCTCGCCGGGTTTGAGTTGGAGGATAAATGTGAGGGGACATTAGATTGGTTACAGGGGTATGTGGCGAAGTCGCCGGAATATACAAAGGTGGGTGCCGGGGAGAAGGAGAGGGAGAAGGAGTCACACCTCAACCAAGGATTGTATGAGATTTTTGTTGAGGGGTTAGCTGCTCTAGCGCGTGCAGGACAGTTTGCACGGTGGAATCATGGGGGGGGGTAGGCTCTCGCCGGGTTTGAGTTGGAGATAAATGTGAGGGGACATTAGATTGGTTAGTGCGCAGTGTGCGCACATAACCATAGGAAGTAGAAGGCTGCCCCTCACGGTGGTGAGATGGATGGACATGGGACTGAAAAGATGGAGACTTGACATTATCCTCATAGTCCATATAAAAATTAGCATGGTGGTGTGGGTCCATTTTTAACAAACAAGCAAACAAACAAGTTGAACAAAGATTAAGCAATCAAGATGGGATTCAATCAAGTTGTGATGCTTACACTGATTTTAGGAGTTACACAATTAATTAATGGATAGAAAAATGTTGTCACTCCAGGTGAGATCCTAGTTGGGTAGAGTATGGAACTTCGGGTACAACTAGAATCACCTCTCACCATGTCACGCCCCGATATTTAACAGCGGAATAAATACCGGGGGACGTGAACGATACAAACAGATGTATCACAGTTGAATAGTGTAGAGTCACGATTGAACAAAAGAACACATTTGAGACCATAAGATGGTCATCCAAAAATATACTTTATTCCATTTCAGTCAACTAATTACAACCTTACATGGAGAGAATCAACTGAAAGATTTCCTATTCAATAAAACTTCTAGAAAAGTTCAATATACATAGGACTACTCAATGTCTATTTTAAAACTGTCATCTACTCATATGGCGGGTGCTCATCACTCTTGCCCTGCCCCATCGGACTCCACTGGTTCTTCATCCTCCTGAAAAAGGGCAGGATGATAGGGTGAGCGAAACTAGCTCAGTAGGATTTTACATCTCAATATCGTGCGGGCACTAGTATACATGATTAACATTTTAAAGGCCAGATATGAACATGAGGACAATGCATGCAATACTAACAGATGATAGCAAAGTAGAACGGATATCATTTCAGATCAATGTCGAGTTGCATATATACAGTAGACGATATTTCAAGAATAGAATCGTATCAAAGAGATTGGCCATATTCAGATAGATATCATGCGTTCAATGATCAGACGTATCATATCAAATCAATCATATCAGATCAAATCAGACTTATCATACAAGCAAGGAATTCACAATAATCTTGCTTATTTGTTTGTGCTATGCCAAGCACCAGAAGTCCATACTCCCTCGGTTAATAAGTACGTTGGGGTGCTCCTCCCCAGGACCGGACCAGGCCTTTTTTTTGCACAGGCATTGGATCAAATTTGGACGGAGTCCCACGTTGTGCCGAACAAACAGATTCATATTATGGCCACAGAGTTCAATAACAAGCTCGTAGTAAAAGAAACATGATCATTCATAGAGTCAAGGTATGACAAATAGCTCAAGAGAACAAGGCAGGATAACGACGTATCTTATGTTCATAATTCATTAAGTCTGACATGAGGATGTTTCAAAAGACAGATCATATGCAGAACATGTGCTCTCAATTTCCCAAGAAGGGTGTGCCTATTCGGCAAATGTAAGTGACGAGTTACGGATCTTTCCTATCATGTATGCAATGACAAATGATTATTTGAACATGGAAAAAATAAGACTATTGAAACTCATATGCAAATTATGACATTAACTCCACTAGCAAGTCCCACCAACATGTATTCATCCCCACCCATATCATATTCTTATTTCAATTGACAATAAGCAAGATCACAAGATAATCCAATGGACATAAGTCAATCACAATACACATTAGAACGTATCATATCATTACATTTTTTTCAATGGGGTTGATTTATTTTAGGTCCATGCATACCATAACATCATACACATGGTAGTAGACATCAAGAAATGGTCAGACCTAAAATATGCAATTTTTGTAAGGGTAGTGTCGACACTAGATCAAGTAGTGTTGACGCAATGCTTCAAATACAAGGCAAAATGATCAAGTAGTCTCGACACTAGATCAGGTAGTGTCGACACTAGAGACAGCTCCCAGAAAACCTTCTGGCCAATCTGGGACAGTGTGTCGACACTAGATCAACTAGTGTCGACACTAGAGGCTTCCCAGAACACCTTTTGGGCTGTTTTGGGACAGTGTGTCGACACTAGATCAGATAGTGTCGACACTAGTGCCTCCCAGAGAAAAAAAAAACATAAGTCAGGGTGTAACCAGAAAACACGTCTCATGCAGCGATTCACTTTCCACTCTTGTAACTCTCTAACGAATGATATTAGACAAAACGTTCAACACAAAGATGAAGAAGAGCAACTAGTAGAAGAACTTTTAGTTGGGGGTTGACTAATTCGGTTTGAATCCCGAGAAACATATGCAGAACATAAAGTAAGTGCATCCCGAAATCGCAGTATCATGCAAAGACTCTTAGGGGTTTGACCTAATTCGGTTTGAATCCCGAGGAAACATATGCAGAACATAAAGCTAAGTGCATCCCGAAATCGCAGTATCATGCAAAGACTCTGTTACCATGATTATAACTCTCTAACGAAAGACTTTTAGACAAAACGTCCAACATAAAAGATGATCGTGACTACAAGTAGAATAACATTCATGAAGGAAGTTTAGTCTAATTCAGTGTCAAATCGCGTGCACAATAAGAAGAACGGGAAAAGCCCTAACTGTGCGAGACTTCGGGAAAACTACGAATACACAACGTATACTCCATGAAAACTAGTCAAACCAAGTGCAAATGAACCCAGACTCAAAGAACTACATGATGGTGTCGGTTTCCTTTAATCTTGGCCCGAGAACACCTACCTTTGAACGCTAAGAACTCTTCTGCAGTTTCTGGGTTGATGCAGAGCGAGGTTGAGGAAGACCACGATTTTCCCCAGTCGTTCTCCACTTCCCCAGCGCTCCAAACTTGCTACTCTCGACCCCAACTTGTTGTTAAACCTTTCCCAAGAGTTTAGGGACGAGTTATTATAGTTTTAGGGTGTAGTTATGAGTCCTAACGGGACTAGGAAAGGAGGCTGCGAATTCTGCTTCCTTCTTTCCAAAAATCTGGGATTCTCCCACCCAAAGGAGGTAGCAACGGTTTAGGAAACCACCAATTGGGGTTGGGTTCGATTTTTCGGGGTGTTACATCCTCCCCTAGTTCTTAAGTTTTTTCTTGGTCATTCCCTCTGTTTCCCACATAATGGTGTAGTTTGTACCTGAAAATAGTTCTGGGTAGTTTTTTCTTCATTCTTTCCTCTGTTTCCCACGTAGCATTGGTAACTCCCTCTCGACTCCATTGGACCTTCACCATAGGTATGGTACGATTTCTGAGTCGTTGAATCTTCCGATCCAACAGTTTGATCGGCTTCTCTTCATAAGTCAGGTCCTCCCGAATCTCCAAGTCCTCATGGTTGATTACATGGTAGGCATTGAATAAGTACTTCCTCAGCATGGATATGTGGAACACATTATGCATGTTCGCCAGCTGTGGAGGTAGTGCAAGTCTATACGCCACTTGACCAATCCTTTCTATGATTTCAAATGGCCCTATGAATCTGAGACTTAGTTTTCCTTTGATCTCAAATCTTTGTATTCCCCTTGAAGGTGAGACCTTCAAGAACACATGTTCGCCAACCTGAAATTCTAGTTCTCTCCTTCTCTTGTCTGCATAACTCTTCTGCCTAGATTGTGCTATCTTTAGACGTTCCCGGACAATTTGAACCTTTCTGACAGTCGCCTCAATTAAGTCGGGTCCAACCCATTGGTTCTCCCCAACCTCTTCCCAGCAAAGGGGTGATCTGCAACTCCTGCCATATAAGGCTTCAAACGGAGCCATCTTGATACTTGCCTGATAACTGTTGTTATATGCAAACTCCATCAGGTACAACTGATCATCCCATCGACCTCTAAAATCTAGCACCAGAGCACGAAGCATATCTTCCACAATTTGATTGGTCCTTTCGGTTTGTCCATCGGTTTGAGGATGGAAAGCAGTACCAAAGTTCAGCTTAGTACACATTGCTGCTTGTAAACCCTTCCAGAAGTGTGAAGTAAATCTAGGGTCCCGATCCGATATTATGTTAGATGAATCCCATGCAATCTAACTACTTCCTTAACATATAGTGCAGTCAATACATCCACAGACCAGGTACTCTTAATCGACAAGAAATGAGCCGACTTAGCCAAACGATCAACTACTATCCAAATCACATCCATACCACCTCTAGTCTTGGGCAATCCCATGATAAAGTCCATACCGATACTATCCCACTTCCATTCCGGGATTTCTAGTGGTAGCAGTCCACCAGCTGTACGGAAATGCTCGGCCTTGACTTTCATGCATGTCAAACAGTAATACATGATCGGCCACATCCCTCTTCATGTTTGGCCACCAGTACGACCTTTTTAAGTCTTGGTACATCTTTGTTGATCCAGGGTGGATCGTGTACCTGGATTGATGCGCTTCACTTAATATCTCTTCTTGAGCTCTCCATGATCAGGGGCACATGTTCTACCTCGAAATAGTAATCTTCCTTCAGCTAATAGAGTAAAGTCAGGTCTTTGTTCTAGCTTCTCCCTGATCTCAACTAAGAATGGATCCTCTCCCTGTTTCTCCTTGATTTCGGTCAGTAGATCGGATCATATCTGGAGATTGGAAATCATTACCTGTTTTTCCTTCTTTCCCATGTCTAAATTCAAGCTTGCAAATTGCTCCAGTAACTTCCATTCGCCCAACATCATACTAGCTAGCATAGCTCCTGGTTGTCTACTTAGAGCGTCTGCCACTACATTGGCTTTCCCAGGGTGATATTGGATGGAAAAGTCAAAGTCCTTAAGGTACTCTAACCACCTTCTTTGTCTCATGTTAAGCTCCTTCTGTGAGAACAAGTATTTCAAACTCTTGTGGTCAGAAAAGACTTTAAATTGCTCACCATAGATATAATGCCTCCAAATCTTCAAGGCGAATACTACAGCTGCTAACTCCAGGTCATGAACCGGGTAGTTCACTTCGTGGATCTTCAACTGTCTTGAGGCATAAGCTATTACCTTCCCTTGTTGCATTAAGACGCATCCCAGACCTGTTCCAGAAGCATCTGAATAAATTTCAAATCCTCCCTCTTCAGTGGGTAAGGCGAGGACAGGAGCAGCAGTCATACACTTCTTCAAGTTGTTAAAGCTTTCTTCACATTCATCGGTCCACACAAACATATTTTCCTTTCGGGTCAGCTTGGTTAACGGCACTGCAATCTTTGAGAAATCCTTTATAAACCTTCGATAATATCCTGCTAATCCTAGGAAGCTCCTGATCTCGGTGACACTTGTCGGTCTTTCCCATTTCAGCACAGCCTCAACCTTTAATGGATCAACAGCGATACCATCCTTGGTTACCACATGCCCTAAAAAGGATACATCCTCAAGCCAGAATTCACATTTACTTAGCTTGGCATATAATTTATTCTCCCTTAAAATTTGTAATGAAATCCTCAAATGCTCCTCGTGCTCTTCCTTTGTCTTGGAATAGATCAATATATCATCGATGAATACCACCACAAATTTATCAAGATATGGGCGATAAATGATATTCATCAACTGCATGAAAAATACAGGGGCATTTGTTAGTCCGAAAGGCATAACAATAAATTCATAATGCCCATACCTGCTTCGGAAGGCTGTCTTATGAATATCTTCTCCTTTGATCCTCAATTGATGATAACCGGATCTGAGATCTATTTTAGAGAAGTATCTAGCTCCAGATAATTGATCAAACAGCTCATCAATCCTTGGCAAAGGGTATTTGTTCTTGATAGTTAACTGGTTTAGTTGTCTGTAATCTATACATAGCCTCAACGACCCATCTTTCTTCTTGACGAAGAGGACAGGTGCACCCCATGGCGATGTGCTTGGTCGGATGAAACCCTTCTCTAACAATTCCATCAGTTGCTCTTTTAATTCCTTTAGTTCTGTGGGGGACATTCTATATGGTGCCCTAGATACTGGTGCTGCTCCAGGGACCAACTCGATGGTAAAATCGACCTCTCGCTCAGGAGGAATTCCTGGAAAGTCTTCGGGAAAAACATCAGTGTATTCGCTGACAACATGGATGTCCTCAACTTTGACTTCCTTCTTTGTGATGACAACAGCAGCAAGAAAGGCCATACAACCTTTCCTCATCATCCTTTTGTCTTGTAGAGCAGAGATAAGTGACAATCTTCTGCGGTTTCTATCCCCTGTGAACACTAATTTTGGGTAACAGCCAAAGGTTACCCGACTTCTCCTGTAGTTGATACTAGCCCCATGTTCAGACAACCAGTCTGCTCCCAGTATCACGTCATACCCCTCCATGTCCATACATATTAAATTTGCTGGTAGGTTTTAGGTTTCAATCAACACTTCACTAGATGGCATATGATTTGTAAGATTGGTGCCAGGACCAATCGGGGTTGACACAACTATTTCGGATTTCATTGGGACGGGATTCACAGGTAGGGTATCAACAAATGTTTGAGATATAAAGGAATGCGTAGCTCCCGTATCAAAGAGAACATATGCGGGTCGGGAAAGAATAGTAAGTGTACCTTCTACGATACCTCCTTCTTCAGCAGCTTCAGGTTCCTGAATAGCTTGCAAGTGGCCTTGCCTCTTCTGTCCATTCGGACGCTTGTCCTGAGGGGCTTGTTCTTTCAGTATTGGGCAGTCCAAGATCCTATGGTCACGACTACCACAGCGTAGGCATCTCCCTCGCGCTCTCCAGCATTGTTCAGACCGGTGACCAGCTTTGTCACAGTGTTTGCACCTTTCTCCCGTTGTCACCACTATCTGCTTACCTAACTCCTTTGGCTTTTTATCAGCTGGTTCATTTACTCCGCCACTGGGCCTTTTCTTCCCAATGGTCGGCTGATACCGTTCTGTGGAAGACACTTGCTCCCTTTTTACAGCTTTTCCCTTAATTCTTTCGGCAGTCTCCATGGCATCTTCCAGTAATTGAGCCTTCTTTACCATGTCAGCATAGGTTTGAATGTCCATTGGCGCCAGTTGAGTGATGAACTGGGGCCTCAAGCCATTCAGAAAGCGTTTTGCCTTCATCCTTTCTATCCCAATTAAGTGAACAGCATATCGGGACAGACGAGAGAATTGGGCCTCATACTCGGCCACATTGAGTCCTCTCTGCTTCAAAGCCGCAAATTCGGCTGCTTTCCGCTCCTGGACCCTCTTAGAGAAGTACTTGGTGTTGAAGTGCTCAATGAACTGAGCCCATGTTAGTTGCTGACCATTCATGTTGCTTCTACCGACTCCCACCATGCCCTGGCATCCTTTTCCAATTGGAAAGTCGCCAGTAGTATTTTGTTCTGGTCCGTGCATTGCATGACCCTGAATATCCTTTCAATTTCCTTAACCCATTGTTCAGCAACATCTGGGTCAGTACTCCCTCCAAACCTAGGCGGATCCATATTCTGAAAATTCCGATGGAGTTCACCGGCTCCGCGGTTACCTCCACCCTGGATGGCTTGCAGGATAGCCTGAGTCAAGTTCTGTATTGTTTATTCCATGTCCCTAGCCTAGGCACTTTCAGCGGCCATTGAGGTAATAAGTACCTTCAAGATATTAATATAAGTCAGTCATCTAAATATATCACATGTGACTCCTATTCCCATGGTTCTGCCCAAGCTCACATTAGGTACGACAGATTTTGACTCGTGTGATCTAGTTTCATCCTATGTTCCTATTCCCTTGGACCCTAAAGTTTAGGGCTCTGATACCAACTGTCACACCCCGATATTTAGCAGCGGAATAAATACCGGGGGACGTGAACGATACAAACAGACGTATCACAGTTGAATAGCGCAGAGTCACGATTGAACAAAAGAACACATTTGAGACCATAAGATGGTCATGTTAAACCACTCTCTATTTGTTCTTGTATTTTGGTGATAATAAAATTTATGATGTAACTTAAATTGAATATTTTGTTTCATCTGTGTCGCATCAATCTCATAGCAAAATGCTGAGTTTCACATTGATGCAATATGGCGCACTAAAATGATAAAATCGATGTTTAATCAATATACATCGATTTCAGTTTAAGTGCCAAATTAATAAGCGCTACATCGATTTGGTTTTAATTGATTTTATAAGCGCTATAACGATTTCTTAAGTGACCGCAACGATTTGCCAAGAAATCGGTCTCATAACGATTTCTTAAGTGACTGCAACGATTTGATAAGAAATCGGTCTCATAACGATTTCTTAAGTGACCGCAACGATTTTCCAAGAAATCGGTCTCATAACGATTTCTTAAGTGACCGCAACAATTTGATAAGAAATCGGTCTCATAACGATTTGATAAGTGAGTGCAACGATTTGCCCTCACATCAATTTGCCTTCTCATAACGACTTCATAAGTGATCACATCGGCTTGGGTCTCATAACGACTTCATAAGTGATCACATCGGCTTGGGTCTCATAACGACTTCATAAGTGATCACATCGGCTTGGGTCTCATAACGATTTCATAAGTGATCACATCGGCTTGGGTCTCATAACGATTTCATAAGTGATCACATCAATTTCTTCAGGTGATCACAACGATTTCTTTAGACCGTACGCATCGACTTGTCTTTCACATCGATTTGTTCATAAACTTGCAACGATTTACTTGTAAATGAACAACGATTGTATAAGTCATATTCACATAGATTTCTCTTGAATATTTTGAAAGTGTTTTTGGCGCTCATTGAAAAGTCAAATATTGTCTGACAGAAAAAGCTGCATGCATAATCTTGTCAGAAAAAGATATGACCTACTATTTTCAGTATGTTAGCAGAAGCACAGTACTATACATCGTTTATCATAAACACTCTTTTATGCTAACACTTTCTTCTATGTGTACAGACCTCGAAGACCATCAGAGTCTGATTAAGACAAATGAAGAGGAGATGAGCAACGGCTAGAACTCCAACGGATCTCTTCAAATCCATTCAAATTGCTCATATAAAAGAAGAAGCTTAGCTGAAGAAAAAGAAGAGCCTTCCTGAAAATCCTTCAAGGAGTGTACAACTGTAAGAAGAACCTTCACGCCACAAACACTCAGAGAAAGAGAGAAGAGCTAGCCAAAATCTACAGAAGCTTTCAAGCAGAAGTCTTCATCGCCTTCAAGCCTTCTTCTCTTCCTTTCTCCCTATGCTCATTGTAATCTTGAGGGAGAGTCTGTGACTGTGAGCTAAGTCCATAGTGTTCATCTTGTATTAGCTCTCAGTCTTGTTCTTTCTTTTCTAAGAAAGACCCTTGTCCAGCTGTAGGACTGTATACAATGTGTAACCTAGCTAGAGGTTAGTGTCTAGCAGAACCTTGTTGGGGTTTGTACCAACAGGACCTAGCTGGGGGTTTAAGTCTAGCTGAACTGCACTGGGGTTTGTTCCAGGAGGTTTACTTCTAAACCTGTAAAAGAAGTAGGTTTGCTTCTGAGCCTAGAAAAGAAGTGGGCTGCCTTCTTGCCCGAGAAAGAGAAGAAGACCTGGTGGGGTATCCAGGGTGTTGTAGTGTCCTTGAAGGGGACTGTACCTTCGGTTAGTGAAATCCCAAGAGTTTGCTTGGGGACTGGACGTAGGACATCCATGTAGGAAGGGCCGAACCAGGATAAATCTCATGTGTCCTTTTGTGTGATTGTTTACTTGCTTCCGCATTGCTACTCTTTATCACACTAAACTAACCAAACTTTCAAGTGTTAATTTCTGTGTTTAAGTTTCTATTTCAGATTTCAGAAAAACCTATTCACCCCCCCCCCTCTAGGCTAGCTTGCTGCCATACCGAAAGGGCCATCAAGTGGTATCAGAGCGGGTCTCTGAACTTTCAAGAAGATCCAACAATCTTAGAGCAATGATCCATGGCAGCTCAAGGATATGCTGGAGGCCAATCCATCACCAGACCTCCATTCTTCGATGGAGAAGATTATCAATATTGGAAGATGAGGTGGGAATGCTTCATTCGAGGCATAGACTTTGATCTGTGACAGGTAATTGAGGTAGGTGATTTCATTGTTGTTCCAGCTGAAGGCACTACTATCATTACTGTTATTACCCCAGGACCGGACCAGGCCCCTTTTTTTGCACAGGCATTGGATCAAATTTGGACCGGAGTCCCACGTTGTGCCGAACAAACAGATTCATATTATGGCCACAAAGTTTCAATAACAAGCTCGTAGTAAAAGAAACATGATCATTCATAGAGTCAAGGTATGACAAATAGCTCAAGAGAACAAGGCAGGATAACGACGTATCTTATGTTTCATAATTCATTAATGTCTTGACATGAGGATGTTTCAAAAGACAGATCATATGCAGAACATGTGCTCTCAATTTCCCAAGAAGGGTGTGCCTATTCGTGCAAATATGTAAGTGACGAGTTACGGATCATTCCTATCATGTATGTAATTGACAAATGATTATTTGAACACCGGAAAACAAAAAACTATTGAAACTCATATGCAAATTATGACATTAAATCCACTAGCAAGTCCATACCAACATGTATTCATCCCCACATTCATATCATATTCTTATCTTATCAATTGACAATAAGCAAGATCACAAGATAATCCAATGGACATAAGATCAATCACAATTACACATTAGAATCTTATTCATATCATTACTATTTTTCAATGGGTTGATTTATTTTAGGTCCATGCATACCATATAACATCATGCACATGCTAGTAGACATCATGAAATGGTCAGACCCAAAATATGCAATTTTTGTAAGGGTAGTGTCGACACTAGATCAAGTAGTGTCGACACAATGCTTCAAATACAAGGCAAAATGATCAAGTAGTCTCGACACTAGATCAGGTAGTGTCGACACTAGAGACAGCTCCCAGAAAACCTTCTGGCCAATCTGGGACAGTGTGTCGACACTAGATCAACTAGTGTCGACACTAGAGGCCTTCCCAGAACACCTTTTGGGCTGTTTTGGGACAGTGTGTCGACACTAGATCAGGTAGTGTCGACACTAGTGGCCCTCCCAGAAAAAAAACATAAGTCAGGTGTAACCAGAAAACACGTCTCATGCAGCGATTCACTTTCCACTCTTGTAACTCTCTAACGAATGATATTTAGACAAAATGTTCAACACGAAAGATGAAGAGGACAACTAGTAGACAAACTGTGATGTTGGGGGGTTTGACCTAATTCAATTTTGAATCCTGAGAAACATATGCAGAACATAAAGCTAAG
The DNA here is from genome assembly GCA_014218235.1 of Colocasia esculenta. Lineage (NCBI taxonomy): Eukaryota > Viridiplantae > Streptophyta > Magnoliopsida > Alismatales > Araceae > Colocasia > Colocasia esculenta. The sequence continues at coordinate 31,554,105 of CM024759.1, forward strand.
TGCATCCCGAAATCGTAGTATCATGCAAAGACTCTCTTACCATGATTATAACTCTCTAACAAAAGATTTTTGGACAAAACGTCCAACATAAAAGATGCTCGTGACTACAAGTAGAAGAACTTTTATGAAAGAAGTTTAGTCTAATTCAGTGTCAAATCGCGTGCACAATAAGAAGAACGGGAAAAGCTCTAACTGTGCGAGACTTCGGGAAAACTATGAATACACAACGTATACTCCATGAAAACTAGTCAAACCAAGTGCAAATGAACCCAGACTCGAAGAACTACATGATGGTGTCGGTTTCCTTTAATCTTGGCCCGAGAACACCTACCTTTGAACCCTAAGAACTCTCTGCAGATTTCTGGGTTGATGCAGAGCGAGAATGAGGAAGACCACGATTTTCCCCAGCCATTCTCCACTTCCCCAGCGCTCCAAACTTGCTACTCTCGACCCCAACTTGTTGCTAAACCTTCCCCAAGAGTTTAGGGACGAGTTCTTATAGTTTTAGGGTGTAGTTATGAGTCCTGCTAACGGGACTAGGAAAGGAGGCTGCGAATTCTGCTTCCTTAATTTTAACCCTAACTTGCCCTCTCTAATTATGGCATAATTACATACATGAATTTCTGGGTAATTTCCTGTCCTAGTGTATTTATATCCTTGGGCCAAATGTGTTCCATTGGCCCAATCTTGTTAATGGGTCATTAATACATGGTGTTGGAAGTCTCTCCAATATGTTTATTTAATTTATTCCCCTTTATTTCCAAAATTTTTAAATCACCAAATTTTTGGGGTGTTACACACCACGCATTGGATATCTAACCCGGGTCAACGGAGGGGTACAACCAGCTCGGTTTGTCGTGAGGGAATCCATGGGGTACGGAGACTTATGGCGTTCCAGAAGAAGGTTCGCTAGTCCAAAGGGACGGAATGCCCAATGGAGAGCTTGCCTTCACCGGAAGGGTGTGTGGAGCCTAGGATATGAGGGAAGGAGGTCCCCCGACCGATGCAAAATGCCATGTATGCAACAATTATAGCAAAAATGGCAGAAGGGGTGTATTTCTGTCAGCACTCTGAATTGCGGAGGGTACAGTCGTCGTGACTCAGTAATCGCGTCCAGTCACTTGGACTCGAAACTAAGAGCCCCAAAAGGTTGTCAGGGCCGTGCCTAGTCCCTGTGGACGGGCTGCTGACAAGAACGTGTCGGCCTTTGCCGCCGCGACAATAACGCGTTGGCATGTGCCACCGCGACAGTAAACTAAAACGCGTCCAGTGCAGGGGATGGGTTCTAAATGCATCCTCTGTGTTGACCACGATTCCAAACAGGCACCCGAGAACAAGAAAACAAAGCCGTAAACAGGCAGTAAGCAGGAAAGATGTACAGGAAATAAAAATTAAGGTATACGGGGACCCGTCGGGCTTCGCCGCCACGACAGAGAAGCGGAACGCGTCGGCCTTAGCCGCCGCGACACCAAAATGAAACGTGGCCAGTTTAGTGAACGCATTATAAACGCTTCCTTTATGTTGGACGTGATTCCAACAGGCCACTCGAGGACAGAAAAAGGGCAGGAAAGCGGGAGATGTGTAAAGAAAGGAAGAAAATTAAACACACAGCATGCTTTGCAGAGTATAAAATAAACGTAAAAGAAGGAGGGTGCCACATGGGGCACGAAGGAGGGAGGGTAATCAATAGGAAAGCACAAAAGAGTTCCCACCGTGATCACCAATTTGTAGACACCGCTTCGAGTCTTTCAGGAACCCCGGGCGTTTAATCCACAAAGAGGGGGATATGATGAAAAAAAACGGGGGAAAAGAAAAAGATCATGATCACCAGGCACGCGAGGGTGCCGAATGGAGAATGCACGGCGAGGGGTGCAGGTGGAAGAAGTGATCGTGAATGTTACCTGTTGGAGCGTGGGAGATTGCGCGGGGGATGTGGGTCCTTTCTTCCTCTACGAGCACGGCCGACCGTGGTAGAGGACGTTTTCCTCGTTTGATTACCCTGACAAAGAAAAGGACAAAGAAGAGAAAAGGGGATTATCACGTGTGTAGTATACAATCCTAAAAATAAAGAATAAATGAAATGAAGGGCATGGGGAATGACTTACCATGTGGTGGCTTTTAAACCCCTAAAAATGTAGGTATGTGTGTGTATGCATGCATGTGTGTGCCTATAAAGAGGGGTATGGGGGCACGTAGGGCCCGGAGGAGTTGAAATGTAAGTAAAATAAATAAATAAAAAAAGGAGAGAGGGGAGGGGGTGCTTCCCCAAAAGTGGGCGGTGCGTCGGCGCTGCCGGAATGGACGGAAAAAGGAGAGGAAGATGCTTCGCTTCGCTCCGAAGTGCATGGAGGACGACGTGAAAGGAGCGCTTCTCCGCCTTGCGCCGATTGAGTGGACGGGATAGCTCGGATGGCGTGGCGGGCCTCCTTAGTCCGGAGTCGAGGCGGGAATCCGGTAGGGCTTCACCGCTCTGAGAGGACCCCCCCCCCCTACAAATGACCCTCGGGGATCTATTTATAGGCATCAAATGCTTAAATCGCATCGGCTACAGTGGACGCGACTATAAGAGTGAATCGCGTCCGCCCTGGCCGCCGCGATAAGAAATGCATCCGCACTGGCTACCGCGATTAGGAAGCGCCGCATTTGTCGATTGATTTGACATAAAGCGCGATGATTGCGGTATGGCGGCCACGTTCAGAATCGCGTTGGGGACGACCGTCGCGTTATTGAAATGTGTCGACCTGCCATGCCGCAACTTCATTTTGGGCACGTGCGCCATAAATGCGACGACTTCCGAGGTCTGGCGTGTCATGCCTAGGACCTAATCACGTCGGCCTGGTCGAATACGATTCAGAGATTTCGCGTGACTCTGAGGTCCGGGCACTCAAGTACGACGACTTTTGGGGCTTAGGGCTAATTGTGTCGGCCCTGGACGACGCGTCTCTGATTTGAAACACGTCGGGCCGGTAGGACGCGATAAGGTATTTATGAATTTTATTTATAAAAATCTGCCAAAATCGACATTGGAATCACGGTGCTCACAGCGGACGCGTTCATGAAATGGCATTGGGAATTTTCATAAATAAAATAGACAAATTCCTTGTCGCGTCGCAGAGGGCCGCCGCGATAAGCATCCCTTGGCCTTGTCGCGCCCAAGATGCCCGGCGCGACTTGGAATTACGTCCACCTTGTCGGACGCGTTTCAGGTATCTTCATTAACGCGTCCAGCAAGCCCGTCGCGACATCATGATCGCGCCCCGAAGACCCCTCGTGGCTTGAAATGAATGCCTATAGACCCCCGGCGAACCTTGGAAATGGAGGGGAAGCACTAGGTAAGAACGGGTGAGATCCAGAAATATTGGGAAACTACTCTTGCAAGGCAATATGAGGGTCATTTGTGGTGTTATGACGCAACATGAAATTTACCCGCGGTGGAGTCAAATTCGCGTGTCTACACTATTCACCCCCCTCTAGGACATCATTAGTGCCATCTCGATCCAACAAGTGGTATCGGAGTGAGGTCTTCTTAGAAGAATCGAAAGATTTGAGAATAGATGGCAGTTGAAAGTCACAACTATGAAGGTCAGTCTGTTACAAGGCCACCATTCTTTGATGGTGAAGATTATCAGTACTGGAAGATGTGGATGGAATGCTTTATCAGAAGCACAGATTTTGATATGTGGCAGATAATAGAACAAGGTGATTTTACTATTCTTGGTGAAACTACCTCTGCTCTCCTCATAGCTGATAAGAGGAACATGTCTTTAAATTATAAGGCTAAAAATTATCTATGTTGTGCTCTATCTAAAAGAGAATTTAATAGACTATCTGCTTGTAGAACTGCTAATGAAATGTGGGATAAACTATAAGTTACATATGAAGGAACTGATAGAGTAAAACAAACTAGGATAGATATTCTTGTTTCTCAGTATGAACAATTTAAAATACTTCCTAATGAAAACATAACTCAGATGTACAATCATTTTTCAAACATAATAGTAGGATTGAGTTCACTAGGAAAGATTCTTACAATTTAAGAAACTGTAAGAAAATTCCTAAGATCATTAACAAATGTTTGGACCCCTAAGGTCACTGCCATTGAGGAAGCACATGATCTAACTCAACTTTTCATTGACAAGTTAATTGGATCCTTAATGGCTCATGAAATTAACATGGAAAGATTTTCTGAAAGTTTATCGAAAAAAAAAAGTCAAATGCTTTGAAGGTTGCAGATTTTTCTTCCTCTGGAGATTCAAAGGAGAAATCAGATGACAGTGATGATGAAGTTATGCTGTCAAGGAAACTGCAAAGGATCCTTGCCAAGAAAAAGAAGTATGGTTCAAAGAGATTCTTCAAGAAGGACAAGAAGAAGGAACCAACCTACTACGAGTGCAATCAACTAGGACATTACAAATCTGAATGTCCTAAGCTGAAGAAGAAGGATCAAGCAGAAAGATCTGAGAAGAAGAAAGGCAAAGAAAAGAAATTTAGAAGATACAAGAAAAAGGCAATGGTAGCAGCATGAGATAATGAAGAAGCCACCAGTTCAGACTCTTCAAGTTCAGAATCTGAAGAAGAAGAAAAGGCAAATCTAGCCCTCATGGCAGAACTGGATCAGGTAAACTCCGAAACCTCTTTCACATCATGTTCTGAATCTGATTCTAATAGTCTTGAAGATGCCTTCAATGAATTATATGAAAAATATAAAACAGTAGTCAAGCAGATGAAAATAGTTAAATTAAATTTACTTACACAAGAAAAATCTAATACTTTTCTAAAAAATGAAGTAGAAAAATTAGGATGAAACCTAAATGAAACTAAAAGAGCAAACGAATTACTGTGTTAAGACTTAAAAAATAAATAGTAAAATCATGGAATAGAATCAAATCTAAAAGAATTAAAGGATGAAGAAAAATTAAAAGAAAAAAACAACTATTTAAGAGCTACCATAGAGAAAATATCTAATTGTAAAGCATCTTTGTTTGTAAGTCTAAAAGGTTCTAGGACAGGTAAGAAGAAATATGGAGTAGGATATACACCTCCACATAATGAAAAAGATATTGTGTATCCTAAAAATTATCCAACACTACAATTTGTAAAGAAAAAGGAATTAAAAATCCTAGAAAAGTTAACCAATATGTTTACAAACAAAAACAGAAATATAGCAACACTACACACATGAAAAATGCTTTTGATTTATGTTGTAGTCACTGTAACTAGCTAGGACACACTGTCAGCACATGCACAACTAGACACTTGCGTTGGATCCCTAAGACTAACCATCAAGGACCCAAGAAAATTTGGGTACCAAAAGTTACAACTTAAGTTTGTTTGCAGGGTCGCCTGAGAGCATCCAAATGGTATTTGGATAGTGGGTGCTCAAGACATATGACATGTGACAAGAAGTTATTTACAAGCTTTAGAGATGAGATTGGTCAGGTCATCTATGGAGATAATGGAAAAGGGAAGGTCTTAGGATGTGGAATAGTAGGAACAAAAGAAAAGAATATAATAGAAGATGTCATGTATGTAGAAGGATTGAAGAACAACCTTATTAGCATCAGTCAACTGTGTGACAAGGGTCACCTAGTAAAATTTCAGAATGACAAGTGCATTATTCAAAAGGATGGAAAAATAGTATTTGAAGCTCAAAGAGTCAAAAATCTGTACACCTTATAGTTAGCAGAACTAAAAAAAATAAATTTATGTCTTGCAACCACCAAGAGTGAAGAAACTGATTTGTGGCACAGAAGACTAGGACATGCAAGCACTTCAGTAATCAAGAAATTAATCAAGCATGATCTAGTTGAAGGTCTTCCGAAAATGAAACTGAAGAAGTCTAGAATCTGTACAGCCTGTGGAAAGGGAAAGCAAATGAAGACATCATTTCAGTCCAAAATAGTGGTTACAACTTCCAAGCCTTTGGAGCTCATTCACATGGACTTATTTGGACCTATAAGAACAGTTAGTCTTGGAGGAAAGGTGTATGGCTATGTAATTGTAGATGACTACTCAAGGTACACTTGGGTATCTATTTTGGAAGCCAAATCAGAAACATTTACAACTTTTCTAAAATTCAGCAAATTAGTACAGAAGAACCAGAAGTTTTAAATAATCAGCATCAGATCTGATCATGGTGGAGAATTCAAGAATGAAGATTTTGTAAAGTTCTGTGAAGAAAATGGAATAGAACACAATTTCTCTGCACCAAAAACACCTCAACAAAATGAAGTAGCATAAAGGAAGAACAGAAGACTGTTGGACATGGCCAGAACTATGCTTATAGAGTACAATTTACCAAGATACTTCTGGGCAGAAGCAGTCAACACAGCCTACTACATCATCAACAGGTGCATGATCAGACCAATCCTAAAGAAGACACCTTATGAACTATACAAAGAGAAAAATCCCAACATCAGTCATCTTTGACCTTTTGATTGTAAGTGTTTTATTTTGAATAATGGTAAAGATAACTTAGGAAAGTTAGATGCTAAAAGTGATGAAGGTTTTCTGTTATGATATATTTCAAAACCTAGAGGATATAAAGTGTTTAATAGGAGAACCTTAACTATAGAGCAAACAGTACATATTTTATTTGATGAGACTAACCCTTCTATTAAGAAAATAGAAGAAGAAGAAGAAGATTGTGTTGAAGATCTGTGCTGGGATCTAGAACAGACATCTCTTGAAGAAGGAGAGAAAGAAGAAGAAAAGGAATATCCACCACTAGAGGAACTTCAACAACAACAAGAAGAACAAGAAGGACTGCCTAGAGAATTAAGGTATCACAGAGATCATCCAAGAGAAAACATTATAGGTGATCCTCAAGATAGGGTAAGAACAAGAGGTATGAACATTCCTTGTGATTTTTCTGCATTTGTCTCTCAAATTGAGCCAAGGACAATCAATGATGCACTGACTGATGAATCTTAAATCTTTGCTATGCAAGAGGAACTTAACCAGTTCCAACGCAGCCAGGTTTGAACTCTTGTCCCTAGTCTTTCTGACCATCCAGTTATTGGGATCATATGGGTCTTTAGAAATAAAATGGATGAATCAAGAGTGATCACCAGGAACAAGGCCAGACTGGTAGCAAGGGTATTCCCAAGAGGAAGGTATTGATTTTGATGAAACTTATGCCCCAGTAGCTAGATTATAGGCAATTAGAATTTTATTAGCATATGCATGCTCCCTTAACATCAATTTATTTCAAATGGATGTTAAAAGTACTTTTCTGAATGGTTTCATAAAAGAAGAAGTCTATGTTAAATATCCAAATCATGTTTTCCGTTTAAAGAAAGCATTGTATGGCCTGAAACAAGCTCCAAGAGCTTGGTATAAAAGACTAAGTGATTATCTTATATCACATGATTTCATAAGAGGTAAAGTAGATAGCACATTATTTATCAGGAAATTTTTAGAAGGAATCTTGATAGTGCAAATATATGTTGATGATATTATTTTTGTTTCTACTAATGAATCACTTTGTAAATTCTTTGAAAATCTTATGCAAAGTGAGTTTGAGATGAGTGTGATGGGTCGCTTAATTACTTTCTTGGGTTGCAAATCAAGCAGACCAAGGAAGGTACTCACATTTGTCAAACCAAATATATTTCAGATTTACTCTCAAAATATGGTTTTGACACGTGTAAGCCCTTAGGAACACCCATGAGCTCAGGAATTAAGTTAGATAGTGATCCACTTGGCAAGAAAGTAGATCAAAAGATCTATAGAGGCATGATTGGATCATTACTTTATATTACTGCCAGTAGACCAGATATAATGTTCAATGTATGTTTATGTGCAAGATTTCAAGATGATCCTAAAGAATCACATGTTAATGCTGTTAAAATAATTTTTAGATATCATATAAACACAAGTAAATTGGGTCTATGGTATCCCAGATGTTCTGATTTCAAATTAATTGGATATAGTGATGCTGACTATGCTGGATGCAAAATAGATAGAAAAGTACCAGTGGTACTTGTCAAATTCTTGCAGGATGCTTAATTTCTTGGTCTTCTAAAAAGTAGAATTCAGTAGCATTCTCCACAATAGAAGCAGAGTACATTGTAGCTAGAAGTTGTTGCACTCAACTGTTGTGGATCAAACATCAATTGGAAGACTATAGTCAAACACTTCAAAAGATTCCAATGCTGTGTGACAACACAAGTGCAATTAATTTGACTAAAAATCTTATTCAACATTCAAGAACAAAGCATATTGAGGTCAGACATCATTTCATCAGAGACCGTGTAAGTAATGGTGATATTTTACTTGATTTTGTCTCTACAGAAAACCAATTAGCTGATATATTTACTAAACCTCTTCTTGAAGATAGATTTACATCAATTAGAAGAGAAATAGGTATGTGTAACCCTGATTGAATTGTTGTGATAAATCCATGTATGAATTTATGAAGTGTATGTTAAAAACTCATTGCAAATTTCTCAAAGTCCCGGTACTGTGACTGTCATGAAGTCCGAGTAAAGACTGCGACTTCTCAAAGTAGGAGTCTACCACGACTCATGAAGCAGGAAGTGTGCACTGTGACTCTTGGAAGTCGGAGAAGGCACTTCAAATCCTCAAATTTGGAGTCTGTGAAGTCGGAGCTCACATTAATTTTAAATAATAAATGATAATAATTTTAAATTTAAAGAGGAATTTATTACAATAACGGTTCATTCATTTAATCACAGCCGTTCATCTCCTCATCTTTGGTCTGTTACTTTTCCCACTTCTATATTAGGACCCGTCTTCCATTTCCCAAAGCACCCGTTTGAACTCTCTCTCCGACTCTCCTGTCGTCTTCTTCGTCTTCCCGCGCGCACTGTTCATCTCCTCCGGAACCGTCTTCAGAGCAACTGCAGATCTCTCATCTTCTCTGAAGAAAGGTAGGTTTCTTGATCTCTGAACATCATTTCTTTGTCTCCTTTGATATTCCTCTCAGTTTTCTCTATCGTTTTCTGTCTAGATGGCCTCTTCTAGGGCTCCGGAAGGAACTATGTTCACACCTGAACAGTTCTAATGTCTCTCCTCTGCCAAGGTCTCCATCTGCCTCGGAAAGGTTGTAGATTTCAACCAGTTGCAATGTAGTCTAGTTTGGGTAGAAGAAACACTAGCGACAATGGGTTGGTCTAGACTGTGTCAGATTACAGAACCATCTTTCGAAGGTGCCCTTAAGGCATTTTATGTGTCTCTTCAAGTTACCCCAGAAGGATCAGTCACAGGGTTTGTGAAAGGCACCAGAATCACAGTTTCAGAAGAACTTTTGGTTGAAATATTGGATTGCCCCAACTCTGGCCATAGAATCAGTGAGATTGTTCCTATGGACAAGCAAAAGATGGGTGTGATTAGAAGCCTAGGGACTGTTAGCAAGAAAGGTTTGCTAGTGAATGAGTTGTCTGTGGAGAAGAGAATCATCCACTCCATCATCACCAACATTATCACACCTAGGGCTGGCACCCACTCTTCCATAACTTCAAGAGATGGTAGCCTGTTATTTTGGGCTATTCAAAGACATAGGGTCTGATGATCAGTCTGTCCCCATGCAATTTTAATTAATTGTATATATATACATATTTTGATGATTAACAAAACCAAACAAGAATTTATCAATTATATTTGCTGAATATCTCATAAGTTTTAAGTACAGGAAAAATTACCGAAGTCAAACAAACCAATAAAGGTATGCATTACTACTTGAAGCTTTAATCTTTTCAACATGAGATTTCTCTAAGTCCATATCGACTTCTGTTAAAGTTCATAACGATTCTCTTATAAGACTGAAAAGTCATGTTGTTTCAATCAAGTCGATGTCACAACGACTTGCTTGTTGTAACGACTTCATAAGTTATCACAACGATTTCTTTAGAACTTGCAACGACTTGCTTGTTGTAACGACTTCATAAGTTATCACAACGATTTCTTTAGAACTCGCAACGACTTACTTGTTGTAACGACTTCATAAGTTATCATAACGATTTCTTTAGAACTCGCAACGACTTGCTTGTTGTAACGACTTCATAAGTTATCATAACGATTTCTTTAGAACTCGCAACGACTTGCTTGTTGTAACGACTTCATAAGTTATCACAACGATTTCTGTAGTTCTCGTAACGATTTCTTTGATACTCGTAACGACTTGCTAGCCACAATGATTTCTTTAGTTCTCGTAACGATTTCTTTGATACTCGTAACGACTTGCTAGCCGCAACGATTTCTTTAGTTCTCGTAACGATTTCTTTGATACTCGTAACGACTTGCTAGTCGCAACGATTTCTTTAGAGTTCATAACGACTTGATAAGTGTTCATGACTCACAACCATTTCTTTAGGATTCATAACGACTTGCTTTGTATAACGATTTGTTAAGTGTTTCACATCGACTTCTTTAAAATCAAAATGACTTTCCATAATTCATAACGATTTCTTATATCCTCTGTCATAGAACGATTTGCTATAACTCATAACGATTTCATAAGTCATATAGTCTTCAACCTCATATTTTGATATCTTATTCATCTAAAAGCATTGACCAGTCAAAAATCCACGTAGACATCTCTCTGACGCTTTTGCATTTATGAGATCTGAACGTATCTCTGCATGCATGCAGACTATATCTTCCTTTATCGTGCTTATTCTGATAACGTCCTTTAGACTTAAGCCAGTTGGTATTACTATTTTCTTGTCTATTGCTACTGACGTTGACTGACATCAGAGACAGCCTATCTGTCTGCTGTTTGAGCTTGACATCTGTGCAGACCTTTGATGTAGCTTCATTGTACAACGTTAGACAAATAAAATCCAACGGATCTCTGTGAAGATTTCATCTCTTTGCGTGCTCAAGTGATCAAAAGACTGAGACAGGAAGCTTCCAAGACTCCAGATGTCATTCAGTCTAACGTCTACTCAAGAGAGAGAGACAACGATCTCTTCAACGACTAGATTTCAAATTGAAGATATATATACAAGACAGAAGAATAGAAGAAAATATCATCGAGAGACTATTTTTCAAATTCTTCTGAAGAAATTCAAGAGCCAAGATCCTTCACTCCTCTTTTGTTCTTTTGCTCTTTTTCTCTCCGCTAGTTCTTGTGAAAATCTTGAGAGAGCCTGTTCAGTTCTGAGAGTGTGAATAGTTCTTAATCTCTTTGCTCTCAGTTCTAGTTGCTTCAGATCCTCTCTTATCAAAAGTTGGATCTAGGGGCGTGAAAGTCTTTTTCATTCTTCTCTGTGCTGTTCCCTTCGGGTGTGAAGGAAGACCTGGTGGTATCCAGGGTGTTGCTCCCTTTGGTTGTAAAGGAAGACCTGGTGGCATCCAGGGTGTTGTTCCCTTCGTGTGTGAAGGAAGACCAGCTGAGCTGGGTGTTGTAGCGTCCTTAGGGGGACTGTACCCTAGTTAGTGCAATCCTGAGTTGTTGCTCAGGGACTGGACGTAGGACTCCTAAGAAAAGGAAGTCCGAACCAGGATAATCCTTGTGTTGTGTGATTGTCTTCATTGCGTAATTGTTATTTAAACTAACAAGTAACTAACGTAGTTCGAAGGTTGTTTGTGTGATTGTTTTTTGTTACAGGTATCTCCTAGATTGAATTTAAAAACCCATTCACCCCCCCTCTGGGCTTGTCAACAGGGCAACAAGTGGTATCAGAGCGAGTCTCTTCGACAAAGAAAGGATCCAACGATCTGAAGAGTAAAGATCCATGGCAGCCCAAGGTAATTTTGAAGGTCAGTCAGTCAACCGACCCCCTCTCTTCGATGGTGAAGATTACCCTTACTGGAAGACCAAATGGAATACTTTTTACAAGGACACGACTATCAAATTTGGTCCATAGTAGAAGAAGGTGATCTGTTAGTCACAAATGAGAAAGCACAATGGACAGATGATGACAGAAAGAAGATTTCCCTGAATTGCAAAGCAAAAAGTATCCTATGCTGTGCTCTAAGTAAGAAGGAATTCAACAGAGTTTCAGCCTGCAAATCATCAATGGAAATGTGGGAAAAGCTCAGGATTACTTATGAAGGCACAGACAAAGTGAAGGAAACAAGAATTGATATTCTTGTCACTCAATATGAAAGATTTCAGATGCAATCAAGTGAGTCCATAACCCAAATGTTCAGCCGGTTCACTGACATCACAAATGGACTGGCTAGCCTGGGGAAAGTATATGAAATGGGAGATATGGTAAGAAAGATACTTAGATCCTTACCGTCCTCATGGACTCCAAAAGTCACAGCAATAGAAGAAGCTAATGATCTGAAGAGAATGTCTGTAGAAAAACTCATTGGGTCCCTTATGGCCCATGAAATCAATATGGAAAGGCTAGGAGAGTCCTCTAGCAGAAAGAAGCACTCCAACGCCTTAAAAGCTGAAGAAGATTCACCAGAAGCAAGCTCAGCTGAAAGTGAAAGTAATACAGACAGCGAAAATGAAGAAGCTATGTTATCCAGAAGGTTACAGCGAATCTTGGCTAAAAAGAAAAGGTCTCAATCTGGTAGAAAGTATTTCAAGAGAAATAAGGACTTCAAGAAACCAGATGGAAAAGAAGTGAAGAAAGGAGAACCCATTTGCTACGAATGTAAGAAGCCAGGACACATTAAGACTGAGTGTCCTAAGTTAAAGAAATCAGAATTCAGGAAGAAGGACAGTTCCAAGAAGTTTAGAAAGTTCAAAAAGAAAGCAATGGCAGCAGCATGGGAAAACAGTAGCGACTCAGATAGTGAGTCGAGCTCCTGCAGTGATGAAGAAAAAGCCCACTTGGCTTTCATGGCAAACACTGAAGAAAAGGTAACTTCTGACTCATCCTTTGATTCATGCAATGGTTCAGACTCCGATAGTTTAGAAGAGGCTTTCAATGAACTTTATGAAAAGTATAAAGAAGTAACTAAACTATTAAAAGTAAGTAAGAAAAACATAGTCTGTATAGAAAATACAAACTCAGATCTAAAATCAGAAAATGAACAATTAGAAAGTCAAATAATTGAACTTAAACGAAGAAATGAACTGTTATGTGAAGACCTAAAAGTTAAAAATAACAAATAACTAAACTAGAAAAACATGAAAGTACTGATGAATTACGGAAAGAAATTGAAAACTTAAATGAAGAAAATGATAAACTATCAAGCACACTAGAAAAATTTACTAATGGTAAAAACTCTCTAATATTAAAAGGTGCGAGAAGATCAGGTAAGAAGAAAAATGGATTAGGATATACACCCCCAGATAATGAAGAAACCAAGGTCTATCCTAAAACATATCCAACACCAAAATTTGTACCTAACAAGATATAGCATACAAAGCTGATTTTAAATACATAGAAAAAGTGACTAAGTTATCCTGCTGTAGTCACTGCAATAAGTTAGGACATATTAAAACTACATGTCCAACAAGACACAAAAATGGATATTAAAAGATAAAGTTAATGATACTAACCAATCAGGACCCAAAAGAATTTGGGTACCTAAAGCTTGATGTCTTTATTTCAGGACAACCCTCGAGCATCCAAATGGTATTTGGATAGTGGGTGCTCAAGACACATGTCAGGAAACCAGAAGTTGTTCTCTCATCTCCAAGCTGAAGATGGAACAGTTACCTATGGAGATAATGGGAAAGGAATTGTAATAGGCAGTGGCTCTGTGGAAAACAAAGGAAAAACAGTCATAGAAGATGTGCTACTAGTCAAGGGATTGAAGCACAATCTCATTAGCATTAGCCAGCTGTGCGACAGAGGCCATCAGATCAAATTTCAAGAGTCAAAGTGCAGTATACTAAAGGATGGAACAGTCATCTTCGAAGCTAATAGAGAAAAGAATTTGTATGTGCTCTATCTTGAAGAACTCAAGGTTCAAAATGTTTGCCTGGCGGCAAATAAAAATAAATCCACAGAATTATGGCACAGACGACTTGGACACTGCAGCATAGATGGCATGAGAAAATTACTAAAGAAGAATCTTGTGCAAGGTCTACCTAAGGTCAGTACAAAGTTGGAAAGTGTATGTAAACCTTGTGCTAAGGGTAAGCACACCAAGGTCTCCTTCAAGTCAAAGACGGTGGTGACCACCTCAAAACCCTTGGAGCTCCTTCATATGGATCTATTTGGGCCAATGAGGACTACCAGTCTTGGAGGAAAGAATTTTGGATTTGTCATAGTTGATGACTACTCAAGATTTACATGGGTATCATTCCTAGAGCACAAAGATGATACTTTTGAGAGTTTTGTAAGCTTCAGTAAGAAAGTTCAGAAAGATCAGAAGTTCAGCATTGTGTCTATCAGATCAGATCATGGTGGTGAATTTCAAAATGAGAAATTTTCTAGATTTTGTGATGATCAGGGAATTGAGCACAATTTCTCAGCACCAAGGACACCTCAACAGAATGGCATCGCTGAGAGGAAGAACAGAACCCTATTGGACATGGCAAGAACTATGCTCTCAGAATATGATCTGCCTAGATACTTTTGGGCTGAAGCAGTCAATACAGCAAGCTATATTATCAACCGTGTAATGATCAGGCCAATCCTGAAGAAGACTGCATATGAACTATTCAAAGGGAAAAAGCCTCAGATCAGTCACTTCAGAACCTTTGGATGCCCTTGCTTCATTCACAACAATGGAAAAAGAGATATCGGTAAGTTGGATGCCAAATCAGATGAAGGCATCTTCATGGGGTATACATCTAAACCTAAAGGCTATAGAGTGTTTAATAAACGTACCTTGTTGATTGAACAATCTGTGCACATTATTTTTGATGAAACTAACCCTTCCTTGAGAAAGGAAGTAGATAGTGACGATGATGATGCAGAAGAACTATCCAAGAAACTAAAGGATGCATCAATTGAGGACAAGGATGATCCACCTCTGGAAGAATTACAACAAGAAGAAGTTACTCATGAAAACCTTCCAAAGGAGTGGAGATACAAGAAAGATCACCCACTTGAAAATATCATTGGTGATCCATCCATTGGGGTAAGAACAAGAGGTAATGTTATTCCTTGTGATTATTTAGCTTTTGTTCTCAGATAGAGCCTAGGACAGTCAATGAAGCTCTCTCTGATGAATCTTGGATAGTAGCCATGCAAGATGAATTAAATCAATTCAAGAGAAACCAAGTATGGTCTCTTGTTCCTAGACCATCAGACCATCCAGTCATTGGCACCAAATGGGTGTTCAGAAATAAACTGGATGAAACTGGTGCAATCTTAAGAAACAAGGCCAGGTTGGTAGCTCAAGGCTATTCTCAAGAGGAAGGCATAGATTTCGATGAAACCTATGCACCTGTAGCTAGACTTGAGGCCATTAGAATATTACTTGCATATGCATCTGCTTTGAACTTGACACTATTTCAAATGGACGTTAAATCCGCTTTCTTAAATGGTTTCATAAAAGAGGAAGTTTATGTGGAACAACCTCCGGGCTTTGATGACACAGAATTTCCTAATCATGTTTTCAAACTTCACAAGGCATTATATGGTTTAAAGCAAGCTCCTAGAGCCTGGTATGAAAGGCTTAGCTCTTTCCTTCTAAACAATGGTTTCAGCAGAGGTCAGGTAGATAGTACACTTTTTATAAAGTCAAAAGTCAAACAAATCCTACTGGTTCAAATCTATGTAGATGATATCATTTTTGGTTCTACTGATGAGTCTCTTTGCAAGTACTTTGAAAAGTTAATGCAGGGAGAATTTGAAATGAGTATGATGGGAGAACTCAACTATTTCCTTGGACTACAAATCAAACAAGGAAAGGAAGGAACTCACATCAGTCAAGCTAAGTACACAAAAGAACTATTGAAGAAATTCGGATTCGAAAATACCAAGCCACTGTCAACACCAATGAGTACATCAACAAGAATGGACAGTGACAAAGATGGTAAGAAAGTAGATCAAAAGATCTACAGAGGTATGATAGGTTCACTCCTTTATTTAACAGCTAGTAGACCTGATATTTTATTTAGTGTATGCATGTGTGCTCGATATCAGGCAGATCCTAAAGAATCGCATTTAATTTCTGTAAAAGAATATTTAGATATCTAGCAAGATCTCATGACTTAGGTCTATGGTATCCAAAAAATGTGAAATTAGCCTAGTAGGTTACTCTGATGCTGACTATGCTGGATGTAAATTAGATAGAAAGAGCACCAGTGGTTGTTGCCAGTTCCTTGCAGGGTGTTTGATATCTTGGTCCTCAAAGAAACAAAATTCAGTAGCACTCTCTACAGCTGAAGCTGAGTACGTGGCTGCTGGAAGCTGCTGCACACAACTCTTATGGATAAAGCAACAGCTTGAGGACTTTGGATTAAATATCAAATCGATCCCGTTGCTATGTGACAACACCAGTGCCATTAATCTCACCAAGAATCCAGTCCAGCACTCAAGGACCAAACATATTGAGGTTAGATATCATTTTATTCGTGATCATGTTGCAAATGGAAATATTGAAATATCTTTTATTGATACAAATGGCCAATTAGCAGACATTTTCACAAAAGCCTTACCTGAAGAGAGATTTACATCTCTTAGAAGGGAATTAGGCATGTGTAATTTGTGATAAAAGTTTGCTTACAAGTGGCATATTAAATTTAGAATTAAAGCAATTTTTTTCCCTCCTTGGCGATAAGCAAGAAATAAATTCTCTCTCATTGAAGTCCAGTTGAACGGTCAAAATCTTTTCGTTTTCGTTTTCTCCGCCGCTTGGCGCCTCACTTTCCACGTAGCATTAATTTATTCATAAAATCGATGTCAGAACGATTCGTGCCTCATCGTCTACCTCTTTCCCCTCTTTTAGCCTGCCGCTCGAGCCGATGCCCTAACAACTCCATCTCAATCCTCTGCAAATTCGAATCTTCCTCCTACTTCCCGCAAAATTTCTTGAGGATTCTTTCTCCTCACCTTCCGTCTCCACCCTCCGTTATCTTTCCCACCTGAATCTATGGCCGCTCCTATCATCGCCGGCAGTTTGGGTGGCTACAGCGCCGAGTTCCTCACTCCTGAGGAGCAGGAGAGGTTCACATTTGTGAAGACGAAGCTCTGTGGCAACAAAGCAGTAGATGTAGCTAATCTGCGGAAAAGTGGAATGAGCAGCTTAGTAGAGTTGATCAATCAGATGCAGTGGACAGAAATTTCCACCTTTTCAGAGGTCAGTTATCCGGACTTGGTAAAAGCCTTTTTTGTGTGTATGCGAACAGAGGAAGATGGGTCTCTGGTTTCGTCAGTAAAGGGAACTTTGATTAGAATAGACCCTGAGTTGCTGAAAGTGTTGTTCAATGTAAAGACTTCCGGATTTAGTGGGATTCACTCTGAGGATGCCCAAGTGAAAGGTCTGGGAATTATAGGGCCAGGATTCAAGCTGAGAGACGGCAAGATCGACATAAATCAACTATCAGCCTTCAATCGTCTTCTCCATTTTATTGTCTGTCAAATCCTAGTTCCCAGAAGTGCAACGTTTTCATCTTGCACAAAGGCTGATTCGGACATGATGTACTGGGCCATTCAGAATAAGGAAATAAATATGGCCGCAGTGATAATGGAAAGAATGAAGTTTGCAAGAGATCAGATTTGGGACACCAAGAGTAAGTTAAATGTGTCCCTGCCTTATGCCCATCTACTCACCAAAATTTTCAAACACTTCGGTGTTGATTTCTCTGGGGCAGTTGTAGAGAAAATGGGCCAAGCAATCAGGTCCAGGAATTTGAAGAAGAGTGGTTTCTCTGTGGAGAATGGTATTTGGTTCAAGGCTTCAGTGGCCGAGGCGAGGCCATCATTATCGACACTGCAGTTGTTCATCCGGAGATGGAATCAGCAAATATGGATCCAGAACTGCCAGTGGAGTCAATTTTAGCTCCAGCAGTTGAAGCAGCAGAATCTTCAGGACCCTCCATTGCAGAAGTTCAGTATGAAAGTGCAGTAGAAGAAGAAAGGGTGATTGCAGAAGCTTCAGGATTTCCAGAAGAACCAGTTCAAACCTTTGCAGAAAGGCGCATTGAGGATCTCCTCCCAGAGGACATTATTCCTTGAGGACCCACATCCCTCAATTGTAGTTGCATCGATTCTGGCAGACATCATAGATTCCATTCCTTTTATTTCCAGTGCTCCAGAAGCAAGTAGCAATGTTGCAAAAGAGACTGTGGCACCAGGCCACATTGATGAGCAGATGGAAGATGTTCCAGTCGAGGTCGAGCACCAAGCTGCCCAAGGTGACTCACAAGTGGAACCTGCTCCCAGTCAGGGGGAGCAAGTATCAGATGAAGAAAATGCTCCTATTGAGGGGGAGCTATCAAAAGAAGGTCATGAAGGTGCATCTCCAATGTTGAGAAGGTTGAAGAGCAAAGAGATTTTTCCAATCTGGATGACAGAGAAGGAGTGACTGCAAGCTCTTCGAGCTCAGATGATGATGTCCCTCCCCCAGAAAATCAAAGTAAGAAGAAAGGAAAAGCGGTTGCCTCTGGAGCTCCCCTCCTGGCTGATTCTCCATTTCAGAGGAAGGCTAAGAAGAAAATTGTCATACATTTGAAGCCAGTAATTGAGAGGTTAAATGTTCAAGGTGAACTTCTATGTTCTCTCCAGTCAGATGTCAACTCTATTTTTATGAGTCAAGCTTCGGCTAACAAAGAGTTGGCCCAAATCAGAAATGCTATGACTTGGTTCAACCAGGAAATGCGCAGCATGAAAGGGATGCTCTCAGATATTATCAAGGTAGTTGGAGCTCATGCTCCTCCTCCTCAAGAAGAAGCAGTTTCACCAGGAGCAGCAGCAGCATCAAAAGATGCAGGGCCAACAGGGCCAGATGTTCAGGATGCGGGGCCATCAGGGCCATCTGTGCAAGATTCCAGACCATTGGAGAGTGAGCCTGTGCAGTTAGAGGCAGAAGAGATCTTGGCACCCAAGCCCCCAGCTCCCTCTTCTCCCTCTCACACACCTATTCCTCCCACTCCACCATCAGCTCCTACAGCTCCTCCTGCTCCCCAAACATTCAAGAAGCCTCAATCTAGACCCATTTCATCTCCTACTCCATTTCAGTCCACCATTCCTTCTCCTTCATCTGAGGCCCCTCCTGGATCCTCAGCTGGAGCATCATCCTCCTCCTCCGGTCCCTCCCTTGGACCCACTGATGCTCCTCACACTACTTCACATTCTTTTCTTCATCCTACTCCTCCACCATCTTTCATCACTATCATACCTGTACATGCTCAACTCAGTTCTCCCTTTATTGAAAAGATAAAGGATGAATTTGAGGAAGGGATCCTCAGGTCTGTGTTGAAAGTGGGAGACCATATTCACAGGACAGATCCTTCTGTTCCTGCCTCCAAGAAGAGGAAACTTACTTCTACCTCTTCCTCTTCCTCTGAACCCAAATACCCTCCTTTGTGGTTTTCTCTCACAGTGGCCAACCACCATAACTCACTGTATAGGGAATACCTTTCTAAAGTTGCTTATGCCACCATCATCAACCTTCCTTTTCAAAACCTTACAGA
Organism: Colocasia esculenta; assembly: GCA_014218235.1. Lineage (NCBI taxonomy): Eukaryota > Viridiplantae > Streptophyta > Magnoliopsida > Alismatales > Araceae > Colocasia > Colocasia esculenta. Next base: position 31,573,570 of record CM024759.1, read on the forward strand.
TTATCTGCACACTATTTTTCCTTATACTTCTCTTTCAAAAACCGAAAAATCCAAAATTTTCTCTCTTGCTCACTCCAAATCTGAAGAGCAGTGGGGCAAAGGTCACAAGGATCTTCTCAAGAAGTTCACTCTTGCCAGATCTGCCAGATTTCCTCCAAGGGACCACTCCTTGACTCTCTCTGAATGGTTCAGGATGTATCACAAAGAACTCTGGGCACCCTTCATTCAATCAGAAATCAAGATGATCAGGCATTTCATGCTCTTCAACAACTTCAGATACATTAATAAACTTCCAGAAGTTCAGCTCTGTCAGTTCAAGAAGGCCATTTCAGCCTTGTCTCCAGTTCCAGCTCACTCTTCAGATATTAAGGTAGACTTTGCTACTCTTCAAATACCTGAGGAGATAGCCCTGCCTCAAATTCACTTTCTAGTTATGGAATCCTCTGTAGGATCCATCATCTTTGAGCGTTATGCCAGGGTTTTGGGCAGAATTAAAGTTCAGAAAGGATGCATGGTTTCCTTTTCTAGATTCCTCTTCAGGGAATATCACCAGGGCCATGTCAAGGCTGAAGTTCTCTCCCCTATCTTGTCTGAATGTGAAAGGCTCACATCTTCTGATTGGTCCACATTCTACCCTCTGTCAGCTCAGCAGTTGTCAGCACTCAATGAAGCTCAGGCCAGGGAAGGCAAACCAGCTATTTCTCCAGCCACTTTTTTAGATATGAACTCCATCAATCTTGTTGATGACCCCTTCAGGGTCTGGGAAGAAAGATACAAAGTGTATGTGGCTTTGCACCAAGCTCTCAGAGCTAACCACAATCACTATCCGGTCACCATGGACCAGTTCCTCTCCTGTGCCAGCTTTGGCACCTCTCGGTTTCTCAAGTTCAACATGGACAAAGATGCCTATGCTGATCTTCTCTATAGGCATTTAGATCTTCATATCAAACGGATGGCTTCCACCATGGGACCATCTTACTCTGTGTCTTTTGGCGCTTTTAAGACTTTTTTTGAAGAGCAGGAAGTTCAGGCATGGGAAACCATCTCCCATTTTGCCTCTCTGTTGTCTCCTGCCTTCTATTTGCCTGTACCTCCGCAATGAATGCCATGTCTCTATGTGAATTCTCTCTTTCTCTTTCTCTCTTCTTTCTTTGTCAAAGTGTTTCTTTTTGCTTAATGACAAAAAGGGGGAGAAAAAGTACAAAAAATTGTTGCAGTTTTTTGTCATCACCAAAAAGGGGAGATTGATGATCAGTCTGTCCCCATGCAATTTTAATTAATTGTATATATATACATATTTTGATGATTAACAAAACCAAACAAGAATTTATCAATTATATCTGCTGAATATCTCATAAGTTTTAAGTACAGGAAAAATTACCGAAGTCAAACAAGCCAATAAAGGTATGCATTACTACTCTGAAGCTTTAATCTTTTCAACATGAGATTTCTCTAAGTCCATATCGATTTCTGTTAAAGTTCATAACGATTCTCTTATAAGACTGAAAAGTCATGTTGTTTCAATCAAGTCGATGTCACAACGACTTGCTTGTTGTAACGACTTCATAAGTTATCATAACGATTTCTTTAGAACTCGCAACGACTTGCTTGTTGTAACGACTTCATAAGTTATCATAACGATTTCTTTAGAACTCGCAACGACTTGCTTGTTGTAACGACTTCATAAGTTATCATAACGATTTCTTTAGAACTCGCAACGACTTGCTTGTTGTAACGACTTCATAAGTTATCACAACGATTTCTATAGTTCTCGTAACGATTTCTTTGATACTCGTAACGACTTGCTAGCCGCAACGATTTCTTTAGTTCTCGTAACGATTTCTTTGATACTCGTAACGACTTGCTAGTCGCAACGATTTCTTTAGAGTTCATAACGACTTGATAAGTGTTCATGACTCACAACGATTTCTTTAGGATTCATAACGACTTGCTTTGTGTAACGATTTGTTAAGTGTTTCACATCGACTTCTTTAGAATCAAAATGACTTGCCATAATTCATAACGATTTCTTATATCCTCTGTCATAGAACGATTTGCTATAACTCATAACGATTTCATAAGTCATATAGTCTTCAACTCATATTTTGATATCTTATTCATCTAAAGCATTGACCAGTCAAAATCCACGTAGACATCTCTCTGACGCTTTTGCATTTATGAGATCTGAACGTATCTCTGCATGCATGCAGACTATATCTTCCTTTATCGTGCTTATTCTGATAACGTCCTTTAGACTTAAGCCAGTTGGTATTACTATTTTCTTGACTATTGCTACTGACGTTGACTGATATCAGAGACAGCCTATCTGTCTGCTGTTTGAGCTTGACATCTGTGCAGACCTTTGATGTAGCTTCATTGTACAACGTTAGACAAATAAAAGCCAACGGATCTCTGTGAAGATTTCATCTCTTTGCGTGCTCAAGTGATCAAAAGACTGAGACAGGAAGCTTCCAAGACTCCAGATGTCATTCAGTCTAACGGCTACTCAAGAGAGAGACAACGATCTCTTCAACGACTAGATTTCAAATTGAAGATATATATACAAGACAGAAGAATAGAAGAAAAATATCAAGAGACTATTTTTCAAATTCTTCTGAAGAAATTCAAGAGCCAAGATCCTTCACTCCTTTTTGCTCTTTTGCTCTTTGCTCTCCGCTAGTTCTTGTGAAAATCTTGAGAGAGCCTGTTCAGTTCTGAGAGTGTGAATAGTTCTTAATCTCTTCGCTCTCAGTTCTAGTTGCTTCAGATCCTCTCTTATCAAAAGCTGGATCTAGGGGCGTGAAAGTCTTTTTCATTCTTCTCTGTGCTGTTCCCTTCGGGTGTGAAGGAAGACCTGGTGGTATCCAGGGTGTTGCTCCCTTTGGTTGTAAAGGAAGACCTGGTGGCATCCAGGGTGTTGTTCCCTTCGTGTGTGAAGGAAGACCAGCTGAGCTGGGTGTTGTAGCGTCCTTAGGGGGACTGTACCCTAGTTAGTGCAATCCTGAGTTGTTGCTCAGGGACTGGACGTAGGACTCCTAAGAAAAGGAAGTCCGAACCAGGATAATCCTTGTGTTGTGTGATTGTCTTCATTGCTTAATTGTTATTTAAACTAACAAGTAACTAACGTAGTTCGAAGATCGTTTGTGTGATTGTTTTTGGTTACAGGTATCTCCTAGATTGAATTTATAAAACCCATTCACCCCCCCCCCTCTGGGCTTGTCAACAGGGCAACAGGGTCAACCTGCCCTCATCATTTTGGAAAGGATGGCAGGATCTAGAAATCTGCAGGAGTCCCTTCCTAATAGACCTCTTCTAACCCTGATATTCAAGAGGTTTTTAGTAGATTTTAGTGGTGAGATTTCAGTGGCAATGAAGGAAAAGATTTATTTGTCTACACTTAGAAGAAGCCACTATAGTTTGGAGAGCAAAGCTCAAAATGTTTTGACCAAGGACTCTGTGCCACAATGCACTCATGAGATCTTCTCTGATGAGGCACAGGGTTCCTCATCTATTCCTGTAATTCAGCATGAAGAAGAAAGAGAAGAAAGAGTAGAAGCCCCTGCACAAGATATAGAACAGCAAGAAGAGAGCAACAAGGTCATCAGCTTGAGCCAGAACAAGAGCAAGAACCACTTCAGCAAGAGCAAGTTCCTGCCCCATCTCCTGAGCATGAAGCACCAGAGGAGACTATCAGTCAAGTGCTCAAAGATTTGAGGGGCAAGGGAGTAGCACAAGAAGAAGATATTCCAAGAACTACTCCACTTGAGCAAAGATTTGAAGAAGTAGAGCATCATGCCTCCCCTCCTCACTTTGAGACCCGGCCAAGGACTCAGGGGGAGAGTAGCAACAGTTCAAGCATGTTAATGGATATGTTGATGAAGCAACAAGAGGGCCTGTCAGTTCTTCAGATGCAAGTCCAGCAAGTAGATGTCAAGTTTGATTTCTTAGCTGAAGAGGTCCAGCAGATGAAGGACCTTCTGCTTCAGATGGTGTGCCAATAGGGCACTAGTCAGCCTTCTGCTCCACCCTCTACTCATCAAGAAGAGCAACAGTCAGAACAACAACAACAACCAGAACAACAACAACAGCAAAAGGAACAAGAGCAACAGCAGCAACAAGTGCAGTAGCCAGAGCTAGAGCAACAGTTAGAGGATAATCAGCAGTAGCAAGAGATGTTAGTAGAAGTTGAGCCAGAGCAGCAACAGCAGTAGCCCCCTCAGGAGTCTGGATTTAAGCGACCTCTAGAGTCTCAGGATTTGGAGATAGATACCAGGTCCAAGGTCAAAACTTTTAGGAGGAAGGTTAGAAGGAAACTCCATAAGTGTAAGGCCCTTGATTTTCACCTTGTTTGTTTAAATATATGTCTGTGCGTATAAGTGTACACTATTGATGTATAGGTTATTGTGTATAAGTATTTATGTATACAAATTGTATTAATGAGTATTATTGAAATGTGTTGCCCAGCTAGCTAGCCCAGAGGGGGGGTGAATGGGTTAATAAAACTTCGATCTTTGATTAAAACCTGTTTACTGAAAAGATTGCACAACTTAATAACAAGGTTAGAGTTAGAACAAACAAGATAACAATCGCACAAAACACATCCACAAGACACAAAGATTTTATCCTGGTTCGGAACTCCTCTCCACAGGAGACCTACGTCCAGTCCCTGAGCAATACCTCAGGATTTTACTATCAAGGGTACAATCCCCCTTAAGGATCCTTACACCCAGCCTCAACTGGTCTTCCTTCAGCCTGAAGGGAACAACAACCACCCTGGATACCACCAGGTCTTCCTTCGTCCAGAAGGGAACAACAACCACCCTGGATACCACCAGGTCTTCCTTCGTCCAGAAGGGAACACAAACTAATCAGAAGAAGGTTGTGAAAACAGGCTTCAGATTCTAGCTTGACCAGCTACAACCTGAAGCTCCTAAGCCCCCGAGAGAGAAAGAGATTTAACAAGGTTTTTCTCTCCAAGGACCACACAGGCTCTTACAAATGAGAGGATTCCTTTTGAGCACAGAGAGCTAAGAGCTTAGAACCAGGTTTGGAGTGGAGGCTTCGCTCTTCTTCAAAGTTCTAAAGATTGTGAGAGATGGATTTCTTTCTTCTTCTGAAATCAAGCGATGTTACGCCCTCTGTCGCACTATCTTTCTTTTCCGTCTTGATTCTTCTATTTAAACTGCTGATTCAAATTTGAACGTTGAAGTGTCCGTTGTCTCTTATCCTTGTGTACGTTAGACTGGTCACTGAGGAAGCTTCTGATCGTCAGTCTTTTGTCCTGGTGTACACGCTAACGAGATGTCATAGAACTTTGTATCTTGTGTCCAACGTTGTCCAGATGAGTCTTGTCAGATATCTGTAAGCATATCATCAATAAATAGAAGACAGCTAGGACTGCTGTCTATTGTTAGTTGAGATGGAACAGATATTGCAGTATATAGCAAAGCTCCTTTCTGTCCAAGAAAAAGTACGTAGACAGAGTAGCATAGAAATGGAAGATATTGTCTGCATGCATGGGAGATACGATCGGAGAGCATTTAATGCATAGCAGTCAACGGACAAGATATGACTTTGACTTTTCAACGCTTATTAAAAAGCATTATACTGATGTATCAAGAAATTCGATAAAAAGAATCTTGCTGACTTCATAACTTATGAAATCGTTATGAATTATAGCAGTCGTTATGAACTGTAAAGAAATCGTTGTGATAACTTATGAAGCCGTTACAATAGGCAAGTCGTTGCGAGTTCTAAAGAAATCGTTGCAAGAAATCGTTATGACTAATAAAGAAGTCGTTACATGAAATCGTTATGACTAATAAAGAAGTTGTTACGCGAAATCGTTATGACTAATAAAGAAGTCGTTACGCGAAATCGTTATGAATTCTAAAGAAATCGTTATGACTAAAGAGTCGTTGCGAGTTCTGAAGAAATCGTTACAAGGTCTAAAGAAATCGTTACGGCTAGAGACTCGTTGCGAGTTCTAAAGAAATCGTTACGAGATCTAAAGAAATCGTTACGGCTAGAGAGTCGTTGCGAGTTCTAAAGAAATCGTTACGAGGTCTAAAGAAATCGTTACGGCTAGAGAGTCGTTGCGAGTTCTAAAGAAATCGTTACGAGGTCTAAAGAAATCGTTACGGCTAGAGAGTCGTTGCGAGTTCTAAAGAAATCGTTACGAGGTCTAAAGAAATCGTTACGGCTAGAGAGTCGTTGCGAGTTCTAAAGAAATCGTTACGAGGTCTAAAGAAATCGTTACGGCTAGAGAGTCGTTGCGAGTTCTGAAGAAATCGTTACGAGTTCTAAAGAAATCGTTACGGCTAGAGAGTCGTTGCGAGTTCTAAAGAAATCGTTACGGCTAGAGAGTCGTTCCGGTTCTAAAGAAATCGTTACGGAAGAGTCGTTCTGCTTATCAAAGAAGTCGATACAAAGACTTGGATAGAATGATGAGACTTACCAGATTGTCTTGAACTTTCATTTTTCTTTGATTTCCTGTACTCATGCTCAAGTAATCCATTAGTATTATTTTGTTAATCATCAAAATTAATATATAAATAAATGGAAATATTTATTATGGGGACAGTTTGGTCATCAATCTCCCCCTTTTTGATGATGACAAAATATACTAAACGTCATACAAAAAAATGAAATGTTTTTCAGATTTACGTTAGTTGTCTCCCCCATTTTGTCATTAGGCAAAAAGATAAGCTGTGAGACAAAGAAGAGAGAAAGATTTTTATTAAGAGGGAGAAAGATAATACAAAGGAGATAACAAGGAGGCATGCTGTGAGATAACAGCCCATGCCTTGATCTCAAGATCCTCAAAAATTTGCAGAAAAACGCCAAAGGTAACTGAGAAGGATGGTCCCATGGAAGGGATGTTCCTCTGAATGTAGAGTTGCCTTTGCTGCTCTATGAACTCTCCATACTGAGTTTTGTCCAAAATGAATCTGAAGTAAGTACTCTTGCCAAAACTGGCCCTATGGAGAAATCTGTCCAAGGAAATTGGATAGTGAAGTTGTTGATTTAACAGATCCTGCTTTAAGGCATAGAAGGCAGAATATCTAGCTGCCCATACAGCATAGAGCTCTGGTATGGGTGCGATGGAATTGAGATCCATAAAGGCTTCTGCAGAAAGAGCAGGCTTCCTCTGACTGACTAGATCTTGATTGATAGCTTCCAATTGCTGATAAGAGGCCCGATAGAGAAGCTCCCATTCTGATGAGGTGAGTCGTTCACACTCAGAAATGAGTGGAGCTAAGGTCAGAGAAGAGATGCGGCCAGAGTGATATTCTCTGAAGATGAACCGCAAGAAGGAGGGAGATCGGCCCTGCTTGGCTGACATCCGGCCCAGCTGCCTTGCAAACATATCTAGAGCGAGAGATCCAGCATCTGAATTAAACACTAACGAGTGCAGCTTCGGCAGAAGAACTGGAAACTCAACTTTGAAGGAGACAAAGTCTACTGTAAGAGGAAGGTTGAGAGGGGTCTCTGATTGCAGCACAGAAATCTGCGAGTTGAACTGGCAAAACTGAACTTCTGGAATTTTGTTCAAGTAGCAGAAGTCACTGTACAGCTGAAAGGCTCTGGCAACGCGAATTTCCTTCAAAATGAAGGATCCCCAAGAGTTCTTGTGCTGGAAGATAAACCACTCAGAGAAGGTGAGTGGGTGAGCTCTGAGAGAGAGGGATTCGGCCCTTGCAGTCAGGTATTTTGAGTACTGAGCCTTGTTTCCTTTGATAGCTGCCCACTGATCTTCAGTCTTGAACTCAGTGCCCTCAAGATTTTGGATTTGAAAGCTTGAGATATCTGAGTAAAGGGAAGAACAATGGCCAGGTGTTCGGAGAGGTTGAGAAAAGGAATACCATAAATGGTAGAAAGAATGCATTTCTGGAGGTATTCTTTGTAGATAGGTCTTCTCTTAGGATCAAGGGTAAGAGAGTACCATAAAGGAGGGTAGAGAGAAGCAGAAGGAGTGCTTAGAGAGGAAGATGTTTTTCTCTTTTTCAAGACAGGACTAGGAGGGTCAGTCCTGTGAATGTGAGAGGCTGTGGAAAGAATGGTGAGGAGAGTGTTCCTTTCAAAAGGTCTGGAACATTGGTGTCAAAAATACCAAGAGGCAGAGGTTTCACTGGAGGAAAGGTAACAGAATTAGGAGGAGTAGGAGGATAGAAAAGTGTTTAGGATTAAAGGAAGAGGTTGGTTGAGGATGAGATGTTTGGGTTTTAATAGGTGAAGGTTGAGGAGTTAATGAGGATGAAGCTGAGATGAGAGCTGGAGTAGGTGAGAAGGAGGGTTGAGAGGAAGTAGAGGATGAGGAAGGTTGGGTGCGAGGCATGGGATGTTTTATGGTTGGTGGAGCAGGAGGTGCAGTAGGAGGAGATGAAGGTGTGGAGAGGGTTGGAGTGGCAAGAGATGAAGTATCAGGGGCCTTGGAGACTGACACTGGCTCTTTTCCTCTGGCCTGACTTTCTCTGACTGCAGGAGAGGGTCCTGAAGACCCTGAGGCTGCCACTGGTCCGGGTGACCCTACAACTGATGGCCCTGATGGCCCTGACCCTTGAACTGGCGGCCCTGTTGGCCCTGACCCTTGAACTGGCGGCCCTGGTGGCCTAGGAACTTCAGCTGGAGGCCCTGGTGGCCTAGGAACTTCAGCTGGACTGCTCTGAGTAGGTGCAGGAGGGACACCACTAGACTTTGAAAGATGAGCCAGCAAATTCTTCATATCAGACATTTCTTTATTGAAATACCTCATTGCATTTCTTATTGAGGATACGTCTGAGGAGGTTGAAACTTGATTTGAAACAATTCTTGTATACCAGACTGAACTGATGCCAAGATCTCTCCTTGGGCTTTTAACAAGGCCATAACATGCTTCAATTTTACTTTCCTATGGCCCTTCCTTGACCTCCTGTGAACAACTCTTTTCTGCTTACTTGGCTGAGAGACAGGCTCCTCAAGATTTATAGTTGCACTTGGGCCTTCACTAACATCAACCAAGGCTGGAGCTGGAGTTTCCTGAGTAGGTGCAGCTTTCTCAGAAAAGGCTTCATTCTCTGTCTTTTCACTCTCAGCATGCTCCCCCTGAATGGGAGCAGGGACTTCAATACTTTCTTGCTCCCCCTGAGCAGGAGCTTCTTCCAAGACAACATCTTCATCAGGTTCACCTGCCTTAGAAGAGACTGAGATGGAGGGAATGGAGTCCAATACTTCTTTTAAAATAGAGGCGACTAAGGTGGTGGGCAAGGAGTCTGCCACACCAGCTGCACCCTCTTCCAATTGAGCTTCGGATTGGCATCCCACAGCTGACTCAACTGGTTCTTGCTCTGCTGGACTTGCTGCTGCTTGCTCTACTTCTACTGCTTCTGGAATATCTGCAATAACTGCTTCTCCTTCAGCCACAGAGGATTTCGACCAAACTCCTTCTTGCACTGAAAAGCCACTTTTCTTCAGGTTTCTGGACCTTATAGACTGGCCCATCTTTTCAGCTACCGCACCTGACAGATCTACTCCAAAGTGCTTGAAAATCTTGGTCAGAAGATGGGCATATGGAAGGGAAACATTCAACTTGCTCTTTGTTTCCCATAACTGAGCATGTGCAAACATCATTCGCTCAATCATCACTGCGGCCAGGTTTATCTCTTTGTTCTGGATTGCCCAGAACATTATGTCCGAATCTGCCCTAGTGCATGAGGAAAAGGTAGCACTACGGGGAACTAAGATTTGGCAGACTATAAAGTGAAGCAATCGGTTGAACGCGGACATCTGATTAATATCAAGCTTCCCATCCTTCAACTTAAATCCTGGACCGATAATCCCGAGACCTTTGACTTCATCATTCACAGAGTGAATGCCACTAAATCCCGAGGTCTTTACTCCAAACAGATCACGCAACAGCTCATGGGTTATTCTGATTTGGATACCCTTGACAGAGGAAACAAGGGATCCATCTGCTTCTGACTTCAGACAGATGTAGAAGGCTTTTACCAAGTCCGGGTAGCTTACCTCACTGAAGGTGACCACATCCATCCACTGCGATCTTCTTAGAGTATCAACTAGCCTGGCCATGCCACTCTTCTCAAGATTCTGAACATCCACTGCCTTATTTCCGCAAATCTTTGTCTTCACAAAAGTAAATCTTTCTTGCTCCCTTGGGGATAAATACTCAGCACTGTAGCCCCCAACACTTCCGGAGATCAACGGAGCGGCCATGGGTGCAGAGAAGAAAAGATTCTGGAAGAGAGGATGATGGAAGGGACGGAAGTTCTCGAAGGAGTTCTTCGCGGGAAGAGAAGAAGGCTTCGAAAGATGCAGAGAGTCGATCCCAAAATCGTTAGGGCATCAGCTTTGGGTGAACAGATAGAGAATAAAAAGGGTAAAGGTGGAAGACGAATCGATCTCAAAGCGATTTGGGTAAAATAATATTACTTTAATGACAGGAGGAGCGCCAAAAGGCGGCAAAGGTAGAAAGCGACAAAAAGGTTTGACAAGTCAAACAACTTTCTACACAGAAGCGGTCAAAGCATATAGATAACTGAGTTTTGTTTAACTTTAACGGAGAGAGAACTTTTCATTTAATCTGAAAAATTTATATGTCAATAAAATCACAGAAATTCTTTCACAAATTGCACATCCCTAGTTCCCTTCTAAGAGATGTAAATCTCTCTTCAGGTAGGGCTTTTGTGAAGATATCTGCCAATTGACCATTTGTATCTATAAACGAAATTTCTAAATTACCACTAGCTACATGGTCTCGAATAAAATGATATCTTACCTCAATGTGTTTCGTCCTTGAGTGTTGAACTGGATTTTTGGTGAGGTTGATGGCACTAGTATTATCACACAATAGAGGAATTGATTTGATGTGAATGCCGAAATCTTCAAGTTGTTGCTTTATCCAAAGAAGTTGTGTACAGCAACTTCCAGCAGCAACATATTCCGCCTCAGCTGTTGATAGAGCTACTGAATTTTGTTTCTTGGATGTCCATGATATTAAGCATCCTGCAAGAAACTGACAACATCCACTGGTGCTCTTTCTATCTACTTTGCAACCAGCATAATCAGCATCTGAATATCCTATTAGATTTATCTCACAAGATCTAGGATACCAGAGACCTAAATCATGAGTTCTAGCTAAATATCTAAATATTCTTTTTACAGAGATTAAGTGAGACTCTCTAGGGTCTGCCTGATATCTAGCACACATGCATACACTGAACAAAATGTCTGGTCTACTGGCAGTTAAGTAAAGTAATGATCCTATCATACCTCGATAATTCTTTTGATCTACCCTTTTACCTTTTTGATCACTGTCCATTCTGGTTGATGTGCTCATTGGAGTTGATAATGGCTTTGCATCTTCAAATCCAAATTTCTTCAACAGCTCTTTGGTGTACTTTGCTTGACAGATATGAGTGCCATCCTTCCCTTGCTTGATTTGCAATCCAAGGAAGTAGCTTAACTCCCCCATCAAGCTCATTTCGAATTCTCCCTGCATAAGCTTTTCAAAGTACTTGCAAAGAGATTCATCAGTAGATCCAAAAATAATATCATCCACATAGATTTGTACAAGAAGTATATGTTTAACCTTAGATTTTATAAATAATGTACTATCTACTTTACCTCTAGTGAAACCATGATTTAATAAGAAATTACTGAGCCTTTCATACCAGGCTCTAGGAGCTTGCTTTAGACCATATAAAGCCTTATGTAGTTTAAATACATGATTTGGAAATTCAGAGTCGTCAAAACCTGGAGGTTGTTCAACATAAACTTCCTCCTTGATGAAACCATTTAAAAAGGCTGATTTGACATCCATTTGAAAAAGTTTTAAATCAAGTGCGGATGCATAAGCAAGTAAAATCCTAATGGCCTCAAGTCTAGCTACAGGTGCATAAGTTTCATCGAAATCTATGCCTTCCTCTTGGGAGTAGCCTTGAGCCACCAATCTGGCTTTGTTCCTTAAGATTATTCCAGACTCATCCAGTTTATTTCTGAACACCCATTTGGTGCCAATAACTGAATGATTGGATGGTCTAGGAACAAGTGACCATACTTGGTTTCTCTTGAACTGATTTAGTTCATCTTGCATGGCTAGTATCCAAGATTCATCAGATAAAGCTTCATTGACTGTCTTAGGTTCTACTTGAGAGACAAATGCTAAATAGTCGCATGGAATTACATTACCTCTAGTTCTTACCCCTACAGATGGATCACCAATGATGTTTTCAGGAGGGTGATCTTTCTGATGTCTCCATTCCTTTGGAAGATCTTTATGTTGGATTTCTGTTTGCTGCAGTTCTTCCAGAGTTGGATCCTCTTTGTCCTTAATTGAAGTTTTCTTTAATTTTTCGGACAGGACATCTGCATCATCAATGTCACTAATTTCTTCCTTTTTCAAGGAAGGGTTAGATTCATCAAAAATAACATGTACTGATTGTTCAATTAATAAGGAACGTTTATTGAAAACTCTATAACCTTTAGGTTTAGAGGAATACCCCATGAAAATGCCTTCATCTGATTTGGCATCCAACTTACCAATGTCCCTTTTTCCATTGTTATGGATGAAGCAAGGACATCCAAATATTCTGAAATGGCTAATCTTTGGCTTCTTTTCTTTGTAGAGTTCATAAGCAGTCTTTTTCAGAATTGGCCTGATCATCACTCTATTTATGATATAACATGCAGTGTTGATAGCTTCGGCCCAGAAATATCTTGGCAGATCATATTCTGATAACATTGATCTTGCCATATCCAAAAGAGTTCTGTTTTTCCTCTCAGCAATTCCATTCTGTTGAGGTGTCCTTGGAGCTGAGAAGTTGTGCTCAATTCCTTGATCATCACAGAACTTCGCAAACTTTTCATTCTGAAACTCACCACCATGATCTGATCGAATAGAGACAATTGAGAATTTCTGATCTTTCTGAACTTTCTTACTGAAGCTGACAAAATTCTCAAATGTGTCATCTTTGTGCTCTAAAAAGGATACCCAAGTGAATCTTGAATAATCATCAACTATTACAAATCCAAAATTCTTTCCTCCCAAACTGGTAGTCCTCATTGGCCCAAATAATCCATGTGAAGTAGTTCTAAGGGCTTTGAGGTGGTTACTACAGTCTTTGATTTGAAGGAGCTCTTGGTGTGCTTTCCTCTTGCACAAGGTCTGCAAATGCTATCCAATCTGAAATTTACCTTTGGCAGTCCTTCAACTAGTTTTCTTTTTCTGAGCTTGTTCAGCCCATCCAAGCTGCAGTGGCCCAATCTTCTGTGCCACAACTCAGTTGATTTATCTTTGCTAGCTGCCAAACACACATCTTGATCCTTGAGTTCATCGAGATATAGAACATACAAATTTCTTTCTCTGTAGGCTTCAAATATGACTGCACCATCCTTTAAGATACTGCATTTTGATTCTTGAAACTGAATTTGATGGCCTTTGTCACACAACTGGCTGATGCTGATGAGATTGTGCTTTAACCCTTTGACCAGCATTACATCCTTTATGACTGATTTTCCTTTGATGTTCACAGACCCGCTTCCTATCACAGTCCCTTTTCCATTATCTCCATAGGTGACTGTACCTTCTTCAGCTTGGAGATCAACAAATCTTCTTGTTGCCTGACATATGCCTTGAGCACCCACTATCCAAATACCATTTGGATGCTCGAGGGTTAACCTGAAATGAGAACATCAAGCTTTAGGTACCCAAATTCTTTTTGGGTCCTGATTGGTTAGTATCATCAACTTTACCTTTTAATATCCATTTTTTATGTCTTGTTGGGCATGTCATTTTAATATGTCCTAACTTGTTGCAGTGACTGCAGCAGGATAACTTAGTTACTTTTTCTATGTATTTGAAATCAGCTTTGTATGCTACATCTTGTTCAGGTACAAATTTTGGTGTTGGATATGTTTTAGGGTATATTATGGTTTCTTCATTATCTGGGGGTGTATATCCTAATCCATTTTTCTTTTTACCCGATCTCCTAGCACCTTTTAATATTAAAGAGTTTTTACCATTGGTAAATTTTTCTAGGGTGCTTGCTAGTGTATTGTTTTCTTCATTTAATTCATTTACAGTTTTTCTTAAATCATCTGAGTTTTCCTGTTTTTCTAGGTCAGTGATTTTTCTGTTCTTGTCTTTTAAATTTTCACATAATAGTTCATTTCTTCTCTTAAGCTCAACTATTTGTTTTTCTAGTTCTTCGTTTTCAGATTTTAAATCTGAGTTGGTATTTTCGAGACATGTGATATTTTTCTTGCTTAGCTTAAGTAGTTTACACACTTCTTTATACTTATTGTAGAGTTCATTAAATGCACTTTCCAAATTATCCGAATCTGAGTCATTACAGGAATCGAAAGAAGAATCAGATGTTACCTTATCCTCGGTATTCGCCATGAGAGCCAAGTTGGCTTCTTCACCTTCACTGCTCGAGCTTGACTCACTATCTGAGTCGCTGCTGTTGTCCCATGCAGCTGCCATGGCTTTCTTTTTGAATCTTCTGAACTTCTTGGAGCTGTCCTTCTTCTTGTGATCATTTTTCTTTAACATTGGACAGTCTGCCTTGATATGTCCAGGTTTCTTGCATTCATAGCAAAGTGGCTCATTCCTCTTCTGATCTTTTCCATCTGGTCTCTTGAGATCTTTGTTTTTCTTGAAGTACCTCCTACCAGACTGGAACTTCTTTTTCTTTGCCAAGATTCTCTGCAATCTTCTTGAGAGCATGGCTTCTTCATCATCACTATCTTTGCTATCTTCACTGTTATCTAAGGATTCTTCTGATGAGTCCCCATTAGCTTTAAGCGCATTTGACTGCTTCTTTCTACTGGAGGATTCTCCTAGTCTTTCCATGTTTATTTCATGGGCCATGAGAGACCCAATGAGTTTTTCTACTGACATTCTCTTAAGATCATTAGCTTCTTCGATAGCTGTGACCTTTGCCGTCCATGAAGATGGCAGGGATCTGAGAATCTTCCTTACCATATCTGCATTTTCATATGACTTTCCTAGACTTGCTAGGCCATTAGTAATGTCAGTAAATCTACTAAACATTTGGGTAATAGACTCACCTGTTTGCATTTGAAATCTTTCATACTGAGTGACAAGAATGTCAATTCTTGTCTCCTTTACTTTGTCTGTACCTTCATATGTGATCTTTAACTTTTCCCACATTTCCATGGAGGATTTGCATGCTGAAACTCTGTTGAACTCTTTCTTGCTTAGAGCACAACATAGAATGCTCTTAGCTTTACAGTTCAAGGAGATTTTCTTTCTATCTTCATCTGTCCATTGTGCTTTCTCATTTGTGACGACCAGATCACCTTCTTCCACTATTGACCAGATTTGATAATCGTGGCCTTGTAGAAAGTATTCCATCCTGGTCTTCCAATACGTATAATCTTCACCATCGAACAAAGGAGGTCTGTTGACAGACTGACCTTCGAAGTGACTTTGGGCTGCCATTGATCTTTGCTCTTCAGATCGTTGGATCTTCTTCTTTGTCGAAGAGACGGGCTCTGATACCACTTGTTGCCCAGCTAGCTAGCCCAGAGGGGGGGTGAATGGGTTAATAAAACTTCGATCTTTGATTAAAACCTGTTTACTGAAAAGATTGCACAACTTAATAACAAGGTTAGAGTTAGAACAAACAAGATAACAATCACAAAACACATCCACAAGACACAAAGATTTTATCCTGGTTCGGAACTCCTCTCCACAGGAGACCTACGTCCAGTCCCTGAGCAATACCTCAGGATTTTACTATCAAGGGTACAATCCCCCTTAAGGATCCTTACACCCAGCCTCAACTGGTCTTCCTTCAGCCTGAAGGAACAACAACCACCCTGGATACCACCAGGTCTTCCTTCGTCCAGAAGGGAACACAAACTAATCAGAAGAAGGTTGTGAAAACAGGCTTCAGATTCTAGCTTGACCAGCTACAACCTGAAGCTCCTAAGCCCCCGAGAGAGAAAGAGATTTAACAAGGTTTTTCTCTCCAAGGACCACACAGGCTCTTACAAATGAGAGGATTCCTTTTGAGCACAGAGAGCTAAGAGCTTAGAACCAGGTTTGGAGTGGAGGCTTCGCTCTTCTTCAAAGTTCTAAAGATTGTGAGAGATGGATTTCTTTCTTCTTCTGAAATCAAGCGATGTTACGCCCTCTGTCGCACTATCTTTCTTTTCCGTCTTGATTCTTCTATTTAAACTGCTGATTCAAATTTGAACGTTGAAGTGTCCGTTGTCTCTTATCCTTGTGTACGTTAGACTGGTCACTGAGGAAGCTTCTGATCGTCAGTCTTTTGTCCTGGTGTACACGCTAACGAGATGTCATAGAACTTTGTATCTTGTGTCCAACGTTGTCCAGATGAGTCTTGTCAGATATCTGTAAGCATATCATCAATAAATAGAAGACAGCTAGGACTGCTGTCTATTGTTAGTTGAGATGGAACAGATATTGCAGTATATAGCAAAGCTCCTTTCTGTCCAAGAAAAAGTACGTAGACAGAGTAGCATAGAAATGGAAGATATTGTCTGCATGCATGGGAGATACGATCGGAGAGCATTTAATGCATAGCAGTCAACGGACAAGATATGACTTTGACTTTTCAACGCTTATTAAAAAGCATTATACTGATGTATCAAGAAATTCGATAAAAAGAATCTTGCTGACTTCATAACTTATGAAATCGTTATGAATTATAGCGAGTCGTTATGAACTGTAAAGAAATCGTTGTGATAACTTATGAAGCCGTTACAATAGGCAAGTCGTTGCGAGTTCTAAAGAAATCGTTGCAAGAAATCGTTATGACTAATAAAGAAGTCGTTACATGAAATCGTTATGACTAATAAAGAAGTTGTTACGCGAAATCGTTATGACTAATAAAGAAGTCGTTACGCGAAATCGTTATGAATTCTAAAGAAATCGTTATGACTAAAGAGTCGTTGCGAGTTCTGAAGAAATCGTTACAAGGTCTAAAGAAATCGTTACGGCTAGAGACTCGTTGCGAGTTCTAAAGAAATCGTTACGAGATCTAAAGAAATCGTTACGGCTAGAGAGTCGTTGCGAGTTCTAAAGAAATCGTTACGAGGTCTAAAGAAATCGTTACGGCTAGAGAGTCGTTGCGAGTTCTAAAGAAATCGTTACGAGGTCTAAAGAAATCGTTACGGCTAGAGAGTCGTTGCGAGTTCTAAAGAAATCGTTACGAGGTCTAAAGAAATCGTTACGGCTAGAGAGTCGTTGCGAGTTCTAAAGAAATCGTTACGAGGTCTAAAGAAATCGTTACGGCTAGAGAGTCGTTGCGAGTTCTGAAGAAATCGTTACGAGTTCTAAAGAAATCGTTACGGCTAGAGAGTCGTTGCGAGTTCTAAAGAAATCGTTACGGTAACGATTTGATTTGAGTTTTCCGGTCAAGGAGGAAATCGTTCTGCTTATCAAAGAAGTCGATACAAAGACTTGGATAGAATTGATGAGACTTACCAGATTGTCTTGAACTTTCATTTTTCTTTGATTTCCTGTACTTGATGCTCAAGTAATCCATTAGTATTATTTTGTTAATCATCAAAATTAATATATAAATAAATGGAAATATTTATTATGGGGACAGTTTGGTCATCAAAATGTACATAGTGTATTTAAGTATATATGTATATATATTTTAGTGTGTAGTATTATAAATTCTGCATAATTAAAATGAGTTTTGTCGGCCAGTCGGCGTCCACATCGGCTGACGCTGACCAGAGGTAGGCGACAATATCGATGGACGCCAATTTTTGGATAGGCGACCATGGATATGGACGCCAATATCCCAGATCTGTTACGTTTTCAGATCCAGAAACGCCTCCGAAAATTGAGCCTCTTGTTTGGGAAACCCTTCCCAACGGCTCTGAGACTTGCCCTTTAACCAATCCGACCCCCAACCCTTTATAATATCCAAATTTCGGCCGAATCCATCCCTTTGGCTCTTGGGTCAAAAACCTATCTTCTTTAAGCAAAAACCCTAACTTGAACCTGAAAGATCCGGCTTCGGGAGGCTTCGTCTGGCGATCTACATCAACTGGTGACGACCTTGAACATCCAGGAACGACTCCCCACGCTGGTGTGCTGTGAAGATCAACAGAAGATCCGAAGAAGGAGGGATTTGGAGGCTCTTTGGCACAGGCCGAGGAGGGCTTCTCCGGCTTAAATCGTCGTCGGTAGATTTTACAGAAGGCAAGTAACCCATACACATTAACCCTACATGTGTCTAGTATGTCCCAGGATTTTCTCAGATTTTTCTCGTGTCCTGGAACCCCCTTTTCAAGTGATTTATTGGCTTTCAGTCTGTGTCCTGCAGACAAGATATTAACGGCAAGATCCCTTGCCGCTAATATCATGTGTTGGCGGCATCATCTAATGTCGTTAACCTATAGACGGCCACCCCTTGCCGTCGAGTTCTTCAGACTGCAACAGTGAGCAAGTCTGTCCTTATATGAACTAATTTTCGAGTTTTTCCGCATGAGGATATACGGTAAAATTTTATATAATATGTAAATATATATGTTTGGGTGTACTGTGAGTTTTTGTGCATTTTTGTAATGTTCACTAATTATTAGAATTTTTGGAATGTGTTACCAATAGAATGTTAATCTTGAAAAATGTTGTTTATGAAATATGTGTAGAAATTAACTGTCATAAATTTTCTGTACATTGCTCATAAGATCTGATACATGATATAAAAATTTGAGCAATTTATAATATCTGTACAGTTTATTAAATTTTCTGGACTGAAAAATAGTTAACATGTCTATTCAATGCATAAAGGCTAAGAATTCTTGCGAAACTAGTTAAATTCCTGAAATTTGTGATAAAATTTGTACTATCAGTATTCATGTATGAAATAAATTGTGAATCCGAATAATGAAAAATTGTATCAGTTTGACTATTTTTACAGTTGATATCATGACTGTTAGAATTTTCAGAAAATATGTGTAACTCAGAAAAATGCAAATTTTGGTATGCATGATAGTTAAACTCTGATGAATTTCTGGTTAAATTTCTGTACTGAACAGATGACAGTAGCTATATAAACTTGTTTTATGTTAAGTATTAGTGGATAATACATGCTAATATGATAAATGTTTAATTATGCAAAAATTTCAGCATGAGTAGGATTGTTGTAAAAATCTGATTAATAATGAAAACAGTAGTACCATGCTAGGTAATACTGAAGAATGTAAATGTGTGAACATGAGATGAATGTGTGATTATTTTATGTTTAGAATGTGTTGAAATTGAGAAAATGTATTAACATGCCAATGTGTGACACTGCTACCTTAGAGGGCTGTGGAACTGTACTGTGGTAAAGTCCCCACGGGAAAGTTCAAAGTGTGTGATGTCCCATGGGCATTGGGATTAAATCCTGGAGGCGAACAAGTATCGCTGGTTAGGGTGGAGAGTGCTTCTCCAGGTTCTGCGCAGTAACTAAGATTGATCACTGGAATGCCTAGGTGATTGATATGTGATGTGATCAGTGTGTGTCCTTCTAAAGTGGTTTGGGCTATGTGTCACGGCATTAAGTGAAAGTGAAATTGTGTTTAAGTGAAAGTGAAAATGTGTAAATTGTGAACCTGTGTAAGTGAATATGTGTTCATAAAATTCTTATGAAAGCATGCAAAATGATAAGTTTCTTATGAATGTGACATGATAGTAGTAAAACAGCGAGCTTTTCACTAATATGAATATGTTATCTATGTGTACAATTGCCTTAGAATTCATGTTAAATTAATTGTTATGAAATGTGTAAATATTGTGTAAAATGACCAACATGTGGCTTATGAATGAAATCAGTTTAGTATAGTGAAAAGTGTAGAAAGCATGAGATAGGATTTGCTTATTGTATATAAAACCGAATCCTCTGTGAAAAATGTGTAGAAATCATGAATAGACTTTTATTTGAGAAATTGTCACTTCCATGCATTATGTGTAAATGATGTAGCTTAAGAGTATGGATATTACTTGATGCATGTATGTTTAGTGTGCTGGTGTTACTTGTTGAGTTCTTTTGAACTCATTCTTGCTTCGGCGTACAGGTGCAGACGTTTCTACTTCTTCCGAGGAGATCGTTAGGAGCGACTCGGAGCGAGAGTAGGAGAGAGTGTTGTGGAGTTAGCATTGTACTTTTTCATTATTTCATAGTATGTAATAAAGACTCTGCGTAGTCTCATGTGGACAATGTATTTGTTGTATTTCAGTTATGAATAGTTGGCTCTCTTTCCTTCTATACGGACTGTGGATAGAATGTGGATGATGGAATAAAATTTCTTTTCAGTTCTTTAAATTCCGCTGTCATGAGATATAATATATTTGTGTATGTTTCAGCCTATCGTACTAGTGTTGGGTAAATGTCCCACTGTAGTGATACCTTTTATATCGACGTGGGTTGGTGGAACCGTACCGATATGAGAGGGTCGTTACAATAAGAATGGTCAACCTGTTTTCCCTCCTCAACCTTTGACCATTTCCTCTCCTCCCACTAGTCCAACTCCTCCTGCTCCTACTTCTACCACTGCTCCTACACCTTCTGTGTCTGAACAACCTTTATCATCTTCCTCTCATCCTATTGCCCCCACTGCTCCTACACCTTCAGCTCCCACTGCTGATGAACAACAACCTCCACCTCCTCCTTCTACTTCATCTGATCCTCCTCCCTCTACCTCTTTACCAGAGTATCAGCTCCTTGCTTTTAACAATGTCAACTTTTCTATTTACCCTTTGAAGTACAACTTCAAGCCCTCCAAGGCAAGCATACACATTCTCCACACTTCAGCTCCGCATTTCTTTTCTTCTCTCCCTACATCCTCTACACCCTCTTCTAGCAGATCCACTCTTTCCCTTGCAGAGATTGTACCTAGTGTGGTACTCTCATCTAAAGGTGGATGCCAATTAAAAGAAAATTCTGTCAAACTACTTCCTCCTTTTTGGTATGCCTTTGTCTACCACTCAGAACACCATATGAACTTGTTCAGGGAATTCTTGTCTATCAAAGCATTCCTTGAAGTCCATGAAATGCCAGGTTTCACCTTTGAGGACTGGCTTCCCTCTCTCCTCCATACATCCCAAGTACTATTGGCTGATATCAATCTCATTACTCAGAAAAGCCACATTCTGTCTCCCAAAGACTTCCTTGAACTCTATCCCAGTGAAGCCACCAGATACCAACAAACTCAGGCTAGGAACCAATTTATAGATATTTCCCTTCACCTGAACCTTAGATTTTTTGACCTGTTTGGTACCCTCCTTAGAGAGTCGCAGGCCAAGTACACAAGGATGAAGGAATTTAATGTAGCTAGGTTCAGAATGGGCTTGCCTGATGTGAACAAAGGTCAATGGGAACATATCATCCGTGGTCAAAGGCAGATTTCCCCTTCTATGACTATTGGACTCTCTTCTGGTCTACACCCAAGCCTGGTTGGTGCCATTTCTGCTAGGAAGGACTTTGCTCAGCTAGTTTTCAATAGACACATCTGAATAGCTACAAGGTTCAGAATCAAGTACAATTTGAGCTTGTCATTTCATAGGTTTGCTCTTATGCAAGCTCCTCAAAACTCCCAACACATGTTAGATTTTCAGATTTGTTTTGCTGAGTCTGAGAGGTTCTCAGAAGATCAATGGGCAGCTGCATACCCTGAAGACCATACAGATTGTTAGAAATTGAAGATTTTTATTGTTGAGTATCTCTGCAAAGGATATGAGACTCTTTGGAAGTCTATTGCACATAAGTGGAAGCAGAGGTACTTAGTCTACTATCAAGCCAAGGAAGCTGCAATCCATCAGGGCCTGCACTGGAACATTACAGTTCATGAGTTTCTCCACTTAGCAGCCTCTAAGAAGTTTGTACCTCTTAGGTCTCTCTTGCGCCCTAGCAATTATCATAAGAGGCTTAGCTGGTTCCATAGAAGACATGTCAAGTCTTATAGGAAAATCTCCTCCATAGGTCCTTCCTATAAGATAGAATATGCTAAGTTTGAGAACTTCTTTCCTGAAAATGAGAAGAAGCTTTAGGCTCTTCTCCAGCCTTTCCTTTCCCAAATCCCCCCTTCCCTGTATTTGCCTAGTTCCTTATCAGCTTCATAGATGTTATCTGTACTTGAACATTTCAGATATATGAATGAAAGTTCTGTTCCTCATTTCTATGGATCCCTTTCTCTCTCTCTCCTTGTATCTTACCTTTTCTGTTAATGTCACAAAGGGGGAGAAAGAAAGTAAGAAACAAATAACTCAATCTACAGGAGGACATACTTTTGCAAAATTAAAATTTATTTTTCACTATCTATTTAAAAGTTGTTGTCATTAACAAAAAGGGGGAGAATTGTTGAGCAACTATCCCTTAAGAAAATTATTTAAGACTTTAAATTATTTTAACATGGTGATTTTGCTATGACAAAACTTTTAAAGACTTTCTACAATCAAATCTACTAGAATATATCACAGAGAACATATTTTGTACAATACTGTATCAACACTATCTTGAAAATTTTCTAAGTCCACAGAATATACTATGTATCATACTGTCTCCGACTGTGGACTCCGACTCCATAAAGTCGAAGTGTTGAAACCCTCTTTGTACTGGACTCAACTCTTTGGAAATCAAAGTATGGACTCCAACTCCTGAGAAGTCGAATCCTAGACTCTGACTCCTATAAAGTCGAAGTAAGGTATCGATTGATGAACACCTCCTGAGAAGTCGAAGTACCCACTCCGACTCCCGAGAGTCGAAGTCTCTGTATTGTTCTCCAACTCCCAAGAAGTCGAAGCATTCACTCCAACTCTTTCAGAAGTCGAAGTATGACCTATTGATGTCTATCACTCCGACTTTCATGAAGTCGAATTCTATGGTCTCACTACAACTTTTGTAGAGTCGAATTTCAGTCTATTTCTCATGATTCTGACTCCGACTCCAAGAGAGTCGAAGTACATATCTTTCTGACCCCGACTTCACTGACAACTTATGTACTTCACTTTTTCTATGCAAATATTATTTTATAGTTTCATGAAATCTTAATTGTTTGGTATTTTATTTGCTTAATCAGATCTTTCGCAGAATACATAGTACATGTATATCATTCAATATAATATCCTGTCATGTTACTATTATTTAAATGTATTCTGACAGATAGGATATATTATATTCAAAACAACCACACAATAAAAATCTGTGAAAATGTCTGAAATATTTATTCAAATTGGTCTCGTACTTTATGTCAGAAGTTCATGTTTTCTTTTCGTTCAGCAGATGTCTTGCAATTAATGCCATCAGACGCATGGGGTATCTGACAGAGGCTCCCCTACCACTGTCAGAACCTCACCTTACTTTCTGATGCAATTGTCTGTCTATCTTTAATTGCCCTGAACATTAGTATGTACGAGGTTTCCATACTTTACATATATTTCTGACTCACCTACCTCAAAAAGTATGGAGGTATCTTTTCTTTTATCTTGTCCTTATTGCAGAACATTTATTAGGCACGTTTTCAGTATGGAGCTTTCACAGAACATTAATTGATGACTGACTTCTAAGTTATGAAGCTACAAGCATGGTCTGAAGCCGTTGGAAAGCTAAAAAGCTAAAGAACTAATGGATAACCAAAATCTCATCTGCATCCAAGGGATCAAAGGTCACTCCTCAAACGGCTAGATCTCCAACGGATAGTTTCAAACGGAAACATCCTCTGAAGCATATATAGAAGCCGAAGTTTGAACAAGACACAAAAACACTAAGAGTGTAAAACCAGCTAGAAACTCATTTAACTCACTCCTGCCTTATGCTAGCAAGAGCCTCCACAAGTCTTCTACTGAGCTACAAGATAGAGAGCTTCCACAGTCCAAAAATTTCCAAGCTCTCCTCTTCATAGAAGTCTTGTTTGTGTTGGGTGGAATTTGTGTAACTAGATATTCTTCTATCCCACCCTCCTTGATTCAGAAAGGATTAGTGCTGTAATTTCTATTTGTGTTCCTTTCTGAATTCCCTGTGTTTGCTCACCCTTCAAAGCAAACACACTAGTGTTTTTCAATTCTGTCTGTGTAACCCGTAGGAGGTTTGTTCCTGCAGTGCCCCTCTTGTGAATGGAAGACCTTGTTAAAGGTAGTTATTGTACCCCTGTTGAGGGAAGACTTACTTGGGAGCAAGTGAGATTGTAATACCTCTCAAGGGTGAGAGAAGGCTAAGTATTCTTGGCAGTTAGCGAAATCTCAAGTGGTTTGCTTGAGGACTGGACGTAGGACTTCTATGTGGGAAGGGCCGAACCAAGATAAAATTTCTTATGCAATTGTGTGATTGTTTCCGCCAATTTACACTTGAATCACACACTACACTAAACACTAACAATTCTATTTTAGTGTTGTCTAATTTCAGATAAAATTTTTAAAAGCTCAAGAAGTCCTATTCACCCCCCCCCCCGCTAGGACATCATTAGTGTCATCTCAATCCAACAGGTACGTATCCAAGATCATATTTTTCTTTTCCTTTTCTGCAACTTTTTAGACATGGCATTAAGGATGTTTTCTCATTAGTTAGTTTGCTTAGAGATGCTTTTAGATATTCGTTTTCATTTTAAGGTTTGTAAATGTGTTCCCTTATACCTTTATATTTTTACTTTCCTCTTGCAAGTTTATGATGTGCTCATGTAATTATTCGTTTAGTTTGACTGTGTCTATTAGTTCTATTTATCTATGTCTTATTTTAGTTTCAATTGTTTTTATATTAATATTTAGTTCTTCAATTTTATCTTCCATCTTCTTAACATATTTGTCTTTTGATAATATTTCTTCTATTAATTTGTTATTTTCTTCTTCTGATTGTTCAAGAATCTTACTTGTTTTCTTTAATTCTTTTGATGTTATTTTATATTTTTCATAGAGTTCATTAAAGGCACTCTCTAAATAATCATCATCAGTTTCAGAACAGGAACTGTAGGAGGTTTCAGATATTACCTTTTCTTCAAGGTGTGCCATAAAGGCACAGTTTGCTTCTTATGTTTCAGATTCACGTGTCCTCGGGTTCAGCCAAAGACTTCCGAACACGCTCTGACCACCAGGCGTCCAAGGGCCCTCAAGGGCCGTCTCCGAACACCCTGCAACCTATTCGAGGAGGGCACGATCTATCACCGAATGCCCCGCACTGCTTCCGAGCGCCGGGCACCGAACAGCCTGCTCGGTAACCGAACAGGCCCCTACTTGGAGCCTCTTGGCTAGAGGACCCAGAGTAGCCCTTCGCCTCCCGAAGGCAATTATGACAACGGCGCGACACGCGCCCCATGGTTAAAGGGCATTAACCACAAAGGAGCCCAACATGCACCTCAAACGGTTAACTCCCCGCCTAGGGACTCCAACCGACGCATCCCTTCGAACAGCATTGGAGGAGAAAGCGTTCGGACCTCTCATCTCCATTGCCTATAAAAGGCACAAGTAATCCCCATGCAAAGGTACGCAATCTCTCCCAAGCACACTCGCCCACGCGCGAACACACATCAAAGAACCTTCCATTCCTGCCTCCCTTTCAGTCTGATCTGACTTGGGCGTCGAAGGGTTCCCCCCAGTTCTTCAACTAGGCCCCCCTGACCTCTTCTAGATTTTGCAGGTCATCGTCCGCACCGACGACGATCCCTTCCTTCTACTCTTAGTGGAGGCCCATTCGGCCTAGGCCCGAACAGGATCTTACGTCCACAGAAGTACTTGTGCGAAGCTCAATATGTATGTAGAAAGTTTGCGTAAGGGAGCAAATATGTTCTCTTAACTCATGGAAAATTTATTTAATTAATTTCAATGCATATTAGCGTTTAAATTTTGACCATCGACCATCAACAAACATTATCAATTCTTGACCCAAACACTATTTACAATTTTGGTGATCCAATCACTTGCATCAAATGTTGATTGCTAGTGCCACTAACCCTTGGTTCATCTGCAAGCTTTGGAGTTCGAAGCCATCATAAGAACAGCATGAAAAGAACTTAGTGTACTTGAGTTTTGCACTTTACACTTTTACTTCTCTTTTTTCATTAGTCAATGGAAAGAAGACACAATACATCCATCCAATGAGAAGCAATAGATACAAGTACAAAGTACAAAACTCAAGTACACTAAATTATTCTCGAACAACATTGCTCCTGATCAAATGAGATTTGAACTTGCGACAACATAATTGTAATACGTAGGAAAGGACTAATCACTGGACCACTCTTTAAAAACTTATCTTATATGACATCATCCTAATCCTAAATGTGCACCAAAGGCTAATCACTAGAGTCCTCTTGAGAACTAATCCTGCATGACATGCTTCCAGTGGAACACCATTTGTGACCTTGTAGGGAAAACCCAAAAAAAAGGAGAAATAGCTAATTGCTTTTGAGATGAATCAGCACATACTTTCGTACCTATTTGACCTTACCAAAGGTCCAAAGCGCTCGCGCTCTCTCTCTCTCTCTCTCTCTCTCCGCAAACAATGGAATGTTTTTTATCACAGCTGGTCACAGAGAACAATTATGGAGGAGAGCTGGTGATCTGTCGCTCCACTGATCACAGCGCCGCTGTCCCTCAGACCCAACAGGTACTCGATGGCCCCCTCGGTGATGATCTCTCCCGGGGCCAACACCGGGATCCCAGGCGGGTATGGACAGATCAACTCTCCGCACACCTCTCCCGCGCTCCTCCATATCTCCACCTTCCTCATCTTCTTGGCGAAGAAGGCCTCTCGGGGACTCACCCTCGTGAGTATGTCGGCGAACACCCCGGGGCCTTGGTCGTTAAGAATGAAGCTGTTGTTCTTGTTAATAATGAAGTTGTTCTTCTTGTTAATAATGAAGTTGCAATTTTTGCCAGTTAAAAGGAAGCTCGCCGACAAATGCTTGAACCCGGAGACGAGCCTCTCCACATCCTCCCTGCGAGTGCCCAGTCCCAAGGCGTACGTGACGGTGCGGGCGCCGGCCAGCTCGTTGGCGATCCGATGCTGCTGCTCCAACATATCGGCAGCCTCAAACCCGGACAGGCCGAGCTCCGACACGCGAACCGTGAGACGCAGGGGATCCAAGACGGGGAAGCCGGAGAATATGTTGGTCGAAGCACCCGCACCCAGCACGGAGATCCCGGGGATCCCCTTGAGCCGGTCCCGAGCTCGGGCGGCCAAGCCCACGGCTTCGTCGAAGATCGTTTCCGGATCCCCGTCGCTGAGCTGCGCCCTCGTCGCGTCCAGCGATGCCAGGAGAAGGGGGCTGGGGCTCGTGCTCTGGAGGGTCCGGAGGCATCTTCGCAGCCGCTCCCGGTCGACCAGATGATTTATTCCGCCGCCGTTCGTCGACATGTGCAGCATGGAGGACTGTGTCAGTGAACACAGAACCTTGTGCGTGGATTGCACGGCCAGGTCCGCGCCCTGTTCCAGAGCCGTGGCAGGGAACTCCCGGTGGAACTTGAAATGGGCGCCGTGTGCTTCGTCAACTATGAGCGGGACCCCGTGTGAGTGGCAGACTTCGCCGATCTCTCTCAGGTTGCTGCACACGCCCTGGTACGTGGGGGACGTCACCAGCACCGCGGCCGCCTTCTTCCCGTCGGCCTCGGCCACCTCGTCGATGGCTCTCTCCACCTGCGACGTTGTGACGCCGGAGGCGAGGTCCCATCGAGGGTTGTACTCGGCGGGCATGATGTACTTGGGCACCGCGCCGGACAAAACCATTGCGGAGGTGGCCGAGAAGTGGGAGTCGCGCGGGAGGATGAGGGTGTCTCCGGGGGAGCAGGTGGCCATGATCGACGCCTGGACTCCGCATGTGGTGCCTCCCACCAGAAACCACGTCTCCGATGATCCGAATAACGCCGCAGCCTTCCTCTGCGCCTCCAGGAGAGGCCCTTCGTGCGGGAACAAGTCGTCGAACGCGGGAATGTCGTGAGCGAAAGGTCCCGGTCCAACCAGCTGGGACAGCGAAGCCGGAGCTGCGTTGCCTCCATTATGCCCGGGGAAATGGAAGCGCGCCTCATCTCGCCCTGCAGCAGCTCGCAATGCTGCAACCAGAGGAGGAGAAGGAGCAGCCGCCGCCGCGTCGCACTGCGTTGGATAATCGGCAGTGAAGAGCTGGTGGCTGGTATCGGAATCGAAGTCTTCAATGTCCACCTGCCGCAGGGTGCCGCTCCTCGCTCCTGCTTTTCTCTCTTCCACACTTTCCTGTAAAGCGGGATGTTGGCAAAAGCACAACGTTATATATATATTTTAAAAAAACTTCTCCTTTTATACTCAGAATAATGAGTAATTATCATTCTGATTATACTTTTCTATTTCTGCAATCCGCAAACTTCGAGGGATGTTCTTTCCATTAAAAACTAACATATATAGAAAGGAATATGGAGCAGAACAATGGGCAAAAGCAATATAGAGCAGAATATAGAGCAAATAAGAAAGGAAGAGCAACCAAACCCCACAATTAGCCCATCGTCAAAACATGGACAAAAGCAATATAGAGCAGAACAATCAGAATGACAGTGGTAGCACCAGTCCTGTTCATTTTGCTTAACCTTCAGTGAGAAGGAAATTTAATTTTACCCAGAAACAGCTACTCAAAATTCAAATCAGGCACAAATCCGCAGCAGATAAAGGAAATCAAAGACCATGGCAAAGAAGCTATTCAGCCAAAGGAGTATGGCATGGTCCAGACTCCAGAGTACATACACTGCCACTAACCCACTAGCCCTCCATATGTATCCAATCCTCTTAGTGTTACCTCAATTTCTTCCATTCTTGACCCAAACATTTGCTCCATAGCTAACAATTCTGACACCCCACCCCATTGAGATTCATACCCAAACCCATAATCCCTATACATGCACCTCAGCCATAAACCTTCTCCTCCCTGCCACCTAGTTTGACCCCTAAACAGTCAGAATTCCAGTGAGCTCTGAAGTCTAAACATCCCTGCAATTCTCCACACTCCTCCGAGAAGAGAATCCTCTGAAATTTAGATGGACACAATACCCATAGAAAACAAAAATAAAATAAACAGCTCCCCTACAACCCCTCTTTTTCCATGGGTCAAACCACCACCTGAAAGGAAAAATCCAAACCCCAAACACAACAAACTTGCTCAGTGAGAAGGAAATTTAATTTTACCCAGAAACAGCTACTCAAAATTCAAATCAGGCACAAATCCGCAGCAGATAAAGGAAATCAAAGACCATGGCAAAGAAGCTATTCAGCCAAAGGAGTATGGCAACCCTTTGGAACCAATAAAATCACTGAACCCAGTAACCCATCTCTCACCAATGATGTTCAGCAACCCTTTGGAGCCATTTTATCAGAGTACAATGTGTCCGACCATAAAGTGCTACCCCAGTCCCAATGAAAATCTCATGGAACTGTCCTAGTGTTGGGACGCTCAGTGACAGTTCTTCACCTTAATCAACTGACCTCATCCATGTACAATTTGATGATTTTCAGGGTGGAAACATTGATAAATTCCATTTCATTCAAGCATCAGATGGATCAGGGGGTTGCGGTGTCACAATGATATCATGTTTCAGCTCATACAAACATCTACACATTGGATAGCATTTCAAATTCTCGGTTATCCTAGCCATCAAAAATGGAGACTCATCTGCATAAGCATCCCTCCTAAGTTGGTGGACAGAAAAGTGATTTGGGATGACCTTCTGGCTTTCTTCTCATCAATCCAAGGCGTCCTATAATTGGGGAGATGAATGCAATTGCAGCCAACAAGACAAAAGTGGGAACAGTCCACATCATCATTATCATGCAGACATGTTCAATAATTTCATTGATGACACAGGCCTAATCGATCTTGGCTTAGAATGGCCAGCTTACACAATGTCCAATAAGTGAAATGCCCAATTTCTCATCAGAGAAAGACTTGATCGAGCACTGGCAACGGTGAATTGGTGCTCTCTTATCCCACTTACCACAATCTTCCACCTCCCTAGAGTGGGAAGTGATGATAAACATTACTTAGAGGGCTCTAGAAGATGAAGACAACTTTCATATTGGGAGCAAACTAGACTCCAGTAGAAGCCTTTGAGGAGACTCAAATTTGCATGTACCTCCATTCACAACCTGATGATGGTGATTAGCTAGTAGGAATTCAGAAAAGTTTCTTACATGGAAAGCCAAGCATTTTGTGAACCCCATATTCAGATTGATTGACTGGCGAACCAGGAGAAAGTGTCAACTATAACGACTCAGGATCCGTGTAGCAACCTGGATTTTTCGGAAAATAAAATTTTAATAATAACAAAAATAAAAGAAATTAGAAAATCAAATAAAAGAGAAATAAATAAAACTCATTTAAATGAAAAGAAGTAATGAGCTTTATTAAATAGACCCATTAGAAATTAGTGGGCTAAAATAGAGATTGTTAAAAGGAGAATAATAAGAAAATATCCTAAATTTGTAACTTAATTATTACTTAAATAGAAAAGGAATATTTAATGCATTAAATAACTAATTTGAGTTAGATTTGGATTCCTAAACCTACCCTAATAGGTTGGCCACGAATTTGGATCTCAACCTAACCCAAATTGGAATTGGTATGCTTAGAAAGAGAGAAATAGGAAATCTCGGAATTAAATAGTAATTAGAGTCCTATTAGGAAATAGAAACCCAAGAGGCATAAATACTCTCTTTAAACCCCCATGGCCGGCCCTAGCTCGTACCCAAGACTTGTTGGACCAGGAGAAGAGGCCAAGGAGGAGGGGATTTTGTGGGAAGAAGCACTTCTCAAGCTCTCTCTCTCGTTCTTCAAGTTCTAACCCTAGAAGAGGAAATCGTCCAAAGGTAGGCATTCTCACGAGCATAAACCATGAAAATTCATCTGTAGGATGTTTCATCCATCAGGAACAAAAGTCATTTAGTTTCATAATTTTTCATCGAGCATATCTTTTGTTCTTGATTTTTCATGTTCTGCAACTTACATGACCCCGAACCCTTTTCAAAAATCTAGATCTCCATGTACCCTTACGTTACTTGATATAAACCTGTCGTGTTCTCTTCTTTTGCACTGACTGACCCATCGCGACCCATTAACCACCCTGTCGCGTTCTATGTAGGCCCTGTCGCGACCCTTACAAGGACCTGTCGCGTTCTATACTTTTTCATTAAACTCCCCTATTTTTGCAAGTCTTGTTTTTCTACAGTGATATCATGCTCTGCTAACCCTTTTGAACACAGTAAACGGAACTGTAAATCTTGAACTTATTTTAATAAAATAAAAGCCATGCACATGACCCTTTCATACTCCATGATTCTCTATGTCACATGCACACACTTTGAACCATCCAAATATGGCTTAATTTGGCATGAAATTATTTCATAATGTATCTGGTAATTCATGAAATTAAATTGCCATATTTTAATATACTTGTCTATCGTTTCTCGCGTTGTTTTGAGAATACCGTTATCGACGCTCCACTGTTCTAGAATTCCTCTAGAACATCGAGCACTTGTTTCTATATACACCCTCTCTCTTGACTTGGACGAACTCTCCGTCGGATACTCCTTCTGCCGGACTAGTGA
The DNA here is from genome assembly GCA_014218235.1 of Colocasia esculenta. Classification (NCBI taxonomy): domain Eukaryota; kingdom Viridiplantae; phylum Streptophyta; class Magnoliopsida; order Alismatales; family Araceae; genus Colocasia; species Colocasia esculenta. The sequence continues at coordinate 31,605,108 of CM024759.1, forward strand.
GTCTTTGTTCAAGGCCTCCGTAAGTCTCCTCTGTCCATAGATTCCCACATGGTCGATGAGCCGGTTGTACCCTAACACCTATGACACCCTTTAGGGATCAACATGATCCAAACGGCTATTAGAAGTTCGCTCTTATCTTGAATCACGTCGGACCTCTGGACCTGTGCTTAACATGGCCAGTGGAAGAGTCATGAGTTCCACCTGACTGCCAACACCGAACGCGCGTGTTGTGCAACTGTTGTTATCGCCTGTTTACTCGACGTGTTACGTGCAATGTCCACTAGCTCTCATCTATACTCTACTCGCTCATCTATTCACGTTCACTCTACTATCTCGTCTATTCATCTACTACTCTCATCTTTTCTTAGTACTCTATATTGGCCATTGACTAATTGTCTAAAGATAAATCATATAACCAATGCCTGGCAATATATAAAGGGCCCGATCTGGTCTTAGGATGTGTGCCCGAAAGTGCTAGTGCCCATGGGAGTTAAATGATCAGAGTGTTTGGCATTACACTCGAGTGCTATCTATCTCGACTATCTAAATGACAATCAAAAAGTGTTATGTTCTCTCGTTGTCTGTTGACAACAAAGTGTTATACTATACCCGTTGTGCTATTGCTATACTTTGTGCTATTTGTGCTATGGCCATCCTGCTATTTGTGCTATACTCGACACTAGTGCTATATTTGGAAACTTGTGCTATTTCGTTCACGTGCTATCATGTTATCTCTTACGTTACTTGACTCTCTCGCTCTATCATTAGTTACTCTGCTCTTAATGCATTAATCATTTAAAGTCTGTTTGACTATTGAGATTTAAGTCCTACTGGGTGTTATTACTCACCCTGCGTTATTTGTCGATGTGTTCTCAGGTGAAACCGAGGATGAACTATACACTCAAGAGGACGGGAACGACCAGGAGTGATGTTATGAGCACCCTAGTGTCTTAGTACTATGTTAGAGTCATAGTAGTTAAGTTAGTAGTTGAGTTTAGTCTTTTACTTTTATTCAATGTAATTGGGCCCTATAGATTGGCTCTGATATTAGTGGTTGTAACTAGACATTAGAAATTATTAATGAGAAGAGTTTTCTTTAGTATTATTCATTGTGAAATGATTTGATGTCTAGTACTTGCTCTGTACCCGTTTACTTGCAACTGCCTCGCATTCCGATATTCCGCGTCGGGGCGTGACAGTTTTGTGATATCAGAGCCTAGGTTATTCTTAAGTATAAGATGATCTAGGTTGACCAGCCTCGACTAGAGTCAATTATCCTACCTATGTGAGTTGTGGTTAGAGCCAGGGGAAAACTAACTAAAATGAACTCACACACGCACGAATTAAATTTCACATCAATATCATGACAATAAGTTATTTTTGTAGGAACTAAGCAACAAAGATGACTGATGAACGTGCTCAAATGAGGGGCATGCAACAGACCATCCAAGAGCTGACGCGCGCTATTGTGCAAGCTACCCAAGGAGGTGGCAATCGTGGTGCAGGCGACCTGCATCGTAACTTCCGGAGTCTGAACCCACCTAGGTTCAGTGGATCCACGGATCCGGATGAAGCAGAACACTGACTCAAAGAAACGGAAAGAATTTTCCGCGTCATGCAATGTGTAGCAGGGGATAAGCTGCTACTAGCCACATTCCAACTGGAGAAGGATGCCCGCGCCTGGTGGGAGTCTATTGAAGCGACCAGAGCCAATGGTCAGTTCACCTGGAACGAGTTCAAAGAAGCTTTTAACTCCAAGTATTTCTCTGAGCGCATCCAAGAAAGAAAGGCTGCGGAATTCGCTGCTCTGAAACAGCGAAGCTTGACTGTGGCCGAATTTGAAGCCCAGTTCTCTAGACTGACAAGATATGCTGAACACCTAGTGAACACTGAGAGAATGAAGGCTAAGCGCTTCCTCAACGGCCTTAAGCCTCACTACATTACCCAACTGGCACCTCTCGACATCCAGACCTACGTCGAGATGGTGAAGAAAGCTCAGCTGCTGGAAGATGCTACGGACTTCACCGACCGTATCAAAGGGAAGTTCGTAAAAAAGGAAGTGACCTCGGGACAGTCATCTGCTAAGCCGAACAATGGCAAGAAGCGTCCCTTTAACATCACAGAGGGGTCCAGCCAAGAAAAGAAACTCAAGGTCTCCGCACCCAACACTCCAGCAAAAAGCAACTGCAAGCATTGTGACAAGTCAGGTCACACTGCTGACGAATGCTAGAGGAAAGTCGGCGCTTGTCTGCGCTGCGAAAGTCGCAAGCACCGCATCCCCGAGTGCCCGCTGCTGAAAGAACATGAGAGGGAAGGCTGCAAGCCCTGCATGATGAGGAACCCGCTACGGACGGTGGCGTGGTAGAAGGCACTCTACAAGTTTTCTCCTTATCAGCATTTGTCTTATTTGATACTAGAGCAACTCACTCATTTATATCACAACACTTTGCTGATACCCTAACTGCAAAACCTATATCCATGGGTTGTGAGTTCTCTGTCACAACGCCACTAGGAGAAAAGGAGAAATTAAACAAATACTTTCCATCTGCCGATGTAATAATCGGAAACCATAACCAAAAAGCCAACCTGGTGTGTATGCCCATGGAAGGCTATGATGTAATTTTGGGAGCCAACTGGTTGTCCACATATGGGGCAAGTGTCTACTGTAAGAAAGGGAATGTTACCTTTAGTGACTTTCCTAAATTGGTATTCTCTGGGATTAGACATAAGAGACGGATGTCTCTAGTCTCTGCCATAAAAGCCCATAATATGATAAGGAAAGGTTGCATTGCTCTCCTAGCAGCCGTAGTTGTTGAAAAGAAGGGTTCTAAGATAGAAGACATCCATATAGTCCAGGATTTTCCGGATGTATTTCCCGAAGATTTGCCAAGGATTCCCCCAGAACGAGATGTCAACTTCGCCATTGAGTTGATCCCTGGAGCTGCCCCGGGATCGTGTCAACCATACAGGATGTCACCTGCCGAGTTGAAAGAATTGAAGACGCAATTGATGGAGCTGCTAGAGAAAGGGTTCATCAGACCGAGCACTTCCTCATGGGGAGCACCTGTGCTATTCGTCAAGAATAAAGATGGATCAATGAGGCTATGCATCGACTATCGTCAACTCAACTAGTTCACCATCAAGAACAAATACCCATTGCCCAGGGTCGATGAACTATTCGACCAAATATCTGGAGCTCAATATTTCTCCAAGATCGATCTTCGATCTGGCTATCACCAAATGAGGATCAAGGATGACGATATCTTCAAAACGGCTTTCAGGAGCAGGTATGGACATTATGAATTCGTCGTTATGTCTTTTGGTCTAACCAATGCTCCTGCAGCCTTTATGCAACTCATGAACAGCATATATCGGACATACCTTGACAAGTTTGTGGTCGTCTTCATCGACGACATCCTCATTTATTCAAAGACCAAGGAAGAGCATGAAGAACACCTGAAGATTTCACTGTAAGTCTTGCGAGACAACCAACTGTACGCAAAGCTTAGCAAGTATGAATTCTGGCTCGAGGAAGTGTCCTTCTTGGGCCATGTCATCTCAAAGGACGGCATCTCAGTTGATCCCTCCAAAGTCGAAGTTGTACTCAATTGGGAGAGACCAACCAACGTCACTGAGATAAGAAGCTTCTTAGGACTGGCTGGCTACTACAGGCGGTTCATTAAGGACTTCTCCAAGATCGTCGTTCCTCTCACGCGTCTGACACGAAAGGAGAATCCCTACTCCTGGAGTAAAGAGTATGAGAAAAGTTTCCAAACTCTTAAAGATTGTCTTACCTCAGCACCTGTTCTCGCTCTGCCAATAGAGGGAGAATGTTTCTCTGTCTACACCGATGCCTCAGAAATTGGGCTAGGGTGTGTATTGATGCAAAAGGAGAAAGTCATCGCCTACTCTTCTCGACAACTGAAGACTCATGAAGTCAACTACCCCGTGCATGATCTTGAGTTGGCTACCGTGGTCTTCGCCTTGAAAATCTGGAGACATTACCTCTAAGGAGAAAAGTTCACTATCTACTCAGACCATAAAAGCTTGAAGTACTTATTCTCCCAAAAGGAACTCAACATGAGACAGAGAAGATGGCTAGAATATCTGAAGGATTTCGACTTCAACATCCAATACCATCCAGGCAAGGGTAATGCCGTGGCTGATGCTCTTAGTAGGAAGCCAATGGCATCTGTTTCAAATCTAGTCCTTGGCGAGATGCAACTACTTGAACAATTCGCAAGATTAGACTTAAATATTGAAAATAGGGATGATCGAGTCTTGGTTGCCAATATCAAGATTCAATCCGACTTGTTGGAAGAGATCAAAGTTCAACAAGATGATGATCCATTCTTGATTCGCATCAAGGAAACTTTAGCCGAAAGACTGGACTTCGCTATGATAGAGGATAGAAGACTGGTGTTCCAAGGGAAGACATGTGTCCCCGATAATGAAGAATTGAAGAGAAAGCTAATAGATGAAGCTCACAAGACAAAGTACACTATCCACCCTGGAGGTACTAAAATGTATCAGTTAATGAAAAGAACATTTTGGTGGCCGAACATGAAGAGAGAGGTAGCTGAACATGCCGCACACTGCCTTACTTGCCAACAAGTAAAAGCGAAACACATGCACCATGTTGGTGTACTAAGACCGCTAGACATCCCGGAATGGAAGTGGGAAAGCATTGGCATAGACTTCATCATGGGTTTACCCAAGACTCGTGGTGGGCTCGACGCCATATGGGTCATAGTCGACCGACTAACCAAATCTGCCCACTTTCTGCCTATAAAGAGTAAGTGGTCAGTGGAGGTACTAGCTGCCTTGTACGTCAAGAAGATTGTAAGACTACATGGTGTTCCATCATCTATAGTCTCGGATCGAGATCCGAGATTCACATCTCATTTTTGGAAAGGACTGCAAGGTGCACTGGGTACTAAACTCAACTTTAGTACCGCATTTCATCCACAAACTGATGGACAAACTGAAAGAACCAACCAAATAGTGGAAGACATATTGAGAGCTTGCACTATAGACTTCCAAGGATACTGGAACGAGCACCTATCCCTTATTGAGTTCGCCTATAACAACAGTTATCAGGCGAGTATTAAGATGACACCGTTCGAAGCACTCTACGGAAGGAATTGTAGATCTCCTGCATGTTGGAATGAGGTGGAAGAACAGCAATGGCTAGGCCCGAATATGGTACAACGAACAACAAAGGACATTCAGGTGATTAGAGACCGGCTTAAGACTGCTGAGTCAAGACAAAAGAGCTATGCCGACAAAAGGAGGCGAGACTTAGAATTCCAAGTCGGTGATCATGTATTCTTAAAGGTGTTACCTACTCGTGGCATCCAAAGATTTGGTATAGAAGGAAAGCTCAGTCCCAGATTCATCGGTCCTTTTGAAGTCCTCGAAAGGATTGGTGAGGTTGCATACCGACTGGCATTGCCACCGGATCTGGCATGTGTACACAATGTGTTCCATGTCTCCATGCTCAGAAAATATGTATATGATCCTACACACATCATTCGCCACGAGAAGTTGGTGTTGAACAAAGATGTGACGTATGAAGAGGAACCAATCAAGATACTAGAACGAAAGGTACAACAGCTCAGAAACCATCCCATCCACGTGGTTAAAGTCTTGTGGAATAATCGCGGAGTAGAAGAAGCCACATGGGAACCGGAAGGAACCATCAGACGGAACTACCCCGACCTTTTTGGTAAGACATTCTCTCCTAGATGATCATATGAATTTGGGGACCAAATTCTTTTTAAGAGGGGGAGGATGTAGCAACCTGGATTTTTTTAGAAAATAAAAATTTAATAATAATAAAAATAAAAACAATTAGAAAATTAAATAAAAGAGAAATAAATAAAACCCATTTAAATGAAAAGAAGTAATGGGTTTTATTAAATAGACCCATTAGAAATTAGTGGGCCAAAATAGAGAATGTTAAAAGGGAAATAATAGGAAAATACCTTAAATTCGTAACTTAATTATTACTTAAATAAAAAATGGGTATTTAATGTATTAAATAGCTAATTTGAGTTAGATTTGGATTCTTAAACCTACCCTAATAGGTTGGCCACGAATTTGGGTCCCAACCTAACCCAAATTAGAATTGGTATGCTTAGAAAGATGAGAGAAATAGGAAATCTCGGAATTAAGTAGTAATTAGAGTCCTATTAGGAAATAGAAACCCAAGAGGCATAAATACTCTTTTTAAACCCCCATGGCCGGCCCTAGCTCGTACCCAAGACTTGTTGGACCAGGAGGAGAGCCAAGGAGGAGGGGATTTCGTGGGAAGAAGCACTTCTCAAGCTCTCTCTCTCGTTCTTTAAGTTCTAGCCCTAGAAGAGGAAATCGTTCAAAGGTAGGCATTCTCACGAGCATAAACCATGAAAATTTATCTATAGGATGTTTCGTCCATCAGGAATAAAAGCCCTTTGGTTTCATAATTTTCCATCGAGCATATCTTTTGTTCTTGATTTTTCATGTTCTACAACTTACATGACCCCGAACCCTTTTCAAAAATCTAGATCTCTATGTACCCTCTATCCCATGCCACAAAAATTTTACTGGAGAAGCTGATGGCTATTAGGGATCTTTTGCCCCTAAAAGTCCTAATTTTTATGCATCCTATCTTGCAAATTAATTCTTGCATCTCAACTGTTCTCAGTATTCTGTTCTCCATGTTTGATTTGATTAAAGCCTGTCGAAACCATGCTTGTTTTTCAATTCCTAATTACTGTAAGTACCCATGTGAGTCTAGATCAATTTCCAACTGATTTCATGATTTTCCATCGCTTGTACAATTAGTTATGAAATTTTGAACGTCCCTATGTCAAAATATGGTAAGTTTGGACCAAGAACCAAGAACATGTCAGATCTCTGTCGGACTCAGGCCAAGGACCAGAGAATGCGACGGCCCGATAGGTCGCGTTCTCAGGCGGATAGCAACAAGAATCACCCTCGCGATCTGATCGTGACAGGACCACCGTCGCGACCTGACCTTCTGGTCTGACAAACCTGTCGCCTTCTTCATATGAACCCGTCGAGTTCTCTTCTTTTGCACTGACTGACCCGTCGCGACCCGTTAACCACCCTGTCGCGTTCTATGCAGGCCCTGTCGCGACCCTTACAGGGACCTGTCGCGTTCTGCACTTTTTCATGAAACCCCCCTATTTTTGCAAGTCTTATTTTTCTACAATGATATCATGCTCTGCTAACCCTTTTGAACACAGTAAACGGAACTGTAAATCTTGAACTTATTTTAATAAAATAAAAGCCATGCACATGACCATTTCATACTCCATGATTCTCTATGTCACATGCACACACTTTGAACTATCCAAATATGGCTTAATTTGGCATGAAATTATTTCATAATGTATCTGGTAATTTAATTAAATTGCCATATTTTAATATACTTGTCTATCGTTTCTCACGTTGTTTTGGGAATACCGTTATCGACGCTCCACTGTTCAAGAATTCCTCTAGAACGTCGAGCACTTGTTTCTATATACACCCTCTCTCTTGACTTGGACGAACTCTCTGTCGGATACTCATTCTGCCGGACTAGTGAGTCTTTGTTCAAGGCCTCCGTAAGTTTTCTCTGTCTATGGATTCCCACATGGTCGACGAGCCGGTTGTATCCTAATACCTATGACACCCTTTAGGGATCAACATGATCCAAACGACTATTAGAAGTTCGCTCTTATCTTGAATCACGCCGGACCTCTGGACCTGTGCTTAACATGGCCAATGGAAGAGTCGTGAGTTCCACCTGACTGCAACACTGAACGCGCATGTTGTGCAACTGTTGTTATCGCCTATTTACTCAACGTGTTACGTGTAATGTCCAATAGCTCTCATCTATACTCTACTCGCTCATCTATTCACATTCACTCTACTATCGCATCTATTCATCTAGTACTCTCATCTTTTCTTGGTACTCTATATTGGGCATTGACTGATTGTCTAAAGATAAACAATATAACCAATGCCTGGCAATATATAAAGGGTCTGATCTGGTCCTGGGATGTGCGCCCGAAAGTGCTAGTGCCCATGGGAGTTAAATGATCCGAGTGTTTGGCATTACACTCGAGTGCTATCTATCTCGACTATCTAAATGACAATAAAAAAGTGTTATGTTCTCTTGCTGTCTGTTGACAACAAAGTGCTATACCATACCCGTTGTGCTATTGCTATATTTTGTGTTATTTATACTATGGCCATCCTGCTATTTGTGCTATACTCAACACTTGTGCTATATTTGAAAATTTGTGCTATTTCGTTCACGTGCTATCATGCTATCTCTTACGTTACTTGATTCTCTCGCTCTATCATTAGTTACTCTGCTCTTAATGCATTAATCATTTAAAGTCTGCTTGACTATTGAGATTTAAGTTCTACTGGGCGTTATCGCACACCCTGCGTTATTTGTCGATGTGTTCTCAGGTGAGACCGAAGATGAACTATACACTCAAGAGGACGGGAACGACCAGGAGTGATGTTATGAGCACCCTAGTGTCTTAGTACTATGTTAGAGTCATAGTAGTTAAGTTAGTAGTTGAGTTTAGTCTTTTACTTTTATTCAATGTAATTGGGCCCTATAGATTAGCTCTGATATTAGTGGTTGTAACTAGACATTGGAAATTATTAATGAGAAGAGTTTTCTTTAGTATTATTCATTGTGAAATGGTTTGATGTCTAGTACTTGCTCTTTACCCGTTTACTTGCAACTGCCTCGCGTTCCGATATTCCGCGTCGGGGCATGATAATCCGAGATACCAGTAATCCATCAGTATACCCAAACTCTGAACCACCACCCACGAGCCGAAGCTCGAAAGGGTTAAGAAAAAGTGTCTGAGAAAACATGTAAGAGAACCAAACCACAAAAGGAACACAACTCACTGCATATATATATAACAATATAAGGTGTACAACTCAGAGCCCAAGTACAGTGAAGGAAAAGTACAACAAAACATACTCAACAAATTGAGCTGGGACAACAAATTGAGCTGGGAACTAGCTAGGACCACTGGAGCGACTCATACACCTATCTCTGTGCGCTTGTCCTCTCTGACAGGATATTTCTTCGTGCAGGGATATTATTTCTATTGATGTTAGGGTCTGGCAAGGGAATGGCGACAAGGCCCTTTATGGAAGGACAGATGGTATAGTGACTTCCCCTTCAGTGAGCTCTTTCCTTGTCTTTTTTGGGTGACTTCAGACCCTGAGCTCTTAGTTTCCCAAGCTATTAATACTTCTCTTCCTGGCATTGTGTGGTCACCCACTTTCAGGAGGGACTTGTTGCAGATGGAGACTAGTCAACTTCAAGAACTACTTTCTTGGCTTTCTTTCATGGTCCGATTAGATTTTGAGGACTGTTGGATATGGTGATGAGAGAAAATTGGTTGCTTCTTAATTAAACCGGCTTATAATGTCATTTCAGATAGTGATGTTTGACATAGATTACAAGCTCAGGTCTGGAAGCTTAAAAGTACCTTAAAGGTGAAAGCATTAATGTGGAGAATATTTATTGGTAGGCTGCCCACATGTGATATATTGCAACACTTTCTTCCGACCATTCAGACCACTTGTGTTCTTTGCAAGGTGGAGGATGAGTCTATTGATCACATCTTCACTAGCTGCTTCTTTTCCTCTATTGTTTGGAGGGAGGTGGCTGCAAGAGCTCATTGCACCATCCCTTCCCACTTTCAGATCAAGCAGATAATGTTGACGTGGAAAAGACAGGGGCCTATCAAGGGGAGATAGAAATGTTTGGTGGCTCATTTTGCATGCTACTCTATGGATGATTTGAGGTGAGAGGAACAAATAGATTTTTTTTTTCTATCAAAACATCTTTGACTGATAATACATGCCCACAGATCATCTTGTCCAATCCCTAACCTCTACAACCACTTGGCTAAGAGTGCCAAGTTGAAGTCCCTGATATTCTTTAGGCTCACACCTCCTTAGATTATGCTCTCGGTTACCCTTTCCCAAGCTACATCATGCCAAGTTGCCAACCTCTGCACTTATCTCCATTGCTGTGCCAAAAAAACTTGCACCTAATAGCCTCAAGCCTCTAGGCCACCTAGACCGAGATACTAAACATAGAAAGGAAGTACGTAGGTAAACTGTCCAAAATAGAGCTACAAAGCACAAGCCTCCTCCTGTAAGATAGAGTCCTAGCCTTCCAACTTGCCAATTTGGTTTCAAATCTATAAATAATAGGCTACCAATTAGCAACTAGAAGAGAACCTGGAGAAATGTGAGACCCAAGTAGGTGATAAGGAACCTGCCAATCCCATATCCTAGCATTGTAGCTACCCTCCCCATAACACTCTCCTCAACATTCACTCCAATCAAAAAACTATTGTTGTAATTAACTTTCAAACCTACCACTTCCTCCAACAATTCTAGTAGGAATCTCACCATAACAGGCATGTGCACACCTTCTTCCAAGAAGAGAATGGTATCATCCGCATATTGAAGGTGTGACATAGAGGAGCCACCTCTCACACCTTGGAAACCTGCAATAAGTTCTGTTGCCTCCGCCCTCATCCACACTGCTCAAGACACTAGCAACGAGGACAAAGAGAAGGGGAGAGAGAGGGTCTCCCTATCTGAGTCCTCAACCACTATGGAACCACTTAGATGGTTTCCCATTAATGAGCACAACAAAAACAACCGATGAAACACAAGCCCTGATCCAAGAAATCCATCTTCCACCAAAGCCCATCCTCTCCAGGCAATGCAATAGAAAATGTCAGTTGACCCTATCATATGTCTTCTCAAAATTTAGCTTCAAGACTAAACCTTTCCCAATGTGTTGCTTCAAGACAAACAAGCATTCATGAGCCACCAAAATGTTGTCTAAAATATGCCTCCCTCTAATAAATGCTCCCTTGAAGTGATCCACCAGCCTATCCATGATTGTAACCAATCTTAATGCAAGCCCCATGGAAATAATCTTGTAAATACCATAGAGCAGGCAAATAAGTCGGAAATCAGTGAACTCATTTGCTTCCTTTCTCTTGGAGATAAGAACAATGTGCATCTAGTTGATAGCTCTTAAGTGGGCTTTCCCCTCTGGAACTCCTTAATTACAACCACTATGTAACGGTCCTCGCCGTTCAGGCCCGTTAACCCAATAACGTGCCTGACACGACACCGCCTCCCGCGATCGGGCCGAAACCTCGCAAGGGATATCAACCACACATGTCCGTGAATATATAAAAGAATGCACTGATCACACATAAGCTCTTATTTCTCACACATATTCACATAAAATGTACATACTCAGTTCCATGTATAGTCATAAGCAAAGTACAATAGCCCGGGACAAACCCCCAAGGCTCCACAAGAGAAGGTATTACTCTGCTGGTGGTGAGGGTCCAACTCCACTACGAAGCTGACCGGAACTAGAGGAGGGACGAAAATCCTCCTGCTCTCCTTCACCTGGAAGAAGAAGGGGTGAGCCTCACAAATCATTGGCTCAGTAGGACAACTCTCCCAAAGCCGTAAAACACAGTTTATATCAAAACTGTAAAGCATAAAAAAGAGTGTAAACATCTACATATGATGCTACAGCTGAAAGTAAATAAACGGCAAAGCAAACCATACACGAGTGTACAAGCTACAGAAGGGTACGCCGAACACGAGTCACGAAGACTGGTTCGCGACACCAGCCATAGACTCGGACAAACAACACAAGTACACCTCTCAGCCTCGCAGCCACGGACGGAAGGTCCAGCTGCCGCTCCACCTCAACAAGACAAGAACCGTGGAGACAAACCACACCACACCTGCAAGCAACACTGCTGCAGGACCAGGCCTGACACCTTTAGGAACTCCGGCCGAGAACCCTAAAGTGAGGCACTGGAAATCGGACTAGCTGAGAACCAGTACGTCTACTAGTGTCCGTCCCTCAACCAAGAGCGCGCTACAAACGGCCGCACACCCACAAACACAAGCCGTTGTCCCCTGTCGTCTTTCCCTCAGTCGGACGTGCAACTCAAACTCAGGAGTGAGGGTGTCCAGGAAGACGACACAAACCCTGACAGTACTCCCGTACTGGGACAAGCCCTAAGCACCCGGTGCTAGGGTAACCGACTGGAGAGGTAACTACGGAAGGCGTGACACCCAACTCGCTATGCACACAATTCCACGCAAAACACCTCGATATCAATCACAACATGGGTCAACACAACCCATACAGACCGTACATTGCGTTGGTAACATAGCGCAAGCAACGTGGGACAGAAACCGGACGAATAGACCACAGCACACCAGTGCTCGGGTGGCCACTTTCTAAGTCGCGTCCAATACGAACGTCGCTAATACCTTTCAAATCACGTCGAACATTCCAGACGCTATTAAACCCTGAATCGCGTCGGGTGTAAACGACGCGTTCACAAGAACGCGTCAACTGTACTGGACGCCTTTCAGGGTTCAGGAACACACCCTATAAACCTATCTGGAAATCACACCACCCAGTCCCACCATCATACCCTATAAACCCATCTGGAAATCACATCACCCAGTCCCACCATCATGTTAGCTGGAAATAAACATGCAAATGGGTTCCTACACATGATCACTACCATGCCCATATAATTCCCACATGAAGAACCCCAATTCATGCATCACACAAACTATTCCACATGCAAACAGGATAGAAACCATGGTAGAGTTCCCCTACCAATACAAGAACCGCAATTCCAATCACAACCCAGCGTCCTCCACGCTCCGAAGCTCGTCCTCGCATCGGAAGCACGTCGATCGGACTCCTAACGGGCGAAATCCTCTCGAAATCTCCTTCAACACCCGCAGCACTCTCCCTTCAGCTGAGCAGTGCAAACGCACTGTTCGGCCAAGGGCAGAAGGCCATTTCACAATGAAACCGAATCGCGTCGGGTATTCCCGCCGCGTTTAGAAACGTGTCCGACTCTTGCGACGCATTTAGTCGCCGACGTCCCTGCATGCGCCACGCGGCGCGCATGCAGCGCCGCCTACGTGAAGCGGTGCTAAAACGCGTCGAAGATACTAGACGCGACCCTAATCAAGTCGCGTCGACCTAGGTAAACGCGTTACTCATTGAGAATCGCGTCCTCTGTATCGGATGCGTTCTCAATGAGCCCGCCAGAGCCTGTTTTAGGCTGGGATGCCCAAGCCCTCAGCCTATCCACCTGACCAAGAAAACCTGCGAAAATACATATAGACCTCCATGGTCTAACAATGGCCACACACTGACTCCAAACCTGGTAAACCTCGATCCGAACGCACCGGATATTACATTTCTATCACCTAAAAATAATGTTGTCCTCAAAATTAAAAGAAGCAAACATATATAGCAATTTCATACATGCGTAACTATCACCTAAAAAAAATAGAATAATGCTTACTGAAACAAGTATGGATATGTCTTGAACATCTCATCGGCCAATTCCCAAGTATCCTCACCCCCCTGTCTATTCTGCCATCAAATCTTTACAAAATCTATGTCTTTATTTCTTAATTTTTGTGTCCGCCTGCCTGTGATCATCACCAGATATTCTGGCATGGTGATATCCGACCTCAAATCATCCCGCTAATAACTAACAATCTGAGAAGGATCTCGAATATACTTTATCAACATTGAGACATGAAACACGTCATGAGCATCCGTAAAGTCCGCCGGAAGCTCCAACCTGTAAGCCGTCTCACCGATCCTTTCCAAAATCCGAAAAGGACCTACAAACTTGGGGCTCAACTTGCCCCTTTTGCTGAACCTCAGAACACCTTTAGTCGGGGAAACTTTCAAAAACACATTCTCCAACCTCAAACTGCAAAGGCCTACGTTGAACATCTGCGTAGCTCTTTTGTCTACTTTGTGTTGTTTGGAGTTTCTTTTTAATGAATTTGACCACTTCTGCACATTGCTGAACCAATTCCGGTCTCATTACCTGTCTTTCACCTACTTCATGCCAATTCAACATTGTTCTACAAGGTCTCCCATAAAGGGCCTCATATGGTGTCATACCGATACTTGTATGATAGCCATTATTGTAGGCAAATTCAATCATACCAAGGTGATGTTCCCATCCTCCTCCCCAAGCCAAACAACACGCCCGGAGCATATCCTCAATAGTTTGGATTGTTCTCTTCGTTTGTCTGTCGGTTTGGGGATGGTATGCGGAACTATACCTCAATTGTATACCCACAACCTTTTGCAAACTTCTCCAAAATCCGGATGTAAACCGGGGATCACAATCTGAAACAATAGTAATCGGTATCCCATGCAATGGCACAATTCTTTCAACATACAATTTTGCCAACCGATCTACCGCCCATGACATGCTAATCGGTAACAACCTACACACTTTGGTTAACCGATCAATAAAAACCCAAATACCATTATGACCCGATGTTGTCCTGGGCAAACCTGCAACAAAGTCCATTGAAATAACATCCCACTTCCATTGTGGTATTAGTAGTGGTTGCAATAAACCACCTGGTCTTTGATGCTCCGCCTTGACTTGCTGACACACCGCACATCTTGCTATAAACTCTGCTATCCCCTTTTTCATGCTTGGCCACCAAAAATATTTCTTCAAATCCTGGTACATTTTAATGCTTCCCGGATGTATGGTGTACCTGGATCGATGAGCTTCTTCTAACACTTTCTGCTTAACACCTGCTTCATTTGGAACATACAACATGTGCCTAAACTGCTGTTGAACCCAAAAATTGTTCATCATAAATTTCCCAATGAAAATACTTGTTTCGATTTTTTAGAACAAGTATACAGGGAGAAAAAAAATATTTATTCGGGTGCCCGGATACAAACAACTCCCCAAATCCTTTATTCTGAATTTTTAGGACAAATAAATGAAAAAGAAAATATTTGTTCTGATTATTCAGATTAAATCGCAGAAAATAGATAAAGAAAAAAATGTATATTTCTGTGAGATTTTTGAAAAAGCTGAAAGTGGTCCCTCCAAGATGAAGCGGAGCGGAAACCATCTAAATCCCGGCGTTTCCGGAATAAAATTCCCCCCAAGAATTTTATTACACTTGTTCTAAGTGTTGGAACAAGCAAACAAAGGGAAAAATATTTACCCAGGGTCCCGGGTGAAAGATGACCCATGGGACTATTTTTCCGTAATTTTCAGAATGAATAAATGAAATAAAATTATTTATTCTGAATTTTCGGAATAAATTAATACAGAAAAATAAATATTTCTATATGTCCCAAAATGTCGGAGGAATATCCCCCCGGACACGGCTATAACAAAAATCAGTCATTTCATGACATTCCGGGATAAAATCCAACACCAGAATGACAATTTTAATGCCCCGGAATGTCCCGGCGGAAGTCATACTACGTGGCGCGTGACATGTCATTTGTGCAAAAGGTGCGTCCAATACTCATGTCTGTAGAAAAAACGGTGTGAAAATGACGTAAATCCCGCACAAATAGACAAAAGCTAAAAAGAATCTCTTTGGAACCACGTGGCAAAAGCCAATGGCCCACGTGGGTTATTTATAGGAGAAAATGAAAAAAAGGTGGACCACCGGTGGGACAGCCCGGTGGTGTACGTGTACACCACCGGTGGAAGAAGCCCCAGTGGGTCCCACTAGTCGGTGGTACACACCACCGGAAATACATACCATCGGTGTGCACACCATCGAAAGGAAGAAGCCCAATTGGCCCTACTAGCCGATGGTACACGCCACCGGAAATACATACCACCGGTAGTGCACACCACCGAAAGGAAGAAGCCTAAGTGGGCCCCACTAGTCGGTGGTACACACCACCGGAAATACATACCACCGGTGGTGCACACCACCGGAAGAAAAAAATCCAAGCGGGCCCCACTGTCCGGTGGTATACACCACCGGAAATGCATAACACTGGTGGTGTACACCACCAGAGGGAAAACCCAAGTGGGCCCCACTGACCGGTGGTATACACTACCGGGAGAAGGGAACGCCCCACCACTGCCAGGCCGCCCAGGCTGGGCGCGCGCACACGCACACTGCACGCGCACTGTGCCGCGCACGGGAACAATGCGCGCGCACTGTGCGCCGCGCGCACTACGCACGCGCACTGCGCCGCGCGCCGCGCACCGGAACAGTGCGCCGCGCGCGCACGCGGGCGCGTTGCACAAGCCGGCCCTGTGTGGGCCGGTGGTGTGCTGGTGGGCCCCACCAGGGGAAACCCACCGGTGGTGTGCACCACCGGGAGGGCTTCCCAGTGGTGTACACCACCGGGGATCCCCTTTGGGGTGCGCCCCCTTTTTCCAAAAAAAAAAATTTAATAGAAAAATGAGGGAGGGGAAAAGGTATGAAATAAATACTTATCCAGATGGTGTGCACACTCCGGTGGTACCCCCACCCACTTGCTCAACCCCTATAAAATGGGACCAAGCTCTAAACTCCAGGAGAAGTCCACAAGAGAAAAGGAGGAGGCCAGGCAGGAGAAGAAGATCTGCCAAGGTTTGGAGTAGCCACTGCTCTACTGCTTGTTGGTCCTTCGTGGGAAGGAAAGAAGGCCATAGCCCCATGTTCATAGATTCTCTTTTGCAGAAAAGTTCATAAAAATTTGTTATTTGGAAAATGGCCCAAAGTGAAAAGAAAAACATGTTTGTCATAAAATTTTCAAGATGGAGAATTACAAATTGCTCATATTGGTCCATTCACATGTTTTAATGGACTTATATCTTTTGCAATAGATTACAAATTGCAATTATACCCAAAGCTCTTATATAGTTGCATAAAGAACTACAGAAGTTACAGAAAAATCAGAAAATTGACATGTTATGAATGTCAATGTTGAACACATGGAGAGAACACCCCCTTGTCAAGGGAAAATTGCAAAAATATCCCCATGACTGAAAAAATTGCAGAAATACCCCCATGTCAAGGGAAAATTGCAGAAATACCCCCATGGCTGGGAAAATTGCAGAAATACCCCCATGACTGGAAAAATTGTAGAAATACCTCCATGTCAAGGGAAAATTGCAGAAATACCCCCTTGTCAAGGGAAAATTGCAGAAATACTCCCATGACTGGGAAAATTGCATAATTACCCACATGTCAAGGGAAAATTGCAGAAATACCCCCATGTCAAGGGAAAATTGCAGAAATACCCCCTTGTCAAGGGAAAATTGCAGAAATACTCCCATGATTGGGAAAATTGCAGAAATACTCCCATGTCAAGGGAAAATTGCAGAAATACCCCCATGTCAAGGGAAAATTGCATAGATACCCCCATGTCAAGGGAAAATTGCAGAAATACCCTCATGACTGGAAAAATTCCAGAAATACCCCCATAACTGGGAAAATTGCAGAAATACCCGAGTCTGGGAAAATTACATAAATACCCCCGGAGATTAGAAATTGCACAAATGCCTCTCAAAAGGTTCCAAACCCAAAGACCTTGAGGGGGAAAATTGCACAAGCGCTCCTGCTTGTGAGGAAGTCATTCAAGCTATGTTCGAGCTTCATAGAAGCCAACAAAATGCCGTCGAAGTTTAGAAATTGCACGAAAGTCCTTCCACGAAAGTCCTTTCAAAAGAAGAAACTATACAAGGATCATGTCATTTACACGGCTCGGTGGAGCGGGACCCACGTCGCTTCTCTGAAGCGGCGTGCGCTCTCCTGAGTCTGGTTTACAGCCGACAAAGTCTTGGGATTGTCAAGAAATGACAAATATACCCATGGAAGTCATGAAATGATTGAAAAGCCCCAAGAAGTCGGGAAATGATACAAGACATCCGGGGAAGTCAACAAATAACGGAAATACCCGAGGCTGCTCGAAAAAAGCCAAGAAATGGCAGAAATGTCCGAGAAAGTCAATAAATGACCGAAGCACTCAAGAATGCCAAGAAATGGCAGAAGCACCTGGGGAAGTCAACAAATGACAGAAATACCCGAGACTGCTCGGAAAACCAAGAAATGGCAAAAATGTCCGAGAATGTCAAGAAATGACAGAAAAGATATAGAAGCCAAGAAATGGCGGAAGCATCTGGGCAAGTCAACAAATGACAGAAATACCCGAGACTGCTCGAAAAAGCCAAGAAATGGCAGAAATGTTTGAGAATGTCAAGAAATGACGGAAAGAACTCGAAGATATCAAATGGTGGCAGAAGGCTTGAGAAGGCCAAGAAATGACAGAGGTGCCTGGAAATGTCAGAAAATGGCAAGGAGCTCTTGAACAGTCATAGATACAATGTTGTCCAAATCCCCTCCAGGTTTCTTCTTCAAAACACAACATTGGCCAAGTTTTCAGTTCTGTGATCATAGTGGCTGATACTCTCAAAAATACCCCGATATGGGAGAGCTGCAAAATTTCCAGAAAGGGTGAAAGATTGCAGCGAAATCCCAAAAGGGGTACAAACTTGTAGAAACCTGACATGACCACTTAAAGGTCTCATCACTATAAAAGGGTGATGGTCACCTGTTGACACGGGATTTTTCTTCACTCAATTTTATTCATTCGTTTCATTTCATTTTGGTTCAAGGTACCCATTCATTTCACATATTTTGGATTTGGTATTTGCGGGGCGTGCCAATCTGTCTAGTAGACAGGAAAAAGAAGGTCCGCGCGATGCGGAGGGAGGGTTTTGGTGTCCGAGAAACGGACAGGTATTGGTGTCCGAGGAACGGACGGGTATTGGTGTCCGAGGAACGGACAGGTATTGGTGTCCGAGGAACGGACAGGTATTGGTGTCCGAGGAAAGGACGGGTATCGGTGTCCGAGGAACAGACAAATGGGATGTCTGTAAAACAGACAATGAAAGGTGTCCGGGAAACGGACGAGTGCGCCGTAATTTATCTGAACTTCTTGAGTCCCGTATCTATACTCATCAGATGATTGGGGTAGCATGTGCTGGACCTCTGTCTCCATCGATCGGGATCGATGTTACATTTACGTCAAGTTAAAATCTTTGGTGTTATTTGGCACTGGCTTCAACCCGAATACCATTCATAACAAGGATGAGAACATACATATGTAAAGAATTTAGAAAGTCCTAATATGATATTTCCCCCTTTTTATTGACAATGCATTTTATTCTTTGAAAATGTTCGAGTTTGTTTTATTTTGAATAGTATGAAATGGTGTGACTGCCTATTTTCCTTGGGTGTAAAATATGATTTTGAAAATGGAACGGGTATATATTCATGGACCCGTTCGAGGTTCAAAATATGCTGTTTGATTTGAAATTTTGTTTGAAATGAGTATACACCCGCAGATTGTTTCTGGGCTTCGGGCATATTGAGAATTCAGGCAGCACTTCTTCATGGACAGAATTGCTGTGTGGATTTATAGTATAACTTTGATTGTGAATTATGAAATTTCATGGTATATTGTTTTTGGGGCAAAGGCTCTCTTTGAACAGAGCTTCTTTTCTTCTCCCTTTTTTTTTGTCTGCATGGTCATGATTTTGCAGTCATATGGAGACATCTCTGTGAGGGTCCTTGTCACAACGGAGTTTCTCTCCGAGAACTTATCCATATGGATACAATTCTGCCGTGAATATGTGGATGTATTTCTGACGGGATTTCTGCTTGATCAGATGTATGTATATATTTCCTGCAGAATCTTTACTTAGACAAAGTTTTCTTTTGTATATGAGTGCAGAGTTGTAAAGTTTGTTGTTTTTTTAGGCAGAACCCCTGTTTAGACAAAACGTCTTCAAGGAAGATTATATGAATATGCTTTTGGGGAGAACCTTTGCTTAAGCAAAATTCCTTCTGAGAGACATGCGTATAATTATTAATTTGCCATCTTATGAATATATTTTCGAGCGGTATCTCTGTTTGAACAGAGTTTCCGTCACGAGAGGTATTTCTACCGAGGTAGAGTCTCCTTTGGGATATATATTCATATGAATTCAAACTTATGATTATACGAAGATGTCCTCAGGCGGAATCTTTACTTAGGCAGAGTCCCCTTTAAGAGACATATCCACATAAATATGGGTTCGTAATTATATGGATATGTTCTTAGGCAAAGATTTTACTCAAACGGAAATCCTGCTAAGAAACATATGCGTATAAACGCAAAATTGCAATTTTTATGAATATGTTCCCGAGCTATATTCCTGCTAAGGCAGGAGCTCCTCAGAGTTTCTTCTGAGAAAGGTGTCTCTGCTCGGGCAGAGTTTCCTTTAAGGAACACATACATATGAATGCAAATTTGCGAATATACGGGTATGTTCTTAGGCAGAATCTCCACTTGGGCAGAGTCTCCTCTAAGAAACATATGCATATAAATACGAGTCTGTGGTTACATGGACATATTTCTTCATAAGGAACTTTGTCATGGGCAGAGTTTCCTCCCGAGAAAGCATATATGTATAAGTGCAAATTTGAGGCTTATAGATATGTCCTTAGTCGGAATCTCCACTTGGGCAGAATTTCCCCTAGGAAACATATACATAAAAACACAAATTTGCGAATATACGAATATGTTCTCGGGTAGAATCTCCACTTGGGCAGAGTCTCCCCTAAGAAACACATACATATAAACACAAACACACCATCCCAGAGACTTAGCACTCGATGGGAGGTGGCACATATGCGTCTGGATGCGTAGCATTCAGAGCATGAATTACAAAGGTATTTAAATACCACGTGTCCACGTAGGGACGGTATTTAAACCCTATAGCCTATGGGGGCCGGTGCCGTTATTACAGACTTAAGAAGAGAGAATTGCCGCTGCCGTATGAAGATGATCTCTCGATTTCTCACTTTGCTCGAACAAGGAAGGGGGGGCCGGTACTTTCACACAAGAGGGGAGCTTGAGGAGGAGATCGGGAAGCTTTGAGAATTTGGGAATTTTCTATTCTTTCGGGATTTCAGAAAATGGGGGACAGCACTTTGAGAAGAGGGCTGTAGCTCCTTATGGGGGGTTAGCCCTTCTAAGAATGGGGGATGGGGGTGTCTTTTATAGGGGAAGGCCCCCCCTTACATGCGTGGGAGTGGGGCTCGCTTTAACCGATGGAAGTCTCATCGGTTAGAGGGTTAAAACCCCTCAACCGATGGGAGCCCCATCGGTTAGAGGGAAAATTCCCTTTAACCGATGGGGGTACCATCGGTTAGAGGGTTAAAACCCCTCAACCGATGGTAGTCCCATCGGTTAAGGGGGAAAATCCCCTTAACCGATGGTAGTACCATCGGTTGGGGGTTTTCTCTTTTTTTTTAAAGGGAATTCCCCTTAACCGATGGTGGTTCCATCGGTTAGAGGGGAATTTCCCCTCAACCGATGGAACTCCCATCGGTTAAAGGGGAGAATCCCCTAACCGATGGCAGTCCCATCGGTTAGGGGATTCTAAAGGGGAGATCCTCTTAACCGATGGGACTCCCATCGGTTAGAGGGGAATTCCCCTTTAACCGATGGTAGTACCATCGGTTGGGGGAGAGAACCCCCTTAACCGATGGTAGCGAAAAACCCCCTAACCGATGGTGCTTCCATCGGTTAAGGGAGGGGGAATTTCTGGGAATGGGAAATAGGCAAAAAAAATTTATGTCCATAAATGCCCCCCACGGGAAGTGCGCCGAAGCCGAAGGCGGAGGAGGACATCCCGTGCATTCTTCGAGCTGTGCTTCTGATCTTCATGACTTGACAATAAACTTGAATCGGAAAGTTGTAGCCACAGTTGACACGCTTCAGCACTTGCACTGTGAAGTCAACAACCTCGGGCAACGATCAAATTTGTCATGTTTCTTGTGCTGAGCGATTAGTTCCGCTTCCTTGGATTTACTCAGTACTGACTTTGGCTTTCTTTGCCTGGGTCTTTGCCTTCTGGATTTCATCTCAGGGATTTTTTAGATCTGCCTTTCTGGCTTTGTTATGGACTTGAATTGATTGAGGACTCAATTGGTGAGACTCGTCTTTCTGACTTTGCCCAACAACTTGATTTGAGATTTTTTTTTTTTTTTGAAATTTTTTTTGACTGGTGATTCGCAGTTGGATCTGATATCACTTTCCTGAGCTTTGCCTTTTTGGCATTTACTTGGATTGGATTTGACATCTTTTTCTTGAATCTTGTCTTCTCGGCTTTGTCCGAGATTTGACATAGTATTCGGCTACTGAGGCTGACCTTCTTGGTTTCGCGGCTATCTTTATTTTTTTTTCTTTCTCTTCTACTTCATTCATCATTTTTTTTTTTCATATCTGTTTTGAATTCTCAACCATCCTTGCTCCGGAAGTTGTTGGAGACAGGAATGGTGAAGCTCATTTGAATATTCCCTTTTCTTCCAGACCCAAGAGAGCTGGAAAAAGGAGGGTGGCGGATTCCGCCTCATCTGGCGGTGACTTTCTTTTCTTCTCTCATCATTGTCATTCATGACTCTTCTTCTTGATTTATCACTTATCCTTTCTTCTCTTTTTGACTTATCTACCTCAGATGACGAGACAGATGAGGAAAAGTGTCGGTCCGATTGCTTCGGACGGCCATGCCTCCTTGCCTGGAGGTCCTCCTCTCCTTTGTAGAGTGGAGCGTGAGAATTTCTCACGGGCAGCTGCCGATTTTATGCCGGAAGTTGATGATCATGAACCACCATTCGACTGTCTGTTTCTTGAGATAGCCGTGACGGATGACGGTGCCTCTGCATTTGCTGAGCTGAGAGTCTCGACGGAACAGTATTCTTTTGCTCTTGTCGGGGCTTATATCCCGATGCCTGCCAAGGAATATTCTGCCATGGAATCAACTCCCGCAGGTGACTTCCTTTACTGAGCTCATATATAGTCTTTAAAGATGATGTTTTCTTTTCTGATATTGACTTTCTTTCCTTGTATTCAGGTGACCAGGTCTTCTGTGATCAACTCTTCTCTGGGGGATGATGGATTCATATTCTGTATCTGTGGCCAATCCTCTCTTTCTACTTTTGGGGAGATGCAGGGAGCCCATTTTTGGAGTTTCAAGCTTATTCTGCCTTTCAAGTAGGCGATGCTGCGAGTGACGATGGTGTTGAGCATGGTTGTCGGGAAGGAGAACATTGCCCGGTTGGAATGCGAGCTTGATGAAGAGAGGTCTTCTTTGAATCAGGAGGCCAGAGATGAGGCCAAAGATTCTGAAGAAGAAGCTGCCTATGTAAGAGACGGAAGGAACCTCCGCCAGCTGACAACCTCCAAAGCCAAGGCAGTTGAACGGCTGAAGAGGAAAAAGCCTTCCTGCCTTTGCTTTTCAGTATAACATTTACATGCCGAGCTCATTGTCTTGCTCTTTTTCTTTGTTTGACCTTTACATAGCAATCGCCACTCTTTGTATATTTGTACAAAGAGTGACTTGTGACTTTGTAAATACAAGGTGAAGGACAATGAAGGTCCTCCTTTTCATTTTCCTCCTCTTTTTTTTTCTTTTTTTTTTTCTCTTCTTTTCTTTTTTTTTTTTCACATTACCAATCCCAGTGCCCTCTCGGGTTTTCACTAAGACTGGCCCCCTTTAGCTTTTTCCAACGTGCCTTTTCGGGTTTTCACGTTGAGAGGTTATCCATTTTTGCCTGAAGCGCCCTTTCGGGTTTTCACCTCAGCCGGATTTTTTTGATCTTTTTACCCTCAAGCATACAGTGAGTCGTATACTTAAGTCCATCGGGGTATCTTTATTTTTTAACCCTTTTTCTTTCTTTCTTTCTTTTTTTTTGACTTGACTGTTGAGGACTCGACTGACTTGGATAGTTGAATGGCTAAGGGTTTGGTTGTAGAATGAGTGGTGCATTCGGATGTGGTTTGAGATTTGGATTTGGCCAATGATTGGAAATTCGGATTTGGAATTTGGATCTGGATGTGGATTTGAGTTTGAACATGAACATGTTGGCTTACCTTTGTGGTATTTTGAATCCGAGTTTGGATATGGATACGAGATTTTGGGTATGATTTAGCTTTGGACTTGGTTTTGAATAGGCTCTGGAATGGTGTTTATTGTTTGGCTTTGAGATTTGAATTTCACCCCTTCTTGATGGCTTAGTGCCGGGATAAGGGACTTGCACTTGGATTTGAATGGCTGGAGATGAAGAAGTCTTCCTGCCTTTGTTTCATAACATAACATTTGTATATTGGGCTTGTTGCCTTGATCTCCTTTCTATTTTGCATGTGGTATCTGTCACCCTTTGTAGGTTTGTGATGTGGTGACTTATAGCTTTGTGGATGTATGAATGAAGGACTGAGAAATCCTCCTTTTCATTTTTATTTTCTTTTCTCTTTTTTTTTGTCACATTACCAGCCTTAGCGCCTGTTGACACGGGAAAAGATTATCGCTTTGACTTATCATTTGATTTTTGGATTTCTCATTTGATTTTATCTGGTTCATGTATTCATTTCATTTGGGTATTCATTTATTTCACATGCTTTGATTTGTGTATCGTGATTTGCGGGGCGTGCCAGTCTGTCTAACAGACAGAAGAAAGAGTCCGCGCAATGCGGAGAAGGTATTTTTGGGTGTCCATGGAACGGACGGGTATGATGTCCGTGGAACGGACGGGTATGATGTCCGAGGAACGGACGGGGATGCCCGTGTGACGGGCGACTAGGGTGCGCCGTTTTTTTTATCTGAACTCCTTGAGTCCCGTATCTATACTCATCAGGTGATTGAGGTAGCATGTGCTGGACCTCTGTCTCCATCGACCGGAGTCAATGTTACATTTACATCGAGTTAAGACTCTTGGTGTTATTTAACACCAGTTTTAACCCGAATACCATTCATAGCAAAAAGGGATGAGAGAATACACATTTTTTAGAAAATCCTGGTCATGATGTATCATTTTTCTTTTGGTTATTTTTGAAATACTTTTGCTTTGAGTGTTTCATTTTGAAAAGACTACCTTTGTGGAGTCCGAAATATGACTTTTAAGAAGGGAACGGGTATATTTCCGTGAACCCATTTGGGGTCTCCCTCCTCTCCTTTTTTTTTTGAGAAAGATGTTGTTTGAAGGTTTTATTTTGGAGAACCTGAGGATTATTATTGCAGACAGGCATATACCCGTGCATTTGATTCTGAACTTGGGGGAAGTTGTGATTCAAAGTAGCACTTCTATATTAGAAGAGTCGCTACATTAATTCTTTTATAACATCCTTCTTTTAAATGAAGTCTGAATTGAGGCAGAATTTCCTTTCTCCTCTTTCATCGTTTCATTTATTCATCATTCATTTTTCTTTGCTTGTATGAGTATGATTTTTTGGAGAACGTATGCACATATCTCCATGGATGTTCTTGTCAATTTGAAGTTCCTTTCTGGAAACTGTCCACATGAACACAGTTCTTATGAGTATGCATCATGCTGCTCTTTGGAGTATCTGAGCACAGTTCGGGTCCCATCACAGTTCGGGTCCTGTCATAGTTCAGGTCCTGTCATAGTTCAGGTCCTGTTCCCTCTTTCTTTGGATGTGTGTATATCATCACAATTTTCATGATTTTATCTTGGCAGAGTTTCCGCTTATGCAGAATGCCTTCACGGGGATATATTCATATGAACATGTACTTATATCCATGTGTCCTCAGAGAATCTTTGCCCGGAGGGAATTTGCCCTCAAAAAGGTATGTGTATATGATCATAAATTTGCAGTTTACGCATATTTTCTCACCGGCATTCCTATTTGAATGGAGTGTCCGGTAAAAGGTACCATCTGCATATGCAGGATCCCTTTTGAGAGGTATACGCATATAATTGCGAATTTTATGATTATATAAACACGTCCGTAGTCGGAGACTCCATTTGGGCAGAGTTTCCTCTTGGAAACACATGTATATGAATACAAAGTTTGTGATTATATTGATATGTTTTTAGAGGGAAAACTCTGACATAGGCAGGGTTTCCTTCCAAGAAACATATGTGTATAGGCACAAATTTGAGTTTTATAAATATGTTCTTAGACGGAATCTCCACTTGGGCAGAGTTTCCTCTAGGAAACATGCATATAAAAATACAAATTTGTGAATATACAAACATGTTCTCGGGCAGAATCTCCACTTGGGTAGAATCTCCTCTAAGAAACATATAAATATACACACAGATTTGAGCTTTATAGATATGTTCTTAGGCGGAATCTCCACTTGGGCAGAGTTTCCTCTAGGAAGCATATATATAAAAATGCAAATCTGTGAATATATGAATATGTTCTCGAGCAGAATCTCCACTTGGGCAGAGTCTCCTCTAAGAAACATATGCATATAGCACAAACACACCATCCCGGAGAGTTTAAAACTCGATGGGAGGTGGCATGAATAACAAAGGTATCTAAAATACCATATGTCCGAAACGGACGGTATTTAGAACCTATAGCCCGTGAGGGCCAGTGCCGCTATTGCGGACTTTTAGCCGATGAAGTTTGCCGATGCCGTACCTTGGCTCACAAAGAAACGAGATTGAAAATGGATTTGGAAATTTCTATTCCCTTCAAGAAAGAGGAGGGCTAAAGAGCCAGGGGGCTTTTACATGGAGAATGGGGGATCCGGGAGAATAGAAGCCGGGAGCCGAGGGTTTCCAAACCGGGGTCGGAGAGGAGCCGGAGAGCAGCCGAGCGGCCCTTCTTCATGGGGGATGGGGGTGCCTTTTATAGGGGAAGGCCCCCCCTTACATCGCATGGGTGGGGGGTTTAAACCGATGAGAGTTCCATCAGTTAACCGATGAGACTCTCATCGGTTAAAGCTAACCGATGAGACTCTCATCGGTTAGAGAAAAAAAACTCTCTAACCGATGAGACTCCCATCGGTTAGAGGGTTAAAGACCCTCTAACCGATGGGGGTTCCATCGGTTAGGGCTTTTCCCTTTTTTTTTATTATTTTCTGTTTCCTATATATATTTTTTGTTTTTTCTGCTTCTCTGTTTTTTCTGTCTTTTTTCTGTTTTCTTTATTTTTCTGTTTTCTGTTCTTTTTTTGTTTTATGTTTTTTTTTTTGAAAGGGGGACCCCTTAACCGATGGGGGTTCCATCGGTTTAGGGGGGAATCCCCCTAACCGATGGAACCTCCATCGGTTAGAGGGGAAAACTCCCCTAACCGATGGAGGTTCCATCGGTTTAGGGGGGAATCCCCCTAGCCGATGGAACATCCATCGGTTTAGGGGAGAATTCCCCTAAACCGATGGAGCTTCCATCGGTTAGAGGGGGATTCCCCTCTAACCGATGGAAGTACCATCGGTTAAGGGGGGGAAACCCCCCTAACCGATGGTATTCACATCGGTTTAGGGGAGGGGCTTAAAAAGTCTATAAATAGACCACCCTCCCCTTCATTTGAAGGGGTCTTGTCCTTTGGAGAAGCCCGTGCCATTCCGTCGTGCCATTCCGTACATTTTGTCGGAAGTTCTGCCGTCCCGGACGGAGAATCAATTGCAAGTCTTTGGAGCCTTCGTGGCGGACTTGTTCTTGTACTTATCTTGGTCTTGTAGACCTTGTAATGCCAGAATTCTTCCGTGCCGTATTTTTATTCGGAGATTTATTCTCCTCGGCATCTCCCACTTGCTTGGGGTGCTTGACAATACTTGAGAGCTTGAATGCTCGGATCAAGTTATGACTTTAAGTAACCTTGGGGTCACCCTAATCATAACTGCTTTGACCTCTTAATCAAGCCGTTAAACCGGTTAGGTGTGATTTTAACCGGTTAGGTGTGATCAACATTTTACCGGTAGTTGCCAACTCCCGGTTGAATAGCCATCTTCTTTTCACAGGCTAGCTAACTGAGTAGTTGCCCACAGGTGAATGTCACCTACTCAACTTGTCGGACCACTATATAAGGGAGTATTGATGCTTCCCTTAACAAGCATCCAACACATCCATGACATTCATATTTGCTTTTTTTTTTGTTCCAACAAATGCCCCCCACGGGGTACGTGTCGGAGTTGGAGTGACGGCACGTAGCCCGTGCGAGCCTCATATAGCAGTCTTCTTCATATCCTGGGCTAGCCAATTTCCGACTTTGTTCTGTTGCCAGGTTAATGCCTTTATTCTTCCTCCTCTTCTTTTGGGGGGGAAAGAGATGACATATGTCCCATAGCACAACAGTCTGTCTTGTATCTTGGACTGTCCTTCCTTTGTTGATTTCTGATTTCTTCAATATTTCTCTGTTCTCATTTTCTCTTCCCCTTTTATGTATCTTTTTTTTTCAGATTTTCAAAATGCCTCGGGGAGGAGGATATTTGAGCCGTGGTGACTACGCCCAGCGAACCCGGGACAAAGTGATCCTTCTCGATGATGTGATGCCGAGATTTGGAGCACCTCGTGCTACAAGCCGCAACTTGAATAGCGGAAATGATATTGTAGCAGAAGTAAATTCCGGCGGTCTTGCTATCAACGGCGGGGTGGATGTGTCCCGCATTAGCCGCCGGAATGGAGTTTATTATTACTCGCGGGAGGAGGACTACCCGGAGTATCTCCCATCAGATCCAGAGCTATTCACCTTTATTCAGAATTTTATCCCTTCACACATGACCGCAGGTGATCTTTTCTTGAGTGTAGAAAGGCGGTATTTAGAATCGGCCATTTTAAAGTCCCGGGATAGTCTTCTCGGTACCTGCGCCTTTTCATATCCCAGCTTCCCTTTGGGGTTTGCTGTTCAGCACCGACTCCCCCGGGCTGTTGATCTGGGTTCATTTAGTCATGATCTGGAGAGTTATACCCGGTCAAGGAAAATTTCTCCAGCAGTTTGGAGCTTGATGAATCGTCACCAAGCGAGGCCGGAGACTAATGGCCTACAATTACTGCCTTGTAACACCAGGTATGTGTCTGGAGATTATGACAATCGGTGCTTACTGAACCGAATTGTCGATCTGACTAGTCCCAGTTGGTATGGGAACTGGTCAGTTTTATCTTCTCACATTTTTCACTTTGGTGCCACTGAATGGTTGATG
Source organism: Colocasia esculenta (assembly GCA_014218235.1). Taxonomy (NCBI): domain Eukaryota; kingdom Viridiplantae; phylum Streptophyta; class Magnoliopsida; order Alismatales; family Araceae; genus Colocasia; species Colocasia esculenta. Next base: position 31,633,958 of record CM024759.1, read on the forward strand.
GGGGTCCTCCACCATTACGGGGAGATCTTGAACTCAGCGGGTATTTATGAGGCCGTTGGGACGGCGTTGTATAATTACCCATGCCATACTGGGCTTCTTCAGGCATTAGTGGAGAGATTCAATCCCCGATGGAACACCTTTGGGACGGCTGAAGGTGAAACTTCCATTGATTTATGGAGCTTCCACCGGATCTCCGGGTTGCCAATATCTGGGTATTTTTATGAAGAAATTGTTCTGGATGATTTGCACACCTATCGCAGCAATGGCGCTGGTGAATATATTCTTCCATACAGCCTCCGCTTTCTGACAAAGGTGTGGAGAGACTTGGTCTTGGTTGAGAGGACGGAGGATCCGGAGTCCACTGTGGCGAACCCCAGGGTAAGTCAGAATGCTTGGCTTCGTTATTTCTATAACGGGCCATTTTGCTTTTTTGACAACTTTGCGACGGAAGGCCGCCGCCTGGAGGAGTATAACCAGCTCAGTGTAGGGAAGCCCCATCATGGGAGATTCATCTTTGCCCCTGAGAATAAAGGGTGGAATCCTCGCCGGTTACCAGATCGCACCTATTTGGCTGCGTATCTAGTGTATTGGCTATCTTCCTTTGTTGTTCCTCATGGTGAGGAGGAGCAAATCCGGCCGGGTTTGATTTATCCCGCCTGTCTTTTGGCAGAAGGTATGAAGCTCGCCATAGCCCCTGCTGCCCTTGCCAATATCTTTCATGGGTTGGGCTCATTAAGTTCACATCTGAATCCCCGGGATAGGAAAACATTACTCCCTACTCATTACTTGAGCGCCTGGGCAGGCCTTTTGCTGCCTGGGCTTTGTCAAACTGTTGATTTGCCCCGGCCGATGGCTCCTTTAATTTTACTATTTAGAAATAGACCCTGTGAAGATTTAATATCTCAGCTGACAGGAGCTCGCCATAGTTTGTCCTTTCTTCCAAACGGCGAGCAATTTCTCCTCCAATTTGGTGCTATATCCCGGGGAATCCGACCTTATAGTGTCCGCACATCTGGCGAGATCACCTACCATCTGCCTCATAGTGGGGGTTCTGGTGTGTTCTTGTATAAAGACTGGTTACTTTGCATCCGGCCAAGTGTACTGGTATGTCGCCGAGGATCCAGCCTTATATTGGAGCCTTATTATCCTTCAAGATTTGCCAGGAACTTTGGATATGACCAATCAGTTCCGCCAAATGCAGAATTTCCATTGGAAGTTCGCCTACACCGTGATCATTGTCTTCACATGAATGCGGCGAGTTGGTGGAACTATTTTTGCCGGGAAGAGGTGAATTCGGCATGTATTCTCCCGGCCCTTGAGGCAACTGGGCGTATAGATCTTTTCTACGCCCGATGGTGGTTTGACAGAAGCAAGATTTTCCGGCTTGCCCCCAGGAAATTGAAGCAATTTGAAGAGACTCGTTTAAAGGAAAAGGGTCTCCCTTTGGTCTTGATGAACTTGGAATTCCTCAAAGCCCACTTCAAAGGAATAATGCGCTCGTATCTCAAGCGCTATAATTCCAAGACGTCCAGAAAGGGGAAGCCTGATTCTGGTAAACAATATTATTATGGGGAGATGCTGCCTTTGGATCCCATTGAGCTTTTTGACAGGAAGGCCACAGATATTCATGGTGATCTTCCGGAGTATGATTGGTGGAGCCACCTATTACTTGATCTTGGGCATTCTGCCAATGTTGCCTTGTCGACAAAGCTTCCGCCCGAGTGTATCAACGATCCGGGCTGGGTGCGCTGGGAGAAGCACCTTATAATCGCCATCGGCCATGCTGGGCCTCTGGAGTTTTTGTCTAATCTAGAAAATGCCAGGACACTTTATGATGTCCGAAGCCTTATGCAGAGAGTGGGAAAGATCTGCAAGGCTAAATTTCAGTGGCTGGTACCAGGTCCTCCACTTGGCTTAACAGGTACTTCTCAGCCTGCTTGAGTTCACCATTTTTTATATTTCATCCTCTTTTTTTTTGCAGGCATTTCTTTTCTGATTCTCCTTCCTCTTTTCTCATATATATTCTTACTGTTTTTTTTTTTTACCTTCAGATATTCCAGCTTCAGTATTTGGAGGTGGAAGGAATGATGAAGTTCGCTCCCTTCCTTCCCAAGGAGGCAGGATTGACGAGGGTAAAGCGGTGGAAGAGACCTACTTGAGTGGTATGTCTTTCCCTTTTCTTTTCTTCTCTCATCATTATCATACATAACTCTTTTTAGTTCATCATTTTTTTTCCTTTCTTTCTTTTTTTTTTTTTTCAGAGGATGAAATAAATGAAGAGGAGAAGACCCCTGCCCTTTCGGATGAGGAAGGCTTTTTATCGGAGGGGTCTCCCTCTATCCGTGAGGAGGAGTACGGGAGTACTTCACAGGCTGCCGCCGATCTTTCTCCGGAGAATGCTCATTATGAGATGCCATCTCATTTTGAGCTTTCCGGAGCCGCCACAGCAGGTGGGTATAACCCAGAGTTCACATTTTCTGAACTGGGAGTTTCGTCGGGGCAGTATTCTTCCGCGCCGACGGAGGTTTATATTCCTGTACCTGTCGAGGAGTCCACGGCTACAGCAGAGGCTCCTCTTGGTGAATATTCCTTCTCGAACCACTGTGCATTTCCCCTTTTTTTTTTCTTCTATCATTTTTTCAGTATTCATATCTTCGTTTGTCCTGACTATATATTTTTTTTTACAAGGACAAGAACTCTTCGAACAGCTTTTCATGTCGGGTACAATAGACATGTATCCCACACTAGCTGCCGATCCCTTCTTTTCGCCTTGGAGTAATGCCGGAAATGCATACTTGGCCGAGCGAGCCCATTCTGCCTTCCAAGTGGATGGAGTAGGGGGCTATGGCGGAGGATATCAGGAGGCAGATGCCGCCATGGATCCTAATGCTAATCCACCAGTTTTGCCACCCAGAGATTTTGGTTTTCATCCGGTTGACCATCCCTCCAGATCCGAAAGATTTTCTTCAGAGGAGCCGGATTTTGTTGAGCCACCAGATCCTGAGGTGGCGATTAGGGAGAGGATCCCCTCGCCAGGTAAGGTGTGATGAGGGTTCAAATGCTTTGTTGGATTTCTTCTTGATTTGTCTTTATGGAATGCATGTTGATATCTTGGCAGAATTTGCAAATTCCCCAGCATTGGAGATTGGTGCTCCACCCGAGCACAACATAACCTGGCCTACTGGAGATCGGCCAGATTTGAGTTCTGATGATGAAGATAGCGGCATCTGGAATTGCCTTACTGCTAAAGTCCAGACACTGGTGACCTCAGCAAACCCTCCATCAGTTTATCAGGGGATTTTGGCGAAATACACCATCAGGGCTTTTAATATTGGTATCCACCGCGATCGGGATGGGCTTCGTCGAGGATACGAGGGTGCATAACCTCCATGCCAATGCGATTCAGGCCTCTTACGGCCAACGGCTTCAAACTTTGGAGAGCGACACCTGTTCGCTATCTGATGACATCGATGAAAATGACTCCCGAGCTGCTGATGTGCGCAAACGTCGGAAGACACGGGAGTTGAGGATGGCCACGAGAGGCGAGAATATTGCTCGACTGGAGCGCGAGCTTGGCAAAGAAAGATCTTCCCAAGCTCGAGACGCCAGGGATGTAGCTAGAGATTCTGAAGAAGAGGCCGTCCTTGTCAGAGACGGAGATGGTTCTCGCCGGGCTAGATCTTCTCAGATCAAAGAAGCTGAACGGCCGAAGAGGAAGCAGCCTTCCTGCCTCTGTTTTTCATCATAATACTTGTATTTTGAGCTTGTAATCTCAGTCCTCTTTTCATCTTGTATGTAATATCTGTCACCTTTTATGAGCTTGTAACGATGACTTGTAATTTCCATAAATGTACAAATGAAGGATAAAGAAGTCTTCCTCTTTCGCTTTCTTTTCCTTATTCTTTCTTTTCTTCTCTTTCTTTTTACCAGTCCCAGTGCCCTTTCGGGTTTTCACCGAAACTGGCCCCCTTTAGCTTTTTCCAACGCGCCCTTTCGGGTTTTCACGTCGAGAGGTTATCCATTTTTGCCTGAAGCGCCCTTTCGGGTTTTCACCTCAGCTGGATTTTTGATCTTTTTGCCCTCAAATATACAGTAAGTTGTATACTTGAGTCCATCGGGGTATCTCTATTTTTAACCCCTCCTTTTTTGTGTTTTTTTTTGTTTTTAAACAAAGCTGTTAAAGACTTGACTGACTTGGATGGTTGAATGACTGAAGATTTGGCTGAGGAACGGATGATGGTTTTAGGTATGGTTTGAGACTTAGATTTGGCCAATGATTGGGGATTGGGATTTGAAATTTGAATTTGGATGTGGGTTTGGGCTTGAATATGAGTATGTTGGGTGACTTGGATCACCTTTGTGGTATCTTAGATTTGGGTTTGGATATGGATATGTTGGATTACTTTTGTGGTATTCTGGATTTGGGTTTGGATATGCGCATGAGACTTGGGTATGATTTGGCCCTGGATTTGGTTTTGGATGGGCTCTGGAACAGTGTTTATCACTTGGCTTTGGGATCCGAATTTCGCCCCTTCTTGATGGCTTAGTGCCGGCGTAAAAGGGGTTTGTAATTAGATTTGAATAGCCGGAGAGGAAGAAGCCTTCCTGCCTTTGTTTCATATCACCACATTTGTATATTGGGCTTGTTGCCTTGATCTCTTTTCTATATGGTATCTGTCACCTTTTGCAAGTTTGTAATGTGGTGACTTGTAATTTTGTGAGTGTATGAATGAAGGGCTGAGAAATTTTTCTTTTTTTTTTTGTCACATTACCAGCCTTAGCGCCCTTTTGGGTTTTCACCAAGACTGGCCCCCTTTAGCTTTTTCCAACGCGCCCTTTCGGTTTTCACGTTGAGGGGTTATCCATTTTTGCCTGGAGCGCCCTTTCGGGTTTTCACCTCAGCTGGATTTTTGATCTTTTTACCCTTAAGTACACAAGGAATCGTATACTTAAGTCCATTGGGTATCTCTATTTTTAACCCCTTTTCCTTTTATTTCTTTTTTTGGACTTTGGCATGCACTTAAGGTTTGGATTTGGGGTTTAGGTTTTTTGGTTTTGGTTTTGGGTTTGACATAGCCTACCTTTTTGGTTTTTGGCTGTGGTTTTGGTTTTTGGATTTGGCATAGCCTACCTTTTGGTTTGTTGGCTATGTTTTGGTATTTTGGATTTGCATAGCCTACCTTTTGGTTTGTTGGCTATGTTTTGGTATTTTGGTTTTGACATAGCCTACCTTTTTGGTTTGCTGGCTATGGTTTTGGTATTTGGATTTGGCATAGCCTACCTTTTGGTTTGTTGGCTATGGTTTTGGTTTTGGATTTGACATAGCCTACCTTTTTGGTTTGTTGGCTATGGTTTTGATTTGATTTGGCATAGCCTACCTTTTTGGTTTGTTGGCTATGGTTTTGGTATTTTGGATTTGGCATAGCCTACCTTTTTGGTTTGCTGGCTAGGTTTTGGTATTTTGGATTTGACATAGCCTACCTTTTGGTTTGCTGGCTATGGTTTTGGATTTGGCATAGCCTACCTTTTTGGTTTGTGGCTATGGTTTTGGATTTGGCATAGCCTACCTTTTTGGTTTGTTGGCTATGGTTTTGGTATTTGGATTGGCATAGCCTACCTTTTTGTTTCTGGCTATGGTTTTGGATTTGGCATAGCCTACCTTTTTGGTTTGCTGGCTATGGTTTTTGGATTTGGCATAGCCTACCTTTTTGGTTTGTGGCTATGGTTTTGGTATTTTGGATTTGACATAGCCTACCTTTTTGGTTTGCTGGCTATGGTTTTGGTATTTGGATTTGGCATAGCCTACCTTTTGGTTTGTTGGCTATGGTTTTGGTATTTGGATTTGGCATAGCCTACCTTTTGGTTTGCTGGCTATGGTTTTGGTATTTTGGATTTGTCATAGCTTACCATTGTAGCTTGGAACCTCATTTGGCGGGATATGCAAAATAAGCCTCCACCTTTCATTGGATCTTCTATTTCCGGGTTTATACATGGAATGCCCTTGGCTTTATGCCGGGTAGGGACTGACAAGTTCGGGGTGTATAACTGGTAGGTGGAAATTTGATTCCTTTGTCCCTATCTACAGCAAACTTTGTTTCATAATTTTTCACTCTGTTTTGGCTTCATGCCTTTTGAGGTGACTGTTTCTTTTGTTTTGGAGGCTGGCCAGGGAATTCATGTTCTGGCGCGTGGTACAATTTCAGGTGTTTCCCGTTGAGCGGAGGAAAGGGCACAATACCTTTATGGTCCACGAGCCGATATGCGCCTCCTTCATATGCCATAGTGATGATATATGGACCGAGCCAAATAGGCTGCAATTTGCCGCATGATTTTCCAGCCATTGCTTCTCTGCACTTGACCATGACAAGATCCCCTTGTTTGAAAGCTCTGGGTCTTGCTAATTTGTCGAATGCACGAACCATTCTGGCTTGATATACTTGAAGGGATTTGTAGGCTTCAAGGCGCTTCCCTTCTAAATTGGAAAGCTCTTCGAGTCTTCTCTCCATTTGATCTTGATCTTGGCATTGAAATTCATTTTGAATTGCCACCCGATAGGATGTCATTTCGATTTCTATAGGGATCATGGCCTCAGCTCCATAGACTAAGGAGAAGGGTGAACACCCTGTAGGAGTTTTATATGTAGTTCTGTAAGCCCATAAAGCTTCGTGAACTTTTTCTCCCCACTCTCGCTTTCTATTGTCAACTATCTTGGCGAGTAACTTGCAGAGAGTTTTGTTAAAGGCTTCTGCTAACCCATTAGCTTGCGGGTTGTATATTGAGGATGTCCTCCAGTCAATATGGAACTTTGCCGCCAAAGAATATATTGTTTTGTTTCTAAACTGCGACCCATTATCAGATATAATCCTGTGAGGAGTCCCAAATCTGTATATTATGTTTTGCTTGACAAATTTGGCGACTGATTCTCCGGTTACCTCCCTTAATGGGATAGCTTCAGCCCACCGAGAGAAATAATCTGTAGCAGCCAATATAAATTGTGGCCTTGAGAGGAAGGTGGGAATGGTCCCACAATATCCATACCCCATTCAGCAAAGGGCCATGTTGGCGCTGTGGGATGTAACATATTTGGTGATTTCCTCGGCACAGGACCAAATGCCTGGCATTGATGACATGCACGGGCATATTGGATACAGTCCGCGTGTATAGTGGGCCAGTAGAAACCTTTTAGTTTGATATTGATTTTCATCTTTTCCCCTGCCTGGTGTGCACCACACAGCCCAGAGTGAACTTCCTTCATGATGATTTTGGCTTCCTTGAGGGATAAACATCTGAGGAGCACTGATCCTTTCTTTTCATGGACCAGCTTAAACAATTGATCTGCTATTATTTGATATGATGTAGCCCTGCGTAAGAGCTGAATTCTTTGTGCTCGATCAGGAGGTAGCCAGCCTTTCTTAATTTTAATGATCGGCTCACGCCAATCCTGAGGTTCATTTGTGACATCTTGCTCTGTAGTATATACCTCTTCGATCATAATATCAGACTCAGCGTCGAAGACACTCGGCATGAGTCTTCTGTGGCGGACCATTATGTCCACTTCTCCTTCAGGAGGCAATTTTATGGCAGAGGCCAATTTGGCCAGAGCATCTGCCTGGGAATTTTCATTTCTTGGTATATGGGATATATTGAAAAAGCTGAATTGTTCTTTGAGTTTCATGGCTGCATTGTAATATGGAAGTAATTGTGGTTTACGGACTTCATACTGGCCCAATATTTGTCGGATGACCAGTTGTGAGTCTCCGTAAACTTGTATACCTCTGATCCCCATTTCGAGAGCTAATCGAAGTCCAATAATTAAGGCTTCATATTCAGCTTCGTTATTTGTAAGTTGCTTCATGAGAGCACATGAATTGTATAAGATTCCTCCATATGGGGTGACAAAGACAATTCCAGCTCCAGTAGAGACAGAGGTGGAACCATCTGTATATTGAAGAATTCGGGAAGCCCCGTCAAAATATAGCTCCCATGAAGGTAAGTCGATTGTGACAACTCTTTGGAATGTGGGGTTTCCTGAATTTGATCTTCTTTCCCATTTATAGAGGAGAGAGTTTCGTCTTCCGGAAGATCTATAGACAGAGGGGAATTTTCTATTAGGATGAGCGGCTAAAAATTCAGCCAGACCCTGTCCTTTGATGGCTTTTTGTGGGATATATGTGATATCAAATTCCATAAGGAGCAGGGCCCATTTTCCGAGCCGTCCTGATAGTACAGGCTGCCTCAACAAGTATTTGAGTGGATCATATTTGGAAATGAGTTTAACTTCATGGGCCAGCAGATAATGTCTCAATTTCTTGACGGCAAATACCAGTGCTAGGCATACTTTCTCCATTGGAGCATATCGGAGCTCTGGACCAATTAGCTTTCTGCTAAGATAGTATAAAGCTTGTTCTTTTTCATCCTCATTTGTTTGTGCCAATAAAGCTCCCAGAGAAGCATCCATAGCTGAGATATAAAGTATAAGAGATCTCCCAACAATTGGTGCCCCCAGAACTGGTGGAGTAAGGAGATACTTTTTGATCTGTTCAAAAGCAATTTGGCATTCTTGATCCCAGATGAAGGGTGCATTCTTCTTCATTAGTTTGCCGAACGGCATGCATTTTCCTGAGAGATTGGATATAAATCGCCTGATATAGGCTAGTCTTCCTTGAAATGACCTTAGCTCAGTCAAATTTTGAGGAGGCGACAATTGCTGGATTGCCTTGATTTTGTCAGGGTCTATTTCTATTCCCCGATATTTGACGATGAAACCCAGGAACTTGCCACTTGAAACCCCAAATGCACATTTCATAGGGTTCATCTTCAATTTGAATTGACGAAGCCTTTCAAAAACACGGCGAAGATCATATAGATGGTCCTCCCGTTTTTTGGTTTTGACGACGAGATCATCGACATAGCATTCGACTACATCATGAATCATTTCGTCAAATATTTTGTCATGGCTCTTTGATATGTGGCTCCTGCATTCTTCAAGCCAAAGGGCATTCTTTTGTAGTTGAAGATGCCTTTGGGTGATCTGAATGCAGTGTAATCTTTATCTTTGATTGCCATCCGGACTTGATTGTAGCCGGAAGACCCGTCCATGAAAGACAAGGCTTCATAGCCGGTGGTCATATCCACCATTGTTTCAGTAATTGGGACTGGGAAATCATCCTTGGGACATGCTTTATTCAAGTCCCTATAGTCGATACATATCCGGATTTGACCATTCTTTTTCTTCACTGGAACAATATTGGCGAGCCATATTGGATATATGCATGGCTCGATGAAGTCTACTTCAGAAAGCTTGTCGACTTCAGTATTCACTCTCAATTCTAGTTCATGCCGCATACGCCTTTGAGCTTGTTTGACAGGCTTGGCCGTATGCAGTATAGATAATTCATGCTCAGCAACTGATGGCTCTAGTCCCGGCATTTCTTTATAATTCCAAGCGAAACAATCTTGGAATTCTAGCAGAAGAGTTTGATAGGATTGCCTTTCTTGTTCATCAAGAAGGGCACTGATAAAGATTGGCCGGGGATCTTGTTGACTCCCGAGATTGAGTTCAATTAATTCATCAATAGTGGCTTGTCCACCATCCTCGATTTCTTGGGGAGCTGGCTGCAGATCTATGAAATCTTCTTCGTCATCGGAGTTGGTGACGTAGACTTCATAGAGATCCCTATCTTGAAGATTTGTAGATGAAGATTGCTTGCAGAATTCTTCTGATGGCTCTTCATTTAATAATTCATTTGATAGAGCTGGAATAATATCTTGGAAGTTGGAGTCGGAACACTCCTGATTATTCTGGGTGCTGCAGACCTCTGATGATGATTCCACAACATTAACTGTATAAGAGGATTTGGCATCATAACCTAATCCTCTAGTATCTTTTCCAGAGAATGGAGGTTGCCCCCGGACTTGCGAAGGTTCCCATAATTGCTTGAAGAAATTTCTCCGGGAGATATCTTGTACATGAGGAATTTTCTGCTTTTTGCACATCTCCTTAATCTTTGCTGGCATATCGGCCATTTCTTGTATTGATTCTAGCTGGTTGTTGGAGCTGTCTTCCCAACCAAAATCATCCTCTGTATAAGTTGGGAGTGTCAATTCCCCTTTGTAGAAGAGAATTGGCTTAGCCATTCTTCTTTCTTTTCTTTGATAAGTGACGACGAAAGTTTTTAATCGTCGAACACTTTGTTCTTGCTTCGGAGAATAAATTTGCATGCAATTGGGTGGTAAAGGAATACCGCCATCAATGACTTGACTTACATGATCAGCTTCATAACTGATATTCCGCCGTTCTGGGCGGATTTCTTTGCTTTGAGAATTCTTTGCAGAAGATTTAGCAAGGCTTTTATTTATCACAAAAAGCTCGCCAGTCTCACTGTCTTTATTTGAGCATTTAATTTGCTTACCCTTTTCTTTAGACAGGAAGAAGGGTTGAGGATTTGGTCCCCCAAGATATAAGAGGGCATCAGTCAGGTTGCATTCATCCTCCCGAAAGGGGCTTGATCAGCAAAAACTGTATACTGCTTCCCTTCTTTTGCATATTTGATGCATTGATGGAGAGTTGATGGAATGACCCAGTTTTCATGCAGCCAAGGTCTCCCAAGCAGAACTTTATATGTTGTATTAGCATCAATAATGAAAAGGTCACCCTAGTGACGAAATCCCCTAGAGCCAAGTTGACGGTGACTCTTCCTACTGCTTTTTCTGAGTTTGATTGAATCCTGTGATCTTCACATCCTGCACCCTTTGCATATAGGGCATAAGATATAAAGATTGAAAGGTCTTGTAGGGCATTAGATTATGGATGCCCCGGATCAATCAAGATCCGATTTAATGGCCTGTCATTAATGTTTCCCTTCATATATAAAGGACGATTATGATATGAAGAAGATAATAGCAAATCTTCATCAGTGAAGGTGACATTTGCCGCCATTGCTTCATATGCCTGAGCTTGGAAATCTGCCATATGGGCTTCATAAATTTCTGGTTCTTGGAGTATTTTGACAAGAGTTTCTCTCAAGTCTTTGCTCCAGGCAATTGCTTCCCAGACAGTAATGTTGACGGGAAGTGACTGTAATTGTTGAAGAATTTTGTCAGCTTCAGAGCGTACTTGGTCCAAGTGGGAGGATTCCCTTGATGAGGACCCAGAAGGCTCTTTTGACTTGACTAACTTCTTTTGAGAGATAGGAGCCAATAACTTCTTATTGGGAAGAGGAGGAATATTGTCTGGCTCATTTGATGAAACACATGGACTTGAGTTTTTATCTTCAGACTGGGAAGGCTTGTCGGGCAGTTCTCCTTCTTCGTCTGAAGGATCAAATATGTAAGAATCCGCCCGGATTTGAGGTTCGGGCGGAGGCCTTGCTTCTTCGCCATGAAAGAGTATAATCTTATCTGGCTGCTTGGTAGTAGAAGATGCCTTTTGGTGCCTGCCACGACCCTTCTTAAGATGACGATTTGAATTACCTGGAGGTCGACGCTGGTATACAAGCGTCGTTGGTTTATCTCCTGCTTGTGTAGTAGTGTTTTTTGCGGGAGTTTGCAATTCCTTTGGAGGAGGGATGAACACCATATAGCAGGAGAATGAGTTGAACATGGAGTCCAACTGTTCATAGTAATTTCAGCATCTTCATTAAAGAGGCTCAAGCTTGGTGAGGGAGGAGATCCTCCTCTTGCAATGCTTCATGCTGGACATGGAGTAGCCAGTCCCGAAGCCGTCGCTTTCGCTCGATCTCTTCCCATGGGATATATTGATCGAGTGTAGGTTTATCAGAAGGCCTGGGAGATACATATTCATCCAGCTCATCAATTAGCTTGAGTCTTTGACAGCCGTCAGCTGCTGAGGAGCTTCTGCTGCCATAGCATCTTCTATTTGTTTTTCATTTTTCTTTTTCATTTCTTTTTCTATTTTTCTCTCTATTCTTCATTTGCAGAGCTTCTAGTGAATTCATTACTTTTTGCCCTGAAGATGGCTCAGGAATATTTCTCTTGCTAGAACGACCTTTGGCTGTATAGTTGCCGGGCCTTCTAGGATTTCTTGATTTTCTGGGGCCAACAGTGACCCATTCAGCTTCTGAAGGTTGTACCTGAAAGGTTGAGTTGATTGATTCTTCAACGATTTCAGGAGGGAGTTGGTAGTAATCATCTACAACTCCTCATCTTGCTGCGAGATTGGTTTCGCTGCAGTTTCTTCTGATATTCCATTTCTGTATTGAAACAGGCCGACCCTGAATTGTTCAACATCAGCCTGCTTCTATGTTGCCCATAGCCCAACTGGCGATGATAATATTCACATATATCTTGATATTGTGCTTGGAACTGTGGACTTGGATCATATATTTGTGATGAGGGGGTCAGGAGATTTCCCTCTTGATCGATTACTCCCTCCCGATCTTTGTTTCGATCCAATCATGGAGATCTGGGCAATCTTTAGTAGGATGTATGACCATGGCATGATATTCACAATAGATATGATTGCTTTTCCTTTTCGGAAATATAGGACTCAGGGGATACCCTTTTATCAACCCTCTGATCTTAAGCTGATTGAATATGACCTGAGTATCTTTTAGATCAAACGAGCGTTGATGTAGAGGGTGCCAATCATCATACCATCGGCTGGATAGATATGGATGCGGCATAGGCGGTTGTCCTTCTGGTTCAAGAACCCCAGAGGATGATGCATTGATGACATTGACCGAATAAGGTCCAGGATTGTATGGCTCATTTAATGGTGGCTGAATATTGTGGGGGGATTGACCAGATAATTACCCATATTGATGCGTCCTTGCTGGATCATTTCTTCCACTTCTTGTTTGAAAATGGGACAGTCTTCAATGACGTGTCCCAAGTTGATGATATGGGCAATATTGGGTCTTAGTTCTTCCGGGACCAGATAATCCATATATCCTGATCGCAGGCATAGCCGGAAGAGAGGCATTGTATGCTGGCGATGGAAGGAATATGACCTTGTCGGCTCGACAGGATTTGGAGGATTTTCAAGAAACCACTGATTGGGTCTTGGAATGGCGGCATAGGGGGCAGCTCCGGATATGCTGGGGGATAAAAATAAGCAGGTTGGAAAGCGTGGATTCCTGAACAGGCACATCCTGACGCCTTTCCATGCTTTGCATAATTTGGCGCAACTCTTGTTGGCTTTGTTGTAATTGCTCGAGTTGCCTTTGTACTCTTTGTATTGTTTTTCTTGTACCCCGATGTTTAGACCTCGGGGGAGAATGAGCTCCAGAAATATCTTGGGGTGGATTGCAAGAAGGTCTGCTTCAAAATTATTTGAGCTTGTGGCGGGATCAGCCGTGTGTATAACATTAACGGATTGTTCTGGCCAATCCGAAGTATGAGGTTGTGGAGGATCAACCAGACCATTTTGCATAGATATATGGCCTTCCTGGATTACCTTTTGAGCCTCATTCTTGAAGACAAAGCAATCTTCAATTGAATGCCCCACCATACGGTGATACGGGCAATAATTGGGTTGATTGACCTTACTGATATCTGCTGGCTTCTTTGGTGTTGGTAATGATATTAACTGATTATCCAGACAGAGATCAAATAGCTTTCTGGTATGCTCTTTTCTGAAAGAATAGGGAGCTTTCATACGCTCGGCCAATGTAGGCGGAGGTACTTTTGGCTCTACTTTTTTCTTTGAGGAAGTGGGGATTACTGCCCCCTTTGCTTCACTGCTAGGCAAAAAGTCAATAGCATTAATTTCTTTCGCTGGCGGATTGCGCTCTTTAGGGATTTTACCTTTTGAGCTGTATGAGTTGATTGCTCAGCTAAGAACCCTTCACACTTTCTGCGACAGCAAAATTCAACTGGTCGAAGCTTCGGATATTGGCCGCCAAGAGTCTCTCTTTAATTGTTAGGATGAGGCCTCTCCGACAAATAATTACTGCATCTTGTTGGATGGGAGGATTATCACATTGCATGCTAAACTCTCTCCATCTTTTAATGAAGTCGATTGCCGACTCCCCTTTCTTTTGAGTGAGGGAGCATAACTCAGCAAGAGAGATCTTCCTTTCTGCCGTTTGAAAACGGTCATAGAATTTTAACTGCATATCAGCCCAATGGAGAACTGAGCCAGCCTTGAGCTTTGCATACCATTGGAATGCGACCCCTGTTAAAGAAGTTGCAAAATATCTGAGGAGGTAGGATTCCTCAGATGCCAGATCTCCCATGGCAATTATGTAATGCGCCACATGCTCCTGAGGTGTCCCATGCCCATCATATTTAGGCAATTTTGGGACTTTGGGGCATGATTCTGGCAGCTTCTTGAGTTGATGATGTATGGGGAACGGGACAGAATATAAGCCCGTAGCCTGAATACCCTCGCCCTGCTGGCGAACATATCTTCAACCATCTTCTTTATTTCATGCCGTTGTATGGCAATATTTTGAAATGCGTCCATTTGAGGAGGCATAATATTAGATGGGTCGTTGATATCTGGACCCGTAGCCTGAGGGAGAAGACCAGCTGAAGAAATTGCTGGATTATTTAATGAGACAAATTCATCTGGATGCTGGCTTTGTTGATGTCGAAGAGAGACCGGCTCCATGGTTTGCCGGTGACTTGTCGTCGCCAATTGCCTCATTTTATTAAGAAGTGAGGTCATTTCAGACCGCCACTGTTGTATAATCTCATATTTGTCATCATCTGACATAGCTTGAAAATTTTCCTTTGTCGGCAATCGATGACAGGATGCCCAGCAGAGGTAGAAGGTCCACTTTCCTCAAGTTGAATATTTGTTTCTTCAAGAGAGGGAATTTGGGAACCTTCATGCTGAGTGTCGACTGGTGGGAAAACTTGGCTAGAGGTGCCAACTTGCCCACCGAGCTGACGAACTCTCCTGGCGAATTGCCGAGTATTGGGGTGGATAACCCCTGGAAACATTAGGAGTGGCTTCCGCGATTTGCTCCGCGACTTCGCCAGGCTCCATTCCAGTAGCATAACAGGAGAATATTATAAGCCTAGGCTTTTCCCGAGCTGTCCAAGTAACACGTCGTCTTTTTGACGGACGGACATTGGCGCTAGGAATTGCCCTGGCTTATTAAATACTGGAATTCGCGACATACGGTCAAAAACCGATATGCGAGACTGTTGAGGTGAGGTTTGCTTATCTACCCGGATATTCTCCGAGTCTTGAGAGGTATAGTTTAATTTTCTATATATGCCCTTCCTCTTCCGTCCTCTGGACTGTTCAAATCCAGCATCTTGGAGAGGATTATCCTTGATATTCTTCTTTCTCCAAGCCATCTTGGATTTACTTACTTGACCTTCATACTTCTGAGTTTCCTTTTTGGGACCCAGATTTTCTTCCACTTGGTAAACGCCGTGTCTTTGTTTGTTTGGCACCGGCTTCTACCATGGAATCTTGATGCTTTTTTCGGAACCACCGTAGGCTGAGAAGCGGTTCGAGGTTGGAATATTTGGAACATACCTATCACGAGGAATGGTAGGTGGAGTACCATCAAGGCGCACTTGCACATTCCCGATCATAATAGATTTGCCGGATCTGGAGATGGCAGCTGGCAGCCTTTTGCTCTTGTGGCGTTTATATTGCCCCTGCTGTGAGGAAGCAGGAACCACAATGGTAGAAGAAATCATATGGACCGAATAGGTCCGAACTTGAGTTGAATGGGGTTTGCCCCCTTTGACAGCATCATTCTTCATGGGCATTTGGGTGCCCTTGTTGACAGTAGAACGAGCGTTGACACGTCCGCTGTTGTTGGACTTCTTCTTTGTTGGTTTGTGAATAGGGAATCCTTCAGTGACATCTCCCTCTCGGTGAGCCGGAACGACTCCCAAAAAAGGGGATCCGATGACTGGGGGAAAATCTCCAAATACAATTGGAGTCGCCAAGTATCCGAACTTGGCGTGGTTGTTGATGACGAGCGGTCCATAGGTGACAGCCATTTGGTCTGCTCCTTGTGCCTTCGAGGTAGCTTCACAGTACCTTCAAAGGAAATATCGGTATTAGGATTTTCATGAAAATATATGTATGTCTCATCCTTTTTACTATGAATGGTGAGAAGAGGTCCCACCGGGCGTGCCAGTTGTTGACACGGGAAAGATATCGCTTTGACATATCATTTGATTTTTGGATTTCTCATTTGATTTTATCTGGTTCATGTATTCATTTCATTTGGGTATTCATTTATTTCACATGCTTTGATTTGTGTATGTGATTTGCGGGCGTGCCAGTCTGTCTAACAGACAGAAGAAAGAGTCCGCGCAATGCGGAGAAGGTATTTTTGGGTGTCCATGGAACGACGGTATGATGTCCGTGAACGGACGGGTATGATGGTCCTAGGACGGACGGGATGCCGTGTGACGGGCGACTAGGTGCGCCGTTTTTTTTATCTGAACTCCTTGAGTCCCGTATCTATACTCATCAGGTGATTGAGGTAGCATGTGCTGGACCTCTGTCTCCATCGACCGGAGTCATGTTACATTTACATCGAGTTAAGACTCTTGGTGTTATTTAACACCAGTTTTAACCGAATACCATTCATAGCAAAAGGGATGAGAGAATACAACTTTTTTAGAAAATCCTGTCATGATGTATCATTTTTCTTTTGGTTATTTTTGAAATACTTTTGCTTTGAGTGTTTCATTTTGAAAAGACTACCTTTGTGGAGTCCGAATATGACTTTTAGAAGGGAACGGGTATATTTCCGTGAACCCATTTGGGGTCTCCCTCTCTCCTTTTTTTTTGAGAAAGATGTGTTTGAAGGTTTTATTTTGGAAACCTGAGGATTATTATTGCAGACAGGCATATACCCGTGCATTTGATTCTGAACTTGAGGGAAGTTGTGATTCAAGTAGCACTTCATATTAGAAGAGTTGCTACATTAATTCTTTTATAACATCCTTCTTTTAAATGAAGCTGAATTGAGGCAGAATTTCTTTCTCCTCGTTCATCTCGTTTCATTATTCATCATTCATTTTTTCTTTACTTGTATGAGTATGATTTTGGAGAACGTATGCACATATCTCCATGGACGTTCTTGTCAATTTGAAGTTCCTTTCTGGAAACTGTCCATATGAACACAGTTCTTGTGAGTATGCATCATGCTGCTCTTTGGAGTATCTGAGCACAGTTCGGGTCCTATCACAGTTCGGGTCCTGTCACAGTTCGGGTCCTGTCATAGTTCGGGTCCTGTTCCTCTTTTTCTTTGGATGTGTGTATATTATCACAATTTTCATAATTTTATTTTGGCAGAGTTTCCGCTTATGCGGAATGCCCTCACGGAGATATATTCATATGACATGTACTTATATCCATGTGTCCTCAGAGAATCTTTGCCCGGAGGGATTTTGCCCTTAAAAGTATGTGTATATAATCATAAATTTGCAGTTTATGCATATTTTCTCACCGGTATTCCCTTTTGATGGAGTGTCCGGTAAAAGGTACCATCTGCATATGCAGAATCCCTTTTGAGAGGTATACGCATATAATTGCGAATTTTATGATTATATAAACACGTCCGTAGTCGGAGACTCCATTTGGGCAGAGTTTCCTCTTGGAAACACATGTATATGAATACAAAGTTTGTGATTATATTGATATGTTTTTAGAGGGAAAACTCTGACATAGGCAGGGTTCCTTCCAAGAAACATATGTGTATAGGCACAAATTTGAGTTTTATAATATGTTCTTAGACGGAATCTCCACTTGGGCAGAGTTTCCTCTAGGAAACATGCATATAAAAATACAAATTTGTGAATATACAAACATGTTCTCGGGCAGAATCTCCACTTGGGTAGAATCTCCTCTAAGAAACATATAAATATACACACAGATTTGAACTTTATAGATATGTTCTTAGGCGGAATCTCCACTTGGGCAGAGTTTCCCCTAGGAACATATATATAAAAATACGAATCTGTGAATATATGAATACGTTCTCGAGCAGAATCTCCACTTGGGCAGAGTCTCCTCTAAGAAACATATGCATATAGCACAAACACACCATCCCGGAGAGTTTAAAACTCGATGGGAGGTGGCATAAATAACAAAGGTATCTAAAATACCATATGTCCGAACGGACGGTATTTAGAACCTATAGCCCGTGAGGGCCAGTGCCGCTATTGCGGACTTTTAGCCGATGAAGTTTGCCGATGCCGTACCTTGGCTCACAAAGAAACGAGATTGAAAATGGATTTGGAAATTTCTATTTCCTTCAAGAAAGAGGAGGGCTAAAGAGCCAGGGGCTTTTACATGGAGAATGGGGGATCCGGGAGAATAGAAGCCGGGAGCCGAGGGTTTCCAAACGGGCTTTGACATATCATTTGATTTTTGGATTTCTCATTTGATTTTATCTGGTTCATGTATTCATTTCATTTGGGTATTCATTTATTTCACATGCTTTGATTTGTGTATCGTGATTTGCGGGGCGTGCCAGTCTGTCTAACAGACAGAAGAAAGAGTCCGCGCAATGCGGAGAAGGTATTTTTGGGTGTCCATGGAACGGACGGGTGATGTCCGTGGAACGGACGGTATGATGTCCGTGGAACGGACGGGGAGGTGCCCGTGTGACGGGCGACTAGGGTGCGCCGTTTTTTATCTGAACTCCTTGAGTCCCGTATCTATACTCATCAGGTGATTGAGGTAGCATGTGCTGGACCTCTGTCTCCATCGACCGGAGTCGATGTTACATTTACATCGAGTTAAGACTCTTGGTGTTATTTAACACCAGTTTTAACCCGAATACCATTCATAGCAAAAAGGGATGAGAGAATACACATTTTTTTTTAGAAAATCCTGGTCATGATGTATCATTTTTCTTTTGGTTATTTTTGAAATACTTTTGCTTTGAGTGTTTCATTTTGAAAAGACTACCTTTGTGGAGTCCGAAATATGACTTTTAAGAAGGGAACGGGTATATTTCCGTGAACCCATTTGGGGTCTCCCTCCTCTCCTTTTTTTTTTGAGAAAGATGTTGTTTGAAGGTTTTATTTTGGAAAACCTGAGGATTATTATTGCAGACAGGCATATACCCGTGCATTTGATTCTGAACTTGGGGGAAGTTGTGATTCAAAGTAGCACTTCTGTATTAGAAGAGTCGCTACATTATTCTTTTATAACATCCTTCTTTTAAATGAAGTCTGAATTGAGGCAGAATTTCCTTTCTCCTCGTTCATCGTTTCATTTATTCATCATTCATTTTTCTTTACTTGTATGAGTATGATTTTTGGAGAACGTATGCACATATCTCCATGGATGTTCTTGTCAATTTGAAGTTCCTTTCTGGAAACTGTCCATATGAACACAGTTCTTATGAGTATGCATCATGCTGCTCTTTGGAGTATCTGAGCACAGTTCGGGTCCATCACAGTTCGGGTCCTGTCACAGTTCGGGTCCTGTCATAGTTCGGGTCCTGTTCCCTCTTTCTTTGGATGTGTGTATATTATCACAATTTTCATAATTTATTTTGGCAGAGTTTCCGCTTATGCAATGCCCTCACGGAGATATATTCATATGAACATGTACTTATATCCATGTGTCCTCAGAGAATCTTTGCCCGGAGGGATTTTGCCCTTAAAAAGGTATGTGTGTATAAACACAAATTTGCAGTTTATGCATATTTTCTCACCGGTATTCCTTTTGATGGAGGAATGTCCGGTAAAAGGTACCATCTGCATATGCAGAATCCCTTTTGAGAGGTATACGCATATAATTGCGAATTTTATGATTATATAAACACGTCCGTAGTCGGAGACTCCATTTGGGCAGAGTTTCCTCTTGGAAACACATGTATATGAATACAAAGTTTGTGATTATATTGATATGTTTTTAGAGGGAAAACTCTGACATAGGCAGGGTTTCCTTCCAAGAAACATATGTGTATAGGCACAAATTTGAGTTTTATAAATATGTTCTTAGACGGAATCTCCACTTGGGCAGAGTTTCCTCTAGGAAACATGCATATAAAAATACAAATTTGTGAATATACAAACATGTTCTCGGGCAGAATCTCCACTTGGGTAGAATCTCCTCTAAGAAACATATAAATATACACACAGATTTGAACTTTATAGATATGTTCTTAGGCGGAATCTCCACTTGGGCAGAGTTTCCCTAGGAACATATATATAAAAATACGAATCTGTGAATATATGAATACGTTCTCGAGCAGAATCTCCACTTGGGCAGAGTCTCCTCTAAGAAACATATGCATATAGCACAAACACACCATCCCGGAGAGTTTAAAACTCGATGGGAGGTGGCATAAATAACAAAGGTATCTAAAATACCATATGTCCGAAACGGACGGTATTTAGAACCTATAGCCCGTGAGGGCCAGTGCCGCTATTGCGGACTTTTAGCCGATGAAGTTTGCCGATGCCGTACCTTGGCTCACAAAGAAACGAGATTGAAAATGGATTTGGAAATTTCTATTCCCTTCAAGAAAGAGGAGGGCTAAAGAGCCAGGGGGCTTTTACATGGAGAATGGGGGATCCGGGAGAATAGAAGCCGGGAGCCGAGGGTTTCCAAACCGGGGTCGGAGAGGAGCCGAGAGAGCCGAGCGGCCCTTCTTCATGGGGATGGGGGTGCCTTTTATAGGGGAAGGCCCCCCTTACATCGCATGGGTGGGGGGTTTAAACCGATGAGAGTTCCATCGGTTAACCGATGAGACTCTCATCGGTTAAAGCTAACCGATGAGACTCTCATCGGTTAGAGAAAAAAAACTCTCTAACCGATGAGACTCCCATCGGTTAGAGGGTTAAAGACCCTCTAACCGATGGGGGTTCCATCGGTTAGGGCTTTTCCCTTTTTTTTTTATTATTTTCTGTTTCTATATATATTTTTTGTTTTTTCTGCTTCTCTGTTTTTTCTGTCTTTTTTCTGTTTTCTTTATTTTCTGTTTCTGTTCTTTTTTGTTTTATGTTTTTTTTTTTGAAAGGGGACCCCTTAACCGATGGGGGTTCCATCGGTTTAGGGGGGAATCCCCCTAACCGATGGAACCTCCATCGGTTAGAGGGGAAAACTCCCCTAACCGATGGAGGTTCCATCGGTTTAGGGGGGAATCCCCCTAGCCGATGGAACATCCATCGGTTTAGGGGAGAATTCCCCTAAACCGATGGAGCTTCCATCGGTTAGAGGGGGATTCCCCTCTAACCGATGGAAGTACCATCGGTTAGGGGGGAAAACCCCCTAACCGATGGTATTCACATCGGTTTAGGGGAGGGGCTTAAAAAGTCTATAAATAGACCACCCTCCCCTTCATTTGAAGGGGTCTTGTCCTTTGGAGAAGC
Organism: Colocasia esculenta; assembly: GCA_014218235.1. Taxonomy (NCBI): domain Eukaryota; kingdom Viridiplantae; phylum Streptophyta; class Magnoliopsida; order Alismatales; family Araceae; genus Colocasia; species Colocasia esculenta. The sequence goes on from CM024759.1 coordinate 31,655,237, forward strand.
CCGTGCCATTCCGTCGTGCCATTCCGTACATTTTGTCGGAAGTTCTGCCGTCCCGGACGGAGAATCAATTGCAAGTCTTTGGAGCCTTCGTGGCGGACTTGTTCTTGTACTTATCTTGGTCTTGTAGACCTTGTAATGCCGGAATTCTTCCGTGCCGTATTTTTATCCGGAGATTTATTCTCCTCGGCATCTCCCACTTGCTTGGGGTGCTTGACAATACTTGAGAGCTTGAATGCTCGGATCAAGTTATGACTTTAAGTAACCTTGGGGTCACCCTAATCATAACTGCTTTGACCTCTTAATCAAGCCGTTAAACCGGTTAGGTGGGATTTTAACCGGTTAGGTGTGTCAACATTTTACCGGTAGTTGCCAACTCCCGGTTAATAGCCATCTTCTTTTCACAGGCTAGCTAACTGAGTAGTTGCCCACAGGTGAATGTCACCTACTTAACTTGTCGGACCACTATATAAGGGAGTATTGATGCTTCCCTTAACAAGCATCCAACACATCCATGACATTCATATTTGCTTTTTTTTTTGTTCCAACAAATGCCCCCCACGGGGTACGTGTCGGAGTTGGAGTGACGGCACGTAGCCCGTGCGAGCCTCATATAGCAGTCTTCTTCATATCCCGGGCTAGCCAATTTCCGACTTTGTTCTGTTGCCAGGTTAATGCCTTTATTCTTCCTCCTCTTCCTTTGGGGGGAAAGAGATGACATATGTCCCATAGCACAACAGTCTGTCTTGTATCTTGGACTGTCCTTCCTTTGTTGATTTCTGATTTCTTCAATATTTCTCTGTTCTCATTTTCTCTTCCCCTTTCATGTATCTTTTTTCAGATTTTCAAAATGCCTCGGGGAGGAGGATATTTGAGCCGTGGTGACTACGCCCAGCGGACTCGGGACAAGGTGATCCTTCTTGATGATGTGATGCCGAGATTTGGAGCACCTCGTACTTCAAGCCGCAACTTGAATAGCGGAAATGATATTGTAGCAGAAGTAAATTCCGGCGGTCTTGCTATCAACGGCGGGGTGGATGTGTCCCGCATTAGCCGCCGGAATGGAGTTTATTATTACTCGCGGGAGGAGGACTACCCGGAGTATCTCCCATCAGATCCAGAGCTATTCACCTTTATTCAGAATTTTATCCCTTCACACATGACCGCAGGTGATCTTTTCTTGAGTGTAGAAAGGCGGTATTTAGAATCGGCCATTTTAAAGTCCCGGGATAGTCTTCTCGGTACCTGCGCCTTTTCATATCCCAGCTTCCCTTTGGGGTTTGCTGTTCAGCACCGACTCCCCCGGGCTGTTGATCTGGGTTCATTTAGTCATGATCTGGAGAGTTATACCCGGTCAAGGAAAATTTCTCCAGCAGTTTGGAACTTGATGAATCGTCACCAAGCGAGGCCGGAGACTAATGGCCTACAATTACTGCCTTGTAACACCAGGTATGTGTCTGGAGATTATGACAATCGGTGCTTACTGAACCGAATTGTCGATCTGACTAGTCCCAGTTGGTATGGGAACTGGTCAGTTTTATCTTCTCACATTTTTCACTTTGGTGCCACTGAATGGTTGATGGGGGTCCTCCACCATTACGGGGAGATCTTGAACTCAGCGGGTATTTATGAGGCCGTTGGGACGGCGTTGTATAATTACCCATGCCATACTGGGCTTCTTCAGGCATTAGTGGAGAGATTCAATCCCCGATGGAACACCTTTGGGACGGCTGAAGGTGAAACTTCCATTGATTTATGGAGCTTCCACCGGATCTCCGGGTTGCCAATATCTGGGTATTTTTATGAAGAAATTGTTCTGGATGATTTGCACACCTATCGCAGTAATGGCGCTGGTGAATATATTCTTCCATACAGCCTCCGCTTTCTGACAAAGGTATGGAGAGACTTGGTCCTAGTTGAGAGGACGGAGGATCCGGAGTCCACTGTGGCGAACCCCAGGGTAAGTCAGAATGCTTGGCTTCGTTATTTCTATAACGGGCCATTTTGCTTTTTTGACAACTTTGCGACGGAAGGCCGCCGCCTGGAGGAGTATAACCAGCTCAGTGTAGGGAAGCCCCATCATGGGAGATTCATCTTTGCCCCTGAGAATAAAGGGTGGAATCCTCGCCGGTTACCAGATCGCACCTATTTGGCTGCGTATCTAGTGTATTGGCTATCTTCCTTTGTTGTTCCTCATGGTGAGGAGGAGCAAATCCGGCCGGGTTTGATTTATCCCGCCTGTCTTTTGGGGAAGGTATGAAGCTCGCCATAGCCCCTGCTGCCCTTGCCAATATCTTTCATGGGTTGGGCTCATTAAGTTCACATCTGAATCCCCGGGATAGGAAAACATTACTCCCTACTCATTACTTGAGCGCCTGGGCAGGCCTTTTGCTGCCTGGGCTTTGTCAAACTGTTGATTTGCCCCGGCCGATGGCTCCTTTAATTTTACTATTTAGAAATAGACCCTGTGAAGATTTAATATCTCAGCTGACAGGAGCTCGCCATAGTTTGTCCTTTCTTCCAAACGGCGAGCAATTTCTCCTCCAATTTGGTGCTATATCCCGGGGAATCCGACCTTATAGTGTCCGCACATCTGGCGAGATCACCTACCATCTGCCTCATAGTGGGGGTTCTGGTGTGTTCTTGTATAAAGACTGGTTACTTTGCATCCGGCCAAGTGTACTGGTATGTCGCCGAGGATCCAGCCTTATATTGGAGCCTTATTATCCTTCAAGATTTGCCAGGAACTTTGGATATGACCAATCAGTTCCGCCAAATGCAGAATTTCCATTGGAAGTTCGCCTACACCGTGATCATTGTCTTCACATGAATGCGGCGAGTTGGTGGAACTATTTTTGCCGGGAAGAGGTGAATTCGGCATGTATTCTCCCGGCCCTTGAGGCAACTGGGCGTATAGATCTTTTCTACGCCCGATGGTGGTTTGACAGAAGCAAGATTTTCCGGCTTGCCCCCAGGAAATTGAAGCAATTTGAAGAGACTCGTTTAAAGGAAAAGGGTCTCCCTTTGGTCTTGATGAACTTGGAATTCCTCAAAGCCCACTTCAAAGGAATAATGCGCTCGTATCTCAAGCGCTATAATTCCAAGACGTCCAGAAAGGGGAAGCCTGATTCTGGTAAACAATATTATTATGGGGAGATGCTGCCTTTGGATCCCATTGAGCTTTTTGACAGGAAGGCCACAGACATTCATGGTGATCTTCCGGAGTATGATTGGTGGAGCCACCTATTACTTGATCTTGGGCATTCTGCCAATGTTGCCTTATCGACCAAGCTTCCGCCCGAGTGTATCAACGATCCGGGCTGGGTGCGCTGGGAGAAGCACCTTATAATCGCCATCGGCCATGCTGGGCCTCTGGAGTTTTTGTCTAATCTAGAAAATGCCAGGACACTTTATGATGTCCGAAGCCTTATGCAGAGAGTGGGAAAGATCTGCAAGGCTAAATTTCAGTGGCTGGTACCAGGTCCTCCACTTGGCTTAACAGGTACTTCTCAGCCTGCTTGAGTTCACCATTTTTTATATTTCATCCTCTTTTTTTTGCAGGCATTTCTTTTCTGATTCTCCTTCCTCTTTTCTCATATATATTCTTACTGTTTTTTTTTTTACCTTCAGATATTCCAGCTCCAGTATTTGGAGGTGGAAGGAATGATGAGGTTCGCTCCCTTCCTTCCCAAGGAGGCAGGATTGACAAGGGTAAAGCGGTGGAAGAGACCTACTTGAGTGGTATGTCTTTCCCTTTTCTTTTCTTCTCTCATCATTATCATACATAACTCTTTTTAGTTCATCATTTTTTTTCCTTTCTTTTTTTTTTTTTTTTTCAGAGGATGAAATGAATGAAGAGGAGAAGACCCCTGCCCTTTCGGATGAGGAAGGCTTTTTATCGGAGGGGTCTCCCTCTATCCGTGAGGAGGAGTACGGGAGTACTTCACAGGCTGCCGTCGATCTTTCTCCGGAGAATGCTCATTATGAGATGCCATCTCATTTTGAGCTTTCCGGAGCCGCCACAGCAGGTGGGTATAACCCAGAGTTCACATTTTCTGAACTGGGAGTTTCGTCGGGGCAGTATTCTTCCGCGCCGACGGAGGTTTATATTCCTGTACCTGTCGAGGAGTCCACGGCTACAGCAGAGGCTCCTCTTGGTGAATATTCCTTCTCGAACCACTGTGCATTTCCCCTTTTTTTTTTTTCTATCATTTTTCAGTATTCATATCTTCGTTTGTCCTGACTATATTTTTTTTACAAGGACAAGAACTCTTCGAGCAGCTTTTCATGTCGGGTACAATAGACATGTATCCCACACTAGCTGCCGATCCCTTCTTTTCGCCTTGGGTAATGCCGGAAATGCATACTTGGCCGAGCGAGCCCATTCTGCCTTCCAAGTGGATGGAGTAGGGGGCTATGGCGGAGGATATCAGGAGGCAGATGCCGCCATGGATCCTAATGCTAATCCACCAGTTTTGCCACCCAGAGATTTTGGTTTTCATCCGGTTGACCATCCTCCAGATCCGAAAGATTTTCTTCAGAGGAGCCGGATTTTGTTGAGCCACCAGATCCTGAGGTGGCGATTAGGGAGAGGATCCCCTCGCCAGGTAAGGTGTGATGAGGGTTCAAATGCTTTGTTGGATTTCTTCTTGATTTGTCTTTATGGAATGCATGTTGATATCTTGGCAGAATTTGCAAATTCCCCGGCATTGGAGATTGGTGCTCCACCCGAGCACAACATAACCTGGCCTACTGGAGATCGGCCAGATTTGAGTTCTGATGATGAAGATAGCGGCATCTGGAATTGCCTTACTGCTAAAGTCCAGACACTGGTGACCTCAGCAAACCCTCCATCAGTAGAAGTTATCAGGGGGATTTTGGCGAAATACACCATCAGGGCTTTTAATATTGGTATCCACCGCGATCGCTGGATGGGCTTCGTCGAGGATACTTGGGGCAGGGTGCATAACCTCCATGCCAATGCGATTCAGGCCTCTTACGGCCAACGGCTTCAAACTTTGGAGAGCGACACCTGTTCGCTATCTGATGACATCGATGAAAATGACTCCCGAGCTGCTGATGTGCGCAAACGTCGGAAGACACGGGAGTTGAGGATGGCCACGAGAGGCGAGAATATTGCTCGACTGGAGCGCGAGCTTGGCAAAGAAAGATCTTCCCAAGCTCGAGACGCCAGGGATGTAGCTAGAGATTCTGAAGAAGAGGCCGTCCTTGTCAGAGACGGAGATGGTTCTCGCCGGGCTAGATCTTCTCAGATCAAAGAAGCTGAACGGCCGAAGAGGAAGCAGCCTTCCTGCCTCTGTTTTTCATCATAATACTTGTATTTTGAGCTTGTAATCTCAGTCCTCTTTTCATCTTGTATGTAATATCTGTCACCTTTTATGAGCTTGTAACGATGACTTGTAATTTCCATAAATGTACAAATGAAGGATAAAGAAGTCTTCCTCTTTCGCTTTCTTTCCTTATTCTTTCTTTTCTTCTCTTTCTTTTTACCAGTCCCAGTGCCCTTTCGGGTTTTCACTGAAACTGGCCCCCTTTAGCTTTTTCCAACGCGCCCTTTCGGGTTTTCACGTCGAGAGGTTATCCATTTTTGCCTGAAGCGCCCTTTCGGGTTTTCACCTCAGCTGGATTTTTGATCTTTTTGCCCTCAAATATACAGTAAGTCGTATACTTGAGTCCATCGGGGTATCTCTATTTTTAACCCCTCCTTTTTTGTTTTTTTTTGTTTTTAAACAAAGCTGTTAAAGACTTGACTGACTTGGATGGTTGAATGACTGAAGATTTGGCTGAGGAACGGATGATGGTTTTAGGTATGGTTTGAGACTTAGATTTGGCCAATGATTGGGGATTGGGATTTGAAATTTGAATTTGGATGTGGGTTTGGGTTTGAATATGAGTATGTTGGGTGACTTGGATCACCTTTGTGGTATCTTAGATTTGGGTTTGGATATGGATATGTTGGATTACTTTTGTGGTATTCTGGATTTGGGTTTGGATATGCGCATGAGACTTGGGTATGATTTGGCCCTGGATTTGGTTTTGGATGGGCTCTGGAACAGTGTTTATCACTTGGCTTTGGGATCCGAATTTCGCCCCTTCTTGATGGCTTAGTGCCGGCGTAAAAGGGGTTTGTAATTAGATTTGAATAGCCGGAGAGGAAGAAGCCTTCCTGCCTTTGTTTCATATCACCACATTTGTATATTGGGCTTGTTGCCTTGATCTCTTTTCTATATGGTATCTGTCACCTTTTGCAAGTTTGTAATGTGGTGACTTGTAATTTTGTGAGTGTATGAATGAAGGGCTGAGAAATTTTCTTTTTTTTTTGTCACATTACCAGCCTTAGCGCCCTTTTGGGTTTTCACCAAGACTGGCCCCCTTTAGCTTTTTCCAACGCGCCCTTTCGGGTTTTCACGTTGAGGGGTTATCCATTTTTGCCTGGAGCGCCCTTTCGGGTTTTCACCTCAGCTGGATTTTTGATCTTTTTACCCTTAAGTACACAAGGAATCGTATACTTAAGTCCATTGGGGTATCTCTATTTTTAACCCCTTTCTCTTTTATTTCTTTTTTGGACTTTGGCATGCACTTAAGGTTTGGATTTGGGGTTTAGGTTATTTTGGTTTTGGTTTTGGGTTGACATAGCCTACCTTTTTGGTTTGTTGGCTGTGGTTTTGGTATTTTGGATTTGGCATAGCCTACCTTTTTGGTTTGTTGGCTATGGTTTTGGTATTTTGGATTTGGCATAGCCTACCTTTTGGTTTGTTGGCTATGGTTTTGGTATTTTGGTTTGACATAGCCTACCTTTTTGGTTTGCTGGCTATGGTTTTGGTATTTTGGATTTGGCATAGCCTACCTTTTGGTTTGTTGGCTATGGTTTTGGTATTTGGATTTGACATAGCCTACCTTTTTGGTTTGTGGCTATGGTTTTGGATTTGGATTTGGCATAGCCTACCTTTTTGGTTTGTTGGCTATGGTTTTGGTATTTTGGATTTGGCATAGCCTACCTTTTTGGTTTGCTGGCTATGATTTTGGTATTTTGGATTTGACATAGCCTACCTTTGGTTTGCTGGCTATGGTTTTGGATTTGGCATAGCCTACCTTTTTGGTTTGTTGGCTATGGTTTGGATTTGGCATAGCCTACCTTTTTGGTTTGTTGGCTATGGTTTTGGTATTTTGGATTTGGCATAGCCTACCTTTTTGGTTTGCTGGCTATGGTTTTGGATTTGGCATAGCCTACCTTTTTGGTTGCTGGCTATGGTTTGGATTTGGCATAGCCTACCTTTTTGGTTTGCTGGCTATGGTTTTGGTATTTTGGATTTGACATAGCCTACCTTTTTGGTTTGCTGGCTACGGTTTTGGTATTTTGGATTTGGCATAGCCTACCTTTTTGGTTTGTTGGCTATGGTTTTGGTATTTGGATTTGGCATAGCCTACCTTTTGGGTTTGCTGGCTATGGTTTTGGTATTTTGGATTTTGTCATAGCTTACCATTGTAGCTTGGAACCTCATTTGGCGGGATATGCAAAATAAGCCTCCACCTTTCATTGGATCTTCTATTTCCGGGTTTATACATGGAATGCCCTTGGCTTTATGCCGGGTAGGGACTGACAAGTTCGGAGTGTATAACTGGTAGGTGGAAATTTGATTCCTTTGTCCCTATCTACAGCAAACTTTGTTTCATAATTTTTCACTCTGTTTTGGCTTCATGCCTTTTGAGGTGACTGTTTCTTTTGTTTTGGAGGCTGGCCAGGGAATTCATGTTCTGGCGCGTGGTACAATTTCAGGTGTTTCCCGTTGAGCGGAGGAAAGGGCACAATACCTTTATGGTCCACGAGCCGATATGCGCCTCCTTCATATGCCATAGTGATGATATATGGACCGAGCCAAATAGGCTGCAATTTGCCGCATGATTTTCCAGCCATTGCTTCTCTGCACTTGACCATGACAAGATCCCCTTGTTTGAAAGCTCTGGGTCTTGCTAATTTGTCGAATGCACGAACCATTCTGGCTTGATATACTTGAAGGGATTTATAGGCTTCAAGGCGCTTCCCTTCTAAATTGGAAAGCTCTTCGAGTCTTCTCTCCATTTGATCTTGATCTTGGCATTGAAATTCATTTTGAATTGCCACCCGATAGGATGTCATTTCGATTTCTATAGGGATCATGGCCTCAGCTCCATAGACTAAGGAGAAGGGTGAACACCCTGTAGGAGTTTTATATGTAGTTCTGTAAGCCCATAAAGCTTCGTGAACTTTTTCTCCCCACTCTCGCTTTCTATTGTCAACTATCTTGGCGAGTAACTTGCAGAGAGTTTTGTTAAAGGCTTCTGCTAACCCATTAGCTTGCGGGTTGTATATTGAGGATGTCCTCCAGTCAATATGGAATTTTGCCGCCAAAGAATATATTGTTTTGTTTCTAAACTGCGACCCATTATCAGATATAATCCTGTGAGGAGTCCCAAATCTGTATATTATGTTTTGCTTGACAAATTTGGCGACTGATTCTCCGGTTACCTCCCTTAATGGGATAGCTTCAGCCCACCGAGAGAAATAATCTGTAGCAGCCAATATAAATTTGTGGCCTTGAGAGGAAGGTGGGAATGGTCCCACAATATCCATACCCCATTCAGCAAAGGGCCATGTTGGCGCTGTGGGATGTAACATATTTGGTGATTTCCTCGGCACAGGACCAAATGCCTGGCATTGATGACATGCACGGGCATATTGGATACAGTCCGCGTGTATAGTGGGCCAGTAGAAACCTTTTAGTTTGATATTGATTTTCATCTTTTCCCCTGCCTGGTGTGCACCACACAGCCCAGAGTGAACTTCCTTCATGATGATTTTGGCTTCCTTGAGGGATAAACATCTGAGGAGCACTGATCCTTTCTTTTCATGGACCAGCTTAAACAATTGATCTGCTATTATTTGATATGATGTAGCCCTGCGTAAGAGCTGAATTCTTTGTGCTCGATCAGGAGGTAGCCAGCCTTTCTTAATTTTAATGATCGGCTCACGCCAATCCTGAGGTTCATTTGTGACATCTTGCTCTGTAGTATATACCTCTTCGATCATAATATCAGACTCAGCGTCGAAGACACTCGGCATGAGTCTTCTGTGGCGGACCATTATGTCCACTTCTCCTTCAGGAGGCAATTTTATGGCAGAGGCCAATTTGGCCAGAGCATCTGCCTGGGAATTTTCATTTCTTGGTATATGGGATATATTGAAAAAGCTGAATTGTTCTTTGAGTTTCATGGCTGCATTGTAATATGGAAGTAATTGTGGTTTACGGACTTCATACTGGCCCAATATTTGTCGGATGACCAGTTGTGAGTCTCCGTAAACTTGTATACCTCTGATCCCCATTTCGAGAGCTAATCGAAGTCCAATAATTAAGGCTTCATATTCAGCTTCGTTATTTGTAAGTTGCTTCATGAGAGCACATGAATTGTATAAGATTCCTCCATATGGGGTGACAAAACAATTCCAGCTCCAGTAGAGACAGAGGTGGAACCATCTGTATATTGAAGAATTCGGGAAGCCCCGTCAAAATATAGCTCCCATGAAGGTAAGTCGATTGTGACAACTTCTTTGGAATGTGGGGTTTCCTGAATTTGATCTTCTTTCCCATCTATAGAGGAGAGAGTTTCGTCTTCCGGAAGATCTATAGACAGAGGGGAATTTTCTGTTATTGGATGAGCGGCTAAAAATTCAGCCAGACCCTGTCCTTTGATGGCTTTTTGTGGGATATATGTGATATCAAATTCCATAAGGAGCAGGGCCCATTTTCCGAGCCGTCCTGATAGTACAGGCTGCCTCAACAAGTATTTGAGTGGATCATATTTGGAAATGAGTTTAACTTCATGGGCCAGCAGATAATGTCTCAATTTCTTGACGGCAAATACCAGTGCTAGGCATACTTTCTCCATTGGAGCATATCGGAGCTCTGGACCAATTAGCTTTCTGCTAAGATAGTATAAAGCTTGTTCTTTTTCATCCTCATTTGTTTGTGCCAATAAAGCTCCCAGAGAAGCATCCATAGCTGAGATATAAAGTATAAGAGATCTCCCAACAATTGGTGCCCCCAGAACTGGTGGAGTAAGGAGATACTTTTTGATCTGTTCAAAAGCAATTTGGCATTCTTGATCCCAGATGAAGGGTGCATTCTTCTTCATTAGTTTGCCGAACGGCATGCATTTTCCTGAGAGATTGGATATAAATCGCCTGATATAGGCTAGTCTTCCTTGAAATGACCTTAGCTCAGTCAAATTTTGAGGAGGCGACAATTGCTGGATTGCCTTGATTTTGTCAGGGTCTATTTCTATTCCCCGATATTTGACGATGAAACCCAGGAACTTGCCACTTGAAACCCCAAATGCACATTTCATAGGGTTCATCTTCAATTTGAATTGACGAAGCCTTTCAAAAACACGGCGAAGATCATATAGATGGTCCTCCCGTTTTTTGGTTTTGACGACGAGATCATCGACATAGCATTCGACTACATCATGAATCATTTCGTCAAATATTTTGTCATGGCTCTTTGATATGTGGCTCCTGCATTCTTCAAGCCAAAGGGCATTCTTTTGTAGTTGAAGATGCCTTTGGGTGATCTGAATGCAGTGTAATCTTTATCTTTGATTGCCATCCGGACTTGATTGTAGCCGGAAGACCCGTCCATGAAAGACAAGGCTTCATAGCCGGTGGTCATATCCACCATTGTTTCAGTAATTGGGACTGGGAAATCATCCTTGGGACATGCTTTATTCAAGTCCCTATAGTCGATACATATCCGGATTTGACCATTCTTTTTCTTCACTGGAACAATATTGGCGAGCCATATTGGATATATGCATGGCTCGATGAAGTCTACTTCAGAAAGCTTGTCGACTTCAGTATTCACTCTCAATTCTAGTTCATGCCGCATACGCCTTTGAGCTTGTTTGACAGGCTTGGCCGTATGCAGTATAGATAATTCATGCTCAGCAACTGATGGCTCTAGTCCCGGCATTTCTTTATAATTCCAAGCGAAACAATCTTGGAATTCTAGTAGAAGAGTTTGATAGGATTGCCTTTCTTGTTCATCAAGAATGGCACTGATAAAGATTGGCCGGGGATCTTGTTGACTCCCGAGATTGAGTTCAATTAATTCATCAATAGTGGCTTGTCCACCATCCTCGATTTCTTGGGGAGCTGGCTGCAGATCTATGAAATCTTCTTCGTCATCGGAGTTGGTGACGTAGACTTCATAGAGATCCCTATCTTGAAGATTTGTAGATGAAGATTGCTTGCAGAATTCTTCTGATAGCCTTCATTTAATAATTCATTTGATAGAGCTGGAATAATATCTTGGAAGTTGGAGTCGGAACACTCCTGATTATTCTGGGTGCTGCAGACCTCTGATGATGATTCCACAACATTAACTGTATAAGAGGATTTGGCATCATAACCTAATCCTCTAGTATCTTTTCCAGAGAATGGAGGTTGCCCCCGGACTTGCGAAGGTTCCCATAATTGCTTGAAGAAATTTCTCCGGGAGATATCTTGTACATGAGGAATTTTCTGCTTTTTGCACATCTCCTTAATCTTTGCTGGCATATCGGCCATTTCTTGTATTGATTCTAGCTGGTTGTTGGAGCTGTCTTCCCAACCAAAATCATCCTCTGTATAAGTTGGGAGTGTCAATTCCCCTTTGTAGAAGAGAATTGGCTTAGCCATTCTTCTTTCTTTCTTTGATAAGTGACGACGAAAGTTTTTAATCGTCGAACACTTTGTTCTTGCTTCGGAGAATAAATTTGCATGCAATTGGGTGGTAAAGGAATACCGCCATCAATGACTTGACTTACATGATCAGCTTCATAACTGATATTCCGCCGTTCTGGGCGGATTTCTTTGCTTTGAGAATTCTTTGCAGAAGATTTAGCAAGGCTTTTATTTATCACAAAAAGCTCGCCAGTCTCACTGTCTTTATTTGAGCATTTAATTTGCTTACCCTTTTCTTTAGACAGGAAGAAGGGTTGAGGATTTGGTCCCCCAAGATATAAGAGGGCATCAGTCAGGTTGCATTCATCCTCCCGAAAGGGGGCTTGATCAGCAAAAACTGTATACTGCTTCCCTTCTTTTGCATATTTGATGCATTGATGGAGAGTTGATGGAATGACCCAGTTTTCATGCAGCCAAGGTCTCCCGAGCAGAACTTTATATGTTGTATTAGCATCAATAATGAAAAAGGTCACCCTAGTGACGAAATCCCCTAGAGCCAAGTTGACGGTGACTCTTCCTACTGCTTTTTCTGAGTTTTGATTGAATCCTGTGATCTTCACATCCTGCACCCTTTGCATATAGGGCATAAGATATAAAGATTGAAAGGTCTTGTAGGGCATTAGATTAATGGATGCCCCCGGATCAATCAAGATCCGATTTAATGGCCTGTCATTAATGTTTCCCTTCATATATAAAGGACGATTATGATATGAAGAAGATAATAGCAAATCTTCATCAGTGAAGGTGACATTTGCCGCCATTGCTTCATATGCCTGAGCTTGGAAATCTGCCATATGGGCTTCATAAATTTCTGGTTCTTGGAGTATTTTGACAAGAGTTTCTCTCAAGTCTTTGCTCCAGGCAATTGCTTCCCAGACAGTAATGTTGACGGGAAGTGACTGTAATTGTTGAAGAATTTTACCGTCAGCTTCAGAGCGTATCTGGTCCAAGTGGGAGGATTCCCTTGATGAGGACCCAGAAGGCTCTCCTGACTTGACTAACTTCTTTTGAGAGATAGGAGCCAATAACTTCTTATTGGGAAGAGGAGGAATATTGTCTGGCTCATTTGATGAAACACATGGACTTGAGTTTTTATCTTCAGACTGGGAAGGCTTGTCGGGCAGTTCTCCTTCTTCGTCTGAAGGATCAAATATGTAAGAATCCGCCCGGATTTGAGGTTCGGGCGGAGGCCTTGCTTCTTCGCCATGAAAGAGTATAATCTTATCTGGCTGCTTGGTAGTGGAAGATGCCGCCTTTTGATGCCTGCCACGACCCTTCTTAGGATGACGATTTGAATTACCTGGAGGTTGACGCTGGTATACAAGCGTCGTTGGTTTATCTCCTGCTTGTGTAGTAGTGTTTTTTGCGGGAGTTTGCAATTCCTTTGGAGGAGGGATGAACACCATATAGCAGGAGAATGAGTTGAACATGGAGTCCAACTGTTTCATAGTAATTTCAGCATCTTCATTAAAGAGGCTCAAGCTTGGTGAGGGAGGAAGATCCTCCTCTTGCAATGCTTCATGCTGGACATGGAGTAGCCAGTCCCGAAGCCGTCGCTTTCGCTCGATCTCTTCCCATGGGATATATTGATCGAGTGTAGGTTTATCAGAAGGCCTGGGAGATACATATTCATCCAGCTCATCAATTAGTAGCTGGAGTCTTTGGACAGCCGTCAGCTGCTGAGGAGCTTCTGCTGCCATAGCATCCTCCATTTGTTTTTTCATTTTTCTTTTTTCATTTCTTTTTCTATTTTTCTCTCTATTCTTCATTTGCAGAGCTTCTAATGAATTCATTACTTTTTGCCCTGAAGATGGCTCAGGAATATTTCTCTTGCTAGAACGACCTTTGGCTGTATAGTTGCCGGGCCTTCTAGGATTTCTTGATTTTCTGGGGCCAACAGTGACCCATTCAGCTTCTGAAGGTTGTACCTGAAAGGTTGAGTTGATTGATTCTTCAACGATTTCAGGGGGAGTTGGTAGTAATCATCTACAAACTCCTTATCTTGCTGCGAGATTGGTTTCATAGCAGTTTCTTCTGATATTCCATTTCTGTATTGGAACAGGCCGACCCTGAATTGTTCAACATCAGCCTTGCTTCTATGTTGCCCATAGCCCAACTGGCGGTGATAATATTCACATATATCTTGATATTGTGCCTGGAACTGTGGACTTGGATCATATATTTGTGATGAGGGGGTGAGGAGATTTCCCTCTTGATCGATTACTCCCTCCCGGATCTTTGTTTCGATCCAATCATGGAGATCTGGGCAATCTTTAGTAGGATGTATGACCATGGCATGATATTCACAATAAAGATATGATTGCTTTTCCTTTTCGGAAATATATGACTCAGGGGGATACCCTTCTATCAACCCTCTGATCTTAAGCTGATTGAATATGACCTGAGTATTTTTTAGATGAAACGAGCGTTGATGTAGAGGGTGCCAATCATCATACCATCGGCTGGATAGATATGGATGCAGCATAGGCGGTTGTCCTTCTGGTTCAAGAACCCCAGAGGATGATGCATTGATGACATTGACCGAATAAGGTCCAGGATTGTATGGCTCATTTGATGGTGGCTGAATATGAGGTTGTGGGGGATTGACCAGATAATTACCCATATTGATGCGTCCTTGCTGGATCATTTCTTCCACTTCTTGTTTGAAAATGGGACAGTCTTCAATGACGTGTCCCAGTAGTTGATGATATGGGCAATAATTGGGTCTTAGTTCTTCCGGGACCAGATAATCCATATATCCTGATCGCAGGCATAGCCGGAAGAGAGGCATTGTATGCTGGCGATGGAAGGAATATGACCTTGTCGGCTCGACAGGATTTGGAGGATTTTCAAGAAACCACTGGATTGGGTCTTGGAATGGCGGCATAGGGGGCAGCTCCGGATATGCTGGGGGATAAAAATAAGCAGGTTGGAAAGCGTGGGATTCCTGAACAGGCACATCCTGACGCCTTTCCATGCTTTGCATAATTTGGCGCAACTCTTGTTGGCTTTGTTGTAATTGCTCGAGTTGCCTTTGCACTCTTTGTATTGTTTTTCTTGTACCCCGATGTTTAGACCTCGGGGGAGAATGAGCTCCAGAAATATCTTGGGGTGGATTGCAAGAAGGTCCTGCTTCAAAATTATTTGAGCTTGTGGCGGGATCAGCCGTGTGTATAACATTAACGGATTGTTCTGGCCAATCCGAAGTATGAGGTTGTGGAGGATCAACCAGACCATTTTGCATAGATATATGGCCTTCCTGGATTACCTTTTGAGCCTCATTCTTGAAGACAAAGCAATCTTCAATTGAATGCCCCACCATACGGTGATACGGGCAATAATTGGGTTGATTGACCTTACTGATATCTGCTGGCTTCTTTGGTGTTGGTAATGATATTAACTGATTATCCAGACAGAGATCAAATAGCTTTCTGGTATGCTCTTTTCTGAAAGAATAGGGAGCTTTCATACGCTCGGCCAATGTAGGCGGAGGTACTTTTGGCTCTACTTTTTTCTTTGAGGAAGTGGGGATTACCGCCCCCTTTGCTTCACTGCTAGGCAAAAAGTCAATAGTATTAATTTCTTTCGCTGGCGGATTGCGCCCTTTAGGGATTTTACCTTTTTGAGCTGTATGAGTTGATTGTTCAGCCAAGAACCCTTCAACTTCTGCGACAGCAAAATTCAACTGGTCGAAGCTTCGGATATTGGCCGCCAAGAGTCTCTCTTTAATTGTTAGGATGAGGCCTCTCCGACAAATAATTACTGCATCTTGTTGGATGGGAGGATTATCACATTGCATGCTAAACTCTCTCCATCTTTTAATGAAGTCAATTGCCGACTCCCCTTTCTTTTGAGTGAGGGAGCATAACTCAGCAAGAGAGATCTTCCTTTCTGCTGTTTGAAAACGGTCATAGAATTTTAACTGCATATCAGCCCAATGGAGAACTGAGCCAGCCTTGAGCTTTGCATACCATTGGAATGCGACCCCTGTTAAAGAAGTTGCAAAGTATCTGAGGAGGTAGGATTCCTCAGATGCCAGATCTCCCATGGCAATTATGTAATGCGCCACATGCTCCTGAGGTGTCCCATGCCCATCATATTTAGGCAATTTTGGGACTTTGGGGCATGATTCTGGCAGCTTCTTGAGTTGATGATGTATGGGGAACGGGACAGAATATAAGCCCGTAGCCTGAATACCCTCGCCCTGCTGGGCGAACATATCTTCAACCATCTTCTTTATTTCATGCCGTTGTATGGCAATATTTTGAAATGCGTCCATTTGAGGAGGCATAATATTAGATGGGTCGTTGATATCTGGACCCGTAGCCTGAGGGAGAAGACCAGCTGAAGAAATTGCTGGATTATTTAATGAGACAAATTCATCTGGATGCTGGCTTTGTTGATGTCGAAGAGAGACCGGCTCCATGGTTTGCCGGTGACTTGTCGTCGCCAATTGCCTCATTTTATTAAGAAGTGAGGTCATTTCAGACCGCCACTGTTGTATAATCTCATATTTGTCATCATCTGACATAGCTTGAAAATTTTCCTTTGTCGGCAAGTCGATGACAGGATGCCCAGCAGAGGTAGAAGGTCCACTTTCCTCAAGTTGAATATTTGTTTCTTCAAGAGAGGGAATTTGGGAACCTTCATGCTGAGTGTCGACTGGTGGGAAAACTTGGCTAGAGGTGCCAACTTGCCCACCGAGCTGACGAACTCTCCTGGCGAATTGCCGAGTATTGGGGTGGATAACCCCTATGGAAACATTAGGAGTGGCTTCCGCGATTTGCTCCGCGACTTCGCCAGGCTCCATTCCAGTAGCATAACAGGAGAATATTATAAGCCTAGGCTTTTCCGAGCTGTCCAAGTAACACGTCGTCTTTTTGACGGACGGACATTGGCGCTAGGAATTGCCCTTGGCTTATTAAATACTGGAATTGCGACATACGGTCAAAAACCGATATGCGAGACTGTTGAGGTGAGGTTTGCTTATCTACCCGGATATTCTCCGAGTCTTGAGAGGTATAGTTTAATTTTCTATATATGCCCTTCCTCTTCCGTCCTCTGGACTGTTCAAATCCAGCATCTTGGAGAGGATTATCCTTGATATTCTTCTTTCTCCAAGCCATCTTGGATGTATTTACTTGACCTTCATACTTCTGAGTTTCCTTTTTGGGAACCCAGATTTTCTTCAACTTGGTAAAACGCCGTGTCTTTTGTTTGGCACCGGCTTCTACCATGGAATCTTGATGCTTTTTTCGGAACCACCGTAGGGCTGAGAAGCGGTTCGAGGTTGGAATATTTGGAACATACCTATCACGAGGAATGGTAGGTGGAGTACCATCAAGGCGCACTTGCACATTCCCGATCATAATAGATTTGCCGGATCTGGAGATGGCAGCTGGCAGCCTTTTGCTCTTGTGGCGTTTATATTGCCCCTGCTGTGAGGAAGCAGGAACCACAATGGTAGAAGAAATCATATGGACCGAATAGGTCCGAACTTGAGTTGAATGGGGTTTGCCCCCTTTGACAGCATCATTCTTCATGGGCATTTGGGTGCCCTTGTTGACAGTAGCAGAACGAGCGTTGACACGTCCGCTGTTGTTGGACTTCTTCTTTGTTGGTTTGTAAATAGGGAATCCTTCAGTGACATCTCCCTCTCGGTGAGCCGGAACGACTCCCAAGAAGAAAGGGGATCCGATGACTGGGGGAAAATCTCCAAATACAATTGGAGTCGCCAAGTATCCGAACTTGGCGTGGTTGTTGATGACGAGCGGTCCATAGGTGACAGCCATTTGGTCTGCTCCTTGTGCCTTCGAGGTAGCTTCACAGTACCTTCAAAGGAAAATATCGGTATTAGGATTCTCATGAAAAATATATGTATGTCTCATCCTTTTTACTATGAATGGTGAGAAGAGGTCCCACCGGGCGTGCCAGTTGTTGACACGGGAAAAGATTATCGCTTTGACTTATCATTTGATTTTTGGATTTCTCATTTGATTTTATCTGGTTCATGTATTCATTTCATTTGGGTATTCATTTATTTCACATGCTTTGATTTGTGTATCGTGATTTGCGGGGCGTGCCAGTCTGTCTAACAGACAGAAGAAAGAGTCCGCGCAATGCGGAGAAGGTATTTTTGGGTGTCCATGGAACGGACGGGTATGATGTCCGTGGAACGGACGGGTATGATGTCCGAGGAACGGACGGGGATGCCCGTGTGACGGGCGACTAGGGTGCGCCGTTTTTTTTATCTGAACTCCTTGAGTCCCGTATCTATACTCATCAGGTGATTGAGGTAGCATGTGCTGGACCTCTGTCTCCATCGACCGGAGTCAATGTTACATTTACATCGAGTTAAGACTCTTGGTGTTATTTAACACCAGTTTTAACCCGAATACCATTCATAGCAAAAAGGGATGAGAGAATACACATTTTTTAGAAAATCCTGGTCATGATGTATCATTTTTCTTTTGGTTATTTTTGAAATACTTTTGCTTTGAGTGTTTCATTTTGAAAAGACTACCTTTGTGGAGTCCGAAATATGACTTTTAAGAAGGGAACGGGTATATTTCCGTGAACCCATTTGGGGTCTCCCTCCTCTCCTTTTTTTTTGAGAAAGATGTTGTTTGAAGGTTTTATTTTGGAGAACCTGAGGATTATTATTGCAGACAGGCATATACCCGTGCATTTGATTCTGAACTTGGGGGAAGTTGTGATTCAAAGTAGCACTTCTGTATTAGAAGAGTCGCTACATTAATTCTTTTATAACATCCTTCTTTTAAATGAAGTCTGAATTGAGGCAGAATTTCCTTTCTCCTCTTTCATCGTTTCATTTATTCATCATTCATTTTTCTTTGCTTGTATGAGTATGATTTTTGGAGAACGTATGCACATATCTCCATGGATGTTCTTGTCAATTTGAAGTTCCTTTCTGGAAACTGTCCACATGAACACAGTTCTTATGAGTATGCATCATGCTGCTCTTTGGAGTATCTGAGCACAGTTCGGGTCCTATCACAGTTCGGGTCCTGTCATAGTTCGGGTCCTGTCATAGTTCAGGTCCTGTTCCCTCTTTCTTTGGATGTGTGTATATCATCACAATTTTCATGATTTTATTTTGGCAGAGTTTCCGCTTATGCAGAATGCCTTCACGGGGATATATTCATATGAACATGTACTTATATCCATGTGTCCTCAGAGAATCTTTGCCCGGAGGGAATTTGCCCTCAAAAAGGTATGTGTATATGATCATAAATTTGCAGTTTACGCATATTTTCTCACCGGCATTCCTATTTGAATGGAGTGTCCGGTAAAAGGTACCATCTGCATATGCAGAATCCCTTTTGAGAGGTATACGCATATAATTGCGAATTTTATGATTATATAAACACGTCCGTAGTCGGAGACTCCATTTGGGCAGAGTTTCCTCTTGGAAACACATGTATATGAATACAAAGTTTGTGATTATATTGATATGTTTTTAGAGGGAAAACTCTGACATAGGCAGGGTTTCCTTCCAAGAAACATATGTGTATAGGCACAAATTTGAGTTTTATAAATATGTTCTTAGACGGAATCTCCACTTGGGCAGAGTTTCCTCTAGGAAACATGCATATAAAAATACAAATTTGTGAATATACAAACATGTTCTCGGGCAGAATCTCCACTTGGGTAGAATCTCCTCTAAGAAACATATAAATATACACACAGATTTGAGCTTTATAGATATGTTCTTAGGCGGAATCTCCACTTGGGCAGAGTTTCCTCTAGGAAGCATATATATAAAAATGCAAATCTGTGAATATATGAATATGTTCTCGAGCAGAATCTCCACTTGGGCAGAGTCTCCTCTAAGAAACATATGCATATAGCACAAACACACCATCCCGGAGAGTTTAAAACTCGATGGGAGGTGGCATGAATAACAAAGGTATCTAAAATACCATATGTCCGAAACGGACGGTATTTAGAACCTATAGCCCGTGAGGGCCAGTGCCGCTATTGCGGACTTTTAGCCGATGAAGTTTGCCGATGCCGTACCTTGGCTCACAAAGAAACGAGATTGAAAATGGATTTGGAAATTTCTATTTCCTTCAAGAAAGAGGAGGGCTAAAGAGCCAGGAGGCTTTTACATGGAGAATGGGGGATCCGGGAGAATAGAAGCCGGGAGCCGAGGGTTTCCAAACCGGGGTCGGAGGCGAGGAGCCGGAGAGCAGCCGAGCGGCCCTTCTTCATGGGGGATGGGGGTGCCTTTTATAGGGGAAGGCCCCCCCTTACATCGCATGGGTGGGGGGTTTAAACCGATGAGAGTTCCATCGGTTAACCGATGAGACTCTCATCGGTTAAAGCTAACCGATGAGACTCTCATCGGTTAGAGAAAAAAAACTCTCTAACCGATGAGACTCCCATCGGTTAGAGGGTTAAAGACCCTCTAACCGATGGGGGTTCCATCGGTTAGGGCTTTTCCCTTTTTTTTTATTATTTTCTGTTTCCTATATATATTTTTTTGTTTTTTCTGCTTCTCTGTTTTTTCTGTCTTTTTTCTGTTTTCTTTATTTTTCTGTTTTCTGTTCTTTTTTTGTTTTATGTTTTTTTTTTTGAAAGGGGGACCCCTTAACCGATGGGGGTTCCATCGGTTTAGGGGGGAATCCCCCTAACCGATGGAACCTCCATCGGTTAGAGGGGAAAACTCCCCTAACCGATGGAGGTTCCATCGGTTTAGGGGGGAATCCCCCTAGCCGATGGAACATCCATCGGTTTAGGGGAGAATTCCCCTAAACCGATGGAGCTTCCATCGGTTAGAGGGGGATTCCCCTCTAACCGATGGAAGTACCATCGGTTAAGGGGGGGAAACCCCCCTAACCGATGGTATTCACATCGGTTTAGGGGAGGGGCTTAAAAAGTCTATAAATAGACCACCCTCCCCTTCATTTGAAGGGGTCTTGTCCTTTGGAGAAGCCCGTGCCATTCCGTCGTGCCATTCCGTACATTTTGTCGGAAGTTCTGCCGTCCCGGACGGAGAATCAATTGCAAGTCTTTGGAGCCTTCGTGGCGGACTTGTTCTTGTACTTATCTTGGTCTTGTAGACCTTGTAATGCCAGAATTCTTCCGTGCCGTATTTTTATTCGGAGATTTATTCTCCTCGGCATCTCCCACTTGCTTGGGGTGCTTGACAATACTTGAGAGCTTGAATGCTCGGATCAAGTTATGACTTTAAGTAACCTTGGGGTCACCCTAATCATAACTGCTTTGACCTCTTAATCAAGCCGTTAAACCGGTTAGGTGTGATTTTAACCGGTTAGGTGTGATCAACATTTTACCGGTAGTTGCCAACTCCCGGTTGAATAGCCATCTTCTTTTCACAGGCTAGCTAACTGAGTAGTTGCCCACAGGTGAATGTCACCTACTCAACTTGTCGGACCACTATATAAGGGAGTATTGATGCTTCCCTTAACAAGCATCCAACACATCCATGACATTCATATTTGCTTTTTTTTTTGTTCCAACAGCGCCCTTTCGGGTTTTCACCAAGACTGGCCCCCTTTAGCTTTTTCCAACGTGCCCTTTTGGGTTTTCACGTTGAGGGGTTACCCATTTTTGCCTGAAGCGCCCTTTCAGGTTTTCACCTCAGCCGGATTTTTGATCTTTTTACCCTTAAGCATACAACGAATCATATACTTAAGTCCATAGGGGTATCTCTATTTTCAACCCCCACTTTTTTTCTCTTTTTTTTTTTTTGACTTGACTGGTGAGTACTCGACTGGTTTGGGTAGATGAGAGCCTGGTTGTGGAATGGGTGGTGGTCTGGTGTTGGAATGGGTGGTTGTGGATTTGGGTTTGAGCGTGAGTATGTTGACTTACCTTTGTAGTATTTTGAAGTTGAATTTGGATATGGGTATGAGATTTGAGTTTGTTTTGGCTTCAAGTTTTTAGTTTTGGTTATTGGTATGGACTTTGGCATGAAGTTTAGGTTTGGATTTGGGGTTTTAGGTTTGAATTCCGCCCATCCTTGATGGCTTGGGGCAGGGATAAGGGATTTACATTTGGATTTGTATTGGAGTTGAGATTGGGTTTGTTTTCGGATTTGGATATGGACATGTCAGTTTATCTTTGTGATATTCTGGATGGGATATGAGATTTTGATTTTGCTTTTGATTTTGGATGTAGGATTTAGGTTGATTTGGCTCTGGACTTGGTTTTGGTTTTGATTTTGGCTTTAGTTTTGGTTTTGGTTTTGATTTTGATTTTGGTTTTGGTTTTGATTTTGGTTTTGGTTTTGGTTTTGGTTTTGGTTTTGATTTTGATTTTGATTTTGATTTTGATTTTGATTTTGATTTTGATTTTGATTTTGATTTTGATTTTGGTTTTGATTTTGATTTTGGTTTTGATTTTGATTTTGATTTTGATTTTGGTTTTGGTTTTGATTTTGGTTTTGATTTAGCCTACCTTGGTGGCTGTTGACACGGGAAAAATATCATCGATTGTTCATTTGATTTTGTTTGCTCATTTCATTTTATCTGGTTCATGTATTCATTTCATTTGGGTATTCATTTATTTCATGTGCTTTGATTCGTGTGTCATGATTTGCGGGGCGTGCCAGTCTGTCTAACGGACAGAGGAGAATCCGCGCAATGCGGAGGAGAAATATTGGGTGTCCATGAAATGGACGGAGGTATCCGTGTGACGGATGACTGGGTTGTCCATGAAATGGACGGGGATGCCCGTGTGACGGGCGACTAGGGTGCGCCGTTTTTTAATCTGAACTTCTTGAGTCCCGTATCTATACTCATCAGATGATTAGGGTAACATGTGCTGAACCTCTGTCTCCATCGACCGGAGTCGATGTTACATTTACATCGAGTTAAGACTCTTGGTGTTATTTAACACCAGTTTTAACCCGAATACCATTCATAGCAAAGGGGATGAGAAAATACACACTCTTTTAGAAAATCCTGGTCGTGATGTATCATTTTTCTTTTGGTTATTTTTGAAATGCTTTTGCTTTGAGTGTTTCATTTTGAAAAGACTGCCCTTTGTGGAGTCCGAGATATGACTTTTAAGAAGGGAACAAATATGTTTCCGTGAACCCATTTGGGGTCTCCCTCCTCTCCTTTTTGAAGAAAGATGTTGTTTGAAGGTTTTATTTTTGGAAAACCTGAGGATTATTATTGCAAACGGGCATATACCCGTGCATTTGATTCTGAACTTGGGGGAAGTCGTGATTAGAAGTAGCATTTCTGTATTAGAAGAGTTGCTACATCAACCTTTTTTTTTATGACGTGATATTCTTTTACAACATCCTTCTTTCAAATGAAGTCCGAGTTGTTTAAATGAAGTCTGAATTGAGGCAGAATTTCCTTTCTCCTCGTTCATCGTTTCATTCATTCATCATTCACTTTTCTTTACTTGTATGAGTATGATTTTTGAAGAATGTATGCACATATCTCCATGGATGTTCTTGTCAATTTGAAGTTCCTTTCTGGAAACTGTCCATATGAATGCAGTTCTTGTGAGTATGCATTCGTGCTGCTCTTTGGAGTATCTGAGCACAGTTCGGGTCTTGTTCCCTTTTTCTTTGGATGTGTGTATGTCAATACAATTTTCATAAATTTATTTTGGCAGAGTTTCTACCTATGTGGAATACCCTCACGGAGATATATTCATATGAACATGTACTTATATCCATGTGTCCTCAGAGAATCTTTGCCCGGAGGGATTTTGCCCTTAAGAAAGTATGTGTGTATGATCATAAATTTGCAGTTTACGCATATTTTCTCACCGGTATCTCTATTTGAATGGAGTATCCGACAAAAGGTACCATCTGCATATGCAGAATCCCTTTTGAGAGGCATACGCATATAATTGCGAATTTATGATTATATAGACATGTCCGTGGGCAGAGACTCCATTTGGGCGGAGTTTCCTCTTGGGAACACATGTATATGAATACAAAGTTTGTGATTATATTGATATGTTTTTAGAGGGAAAACTCTGACATGGGCAGAGCTTCCTTTCAAGAAACACGTGTATAGGCACAAATTTGAATTTTATAGACATGTTCTTAGGCGGAATCTCCACTTGGGCAGAGTTTCCTCTAGGAAACATGCATATAATAATACAAATTTGTGGATATACAAACATGTTCTTGGGCAGAATCTCCCCTTGGGCAGAATCTCCTCTAAGAAACATATAAATATAAACACAGATTTGAAATTTATAGATATGTTCTTAGGTTGAATCTCCACTGGGGCAGAGTTTCCTCTAAGAAACATATATATAAAAATACGAATCTGTGAATATATGAATACGTTCTCAAGCAGAATCTCCACTTGGGCAGAGTCTCCTCTAAGAAACATATGCATATAGCACAAACACACCATCCCGGAGAGTTTAAAACTCGATGGGAGGTGGCATGAATTACAAAGGTATCTAAAATACCATATGTCCGGAATGGACGGTATTTAGAACCTATAGCCCGTGAGGGCCGGTGCCGCTATTGCGGACTTTTAGCCGAAGAAGTTTGCCGATGCCGCATACGGACAACCTCTCAACACTCGGGGGAAGAAGATTTGGTACCTTCACTCACACAAGAAATGAGGTTGAGAGAGAGGGGGACTTTGGAAATCAAAATTTTCTATTGTTTGGGATTTCACGGGAAGGGGGACAGCAATTTCTCAAAGGGGCTGTGGCATCTCTTCGGGGGCCGACCCCTTTCAAATGGGGGATGGGGGTGCCTTTTATAGGGGAAGGCCCCCCCTTACATGCGTGGGAATGGGGGATCCTTTAACCGATGGGAGTCCCATCGGTTAGAGGGAAAATTCCCTCTAACCGATGGGGGTACCATCGGTTAGAGGGTTAAAGCCCCTCAACTGATGGTAGTTCCATCGGTTAAGGGGAAAAGTCCCCTTAACCGATGGTGGTACCATCGGTTGGGGCTCTTCTTTTGTTTCTTCTGTTTTTTTTTTTTAAGGGAACTCCCCTTAACCGATGGAGGTTCCATCGGTTAGAGGGGAATTTCCCCTCAACCGATGGAACTCCCATCGGTTAGAGGGGAAGACTCCCCTAACCGATGGCACTTCCATCGGTTGAAGGGGAATTTCCCCTCAACCGATGGAACTCCCATCGGTTGAAGGGAAAAATCCCCTTAACCGATGGTAGTCCCATCGGTTAGGGGATTTAAAGGGGGATTTCCCCTCAACCGATGGTACTTCCATCGGTTTTGGGAAATAATCCCCTTAACCGATGGTAGCCCCATCGGTTAAGGGGTTAAAAAAAAATTTCGTGTCCACAAATGCCCCCCACGGGAAGTGCGCCGACGCCGAAGGCGGAGGGGGACGTCCCGTGCGTTCTTCGAGCCGTGCTTCTGATCTTCATGACTTGACAATAAACTTGAATCGGAAAGTTGTAGCCACAGTTGACACACTTCAGCACTTGCACTGTGAAGTCGACAACCTCGGGCAACGATCGACTTTGTCATCCTTCTTGTTCTGAGCGATCAGCTCCGCTTCCTTGGATTTACTTAAAACTGACTTTGGGCTTTCTTTGCCTGGGTCTTTGCCTTCTGGATTTTATCTCAGGGATTTTTCCTTTCTGACTTGAGGATTTAATTGGTGAGACTCGTCTTTCTGACTTTGCTCAACAACTTGATTTGAGAGATTTTTTTTTTTTTGACTTGTGACCCTTACTTGATTCGCAGTTGGATCTGATAGCACTTTCCCGAGCTTTGCCTTTTTGGCATTTGCTTGGATTGGATTTGACATCTTTTTCTTGAATCTTGTCTTCTCGGCTTTGTCTGAGATTTGACGTAATATTCGGCTACTGAGGCAGACCTTCTTAGTTTGGCGGCTATCTTTCTTTTTTTTTCTTTCTCTTCTACTTCATTCATCATTTTTTCATATCTGTTTTGAATTCTCAACCATCCTTGCTCCGAAAGTTGTTGGAGACAGAAATGGTGAAGCTCATTTGAATATTCCATTTTCTTCCCTTTTTGACTTATCTACCTCAGATGACGAGACATATGAGGAAGGGTGCCGGTCCGATTGCTTCGGGCGGCCATGCCTCTTTGCCTGGAGGTTCTCTCCCCTTTGTGAAGTGGAGCGTGAGAATTCCTCACGGGCAGTTGCCGATTTTATGCCTGAGATTGATGATAATGAACCATCATCTGACTGTCTGTTTTCTTGAGATAGCCGTGACGGATGACGGTGCCTCTGCATTTGCTGAGCTGAGAGTCTCGACGGAACAGTGTTCTTTTGCTCATGTCGGGGCTTATATCCCGATGCCTGCCAAGGAATATTCTGCCATGGAATCAACTCCTGCAGATGACTTCCTTTACTGAGCTCATATACATTCTTTAAAGATGATGTTTTCTTTTCTGATATTGACTTTCCTTCCTTGTATTCAAGTGACCAGGTCTTCTGTGATCAACTCTTCTCTGGGGGATGATGGATTCATATTCTGTATCTGTGGCCAATCCTCTCTTTCCACTTTTGGGGAGATGCGGGGAGCCCATTTTTGGAGTTTCAAGCTTATCCTGCCTTTCAAGTAGGCGATGCTGCGAGTGACGATGGTGTTGAGCATGGTTGTCGGGAAGGAGAACATTGCCCGACTGGAATGCGAGCTTGATGAAGAGAGGTCTTCTTTGAATCAGGAGGCCAGAGATGAGGCTAGAGATTCTGAAGAAGAAACTGCCTATGTAAGAAACGGAAGGAACTTCCGCCAGTTGACAGCCTCCAAAGTTAAGGCAGTTGAACGGCTGAAGAGGAAAAAGCCCTCCTGCCTTTGCTTTTCAGTATAACATTTACATGCCGAGCTCATTGTCTTGCTCTTTTTCTTTGTTTGACCTTTACATAGCAATCGCCACTCTTTGTATATTTGTACAGAGAGTGACTTGTGACTTTTGTAAATACAAGGTGAAGGATAATGGAGGTCCTCCTTTTCATTTTCTCTCTCTCTTTTTTTCTCTTTTTTCTTTTTTTTTTCACATTACCAATCCCAGTGCCCTCTCGGGTTTTCACTAAGACTAGCCCCCTTTAGTTTTTTCCAACGTGCCCTTTCGGGTTTTCACGTTGAGGGGTTATCCATTTTTGCCGGAAGCGCCCTTTCGGGTTTTCACCTCAGCTGAATTTTTTGATCTTTTTACCCTCAAGCATACAGTGAGCCGTATACTTAAGTCCATCAGAGTATCTCTATTTTTTAACCCATTTTCTTTCTCTCTTTTTTTTTTGACTTGACTGTTGAGGACTCGACTGACTTGGATAGTTGAATGGCTAAGGGTTTGGTTGTGGAATGAGTGGTGTATTCGAATGTGGTTTGAATTTTGAATTTGGCCAATGATTGGAAATTCGGATTTGGAGTTTGGATCTGGATGTGGATTTGGGTTTGAATATGAGCATGTTGGCTTACTTTTGTGGTATTTTGAATCCGAGTTTGGATATGGATACGGGATTTTGGGTATGATTTAGCTTTGGACTTGGTTTTGAATAGGCTCTGGAATGGTGTTTATTGTTTGGCTTTGGAATTTGAGTTTCGCCCCTTCTTGATAGCTTAGTGCCGGGATAAGAGATTTGCACTTGGATTTGAACGACTGGAGTGGAAGAAGCCTTCCTGCCTTTGTTCCACAACATAACATTTATATGTTGGACTTGTTGCCTTGATCTCCTTTCTATTTTGCATGTGCCATCTGTCACCCTCTGCAAGTTTGTAATGTGGTGACTTGTAACTTTGTGGATGTATGAATGAAGGACTGAGAAATCCTCCTTTTTATTTCATTTTTTTTATTTTTTTTTTATTTTTTTTTTTTCACATTACCAGCCTTAGCGCCCATTCAGGTTTTCACCAAGACTGGCCCCCTTTAGCTTTTTCCAACGTGCCCTTTCGGGTTTTCACGTTGAGGGGTTGCCCATTTTTGCCTGAAGCGCCCTTTCGGGTTTTCGCCTCAGCTGGATTCTTTTGATCTTTTTACCCTTAAGAGTACAAGGGATTGTATTCTTAAGTCCATCGGGGTATCTCTATTTTCAACCCCTTTCTCCTTTTTTTTTTTTTTTTTTTTGACTATTGAAGATTTGGCTGGTTCAGATAGTCGAATGGGTAAGGGTCTGGTTTTGAAACGGATGGTGATCTGGGATGTGGAGTGGATGATGGTCTGATTGTGGAAGGGGTGGTGGTCTAGGATGTGGAATGGATGATGGTCTGATTGTGGAAGGGGTGGTGGTCTGGCTGCAGAATGGGTGGTGACTTACCTTTGTGGTATTTTGATTTGAGTTTGAATATAGATATGAGATTTGGGTTTACTTTAGTTTCAGGCTTAATTTTGGATATTGATATAGACTTTGGCATGGAGTTTTAGGTTTGGATTTGTGGTTTTGGGTTTGAATTCCGCCCATCCTTGATGGCTTGGGGCAGGGATAAGGGATTTACATTTGGATTTGTATTGGAGTTGAGATTGTGTTTGTTTTTGGATTTGGATATGGACAAGTCAGTTTATCTTTGTGATATTCTGGATGGGATATGAGATTTTGATTTTGCTTTTGGATGTAGGATTTAGGTTGATTTGGTTCTGGACTTAGTTTTGGTTTTTGATTTTGATTTTGGTTTTGGTTTTGGTTTTGATTTTGATTTTGGTTTTGGTTTTGGTTTTGGTTTTAGTTTTGGTTTTGGTTTTGGTTTTTTTTGCTTTTGGTTATGGAATTTCGGACTTCTATTTGGTTCAGCCTACCTTGATGGTTTGCTGACTATGAATTTGGAATTGTATTTGAATATGAGTTGCCTTGATGGCCTTGGGATATGAACTTGGAACTTGAACTTGATGTCACCTACCATGATGGTTTGCTGGTGGGACTTTGGTTTTAGGGTAGCCTACCTTTATGGTTTGCTGGCTATGAGTTTGGAACTTGGATTTGGCATAGCCTACCTTGATGGTTTGTTGGCTATGGTTTTGGATATGGCCTATTGTAGGTTTCGGCATTTTGGATTTGACATAGCCTACCTTTTTGGTTTGCTGGCTATGGTTTTAGTATTTTGGATTCGACATAGCCTACCTTTTGGGTTTGTTGGCTATGGTTTTGGTATTTTGGATTTGACATAGCCTACCTTTTTGGTTTGCTGACTATGGTTTTGGTATTTTGGATTTGACATAGCCTACCTTTTTGGTTTGCTGGCTATGGTTTTGGTATTTTGGATTTGACGTAGCCTACCTTTTTGGTTTGCTGGATATGGTTTTGGTATTTGGATTTGGCATAGCCTACCTTTTTGGTTTGCTGGCTATGGTTTTGGTATGGTTTTGACATAGCCTACCTCTTTGATTTGCAGGCTATGGTTTTGGGTATTTTGGGTTTGACATTGCTTATCATTGTAGCTTGGAACCTCATTTGGCGGGATATTGAATTTTCCCCTATTATTATATTTTCTTTTGGGTTTATACATGGAATGCCCTTGGCTTCATGCTCGGTAGGGACTGACAAGTTCGGGGCATATGACGGGCAGGTGGAAGTTTGATTCCTTTGCCCCCATCTATGGCAAATTTCATTTCATCATTTTTTCATTTCCTTTCGGCTTCGAGCCCTTTGGGTGATTGGTTTTTTTGTTTTGGTGGCTGGCCAAGGAATTCATGCTCTGGCGCGTGATACAATTTCAGGTATTTCCCGTTGAGCAGGGGAAAGGGCACATTACCTTTATGGTCAACTAGCCGATATGCGCCTCCTTCATATACCAGAGTGACAATATATAAACCGAGCCAAGTGGGTTGCAGTTTGCCACATGACTTTCCGGCCATTGCTTCTCTGCATTTGACCATGACAAGATCTCCTTGCTTAAAAGCTCTGGGTCTTGCTAATTTATCGAATGCTTGAACCATTCTGGCTTGATATACTTGGAGGGATTTATATGCTTCGAGTCGAATTCCTTCCAGGTTGGAGAGCTCCTCAAGTCCTCTTTCTATCTGACTTTGATCTTGAATTGCCTCCCGACAGAATGCCATTTCAATTTCGATGGGTATCATTGCTTCAGCTCTATATACCAAAGAGAAGGGCAAACATCCGGTAGGGGTATTATGTACCGTTTAGTAAGCCCATAAAGCTTCATGGATTTTCTCTCCCCATTCCCGCTTTCTATTGCCGACTATTTTAGCAAGCAGCTTACAGAGGGTTTTGTTGAAGGCTTCTGCCAATCCATTTGCTTGTGGATTATATACTGAAGAAGTCCTCCAATTAATATGAAATTTGGTTGCTAAAGCATATATTGTTTTATTGCGGAATTGTGACCCATTATCAGATATGATTCTGTGAGGAGTTCCAAATCTGTATATTATGTTTTGCTTGACAAATTTGGCGACCAATTCTCCGGTTACCTTCCTCAATGGGATAGCTTCAACCCGAAATAATCTATAGCAGCCAATATGAATTTGTGGCCTTGAGATAAGGGTGGGAATGGTCCCACAATATCCATCCCCCATTCGGCAAAGGGCCAAGTTGGTGCTGTGGGATGTAATATATTTGGTGATTTCCTCGGTACAGGGCCAAATGCTTGACATTGATGACATGTACGGGCATATTGAATGCAGTTTGTGTACATGGTAGGCCAGTAGAAGCCTTTTAGCTTGATATTGACTTTCACTTTCTCTCCTGCCTGGTGTGCTCCACACAGTCCGGAGTGAACTTCTTTCATGATGGTTTTGGCTTCTTTGAAAGATAGGCATCTGAGGAGGACTTACTCTTTCTTTTCATGGACCAGCCTATATAGTTGTTCTGCTATTAATTGATATGAGGTGGCCCTGCGTAAGAGCTGAATTTTATGTGCTTGATCAGGTGGCAACCAACCTTTCTTGATTTTGATGAGCGGCTTGCGCCAATCTTCAGATTCATTTGTTGCATCTAGCTCTGTATTATATACTTCCTCAACTGTGATATTAGGCTTAGTGTCAAGGATACTGGGCATGAGTCTTCTGCGACGAACACTTATGTCCAATTCCCCTTCGGGAGGCAATTTTATGGTAGAAGCCAGTTTGGCTAGAGCATCAGCCTGAGAATTTTCACTTCTCGGCACATGGGATATGTTGAAGAAGTTGAATTTTTCTTTGAGCTTCATGACTGTGGTATAGTATGGAAGCAGTTGTGGTTTTCGGACTTCATATTGGCCCAATACCTGCTCCAGTAGAGACAGAGGTAGAACCATCTGTATATCGAAGAATTCGAGAAGCCCCATCAAAATATAGTTCCCATGAGGGTAACTCAATTGTGGCAACCTCTTCGGAATTTAGAGTTCCCTGAACTTGATCTCCTCTCTCATTTATAGGGGAGAGAGTTTCGTCTTCCGGAAGATCTATAGACAGAGGGGAATCTTCTGGCACTGGATGTGCGGCCAAAAATTCGGCCAAACCTTGCCCTTTGATTGCCCTTTGTGGGATATATGTGATATCAAACTCCATAAGGAGCAGAGCCCATTTCGCTAGTCTTCCTGACAATATGGGTTGCCTTAGCAGATATTTGATTGGATCATACTTGGAGATGAGCTTAATTTCATGAGCCAGAAGATAATGCCTCAATTTCTTTGCAGCAAATACCAGTGCTAGGCATACTTTTTCTATTGGAGCATATCGGAATTCTGGACCAATTAGCTTTCTGCTAAGATAATATAAAGCTTGCTCTTTATCTTCTTCATTTGTTTGTGCTAATAGAGTTCCCAGAGAAGCATCCATAGCTGAAATATAGAGTATAGGAGGCTTCCCAGCAACTGGTGCCCCCAGGACTGGAGGAGTGAGAAGATATTCTTTGATTTGTTCAAAAGCATCCTGACATTCTTGGTCTTCCAAGTAATATTCTGTATGTTGCTCCTTGCCCTCTTCATTTGTTTGTGCTAATAGAGCCCCCAGAGAAGCGTCCATAGCTACAATATAAAGTATGAGAGGCTTCCCAGCAATTGGTGCCCCCCCAACACTGGTGGAGTGAGAAGATATTCTTTGATTTGTTCAAAAGCATCCTGACATTCTTGGTCCCAGATGAAGGGAGTATCTTTCTTCATTAATTTGCTGAAGGCCATTGGCAGTTGTTGGATCGCATTGATTTTGTCGGGGTCTATTTCCATTCCCCGATATTTGACGACGAATGTTTTTCAATCGTCGAACACTTTGATCTTGCCTTGGAGAGTAAATTTGCATGTGACTGGGAGGTAGAGGAATACTCCCGTTGATGGCTTGACTTATGTGGCCAGCTTCATAACTGATACCTCGCCGTTCTGGGCGGATTACTTTGCTTTGAGAATTCTTTGCAGGTGATTTGGCAAAGCCTTTGTTTACCACAAAAAGCTTGCCAGTCTCACTGTCTTCATCTGAACATTTAAGTTGCTTACCCTTCCCTTTAGACTGGGCAAGGGGTTGAAGAATTGGCCCTCCAAGATATAAAGTGACATTAGTCAAATTGCATTCATCTTCCCGAAACGGGGTTTAATCAGCAAAGACTGTATACTGCTTTCCTTCTTTTGCATATTTGATGCATTGATGTGGTGTCGATGGGATGACCCAAAATTTTTATAGCCAAGGTCTTCCAAGCAATATTCTGTATGTTGTATCAGCATCAATAATATAGAAGGCTACCTTGGTGGTGAAGCTTCTAAGAATTAAGTTGACAGTGACTCTTCCAATGGCTTCTTCTGAATTTTGGTTTTAAAACCAGTGGCTCGTACATCTTTTACTTGTTACACATGAGGCATGAGATGTAGAGATTCAAGGGCTTTATAAGGCATTATACTGATAGATGCCCCCAGATCGGCCAGGATCTGACTCAATTTGTTGCCATTGACTTGTCCCTTCATATATATATAAAGGACGATTGTGACATAATAGCATTCCTTTATCTGTGAAGGTGACATCTGTTGCCAGTGCTTCATATATTTAAGCTTGGAAATCAGCCATATGAGCTTCATATATTTCTGTTTCTTGGAGTATTTTGACGAGAGTTTCCCTCAAGTCCTTACTCCAAGCAATTGCCTTCTAGACAGTAAGGTTGACGGGGAGTGATTTGAGTTGCTGAAGAATTTTGTCATCAGTCTTGGCACGTGTCTGATCTGATGAGGGAGATCCCTCAATCAAGGATTCAGATGGCTTCTTTGGCTTGACAGATTTCTTTTGAGAGATAGGAATCATCAGCCTTCCATTTGAAGAGGGAGGAGCGTTGTTCGGCTCATTTGATGAGGCATAGGGACTTTGGCTCTTTTCTTTTGTATGAGAAGGCATATTAGGCAGTTCTTATTCTTCATCTGAGGGATTGAAGACATAAGATTCTACCTGTATCATCTTCAGGAAGAGGCTTTGATTCTTTGCCATGAAAAAGTATGACTTTGGTTGATTTTGTAATGCCAGGCTTCTCGGAAGTAGTTGCTGCAGCTTTTGCTCTTTACCACGCCCTTTCTTGTGATGATGATTATTTACCGGCCAGCGCTGGTATGTCAGCATGATCATGCTGAGAGATGATGCTTCTCCTTCTCTAAAGCTTTCTCCTGTAATTGATAAAGCCAGTCCCAGAGCTGGATTTTTCATTCTAGCTCATCCCATAGGTATATTGACCGAGGGTAGCTTTATCAGAAGACCTAGAAGGAGTATATTCTTTCAAATAAGCCCTAAGCCCTAAGTCCTAGGCCCTAAGGCCCTACGTCCTAGGCCCTAAGTCCTAAGCCATTTTTTTTTTAAATCATGCTGAGAAATGATGCTCCCCCTTTTCTGGAGAGTTTTTTTTTAATTGATATCTGAGGTACCTCAGCAGCAGCATCGCGCTACATTTGTTCTTTTTCATTCTTCTTTTATTATTATTATTCTTCTTCTTTATTTGTTTTATATTATATATATGTATATATTTTTATTTCATACCTGAGGAGCTTTAAGTGAGCTTATTACTTTCTGCTCTGAAGATGATTTGGAGATGCTTCTCTTGTTGGAGCCACCTCTTACTGTAGAGTTGTTGACTCTTTTGGAACTGGCTGATTTTGAGGGCCGACAGTGACCCATTCTCAATGGTTGCATTAATTGCTTCTTGAATAATTGAAGATGGGAGTTGGTGATAATGATCCACGAACTCCTCTGCTTGCCGGGAGATTGGCTTTGTCGCAGCTTCTTTTGATATTCTAATTCTGTATTGAAAAAGATCAATTTTGAATTGCTCCATTTCGGCTTTGACTCTGTATCGTCCATAACCCAGGGGATGATGATAATATTCACATATCTTTGGATATAGAGCTTGGGATTCTGGACTTGAACCATAGGCTCGTTGTGACACCTTATTTGCTGGCGCCAAAGAATTCCCATATTGATCAATTTTTCCTTCCCAGATATAAGTTTCGACCAAATTATGGAGATCCAGACAATAGTCATACATCTCCTTTTACTCTGAAAGATATATGATGCTGGTTCAAGTATGGAAACCAGACTTTGTCTTCTGAGATTGTCAAGTATAAACTTGGTGCTCTTTGTTGCAAATGAGAAGCTTATTGTAGAAGATGCACATTTGTATACGATTGACTGGATAAATATGGATTTGAATACTCCCCCACTGATGACCGAGGAAGACCAAAAGATGATGATGCATTAATGACATTCACCTAATAGGATCCAGGTTGGCTGGTCCATTTGGTGGTTGTTGAGTATGAGGCTGACCTTGCCGGCTCGACAGGAGTTGAAGGATCTTCGGATAGCCACCCAATTAAGTCTGCATATGGCGACATAGGAGGCGGTTCTGAATATATTTGAGTATGCATAAGAGTATATTTGCCTTTGGACTTTCCTCATTATTCTATGTGGATCATGCCTTGATCTTAGTAGAGAATGAGCTCCTGAATTATCTTGAGGAGGATCACATGAATGACCGTTCTCGGGATGATTTGAATTTCTGTCATATGTATGAAATTGACAGATTGCCCTGGTTGATCCCAAGCATGAGGCTGAGGAGGATCAATCAGGTCAGTTTGCATAGATATGAGGCCTTCTTGGATCATCTTCTGGACTCTGCTTTTGAAGAGGTAACAATCTTCGATTGGATGCCCCACCATACGGTGATACGGGCAATAGTTGAGCTGATTGACTTTGCTGACATCTGTCGGCTTCTTTGGTTCTGGGATATTAACTGATTATCGAGGCAGAGATCAAAGAGCCTCTTAGTATGCTCTTTTTTGAAGGAATAAGGAGTCTTCATACACCCTTTATGAGATACATGAGCCATTTGTTTGGCTAGAAACATCTCAATTTCTGCTACCACATAATTCCATTGCTCGAAACTCTTGATATTTGCTTCCAAGAGTTTCTCATTGATTGTTGATGTGAGGCCTCTTCGGCAGATAGGGAT
The DNA here is from genome assembly GCA_014218235.1 of Colocasia esculenta. NCBI lineage: Eukaryota > Viridiplantae > Streptophyta > Magnoliopsida > Alismatales > Araceae > Colocasia > Colocasia esculenta. Next base: position 31,690,334 of record CM024759.1, read on the forward strand.
TGTATCTTTTTGCGGGGAGAGTTATTGCATTTCATGCTAAACTCTCTCCGCCTCTTGGTAAAGTGGATTGCCGATTCCTCTTTCTGTTGTTTGAGGGAACATAATTTGGCGAGAGAGATACCTTCCCTTTAGCCGTTTAGAGATGGTCTAGAAATTTCTTTTGCAGATCCGCCCAATCAGCAACTGAGTCAGGCTTGAGTTCTGAATACCTTTGAGATGCAACTTCAATCAAGGAAGTTGCAAAATATCTGAGGAGATAAGATTTGCCGATGGCAAGCTTGCCCAAGGCAATAACATAATGTGCCACATATTCCAGTGGTGACCCATGTCCATTAAACTTTGATAGTTTTGGGACTTTAGGGCATGTTTCTGGCAGCTTCTCGAATTGATGATATACTTGAATTGTTTCTGTTTGAGGAGGCATAATACTAGACGAGTCAATGATATTCTGACTCGTAGTTTGAGGAAGAAGACCAGTTGTAGAAACTGCCGAACAATTTGCCGGGGCAGACCCATCTGGATGCTAAATTTGTTGATTTTCAGTAGAGACTGGCTCTGTAGAATGCTGGAGGCTTGAAGTTGCCAATTGCCTCATTTCATTTAGAAGCGCAACCACTTGAGATTGACATTGCTGCATCACTTGGCATTTGTCATCACCTGACATTACTTGGAAATTTTCCTTTGCAGGCAAATCAATGACGGCGTTGATATTTGAAGTAGGAGGCCCATCTTCTTTGATTTGAACATTTGTCTCTTTGAAGAAGGGGATTTGAATTCCTTCACATTGAAAGCCAACACGAGGGAGAGCTTGACTAGATGTTCCGGCTTGTCTGTCGGGCTGTCGGTTTCTTCTGGCAAACTGCCCGATGGCCTTAGTGGGGATATTTGGGTTGGCTTCTGTGATTTGTTTTGCCCTTTCGCCAGAGTCTCTCCCAGAGGCATAGTATGGGAAGATTATAAGCTTGGGTTTTTCCTGAGCTGCCCAAGTAACACGTCGTCTTTTTGACGGACGGGTATTGGCATTAGGAATTGCCCCCAGCCTATCAAATATTGAGATTCACCGTATACGATCAGGGATCGATACGCGAAATTTGAATTGTTGAGTTGAAATTTCTTTGACTACCCGGATATTTCTCAGGCCTTGAGGAGTATAGCTTGATTTCCCTTTTTTCCCTTTTTTCCTTTTTGTTTTGCCGATGATGGTACTTGAGTTCAATATGTTGAAGGGGCTTTGACATTGCTTCTCTTACTGAACATCTTTGCTATATTTGCTTGAGTCTTCTTGAGTTTCTGGGCTTCCCTTTTTTTTTGGAACCCAAATTTGTTTGAACCTGGGAGAGTGCCGGTTCTTTTGCTTGACATCGGTCTCCTTAGGATCTCCTGATTCTCCTTGAAACCGCCGCAAAACTGAGAAGCGGTTTGAGGTTGGGATTGTAGGAACATACCTATCCCGCAGGGTGATAGGTTGGCTTCCGTCGAGCCGTACCTGCAGACCTTTGATCATGATGGATTTGCCGGATCTTGAGGTGGCAGCTGATGGCCTTTTACTTTTATGATTTTATTTTGTCCTTGTTGTAGAGATGGAAAATATGATTTTGAAGGAAATTGCCAGGATTGAACAAGTCCGGATTTGGGCAGACTTAGTTTTTCTAAATGGCCCCTTTTTTTGGGTTAAAGGTATGGTATTGGAATTTGGTGGAGCCTACCATTGAGGTTTGGTGGCCATGATTTTAGGATTTGAGTTTGGATTTGGGTTTCAGATTCAGATATGTATTGGGTTTAGCCTACCTTGATGGTTTGTGGCTATATCTGGTATTTGGTTTTGACATATTCTGGGATTGCATATGGTTTTGGACTGAACTTAGGTATGTCTGTCTCGATGATTTGTCGGCTATGGATTTGAAATTGCATCTGGATATGGTTTACCTTGATGGCTTATCAGTTATGAACTGGAATTTGGATTTGACATAGCCTATCTTTGTGGTTTGCCGGCTATGGTTTTGAATTTGAATTTGGAGATGGCCAACCTTTGTGGTTTACTGGCTGTGGTTTGAAACTTGGATTTGAAATAGCCTACCTTTGTGGTTTACTGGCTATGGTTTTGAATTTGATCTAGACATGACTTGCCTTGATGGCTTGTTGGTCATGTGCTTGAGTTTGGATTTGGTATAGCCTACCTTTGTGGTTTACTGGCTATGATTTTGAATTTGGATTTGATATAGCCTACCTTTGTGGTCTACTGGCTATGATTTGGAATTTGGATTTGAGATAACCTACCTTTGTGGTTTACTGGCTATGATTTTGAATTTGGATTTGAAATAGCCTACCTTTGTGGTTTACTGGCTATGGTTTTTGAATTGGATTTGGACATGACCTGCCTTGATGGCTTGTTGGTCATGAGCTTGAGTTTGGATTTGATATAGCCTACCTTTGTGGTTTACTGGCTATGATTTTGAATTTTGTTTATTTGTTTGTTTGTTTTTTTAAAAATTTGATTTGGATATAACTTACCTAGGCTCATAGCCAATAAATGTTGTTGGCCGGAGTTAGGTTTATCCCCTTCATTAGCATTATCTTTGGAGAGCATTTGGGTGCCCCCTTTTGATAATAGCAGGACAAGCTTTGATGTGCCCATGGCTCCTGTGGGTCTTTCTTGTTGATTTGTTAGAGAGAGGCTTTTGAGCAGCATCTTCTTCATAGGCCGGAACCACCCCTAGGGAATAAGGGGATCCGACAATTGCTGGGAAATCTCCGAATACGATTGGAGTCGCCAGGTAACCGAACTTTGCATAGTTGTTGATGACGAGCAGTCCATAAGTGACGGCCATCTTCAACAGTTTGTGATTTGCCTTCTTGTTTGTACCTTCAAGGGAAAACATCAGAATTAGGGTTTTCATGAAAAATATATATGTCTCATCCTTTTTGCTATGAATGGTGAGAAGAGGACCCACCGGGCGTGCCAATTGTTGACACGGGATTTTTCTTCACTCAATTTTATTCATTCGTTTCATTTCATTTTGGTTCAAGGTACCCACTCATTTCACATATTTTGGATTTGGTATTTGCGGGGTGTGCCAATCTGTCTACTAGACAGGAAAAAGAAGGTCCGCGCGATGCGGAGGGAGGGTTTTGGTGTCCGAGAAACGGACAGGTATTGGTGTCCGAGGAACGGACGGGTATTGGTGTCCGAGGAACGGACAGGTATTGGTGTCCGAGGAAAGGACGGGTATTGGTGTCCGAGGAACGGACGAATGGGATGTCTGTAAAACAGACAATGAAAGGTGTCCGGGAAACGGACGAGTGCGCCGTAATTTATCTGAACTTCTTGAGTCCCGTATCTATACTCATCAGATGATTGGGGTAGCATGTGCTGGACCTCTGTCTCCATTGATCGGGATCGATGTTACATTTACATCAAGTTAAAATCTTTGGTGTTATTTGGCACTGGCTTCAACCCGAATACCATTCAAAACAAGGATGAGAACATACATATGTAAAGAATTTAGAAAGTCCTAATATGATATTTCCCCCTTTTTATTGACAAGGCATTTTATTCTTTGAAAATGTTCGAGTTTGTTTTATTTTGAATAGTATGAAATGGTGTGACTGCCTATTTTCCTTGGGTGTAAAATATGATTTTGAAAATGGAACGGGTATATATTCATGGACCCGTTCGAGGTTCAAAATATGCTGTTTGATTTGAAATTTTGTTTGAAATGAGTATACACCCGCAGATTGTTTCTGGGCTTCGGGCATATTGAGAATTCGGGCAGCACTTCTTCATGGACAGAATTGCTGTGTGGATTTATAGTATAACTTTGATTGTGAATTATGAAATTTCATGGTATATTGTTTTTGGGGCAAAGACTCTCTTTGAACAGAGCTTCTTTTCTTCTCCCTTTTTTTTTGTCTGCATGGTCATGATTTTGCAGTCATATGGAGACATCTCTGTGAGGGTCCTTGTCACAACGGAGTTTCTCTCCGAGAACTTATCCATATGGATACAATTCTGCCGTGAATATGTGGATGTATTTTTGACGGGATTTCTGCTTGATCAGATGTATGTATATATTTCCTGCAGAATCTTTACTTAGACAAAGTTTTCTTTTGTATATGAGTGCAGAGTTGTAAAGTTTGTTGTTTTTTTGAGGCAGAACCCCTGTTTAGACAAAACGTCTTCAAGGAAGATTATATGAATATGCTTTTGGGGAGAACCTTTGCTTAAGCAAAATTCCTTCTGAGAGACTTATACGTATAATTATTAATTTGCCATCTTATGAATATATTTTCGAGCGGTATCTCCGTTTGAACAGAGTTTCCGTCACGAGAGGTATTTCTACCGAGGTAGAGTCTCCTTTGGGATATATATTCATATGAATTCAAACTTATGATTATACGAAGATGTCCTCAGGCGGAATCTTTACTTAGGCAGAGTCCCCTTTAAGAGACATATCCACATAAATATGGGTTCGTAATTATATGGATATGTTCTTAGGCAAAGATTTTACTCAAACGGAAATCCTGCTAAGAAACATATGCGTATAAACGCAAAATTGCAATTTTTATGAATATGTTCCCGAGCTATATTCCTGCTAAGGCAGGAGCTCCTCAGAGTTTCTTCTGAGAAAGGTGTCTCTGCTCGGGCAGAGTTTCCTTTAAGGAACACATACATATGAATGCAAATTTGCGAATATACGGGTATGTTCTTAGGCAGAATCTCCGCTTGGGCAGAGTCTCCTCTAAGAAACATATGCATATAAATACGAGTCTGTCGTTACATGGACATGTTTCTTCATAAGGAACTTTGTCATGGGCAGAGTTTCCTCCCGAGAAAGCATATATGTATAAGTGCAAATTTGAGGCTTATGGATATGTCCTTAGCCGGAATCTCCACTTGGGCAGAGTTTCCCCTAGGAAACATATACATAAAAACACAAATTTGCGAATATACGAATATGTTCTCGAGTAGAATCTCCACTTGGGCAGAGTCTCCCCTAAGAAACACATACATATAAACACAAACACACCATCCCAGAGACTTAGCACTCGATGGGAGGTGGCACATATGCGTCTGGATGCGTAGCATTCAGAGCATGAATTACAAAGGTATTTAAATACCACGTGTCCACGTAGGGACGGTATTTAAACCCTATAGCCTATGGGGGCCGGTGCCGTTATTACGGACTTAAGAAGAGAGAATTGCCGCTGCCGTATGAAGATGATCTCTCGATTTCTCACTTTGCTCGAACAAGGAAGGGGGGGCCGGTACTTTCACACAAGAGGGGAGCTTGAGGAGGAGATCGGGAAGCTTTGAGAATTTGGGATTTTTCTATTCTTTCGAGATTTCAGAAAATGGGGGACAGCACTTTGAGAAGAGGGCTGTAGCTCCTTATGGGGGGTTGGCCCTTCTAAGAATGGGGGGATGGGGGTGCCTTTTATAGGGGAAGGCCCCCCCTTACATGCGTGGGAGTGGGGCTCCCTTTAACCGATGGGAGTCCCATCGGTTAGAGGGTTAAAACCCCTCAACCGATGGGAGCCCCATCGGTTAGAGGGAAAATTCCCTTTAACCGATGGGGGTACCATCGGTTAGAGGGTTAAAACCCCTCAACCGATGGTAGTCCCATCGGTTAAGGGGGAAAATCCCCTTAACCGATGGTAGTACCATCGGTTGGGGGTTTTCTCTTTTTTTTTAAAGGGAATTCCCCTTAACCGATGGTAGTTCCATCGGTTAGAGGGGAATTTCCCCTCAACCGATGGAACTCCCATCGGTTAAAGGGGAGAATCCCCTTAACCGATGGCAGTCCCATCGGTTAGGGGATTCTAAAGGGGAGATCCTCTTAACCGATGGGACTCCCATCGGTTAGAGGGGAATTACCCTCTAACCGATGGTAGTACCATCGGTTGGGGGAGAGAACCCCCTTAACCGATGGTAGCCCCATCGGTTAAGGGGAAAAACCCCCTAACCGATGGGGCTACCATCGGTTAAGGGAGGGGGAATTTCTGGGAATGGGAAATAGGCAAAAAAAATTTGTGTCCACATCACCACAAAGCAAATACAACGGGCCGACAGTGATCATCTTGGCGATCCAACGATCTGATCGTGATGATATTCAAATCCAACGGTGCGATCGTGATGATATTCAAATCCAGCGGTCTGAACGTTATGATATTCAAATCCAGTGGTCCAATCGTGATGAAGATGCAAATCAACGATCAGATCGTGACAGAAGCAAGTCCAAAAAGGGTCGATCACAACCGAATATAATTCTGAAGACCGACTATATAATCGGCATCATTTGTAAAGGTCTTGAAAGACCAGTTGTATTTCAAATTACATGTGTATAAGTAATGAATACTTCAAATTTCTTTGCAAGAGTATATATCCATGAAGGATGATCATTAAGATCAATAGTGTCACAACAAATAGAGACAAAAGATGTTCTTTGACAGAGAATCAAAGGTGTTCAAGGTCACTTCGATGTAAATTAACATCGACTTCGGTCGGTGGGGAAATGTCTAGTACACGACACCAAAATCGCCTGATAAATGAATGAAATTTGTCTGTTCTAACAGACTAGCACGCTCGTAAAATAGATAAATATCATCAAATTTATCTTTTTCTTATAAAAGTTAAAGATTTGAAAAAATAATTTCGCGTGTTAAACAAATTGGCACGCCCGGTGGGACAATTCCTACCTTTCATACACGTGCTAGACTTGATGCTAATACTTGGCTCCTGATTATTTGGCTTTGTCATTACAGGAAGTCAACAAAAACATCAAACAATGGCGGTTGTGACATACGGACCGCTCGTGGTGGCGAACCACGCTCACTACGGCTTCCTGGCTACGCCGATATGCTTCGGCGACTTCCCGGCGGTGGTCGGCTCCCCATACTTCCTCGGGGTTGTCCCCGCGGTTCAGGAGGCGCCGGCGAAGGAAATGAAGCTGACTCCGACTGGGGGCAGCAAGCCCTGATGTGAAGGCCGAGTCTTCTCGGTGAATACCACTTCCACCAGCGCCGCACCCGTGAAAAGGGAGCGGCTCTTGGCTCGCAAAGGCAAAAAGCCCAGGGCCACTGTTTCCAAGTCTGGCAAGACTGTTCTTGTCGGAGATCTCTGAATCAGGTTGGATGGGGACGAGCCCATTTTGCCGAAAAGCAATATCGTCCCCACTATTCCTACCTCCAACCGCTTCGCATTGCTTCGGCAGATGCGGGAGGAGGACTCCACTGTAGCAAGGGACAATCGCGCCCGATCTTCGGTTTTGGTGTCCGAGAAACGGACAGGTATTGGTGTCCGAGGAACGGACGGGTATTGGTGTCCGAGGAACGGACAGGTATTGGTGTCCGAGGAACGGACAGGTATTGGTGTCCGAGGAAAGGACGGGTATCGGTGTCCGAGGAACAGACAAATGGGATGTCTGTAAAACAGACAATGAAAGGTGTCCGGGAAACGGACGAGTGCGCCGTAATTTATCTGAACTTCTTGAGTCCCGTATCTATACTCATCAGATGATTGGGGTAGCATGTGCTGGACCTCTGTCTCCATCGATCGGGATCGATGTTACATTTACGTCAAGTTAAAATCTTTGGTGTTATTTGGCACTGGCTTCAACCCGAATACCATTCATAACAAGGATGAGAACATACATATGTAAAGAATTTAGAAAGTCCTAATATGATATTTCCCCCTTTTTATTGACAATGCATTTTATTCTTTGAAAATGTTCGAGTTTGTTTTATTTTGAATAGTATGAAATGGTGTGACTGCCTATTTTCCTTGGGTGTAAAATATGATTTTGAAAATGGAACGGGTATATATTCATGGACCCGTTCGAGGTTCAAAATATGCTGTTTGATTTGAAATTTTGTTTGAAATGAGTATACACCCGCAGATTGTTTCTGGGCTTCGGGCATATTGAGAATTCAGGCAGCACTTCTTCATGGACAGAATTGCTGTGTGGATTTATAGTATAACTTTGATTGTGAATTATGAAATTTCATGGTATATTGTTTTTGGGGCAAAGGCTCTCTTTGAACAGAGCTTCTTTTCTTCTCCCTTTTTTTTGTCTGCATGGTCATGATTTTGCAGTCATATGGAGACATCTCTGTGAGGGTCCTTGTCACAACGGAGTTTCTCTCCGAGAACTTATCCATATGGATACAATTCTGCCGTGAATATGTGGATGTATTTCTGACGGGATTTCTGCTTGATCAGATGTATGTATATATTTCCTGCAGAATCTTTACTTAGACAAAGTTTTCTTTTGTATATGAGTGCAGAGTTGTAAAGTTTGTTGTTTTTTTGAGGCAGAACCCCTGTTTAGACAAAACGTCTTCAAGGAAGATTATATGAATATGCTTTTGGGGAGAACCTTTGCTTAAGCAAAATTCCTTCTGAGAGACTTATGCGTATAATTATTAATTTGCCATCTTATGAATATATTTTCGAGCGGTATCTCCGTTTGAACAGAGTTTCCGTCACGAGAGGTATTTCTACCGAGGTAGAGTCTCCTTTGGGATATATATTCATATGAATTCAAACTTATGATTATACGAAGATGTCCTCAGGCGGAATCTTTACTTAGGCAGAGTCCCCTTTAAGAGACATATCCACATAAATATGGGTTCGTAATTATATGGATATGTTCTTAGGCAAAGATTTTACTCAAACGGAAATCCTGCTAAGAAACATATGCGTATAAACGCAAAATTGCAATTTTTATGAATATGTTCCCGAGCTATATTCCTGCTAAGGCAGGAGCTCCTCAGAGTTTCTTCTGAGAAAGGTGTCTCTGCTCGGGCAGAGTTTCCTTTAAGGAACACATACATATGAATGCAAATTTGCGAATATACGGGTATGTTCTTAGGCAGAATCTCCACTTGGGCAGAGTCTCCTCTAAGAAACATATGCATATAAATACGAGTCTGTGGTTACATGGACATATTTCTTCATAAGGAACTTTGTCATGGGCAGAGTTTCCTCCCGAGAAAGCATATATGTATAACTGCAAATTTGAGGCTTATAGATATGTCCTTAGTCGGAATCTCCACTTGGGCAGAATTTCCCCTAGGAAACATATACATAAAAACACAAATTTGCGAATATACGAATATGTTCTCGGGTAGAATCTCCACTTGGGCAGAGTCTCCCCTAAGAAACACATACATATAAACACAAACACACCATCCCAGAGACTTAGCACTCGATGGGAGGTGGCACATATGCGTCTGGATGCGTAGCATTCAGAGCATGAATTACAAAGGTATTTAAATACCACGTGTCCACGTAGGGACGGTATTTAAACCCTATAGCCTATGGGGGCCGGTGCCGTTATTACAGACTTAAGAAGAGAGAATTGCCGCTGCCGTATGAAGATGATCTCTCGATTTCTCACTTTGCTCGAACAAGGAAGGGGGGCCGGTACTTTCACACAAGAGGGGAGCTTGAGGAGGAGATCGGGAAGCTTTGAGAATTTGGGATTTTTCTATTCTTTCGGGATTTCAGAAAATGGGGGACAGCACTTTGAGAAGAGGGCTGTAGCTCCTTATGGGGGGTTAGCCCTTCTAAGAATGGGGGGATGGGGGTGTCTTTTATAGGGGAAGGCCCCCCTTACATGCGTGGGAGTGGGGCTCGCTTTAACCGATGGAAGTCTCATCGGTTAGAGGGTTAAAACCCCTCAACCGATGGGAGCCCCATCGGTTAGAGGGAAAATTCCCTTTAACCGATGGGGGTACCATCGGTTAGAGGGTTAAAACCCCTCAACCGATGGTAGTCCCATCGGTTAAGGGGGAAAATCCCCTTAACCGATGGTAGTACCATCGGTTGGGGGTTTTCTCTTTTTTTTTAAAGGGAATTCCCCTTAACCGATGGTGGTTCCATCGGTTAGAGGGGAATTTCCCCTCAACCGATGGAACTCCCATCGGTTAAAGGGGAGAATCCCCTAACCGATGGCAGTCCCATCGGTTAGGGGATTCTAAAGGGGAGATCCTCTTAACCGATGGGACTCCCATCGGTTAGAGGGGAATTCCCCTCTAACCGATGGTAGTACCATCGGTTGGGGGAGAGAACCCCCTTAACCGATGGTAGCGAAAAACCCCCTAACCGATGGTGCTTCCATCGGTTAAGGGAGGGGGAATTTCTGGGAATGGGAAATAGGCAAAAAAAATTTATGTCCATAAATGCCCCCCACGGGAAGTGCGCCGAAGCCGAAGGCGGAGGAGGACATCCCGTGCATTCTTCGAGCTGTGCTTCTGATCTTCATGACTTGACAATAAACTTGAATCGGAAAGTTGTAGCCACAGTTGACACGCTTCAGCACTTGCACTGTGAAGTCAACAACCTCGGGCAACGATCAAATTTGTCATGTTTCTTGTGCTGAGCGATTAGTTCCGCTTCCTTGGATTTACTCAGTACTGACTTTGGCTTTCTTTGCCTGGGTCTTTGCCTTCTGGATTTCATCTCAGGGATTTTTTAGATCTGCCTTTCTGGCTTTGTTATGGACTTGAATTGATTGAGGACTCAATTGGTGAGACTCGTCTTTCTGACTTTGCCCAACAACTTGATTTGAGATTTTTTTTTTTTTTTTGAATTTTTTTTGACTGGTGATTCGCAGTTGGATCTGATATCACTTTCCTGAGCTTTGCCTTTTTGGCATTTACTTGGATTGGATTTGACATCTTTTTCTTGAATCTTGTCTTCTCGGCTTTGTCCGAGATTTGACATAGTATTCGGCTACTGAGGCTGACCTTCTTGGTTTCGCGGCTATCTTTATTTTTTTTTCTTTCTCTTCTACTTCATCATCATTTTTTTTTTCATATCTGTTTTGAATTCTCAACCATCCTTGCTCCGGAAGTTGTTGGAGACAGGAATGGTGAAGCTCATTTGAATATTCCCTTTTCTTCCAGACCCAAGAGAGCTGGAAAAAGGAGGGTGGCGGATTCCGCCTCATCTGGCGGTGACTTTCTTTTCTTCTCTCATCATTGTCATTCATGACTCTTCTTCTTGATTTATCACTTATCCTTTCTTCTCTTTTGACTTATCTACCTCAGATGACCGAAGGCCAGACTTTGAAGTCTATTATGCGGTCAACACCTTAGGGGTCCTACCCCCACCAAATGATGAGCAGTCAGGAGAGGAGCAGCTTGACTCCACAAATGAAGAACAAGAACGGGGAGAGCAACCCGCACCCGTAAGTGTGCTTCCACCTCAAGAAATGTCTGAAGAGAATGATCGACAATTCTGGGCGGCTGTTGCCGACAATCCAGAACATTATGAGGTGTATGTCGCCAACTCCGATGAGGAGGACTTCATCGATCTACAACCAGCCCCGCGTGAACTTGAAGATGGCGAACAGGCTACTGTAGATGAATTAATTGAGCTCGACCTCGGGGAGCCGGGGGACCCTCGACCAATATTTATAAGTGCCCTGCTCAATGAGGAAGAAAGACAGTCCTACGAACAACTTCTGATGGAATATAAGGACTATAACGTCGCGTGTTTTTCGGATCCTTATGGATCGTGTGAGTAATGGTTGTGGTGGCCGTTGCGAGGCCAATATGGTCTGATTGTGTGGTGCGTGCAAGTTTGGTTTTGAGGTAAGTCAGAATCTGCAGCAGTTGATTAGGGGTTGACGGCCTAGGGTGGTCGTTGACATGGGTTGGCGTCCATGTATGTGACGTTTACTCTATGAACTTGGCGACAAGAGATATGGACGTCTAACCTTGGCGGTTTGATTGGCGGCAGCCATGTTGACGCCAACCTGTGCGACCTGTTGAATTTAGGGTCACCCGATGGCAGCTTTTCCACTCGGTTCTCCCTCTTCTTCGCCCTACTTTCACGCCTTTGCTCCCCTACTGCTTCTAACGGTTGCTAAAGGCTGGTTAGGGGATCGTGGAACGAGTGGCGGTGACCAATTGTGCTAGGAAACGCCAGTGCGAGGCGTGATTCCCGTGGGAGCTCGCGGAAGGTTTGGCACGAATCAGGATGTTTAGGAGGTTTATGTGCGTTCCGAGGTAGGGAGCGACCCCTTTAGTTGCTTTTGAATGTCATGATGTGCTATGAAAACATGTAATAGCATGCTATTCATATTTTTGGGTAAGGGAATTCCATGCGGAGTCAAAGGGTGGTTTCATTGATTTACTTAGTGAAACATGTTGTTACGGTTTGTTTATAATGCATAGATGTTAGAGAAAGGATTTTGTTGTGTTTCCCACTGGTTTTGGGGCCAAGAACACTTGTGGAATCGGCCTAGGTTTCTGTGGGAGCTGGTAGCCGAGGAGCTTGGCGTCAATATCGATTGACGCCAGGTTCTTCAGTTGGGAGATAGACGGCCAGTGATCTTGCCGTCTACATCCCATCAACGGCAGTCGTTATTGCCGCCAGTATGCTTTTATTTAAATGTTGTTATATTGAATATTTAACAATATCGAGTGGTGCATTGGTATTTGTGGTGCACCTAGTGCACGTGGTTTCTGAGATTAGCGTATTGGGTACGCAGTTAGCTGGTTCTTTATGTGTTTACGTGGTATTCACGTGTAGTGGACTATTAGTGTACGCAGTTTACGTGAGACTTCCGGTAGTTTGTGTGTGACGTGCACGTGGTTTTGTGTGCGTGGCAAGTAGTACGACGCCTACCGTGGTTACCTCTCCAGTTGGGCGCCCCAGGTTCTCTGTGAGCCAGGCTGTTAGCTCGAGGCTTTGTCCCGGTACTTGTGTTGTACCGTCGAGGTCTGTGTCGTCTGACCTGGACACCCTCACTCATTTGCTTGAGTTGTACGTCCGACTGAGGGAAAGACGACAGTGGGACAGTGACTGTTGTACTTGTCTTTTGGTCACTTCTTAGTTGGGGGTACGAACACCAATTGTCGACACTGGTCCTCAGCTAGTCCTTTTCCAGTGCCTCACTCTAGAGGGCTCAGGCCAGGGTCTCTAGAGGTGCCAGGCATGGGCCTGCGACCGTGTGGTCTGCAGGTGGTGGTGTTTAGTTGGTCTCCACAGTTGCTTGACCTTTTCACGTGGAGCGGCAGCTGGACCTTTCGTCCGTGGCTGCGAGACTGAGAGGTAGACCTGTGTGTGTTTGTCCGAGTCAGTTACTGGCGTCGCGAACCAGTTTACGTGGCTCGTGTGTAGCGGTCTCTACTTTAGCTCGTACACCTGTTTGGGTTTGCCGTTTATTTAATATAGTTGCTTTATGTAGTCGGTAAACGGTGAGTATATTTAGAACTTTAATATCCTATTTAGTTGTTCTATAAACTGTTAATATAGTTTACTGCCTTCATACCTATGTTTTTGGTTTGCTCGGCGTTGGGGGAGTTCCCTACTGAGCCAGTGACTAGCGAGGCTCACCCCTACCCCCCCCCCCCACAAGTGAGGGCGAGGAGGACGTTTCTCGGCCGTCGTCCAGTTCGAAGCCGCGTCATAGCAGTGCAGGGTCAGCACCTCCAGCAGTGTAGTGTAGCTAGTTGTTTACTTCTTCCAGTTGTACCCCGGGATATGCCCCAGGCTCTTGTACTTTCTTTCAGTTTTGTGGAAATATGACTATGTAAATTTGTGAAATATATATATGGAATGGTGTGTTCCTTTGTGTTTTCACGGACTGTTGTGAGATATCCCTTGCGAGGCTCCGGCTCATTCGCGGGAGACGGACTTGGATCAAACTTGTTATCAGTTTAACGGGTTTGGACGAGGCGTTCCGTCACAAGGACTGTTTTGCCTGGACCTACAAAGAGATGCCTGGTCTAGATCCTTTTGTGGCTGAACATGAGCTCTCAATATTCGTCGATGCTAGACTAGTAAAACAACCCCAAAGACGCATGCGTCATGAACTAGAGCTCAAGGTCAATGCTGAGGTCGACAAGCTCTTGCAAGTGGACTTCACAGAGCCATGCATGTACCCCATTTGGCTTACCAACATAGTCCCTGTGAAGAAGAAAAGCGACCAAGTTCGAATCTGCATCGACTACAGAGATTTGAACAAGGCATGCCCCAAGGATGACTTTCCAGTCCCGATCACTGAAACTATGGTCGATATGACTACGGGACATGAGACATTGTCATTCATGGACGGGTCGTCAGGATATAATCAAATCTGCATGGCCGTCGAAGACAAGATGTACACTGCCTTTAGATCCCCCAAAGGGATTTTCAACTATAAAAGAATGTCCTTCGGCTTGAAAAATGCTGGCGCCACCTATCAGAGGGCCATGACCAAAATCTTTGACGAAATGATTCATGATTTGGTTGAATGTTATGTCGACGACCTGGTCGTCAAATCAAAAAGGCGGGAGAACCATCTGGAAGATCTGCGGCAGGTCTTTGAAAGGCTTCGCCAATATCAATTGACAATGAACCCAATGAAGTGCGCCTTTGGCGTATCAAGTGGCAAGTTCCTCGGCTTTATTGTCAAATACCGAGGGATTAAAATTGACCCGGACAAAATCAAAGCTATCCGAGGGCTGCCCCCACCAAGAAACATAACTGAGCTGAGGTCGCTTCAAGGCAGGCTAGCTTACATTAGGCGATTCATCTCCAACCTCTCAGGGAGATGCGCCCCCTTTGGCAAGTTGATGAAGAAAGGGGCACCATTTATATGAGACCAGGAATGTCAAAATGCCTTTGAACAGATCAAGGACTATCTCCTCACCCCTCCTGTATTGGGGGTGCTAGTCAAAGGGAAACCACTCATTCTCTACATAGCTGCCATGGATGCTTCACTGGGAGCTTTACTAGCACAAGTGAATGAAGAAGGCAAAGAACAACCACTATACTACCTCAGCAGAAAGTTGGTGGGCCCTGAACGCCGCTATCCACCCATGCAAAAGGTGTGTTTGGCGCTGGTCTTTGCCGTGAAAAAGATGAGGCATTACCTACTGTCCCACTCAGTGGAGCTAATATCAAAAATAGATCCACTCAAGGTCCTTTTCAATCAGCCAGTATTGTCAGGAAGACTCGGCAAATGGGCTTTGCTCCTCATGGAATTTGATATCAAATTCATTCCACAGAAGGCAATTAAAGGCCAAGGGATGGCTGATTTCTTGGTAGCTCACCCGCTCCCGACAGATTCTCCCCTCAAGTTCCAACTCCCTGAAGAAGAAACACTTTCACCTCATCAGGAGGTGGAAGGCCAGGCAGAAACTTCCCCTCAGAAAGATGAGGAGGCCCTCACCATCAATTTACCATGTTGGGAGCTTTATTTTGATGGCGCTTCTCGAACGATCAAGCAAGATGATGGTTCTACAATATTTGCCTCGGGAGCCGGCATCGTCTTGGTCACTCCACAGGGGGGAATCCTCCATAACTCCTGTGCCCTCATGAAATCCATGACCAACAATGAGGCGGAATATGAAGCACTAATTGTGGAGCTCCAATTGGCGCTTGAAATGAATATCAGATGCATCAAAGTCTATGGGGACTCTCAACTGGTTGTCCGACAGGTCATGGGGGATTATGATGTCCGGAAACAGGAGTTGATCGCTTATCACACTATGGTGATGAAACTCAGGGAGAGGTTCTACCTGTTTGAAATAGGCCATGTATCCAGAAGCAAGAACTCTCAGGCGGATGCCCTTGCCTAGCCTCTGCCATAAAGCTCCCTCCCGAAGGAGAACTTGATATAACAGTCAGACACAGGAGGCTCATGCCCAGTGTGCTTAAAGAAGAACCTGAACCAGGAACTTTAGAAGTTAACCTTCTTGAAGAAGATAATGCCGCCGAAGAAGAAGATTGGCGTGAGCCCATCATCAAGATAAAGAATGGTTGGTTACCCCCAGATCGGGCAGAAAGGGTGCAGTTGCTGCGAAGGGCGACGTCCTATCAACTAATTGCTGATCAACTCTATAGACTCGTCCATGAAAAGGACAGGTCTGTTCTTCTAAGGTGTCTCTCCCCGAAGGAGGCGAAAGCCATTATGCATGAAGTTCACTCTGGACTATGCGGCGAGCACCAAGCAGGAGATTAAATGAAGATGAACATCAAATTGAAAGGGTTTTATTGGCCCACCATGTACGCGGACTATAATCAATACGCCCGTACATGTCATGAATGCCAGGCTTTTGGTACTATACCAAGGAGACCCCCCAATTCCCTCCATCCAACGGCACCCACATGGCCGTTCGCAGAATGGGGGATGGATATTGTGGGACCATTCCCACAATCCTCTAAAGGGCATAAATTCATATTGGCTGCAACTGACTACTTCTCCCGATGGGCTGAAGTTGTCCCTCTTCGGGAAGTGACAGGAGAAACAGTCGCCAGATTTGTCAGGCAACACATCATATACCGGTTTGGCACCCCCAGCAGAATCATTTCAGATAACGGTACGTCATTCAGAAACAAAAGGGTATATGCACTGGCGGCAAAATTTCATATAGACTGGAGGACATCGACTGTCTACAATCCACAAGCCAATGGCTTAGCTGAAGCCTTCAATAAAACCTTATGCAAGCTACTTGCCAAGATAGTCGGCAGCCGCAAGCGGGAGTGGGGAGAAAAGTTACATGAAGCTCTCTAGGCATACCGAACAGTCTATAAAACTTCTACTGGATGTTCACCATTCTCTTCGGTATATAGGGCAGAAGCAATGATCCCAATTGAAATTGAAATGTCCTCCTATAAGATAGTTGTTCATACCGGCCTACAACCTCAAGAACAAGATGAGATAGAAAGAAGGCTAGAAGAACTGTCTAACTTGGAAGGGAAAAGGTTGGAAGCCTACAAGCATCTCCAAGCATACCAAGCCCAGATGACGTGAGCATATGACAAGCTAGTCAAGCTGCGCGTATTCAAGAAAGGAACCTTGTGATGGTCAAAGAAAAAGAAGTCATGGCAGGCCGGTCAGCTGGTAAACTCCGGCCTAATTGGCATGGACTGTATGTGGTCATAGAAGCCTATGAAGGGGGTGGATATACGCTCGTCGACAGCAAAGGGGAAAAACCTTTTCCTCCGTTAAACGGCAAACATTTGAAGATATACCACGCCCCAGAACATGAATTTCCAGGGCAATCCCCATGAGATACATATTTGCAAAAAAAAAGAGAAAAAAAAGAAGGGGGGCTTAAAATTGAGGTGCCCCGGCGGACTTGGCCACGTTTATGATAATTGTGGCTAAGGGTAAAAAGGCCCAAAATCCGGCTGAGGTGAAAACCCGAAAGGACGTCTCAGGCAAAAATGGGTAACCCCTCAACGTAAAACCCGGGAGGGCGCGTTGGAAAAAACTAAAGGGGGCCGACCTCGGCGAAAATCCGAAAGGGCGTCGAGGCCGGTAATAAAAAAAAGAATTAAAAAAAAGGAAAAGAGTGAATGAATGACCACTGAAAGGGGAATTACTATACACCCCATTTTGATGTGCACATCCCTGTCCCACCATGGTAACCATTTCCCCAATTCGGGACCATGAAGATTAGCCTGAGTCCAGAAATTCTCAACTCTAACCTAAAGGGCATCAAACCAGAAAATCACCTAGAACCTAGAAACTCCGAACTACGAACCTCGACCTAGCAAATCATAAAGATAGGGTTAAGCCAAAGAAATTTTCAATCCCCACAAACCCAAGCCTTCGGCCAACAAACCCTAAAGGTAGGTAAAATCTGAGAAACCTATATCCTAGATCTTTGCCAGAAAACCATTAAGATAAGTCGGGTGGGATCACAAACTCTGAATCCTCTGCTGTCAAACCATGAAAGCCAGCTCTCCGAATGCCCAGGAAAGAAACCCAGGAGTCGCATTCCAAACACATAGATGCTAAGTCTTTGAAAAAAAAATGGGACTAAAAATAGAAATGTCCCGGTAGACTTGGTCACTCCCCAAAAGGAGTGCCCAAGAGCAAAAAAGCCTAGAATCCGGTTGAGATGAAAACCCGAAAGGGCATCTCAGGCAAAAATGGATAACCCCTCAACGTGAAAACCCGTAAGGGCGCGTTGGAAAAAGCTAGAGGGGGCCAGCTTCGGTGAAAACCCGAAAGGGCGCCGAAATTGGTAATGTGAAAAAAAATGAAATGAACACAAAAAATGAATCCTCGGCCAACAAGCTTTTACGGCCGGCCAGATCAAAATTCAAATCCAAATCAAACCTGAAAACCTGAACTCTTCCTTAGCTAACAAACCACAAAGGTAGGCTAAGCTTAAAAACTTGATTCCTTCCTTAGCCAGCAAACCACAAAGGTAGGCTAAGCCCAAATCTGAACTCTTCCTTAGCTAACAAACCACAAAGGTAGGCTAAGCCCAAATCAAACTCTTTCCTTAGCCAACAAACCACAAAGGTAGGCTAAGCTTGAAATCAAACCCTCTCCTTAGCCAGCAAACCACCAAGGTAGGCGGCTAATCCCGAAATTTGAATCATGCCTTAGCCAGCAAACCACAAAGGTAGGCTAAGCTTGAAATCAAATCTCTTCTTTAGCCAACAAACCACAAAGGTAGGCTAAGCTTGAAATCAAACTCTTTCCTTAGCCAACAAACCACAAAGGTAGGCTAAGCTTGAAATCAAACCCTCTTAGCCAGCAAACCGCCAAGGTAGGCTAAGCCCGAAATCTGAATCATGCCTTAGCTAGCAAACCACAAAGGTAGGCTAACCCGAAAATCAAATTGTTTTCTTAGCCAGCAAACCACAAAGGTAGGCTAACATGAAAACCAAATCTCTTTCTTAGCCAGCAAACCACAAAGGTAGGCTAAGTTCACATCAAATCCCTTTCTTAGCCAACAAACCACAAAGGTAGGCTAAGTCAAATCCGAAAACCAAAATCTTTCCTTAGCCAACAAACCACAAAGGTAGGCTAAGTCCAAACCAAACCTCAATTTCTTAGCCAACAAACCACAAAGTTAGGTTAAGTCTAAATCGAACATCAATTCCTTAGTCAGCAAACTGCCAAGGTAGGCTAACTCAAAAGTCAAATTCCTTAGCCAGCGAACCACAAAGGTAGGCTAAATTCAAACCGAATCCCCTTCTTAGCCAACAAACCACCAAGGTAGGCTGAGTCAAAACCTGAAATCCAAATCTAGAATCCAAAATTCTGGTTACCCCATTCAAAAAAAAAGAAGAAGAAACAAAAAAATGGGGGCTTAAAATAGAAGTGTCCCGACAGACTCAAGTATATGACATCTCATGTATTTGGGGGTAAAAATATCGAAAACCCGGCTGAGGTGAAAACCTGAAAGGGAGCCTCATGTAAAAATGGGTAACCCCTCAACGTGAAAACCCGCAAAGGCGCGTTGGAAAAAGCTAGAGGGGGCCAGCTCCGGTGAAAACCCGCAAACGGCGCTGGAGTTGGTAATATATATAAAAAAAAAAAAAAGGAGAAGAAGAAAGAAAATTTTTCTCATTGGTGGGCCTCTTTGTTGCAAACACTCATTCTGCCTTGGCCATTAAACCACAAAGATAGGGCAAGTCAAAATCAAAATCCCAACTCTTAGCCAGTAAATCACAAAGGTAGGCTAAGTTAGAACAGAAATCTCAAACTACAGCCAGCAAACCACAAAGGTAGGCTAAACCAAACCCAATTGCTGCCTTGACCAGCAAACCACAAAGGTAGGTCAGGACACAACCCCAACTTCTTAGCCAACAAACCACAAAGGTAGGCTAACCCAAATCAAATCTTTTCCTTAGCCAGCAAACCACAAAGGTAGGCTAAACCCCAAAACCCTTGACCAACAAACCACAAAGATAGGTTAGGGCAATACCTAAATTCCAAAAACCTCAGCCCCAAGCCACGAAGGCTGGCCGAGCCAAAACAATTCACAAACTTCAAGTCCAAAATCCAAACTCGTGGCTACTCCACTCAAAAAAAAAAGAGAGGAAAAAGGAAATTGGGGCTCGAAATAGAGATGCCCTGACGGACATGAGTATGCAGTGGGCTGTGTACTTAAGGGTAAAAAAAGGTCAAGAACCCGGCTGAGGCGAAAACCCGAAAGGGTGCCTCATACAAAAATGGGTAACCCCTCAACGTGAAAACCCGCAAGGGCGCGTTGGAAAAAGCTAGAGGGGGATAGTATTGGTGAAAACCCGAAAGGGCGCTAATGCTAGTAAAGAGAAAAAAAAAAAGAAGAGAAAGAGAAAAGAAAAAGGGAAAAAAAAGTAGTGTTGACTTACATGTTCCTTTTGGACTGTCAACCTACTTGAATCTCGAATTTTGGTTTTGACTTACATGTCCCTTTCGGACTGTCAATTCCATTGAATTTCATTTGTAGTGTTGACTTGCATGTTCCTTTTGGACTATCAACCTACTTGAACCTCGAATTTTGGTGTTGACTTATATGTCCCTTTCGGACTGTCAATTCCATTGAATTTCACTTGTAGTGTTGACTTACATGTTCCTTTTGGACTGTCAACCTATTTGAATCTTGAATTTGGGTTTTGACCTCCATATCCCTTTCGGACTGTCAATTCCATTGAATTTCACTTGTAGTGTTGACTTACATGTCCCTTTTTGGATTGTCAACCTACTTGAATCTCAAACTGTGGTTTTGACTTACATGTCCCTTTTGGACTGTCAATTCCATTTGAATTCTATTTCTAGTGTTGGCTTGCATGTTCCGTTTGAACGACCAACTCTACTTGACTTCAACTCGGACTGCCAACAAATAAAAAAAAAAAAGAAGAAATTTCTGGTGAAATAGATTCTGCCTCACTCAGAAAGATATAGTAAGAGCCTGAGACGAATACTTGAGCAGAAGGAAGATGTTTCAGATGGAATAGAGCCTCAATCTCAAGATATACATCTATGGACGTTGAGTCATTTGAATTTGAAGCTGTGAAAACTGTGAAATCATCCAATACAGGCACTTGCTGTGACGACTCGGGAAGAGTATGCCACTCAAACAACAATGACATGAAAGAAATTCAAGTTTTGTACCATGCCTAAAAGATGAACTTCAAAGAAGATGTTGAAATCAAGCCGTTGAGCAAAGCCAGAAAGGCACGCCTCATCAGCAGAATCTCCCATCGAATCCTAAGTAAAGCCAAAAAGGCAAGATTCAGGATGAAGATGTCAAATCAAATCCCAAACAAAGCCAAAAAGGCAAGTCTCGGGAGAGAGTTATCGAATCAGGTCGAAGAGCAAAGCCAGAAAGGCAGGCCTCATCGACCAAACGCTAAATCAGGCCGTTGAGCAAAAAGCCCGAAAGGCAACTCTTAGCAGTCAATACTCCAATCCAATCCTGAGCAAAGTCAGAAAGACAAGCCTCAGGAGGAAAATCTCAAGTCAAGCCGTTGAGCGAAGCTAGAAAGACGGGTCTCATCGGCAGAATCTCCCATCAAATCCTGAACAAAGTCAGCAAGACAAGATTCAGAAGGAAGATATCAAACTCAAGTCGCCGAGCAAAGTTATCAAGGCAAGTTTCGAAAGAAAGATGTCAAAATCAAATCCTGAGCAAAGTCAGACTAAAGAAAACTGAAGTCAACTCCAAGCAAAGCCATATCAATAAAACTCAGTCGTAGGGTTGACTTGGGGGAGCGAGACCATGTCACTTCTCTGAAGTGATGTGCGCTCTCCTGAGTCCTCTTCTGAGAACTGCTGAGCTGGAAAATGTTCAAGAAATATAGACCAATGGCTCAGTGCGAGACGCATCATAGAGTTGTTCGTCAGCCCAAACTACAACAACAAATTGTTGTCCGAAATTGCTGATGACACTGCATAAATGTTGAAGCACATGAACTATAGCCGTGGTTTTCGACCCAGTACCCCGCCATGTCATTTGAGACCAAGGGTAAAGTTTGAGAAATGCACGGGATGTCCGCCTTCACCCTGGGCTCCGACACACATCCCGTGGGGGGCATTTGTTGAACCCAAAAATTGTTCATCATAAATTTCCCAATGAAAATACTTGTTTCAATTTTTTAGAACAAGTATACAGGGAGAAAAAAAAATTTATTCGGGTGCCCGGATACAAACAACTCCCCAAATCCTTTATTCTGAATTTTCAGGACAAATAAATGAAAAAGAAACATTTGTTCTGATTTTTCAAATTAAATCGCAGAAAATAGATAAAGAAAAAAATGTCTATTTCTGTGAGATTTTTGAAAAAGCTGAAAGTGGTCCCTCCAAGATGAAGCGGAGCGGAAACCATCTAAATCCTGACGTTTCCGAAATAAAATTCCCCCCAAGAATTTTATTACACTTGTTCTAAGTGTTTGGAATAAGCAAACAAAGGGAAAAATATTTAGCCAGGGTCCCGGGTGAAAGATGACCCATGGGACTATTTTTCCGTAATTTTCAGAATGAATAAATGAAATAAAATTATTTATTCTCAATTTTCGGAATAAATTAATACATAAAAAATAAATATTTCTGTATGTCCCAAAATGTCGAAGAAATATCCCCCCGAACACGGCTATAACAAAAATCAGTCATTTCATGACATTCCGGGATAAAATCCAACACCGGAATGACAATTTTAATGCCCCGGAATGTCCCGGCGGAAGTCGTCCCACGTGGCGCGTGACATGTCATTTGTGCAAAAGGTGCCTCCAATACCCATGGCGCGTGACATGTCATTTATCAAGGCAAGTTTCGAAAGAAAGATGTCAAAATCAAATCCTGGAACAACCACGTGGCAAAAGTCAATGGCCCACGTGGGTTATTTATAGGAGAAAATGAAAAAAAGGTGGACCACCGGTGGGACAGCCTGGTGGTGTACACCACCGACCAGCAAAACGCACCACCGGTGGTGTACACCACCGGTGGAAGAAGCCCCAGTGGGTCCCACTAGCCGGTGGTACACACCACTGGAAATACATACCACCGGTGTGCACACCATCGAAAGGAAGAAGCCCAAGTGGGCCCCATTAGCCGGTGGTACACACCACCGGAAATACATATCACCGGTGGTGCACACCACCGGAAGGAAGAAACCCAAGTGGGCCCCACTAGCCGGTGGTACACGCCACCGGAAATACATACCACCGGTGGTGCACACCACCGGAAGAAAAATATCCAAGCGGGCCCCACTGTCCGGTGGTATACACCATCGGGAATGCATATCACCGGTGGTGTACACCACCAGAGGGAAAACCCAAGTGGGCCCCACTGACAGGTGGTATACACCACCGGGAGAAGGGAACCGGTGGACCCCACCACTGTCAGGCCGCCCAAGCTGGGTGCGCACACTGCGCACACACTGTGCACGCGCACTGTGCCACGCACGGGAACAGTGCGCGTGCACACTGCGCACGCGCACTGCGCCGCGCACTGCATAAATGTCCCCATGTCAAGGGAAAATTGCAGAAATACCCCCATGACTGGGAAAATTACAGAAATACCCCCATGTCAAGGGAAAATTGCATAGATACCCCCATGTCAAGGGAAAATTTCAGAAATACCCTCATGACTGGGAAAATTCCAAAAATACCCCCATGACTGGGAAAATTACAGAAATACCCGAGTCTGGGAAAATTACATAAATACCCCCGGAGATTAGAAATTGCACAAATGCCTCTCAAAAGGTTCCAAACCCAAAGACCTTGAGGGGGGAAATTGCACAAACACTCCTGCTTGTGAGGAAGTCATTCAAGCTATGTTCGAGCTTCACAGACGCCAACAAAATGTCGCCGAAGTTTAGAAATTGCACGAAAGTCCTTGCACGAAAGTCCTTTCAAAAGAAGAAACTATACAAGGATCATGTCGTTCACACGGCTCGGTGGAGCGGGACCCACGTCACTTCTCTGAAGTGGCGTGTGCTCTCTTGAGTCTAGTTTACGGCCGACACAGTCTTGGGATTGTCAAGAAATGACAAATATACTCATGGAAGTCATGAAATGATTGAAAAGCCCCAAGAAGTCGGGAAATGATACAAGACATCCGGGAAGTCAACAAATGACGGAAATACTCGAGACTGCTCGAAAAAAGCCAAGAAATGGCAGAGATGTCCGAGAAAGTCAACAAATGACCGAAGCACTCAGGAATGCCAAGAAATGGCAGAAGCACCTGGGGAAGTCAACAAATGACAGAAATACCCGAGACTGCTCGGAAAAGCCAAGAAATGGCAGAAAAGTCCGAGAATGTCAAGAAATGACAGAAAAGATATAGAATGCCAAGAAATTGCAGAAGCATCCGGGCAAGTCAACAAATGACAGAAATACCTGAGACTGCTCGAAAAAGCCAAGAAATGGCGGAAATGTTTGAGAATGTCAAGAAATGACGGAAAGAACTCGAAGATATCAACTGGTGGCAGAAGGCTTGAAAAGGACAAGAAATGACAGAGGTGCCTGGAAATGTCAGAAAATGGCAAGGAGTTCTTGAACAGTCATAGATACAAATTTGTCCAAATCCCCTCCAGGTTTCTTCTTCAAAACACAATATTGGCCAAGTTTTCAGTTCTGTGATCATAGTGGCTGATACTCTCAGAAATACCCCGATATGGGAGAGCTGCAAAATTTCCAGAAAGGGTGAAAGATTGCAGCGAAATCCCAAAAGGGGTACAAACTTGTAGAAACCTGACATGACCACTTAAAGGTCTCATCACTATAAAAGGGTGATGGTAACCACAAAGCAAATACAACGGGCTGACAGTGATCATCTTGGCGATCCAACGATCTAATCGTGATGATATTCAAATCCAACGGTCCGATCGTGATGATATTCAAATCCAACGGTCTGAACATTATGATATTCAAATCCAGTGATCCGATCGTGATGAAGATGCAAATCAACGATCAGATCGTGACAGAAGCAAGTCCAAAAAGGGCCGATCACAACCAAATATAATTCTGAAGACTGATTATATAATCGACATCATTTGTAAAGGTCTTGAAAGACCAGTTGTATTTCAAATTACATGTGTATAAGCAATGAATACTTCAAATTTCTTTGCAAGAGTATATATCCATGAAGGATGATCATTAAGATCAATAGTGTCACAACGAATAGAGACAAAAGATGTTCTTTGACAGAGAATCAAAGGTGTTCGAGGTCACCTCGATGTAAATTAACATCGACTTCGGTCGGTGGGGAAATGTCCAGTACACGACACCTAAATCGCCTGATAAATGAATGAAATTTGTCTGTTCTAACAGACTGGCACGCTCGCAAAATAGATAAACATCATCAAATTTATCTTTTTCTTATAAAAGATAAAGATTTGAAAAGAAAATTTCGCGTGTTAAACAACTGCACAACACAATCATCATCGATTGTAACTTCCTCCATCTTCACAATGTCGGTTAAATATTCATCTTCTTTTTGAGCTTCCACAACTTGCCAATACAAAGACAATTCTACCGCACTATTAGCTAATTCAGCTCTTCGTCGATTACTTGGTACAAACAAAAAACTTTTTACCACATTCTCATACAATTTCCATTCCTTCGTCATAATGTGATTCATAACCACCTTCCTGCTTAAAGCATCCGCTACCACATTTGCCTTACCTGAGTGATATGTCAAACTGAAATCATAATCTTTGAGATATTCCATCTACCTGCGCTATCTTAAATTTAAATCTTTTTTAGAGAAGATATACTTCAAACTTTTGTGGTTCGTGAATATCTCAAATATTTCTCCATACAAATAATGCCGCCAAATCTTCAATGCAAAGACAACCGCTGCCAATTCCAAATCATGTGTGGGATAACTTTCTTCATGACGCTTTAATTGCCTAGATGCATATGCCACCACTTTTCCATGTTGCATAAGTACTGCCCCAAGTCCGCTACTGGATGCATCCGTATAAATCACAAAACCACCTCGACCTGACGGTATTTCCAATATTGGGGCTGAAGTGAGCCGCTTCTTCAACTCCATGAAACTACGCCTGCAATCGGAGGACCATTCATATGGCACTCCTTTTTTTGTAAGCCTTGTCAATGGTGCTGCAATTTTAGAAAAATCTTGGATAAACCGTCTATAATACCTGGCCATTCCAAGAAAACTCCGGATTTCTGACATTGTTTTTAGCTCATCCCATTTCATAACAGCCTCCACCTTTGCTGGATCTACAGCAACACCCTCACCTGAGATAATATGTCCCAGAAATTGAATTTCCTTAAACCAAAACTCACATTTACTATACTTTGCATAAAGGTGATGCTCCCTCAATGTTTGCAATATAATTCTTAAATGATTTACATGCTCTTCTTCTGAGGCTGAATATACCAAAATATCATCAATGAACACTACAATGAACTGATCTAAATAAGGATGGAAGATCTGATTCATTAAGTTCATAAATGTCGCCGGTGCATTGGTTAGCCCAAATGGCATAACCACAAACTCATAATGCCCATACCTTGTTCTAAATGCCGTCTTGTCTATGTCCTTGTTGAACCCGGAAAATATCGGGGTTTGGACAAGGACCCGGGAATAAACCCTGGCCTCCCCGCTCGAACACCTGAGGCAAACAGGTTCGAGTCTTCACGTTAACCCGGAGCGATCCGGAGGCGTAGCGTTCTAAAGGTCCGTCGACGGCAAAAAGTACGTACCCTGGACAGTCGAAACTCGGTGTCCGGACCGGCGTTCGAGGTTGCGCACAACTCCGATGAGTCCGGGAAAGCTAAATGCACGTGTCCTCCGAAAACGGAGTCAAACGCACGCGGAACGGACGAAAACGCACGTCGGATGCACGCTGGATACACGGCGGCGCGCGTGCGTATGAGCCCTGCACGTGCCAAGGACAGACCAACGCAAAATCCCAGAGCTCTGCTGTGAAGAGGCAGTGAGAAAATGCTCCAAAGGATGGGAGGCCCACCCTTTTTATAGGCGGGCCAGGGAGGTAAGGCGGCCAGAAGGGGCCACCCGCGCCGGACCAGCGCGGGGGACCCCCGCCGGACCGGTGCGGGGGCCGACCCCCGCCGGACCAATGCGGGGGCCAACCCCCGCCGAACCGGCGCGGGGGGGACCCCCGCCGGACCAGTGCGGGGGGGCCAAACCCCGCCGAACCAGTGCGGGGGTAACCCCCGCCGGACCGGTCCGCGGGGGTCACCCCCGCCGAACTGGTGCGGGGGGCAACCCCCGCCGGACCGGCCCGCGGAGGTTACCCCCACCGGACTGGGCGCGGGTTCCACCCGCGCCGGACCAGCGGGTGCCACCCGCACCGGACCGGCGCAGGGTGGGCCCCCTTGGTCCGGCGCCCCTGCGCGGCCCCTGGTCTGGCGCCCGTGCGCGCCTCTTTGGGCCGCTGGTCCGGCGCCCCTGCACGGCCCATGGTCCAGCGCACCTTGCCCCTCGATCTTGGCGCCTTGTTGGTCTGGCGGGACTCCGCTCTCGGCCCAACACCCGAGGAAGAAGCGACCTCACCCCTGCCGGACCTCACCCCCGCCGGGCCGTGTACCCCCGCCGGGCCACCCTTCAGCTCCTCCTATAAATAGAGGGGCAGCCCTCCATTTGAAACAGGCTGAAACCCCCCGGGAAGGTCCAGAGAAGCCTTCGCTCCCTCCCGCCTGCGAGAGCTCCCACTCTTTGGGCCAGCGGCCTCCCGTTCGTCCGGTGTCTGCGGAGGATTCGTTCAGGGGTTCCCCCCGGACAGTCCTCTTGTTTGTCTGAAGTGTTTCGCCTTCGCCGGAACGCCGCAGGTTAATACATGAGACTCGGCATGTGATGGTTCGTGCATAAGTCCTCCAGTGTCACGAAATGACACATGTTGAGGCAAGTCATGCCAGTTTGTCCGATGGAGGCATAAACGCCCCGTCGTCAACACAAACGACCCATTACAATTTGTAAACGCCAGACGGAGGCATAAACACCCCGTCGCGTGCGTAAATGAAATGATGTGGTATGTAAGCATCCGATGGAGGCATAAACACCCCGTCGTCGATGCGAATGTCATCATTACAATTTGTAAATGCCCAACGGAGGCACAAACACCCCGTTGCGAGCATAAATGTAAATGGCACAAATGCCCTTGAATAAATTGTGGAGATTTCTTCGTCATCTATTTCTTTTAAATTTTGGCATATGGTCTTTTAATAAACATTACGCATCGAAGGCATTCAAGTGTTATACTCGATGTAAATGAAACACCGACTTCGGTCGGTGGGGAACGGTCCAGTACACGACCACCCCAATCGCCCTAAAAATACGAGCGCACGCGGAAAAAATGAAATGAAATATTCGAGGATGCCGGGTCTTTACCCGGTACCCCTCGCAAAATAAATCTTTGTCTGTTTCTTGTAAACAGTCTGTCACGCCCGCAGAAAAAACAAAAATATATATATATATATAAAAGCCTCCGAGGCGAAAGTGTCGGTAGACCGTCAAGAAAATTCCGCGTTCCAACAATCTGGCACGCTCGGTGGGACTATTCCTGCCTTCCCTGCATGCGTAAAAAGATCTTATGCCGAGAAAGGATATAAGATGACTGATTTCCACACCGCAGGTACAAGGAGCAAACGTCGGCATCAAACGCCCGTCCCCGCCTCAACTCAAGTCAAGTCAATGGCCGCCGTCACTTACGGTCCTCTGGTCGTCGCCTGCCACGCGAAATGTGGCTATTTGACTACGCCGATCGTGTTCGGCGACTTCCCTGCAGTGGTGGGATCCCCCTACTTCCTAGGGGTGGTCCCAGCCGTCCAAGCTACTCCAAAGGCGGCGCCCAAAGCTACTGCAACCCGGGGCACCAAACCCCGTTCAAGTCAAGGCCGAGTTTACTCGGTAAACATAATCTCTTGCGTCGCGGTCCCTAGAAAACGGGGACAGCGCCAGGGACGCAGGGGCAGCAAGCCCCGCGCAGTTGTCTCCAACTCCGGCAAAACCGTACTCGTAGGAGACATCCGCGTCAGGCTCGATGGAGGCGAGCCAATATTGCCCCGGGACAGAAGCGTCCCCATGGTGGCAACCTCCAACAAATTCGCTCCCCTCCAAGGGATGCGCCAAGAAAAGCGGGACTCCCCAAAAGGAGCCCGACAGGGGCAGGCATCAAGCTCAGCACCCCAACAGCCTCGCAAAATGAGGCAAATGTGGGTGACCAAGCAGGAAGCCCGCCAAATTAAGCAAGCTAGAGCGAACCAACCCGCTGAAGGTCCCGAGAAGGCAATGCCTGAGCGAGAAAAAGCACAGGACCCCGAACCTCCTCGTCCTCGCGGACAGAAAAGGAGGGGCGTCTATCGGAAGCCCAACTTCGTCTCCACCCAAGCAGAACCTGCTGAAGGAGGAGACGCGGGGCACACCGAAACTTTTGTACCAAGGGTCTCGGTCTTCGAAAGACTGAGCGCCTCAGTCATCAGCAGACTTGGGGCAGCACTTCGCCCAAGCACTCAGAAGCCCAAGAAGCGGAGGGTGCAGCGGACGTCTGAAGAGGGCGGAGGCATGAAAATCTTCACCTGCTACGCTTCTGGGAGGGAAGCGACTGGGCCATCTGGCGTCCCCACTGGAGTGCTCAAGATAGATGAACCCGGCCAGGAAGACGAAGCTATCTTCTAGTATACTCGGAATCCTGCCAGAAGACCTCTCTAAGGTCAACAAGGCAATCAAGCCGGACCCTCGAACCAGGGGCAAACTCTTGAACTTCCGCTCAAGCGCGAACAAAGACCCCTTCCGGGCCAAGTCCAGCGAGACCTCGAAGGAGGGGAAGAAGACGAAGTCGCAAGTCTCCATCTCGGGGACCAACAACTTCCGACGGATGGGGAATAAGTCGAAGTCTTCCTTATGACGCCAACTAGAGCCGCCTTCCAAGCAATGACGGACGACGCCAAGTATGATTTCATACAGCATTGGTAGGCTGAAATGGCCAATCTCCTGACGGAGCGAGGGCAACCCGCTGGGGCAAACGCGCCACGCCGCCAAGTGCCGACGGCAAACCAAAATGCTCGGAGAAGACATCAACAAGGCGATTTGTTCGATGTTAACCCGCAAGCAGCCGCGACCAATGATTACACCGTCGACCCGGTCCAGCAGCCACGCAGGGGCATAAACTCCCAAGCCTCCGCGGCTGAGGACATCGCGGCCCAGCGGCGAATGATCAAAAATATCGTGGACGACCGCTTCGCTCAACGAGGCAAGGGGACCGCCACTGTAGATCTATACAGTGTGTCATATCCCGTCCATCATCAATTCAAGAAGCTGCCACCGAACTGCCCCAAGGCGCCAAAGTTGCAGAAGTTCGACGGACAGGGCTCACCAAATGAGCACTTGGCCTACTATATAACGGCCATGGGAGAGTTGGCATTCGACGAATCCTATCTCCTACGTTCCTTCGCAACGTCTCTGACGGGTACCGCCTTCCAGTGGTACTCGAGGTTATGGCCCAATTCCATTGTCGACTGGGCCGACCTTCAAAAGAAATTCATCGACCGCTTCCAGACGGCCGAAAGAAAGGTGTCGCTTGCAGAGCTGTGCTCCCTCAAGCAAAGGAAAGGAGAAACGGCACTCGACTTCATCAAGCGGTGGCGTGACTTCAGCATGAGGTGCGACAATCCCCCGACGCAAGAAGATGTCATAACCATCTGTCGACGGGGCCTGGCGGCGCAAATAAGTGAAAAGTTGCTGGGAACAAATATCAAAGGCTTCGACCAGCTCAATTCGGTCGTGGCGGAGATCGAAATGTTCTTTGCCGACAATCCGGTGCAAGCTCCTTCGAAAAGCAAGCCGAGCAAGGAGCGTGCCGTTGGCAAAGAAGCCAATGCTGTGGACTTCGCCCCGCAAAGTAAGGGGAAGAGGATCGTAGCCTCTGGCGCTCCAAGCAAGAAGGCGGAAGAAAGACCGCCTCCAACTTCACTGCCACAGCGTATGAGCACGCCGTACTCTTTCAAAAAGGACCACACGAAGATGCTCTTCAAACTGTGCATGAAAAATGACCTGCTCAAGCTTCCGGGACTGAGAAGACCAAGTGAAGCAGATAGGGTGGATGAGCCGAATTATTGTCTCTATCACCGTATGCTGGGGCACCCCATCGAGGATTGCTACGTCTTCAAAAACGAAGTACAGAAGCTAATCCAGAGTCGCCTCATCACCATGCATGATCATTTAGTCGACCCCCCACAGCCCCATGCTTGGGATCAGTCAAATCAATCGGCCAATGTCATTCACGTCAGTACGGCGGCTCCTGAGCCAGAAGACCCCGAGGCAAATCCTTGGGACGACTTGGGCAACGCCCGTGTCGATCCGCCGCAGCCTCACATCCGCGAATGGACAAACCATTCAGCCGACGTTGTCACACATACAGTCAACGTCATCGACCCACCGGAAATCTATACACCGGTGTCATTCACCTTCCCGGACCCGGATATGACAGAAGTCGGCTCATCTGGCGAAGCCCCTACCTGGTGGTGCCCGGGAGGGCGAATTCCCCACCAAAGTCGCTTGGCGACTGGAAATAGTGGGGAGATCTTCGAAAAGCTCTTGCAGCGAGGTGTCGTGATGGCCCACACACCGCCACCGACATACACTGAAAGGGAGTTGAATCACCCCATGTACTGTCGATATCACGCCATGTTGCTGCACCCTACGGACAGGTGCCCTGATGTCCGGAATTGGATCGAGTCCTTTATCCAGAAGGGGAAGATCGACCCGGAAGGCAATTCCAGGGTCCTGATGAGAGCCAGGGAAGCGGCCCAGCGGGAATTCGAGGAAAGCAACTATATGCGCTTCAAGAACCTCAAACCCCCCGGAGCTGATGAACGCGGGTGGCTCATACCGCCGACGCGGTCCACCACCGACACTGAAGGTGCAAGCCTGGGGCAGCACTTCGGGAACATATCCCTAAAGGAGGAGCCCATCTCAATATATAATCAAGAGGATCCAGAAATGACGGGAGGCAACTCCTCTAACGAGGCCCCTGCTCTGTGGTATCCCGGATGGCGAACCTCCCGCCGAAACCCTTTTGCGACCGCAAAGACCGGGGAAATCTTCGAAAAACTCTTGCAGCAAGGCTGTGTGAAGGCACATAAGCCACCACCAACATACACAGAAAGGGAAATAAACCACCCCATGTATTGTAAATACCATGCCATGTTGCTGCATCCTACGGATATGTGTCTGATTGTCCGAGACTGGGTCAAATCCCTCATCCAGAAGGGAAAGATCGACTCGGAAGGCAATCCAATAATCCAGTCCAAGGTTAATGGAGCCCCGCAGCAACCTCCTCGGCCAAGGAAGGGGTCTCGACAACATCAAGTCTCCCCTCCCCGAGAACAAACTCCCGAAGATAGGAGTAGGGGGCGGCGCTTCGAAAATTCGCCTCCGCAAATACTCAAGTGGCAAGATAAAGACCGCAGGGGCAAGAAGTCAGTGACGGAGCCAGCCGCCCAAGAAACAAGCCCCTACTGGGCTGAGTTCCAAGAATTGCCGCCCGAGATAATCGAGCAGGCAATCGATTCTACTTTCCAGCACCAGCAAGATGAAGCTGGCTGGACCACCGTGGCCTCCAGAGTGCGCCTCCCACTGGCGTTCCCTAAAAGGTGAGGGTCACACAGCCGCTCCGACCGAGAGGACGCCTCTTGGGCAGCCAAACCAACAAAGGAGCTCACGCCGCTTGAAATGGCGCGGGCGCTGAAACAAGAGAAGAACAGGCAAAAGAACGTGAAAAGACGCCTGAAAGAGCGAGCCGAGCAAGCAGCGGCCATGGTGGGGCGGTGGAGCTGACTTCGCTCCAGAAGCTACAAAAGCTCATTGGAGAATTGGAGGAGTATATCCCCTCCAAGCCCACCTGGGGAGTCCCTTTGGACAGATACATCCCGTGGGAAGAAATGGAGTGCAAAACAAGGCTCAAAAGCTGGCTTCACCAAATGCTACAAAGGGCTCAAGAGGGCGAGAGGCTGCCCATGCCCGAAGAGCTGGCCATCTTCTATAAGGAAGATGAAATTACTATCGAGAAGCTGGAAGAAATGCTGAAGGACTTCTCGTGCAACATGGTGTCAATACCACCGCTTGCAAGCTTGCAGTCGCCGGCTGACACGCCCCCTGTGGCAACATATCGGCACCGCAACCAAGGCAGAGGAAAGGGCCACGGACGAGGGAAGAAGCTCGCCCTGTCACTCGGCGAAAAGCCCAGCCTGCCCGACCTCAGCAAAACTATCATCTTCCGCGATGAAGAACCACAGCCTATCCCTGAAGTGGAGGTACGGGTGAACTCCTTCGTCTTCAACCCGTCTGACGAGGAAAAAGAAGAGCAGGAGGAGATCATAAGTGAACTCCCTTTCCGGAAGGCCGCCAAGCCAGCCGACCGATCCGCTCAATCCAAGAGCGGCCAAGATGAAAGTCTCGCCCCGGAAGAGGGTCTCCTGACCCCTTTGTTCGAAGAACAGTCAAAGGAACCAGGGGCAAGGCGAACTAACCAATTCGGGCAGCCGATAAAACCTTTGGCGGACATGGTACCACCATTGGAGTAACTCCGTGCCCGGGCTGACCGCAAAATCAAACAGCACATGAAGCGGTTCCCGACTAACGTCACCATATGGGACGCTATTGCCTGGAGCAAAGAGTTGAGAGCGGCTCTTATCAAAATATTGCAAGAGCCCGAGGTCTACGAAGCTGATGTGACCGAACTCCAAGCTCAAGCCCTGGAAGCGCTGGCGGCAGAGGTGACATTCTCCGATAAGGATATGTTGTTGCCTACGCTGTACCATAATCGCCCGTTGTACATGCAAGGAAAAGTCAACGGGCACAAGCTCAACCGAATCTTGGTTGACCCTGGGGCATCGATCAATATCATGCCCCTGAAGACTTTCAAGTCTTTGTACCTCACACCCTATTTGCAAAGGGTAAATGATGTCAGAATCGCAGGGTTCAACCAGAACACTGAAAACGCTTTGGGAAAGGTGGAGGTACAGCTGACCATGGATGACCTCGCCACCAAGGTCGTGTTCTACATCATAAATGCGAATACGTCCTACAAGGCTCTCCTGGGAAGACCCTGGTTGCATGAAAATCGGGTTATCCCTTCGACTCTCCACCAATGCATAAAACATGTCAAGGAAGGAGAGCAGCATACAGTCTTCGCCGACCGGGCCCCTTTTCGCCCAAATGAATGTAATCTGGCGGATGCCCAGCTATACTTCGGCGAGCCTTCCGGCAGGTCAACAGTCGCATCAAAAGGCAAGGAAAAGCAAAATGCCGATGCGGATCAAGCAAGCCAAGATCGGGACGAGGAGGAGCTCTTCACGGTCAACAAAGACCTCCTTGAGGCTCACCGACTCGGCTGCCTCGTCGAATCTACCGAGTTAGGGCCCAGTTGCCCAGAAAGGCGCGAAATCAACTATGAAGCAAATGTCATCGGCGGGGTCATCAATCGAAGCATCTCCTTGTCACCGGCATATATGCAGCTGCCCTTCCATAGGGAGGAGCAATGGGTGGAACGACTAAAGACGTTCATTGTCACTCATTATAGAAATGATAGTCTCAAGAAAGGTGAGACACCGAAGCCGATC
Source organism: Colocasia esculenta (assembly GCA_014218235.1). NCBI lineage: Eukaryota > Viridiplantae > Streptophyta > Magnoliopsida > Alismatales > Araceae > Colocasia > Colocasia esculenta. Next base: position 31,724,616 of record CM024759.1, read on the forward strand.
ATCTTCTACAAAGGGGATCCACTCCCGCATGGGCCCCTCGAAGACGACTTCGGTTGGAGTCCAACGGCTCAAGTCGCCCTTGAGCCCGTCCAAGAAATGGACGACATGCCGAGCACATCAAAAAATTGTGCCAAATGCAAGATCCCTCTCGGCGGGAATACTTCCACCAGCTGTGGTACCCGAAGCAACTCCGAGGGCAACCCCCCTACTGTGCAAAAGACACTCGGGGGCTGGGCTACGCCCAGGGAACGGACTTCGAGGCCTAATAAGGGGTGTAAACGAGCCGAGTCGAGCCGAGTAGTATGCTGCTCAAACTCTGTTCGTTAATTTTTAATCGAGTTCGAGTCGAGCTCGAGTTATATCGAGTATTGAAAATGCCTGTTCAAACTCGGCTCGTTTAAATACTCTCGAGCTCGAGTCCTTAACGAGTATTTTAACGAGCTTAATTGAATTTGCGAGTTCGTATATATAAGTAAGTTCAATCCAATCTACAAGTAAAAAATTGATCGTTCATAAGACCTAAATTTATCTTATTTCAAACTCATATCTCAATAGTTTTGATAAGTTACTTAATTTAACTATTTTAATATAATGTTTGAAATATATTCATAATTTGTTACAAGCAATATGAGATTAATAGATAGACACCGCAAGGGAGGGGGTTGGTGTGCGACAAGGTAGGGGCGGTGCTGTAACTCCCCTTCGCACATCGCCTAGAGCCCCCTTTTTGCACCGTCGGTGACGGTACTGCAGCCGCCGAGAGCACCAACTGCCATTGACGGATGGTCCACAGTGGTCGCCTGAGATGCCAGTGGCCGACAACGCACCCCTCGGTCCCACCAAGGGGCCACCCTACTGCGCAAGTCGGTCTCGAGAAGAAGAAGATACTTGATATGCTGGGGGACCTTGCAACACTAAATTTTATGTTCATGCCCCTATTTACATGATCTGTGTATATACCCTCATTTGCATAATTTGTGTATATACACTGTGGATTGAGTCTATGACATTTAAGCCCTCAAAAATATTTTATATTGTAATAATAACTGTATAAAATAAATCGAGCTTTTTTTCTTGTTCAAGCTCGGCTCGTTAATTAAATAAACGAGCCGGGCTGAGCTTTTATCGAGTCGAGTTTCGAACTACTCGTCGAACGTATCGGCTCGTTTACACCCCTCTATTATGAGGTGAACACCGTTGGGCTAGTCCCCCTATCCGATCACTGCTCTTCCAGTGAACAACCTCCTACATCCTCAACGAAGCAGCAGGAGGGAGAAGCCATGCCTGTCCTCTCAGGTGGAACATCGTGCCAAGAAACCCCTCAAAACGAGGAGTATAATTTCTGGCCGATCATCGAGGAAGGCTTTAAATATTACGATGTTCATGTTGCCGACTCCGATGAAGAAAAAGATTTCATCGACCTGCAACCGATGCCCCGCGAACTTGAAGACAGCGGGTAAGCTACCGTGGACGAGCTGGTAGAGCTCAACCTCGGGGGACTAGGAGAACCCCGACCCATCTTCATCAGCGCTCTCCTCGATGAGGAGCAAAGACAGTCATATCGGCAACTCTTGCTAGAATTCAAAGACTGTTTCGCGTGGACATACAAAGAAATGCCAGGCCTAGACCCCTTTGTGGCTGAACATGAGTTGTCCATACTCCCCACAGCGAAGCCGGTCAAATAGGCCCAAAGGCATATGCGCCACGAGTTGGAGCTGAAAGTAAATGTCGAGGTGGACAAACTCCTCAAAGTTGACTTCACCGAGCCCTGCATCTACCCAACTTGGCTGGCCAACATAGTGCCGGTGAAGAAAAAGAATGGCCAAGTCCGGATCTGCATTGACTACAGGGACTTGAATAAAGTCTGCCCAAAGGATGACTTCCCGGTCCCGATCACAGAAACGATGATTGATATGACCATCAGGCATGAAGCACTATCCTTCATGGACAGATTGTCAGGCTACAATCAAATCCGTATGGCTCCCAAAGATAAGGGCCACACTGCCTTTAGGTCCCCCAAAGGGATCTACAATTACAAAAGAATGCCCTTCGGCCTGAAGAATGCCGGGGCCACCTACCAACGGGCCATGACCAAGATTTTTGGCGAAATGCTCCACAGCTTGGTCGAGTGCTACGTTGATGATTTGATCGTCAAGACCAGGAGGCGAGAAGACCACCTGGGCAATTTACGCCAGGTCTTCGAAAGGCTTCGCCAGCATCAACTAAAGATGAACTCGATGAAGTGCGCCTTCAGCGTTTCGAGTGGCAAATTCCTCAGCTTCATCGTCAAATATCGCGGGATAGAAATTGATCCCGTCAAAATCAAAGCCATCAGGGAGCTACCGCCGCCGAAAACCTTGACGGAGCTAAAATCACTCCAAGGAAGGCTGGCCTACATAAGGCGGTTCATCTCCAACCTCACGGGCAGATGCGCCCCTTTTAGCAAGTTGATGAAGAAAGGAGCTCCATTCGTATGGGACCGAGAGTGCCAAGATACTTTTGAAGAAATCAAAGAGTATCTCCTCACTCCTCCCGTCTTGGGATCCCCGGTGAAAGGGAAGCTGCTCATCCTCTACGTCGCGGCCATGGAAACGTCGCTGGGAGCGCTCCTGGCACAAGTAAATAAGGAAGGCAAAGAACAACCGCTCTACTACCTCAGCAGAATGTTGGTGGGTCCGGAGCACCGATATTCCCCAGTGGAGAAAGTGTGCCTGGCATTGATATTCGCCGTCAAGAAATTACGGCACTATCTGCTAGCCCATCAAGTCAGCCTCATCTCGAGGATAGACCCGCTAAAAGCGCTCCTCACCCAACCCGTGTTGTCGGGGAGGATGGGAAAATGGGCCCTTCTCCTCATGGAGTTTGATATTACCTTCGTCCCGAGAAAAGCAATCAAAGGGCAAGGTATGGCGGACTTCCTGGTGGCGCATCTGCTTCCGGCCGGTTCTCCCCTCGAGTTTAACCTTCCCGAGGAGGAAACCCTCTCCCCCCCCCCCCTCAGGGGAAGGGGACCCAACAAGAAGAAGTCCCCATTCAAGAAAGTGGAAATACTCTCGCCATAGAGTTACCACATTGGGAGCTCTACTTTGATGGCGCTTCCCGGGTGCTTAAGCAAACTGACGGCACCACAACTTATACCTTCGGAGCGGGCATCGTCCTGGTGACTCCGCAAGGAGGAATTCTGCACAACTCATGTGCACTCATGAAGCCAATGACCAACAATCAAGCCGAATATGAAGCGCTGATCGTGGGACTTCAATTGGCCGTTGAAATGGGCATTAAATGCATAAAAGTCTACGGAGACTCACAGTTGGTCATCCGTCAAGTGCTGGAGGATTACGATGTTCGGAAAAAAGAACTGATCCCCTATCATGCCAAAGTAATGAAGCTCCACGAGAGATTCTACTTGTTCGAAATCGGACATGTCCCCAGAGGGCAAAACTCTCAAGCGGATGCGCTAGCCAAATTGGCGTCTGCTCTAAAGCTCCCTCCTGAAGGAGAATTGGGCATAACCGTCCGACATAGGAGGCTGATGCCTAGTGTTCTTGAGGACGACTCCGACCTAGAAATCGCGGAGGTCAACGCCCTTGAAGAAAAAGCCAGCCTAGAAGAAGACTGGCGCCAACCGATCATCCAAATAAAGAATGGGTGGCTGCCCCCAGATCGAGCTGAAAGGGTCCAGCTGTTACGGCGGGCCATGTCCTATCAAATGATCAGGGACCAACTATACCGACTTGTCCATGAAAAAGACAAGTCTGTCTTCCTAAGATGTCTCTCCCCCAAAGAAGCCAAAGTCATTATGCACGAAGTCCACTCCGGACTGTGCGGGGCCCATCAGGCGGGAGACAAAATGAAAATCAACATCAAGCTAAAAGGCTTCTTCTTGCCAACCATGTATACGGATTACGTCCAATACGCTCGGGCGTGTCATCAATGCCAGGTCTTCAGTTCGGTGCCAAGAAAGTCGTCGAACGAATTACATCCAACTGCCCCCACATGGCCCTTTGCCGAATGGGGAATGGATGTCGTGGGACCATTCCCACCATCCTCTGGCGGCCACAAGTTCATTCTGGCAGCCACTGACTATTTCTCCCGATGGGCAGAAGCAATCCCTCTCCGGGAGGTGACCGGGATCGTTGTTGCCAAATTTGTCAAGCAACACCTGATCTACAGGTTCGGCACCCCTCATCGGATCGTATCAGACAATGGTACGCCCTTCAAAAATAAAACGATATATGCGTTGGCAACCAAATTCCATATAGACTGGAGGACGTCAACGGTCTACAACCCGCAAGCCAACGGTCTGACGGAAGCCTTCAACAAGACCCTTTGTAAGCTACTTGCCAAGATAGTCGGCAACCGCAAACGTGATTGGGGGGAGAAGATGCATGAAGCACTTTGGGCATACCGGACGGTCTACAAGACCCCCACGGGGTGTTCCCCCTTCTATTTAGTGTACGGAGCTGAAGCCATGCTTCCCATTGAAATTGAAATGTCGTCCTATAGGGTAGCCGTCCATACCGGTCTTCAGCCCAAGGAGCGATAAGAAATCGAAAGAAGGTTGGAGGAACTATCCGACCTAGAGGGCAAAAGGTTGGAAGCGTACAAACACCTCCAATCCTACCAAGCCCGCATGACCCGAGCCTACGACAAGTTAGTCAGGCCTCGCGCCTTCAAGAAAGGCGACCTCGTCATGGTCAAGCAAAGAGAGGTCATGACAGGCAAATCAAGTGGTAAACTCCCGCCAAATTGGCGCGGACCGTATGTGGTCACCGGAGTTTATGAAGGCGGAGGATATACGGTGGCAACACATACTGGCGACCGTCCCTTTCCACCACTAAATGGCAAGCATCTGAAAATATATTTTGCCCCTGAACATGAATTCCACGAGCAGCCGCCCTCTGATTCCCTCATGGCCGAATCAGGTTAGGGATGGGCATGTGTACCCGTGTCAAAAAAAAGGGGGGGGACTATAAATAGAGATGTCCCGACTGACTTGGTCACTCCCTAAAAGGAGTGCCCAAGAGCAAAAAAGCCTAAAGTCCGATTGGGGTGAAAACTCACAAGAGTGCCCCAAGCAAAAATGGATAACCCCTCAACGTGGAAACCCATAAAAGGCACGTTGGAAAAAAAAGCCAAAGAGGGCCAGACTGGGTGAAAACCCGAAAGGGCGCCAGGCTTGGTAAAAAAAAAAAGGGAGAAAGAAAGAAAAAAAAAAAAAAAAAAAAAGGAAAGAAAAATTCCCTTCTTTATGAATTATGTTCTCCTTCTTGGTCAACAAACCATCGCGGTCGACCGAGTCAAACCTTAGCCAATAAACCCCAAATAGGTCGGCTAAGCAATGCCCCTCAGCCAGTAAACCTCCATGGTAGGTGTGTCGTCTTTGGCCAACTAATCATAATGGTGGGCTAAAACCAAACGGCAGATCCCTTAGCCAAGGTTCCGCAACCTCGCTTCGGATTCCAAGCTCCACAAAAAAAAAGAGAGATGGACTAAAAATAGAGATGTCCCGGCGGACTTGGCCGCTCCCCAAAAGGAGTGTCCAAGGGTAAAAATGTCTAAAATCCAGCTGAGGTGAAAACCCGAAAGGGCGCCTCAGGCAAAAAATGGATAACCACTCAACGTGAAAACTCGAAAGGGCGCGTTGGAAAAAACTAGAGGGGGCTGACTTCTGTGAAAACCCGAAAGGGCGCAGGAGTCAATAATGTGAAAAAAAAAATCAAAATTAAATCATTACTTATCGAGGCATGTTTCGCGCAGCCAGCAAACAAAATGCTAGGCTGGGCCCCTATTCTGCTTAGTAGGTAAACCGAAATGGTAGATCAAGCCATCTCTCTTTAGCCAACAAACCCCTGTGGTCGGTCAAACCTAAACCCTTTAGCCAGCAAACCCCAAGAAGGTAGGCTATCCCCTTTGACCAACAAACCTCTGTGGTCGGTCAAACCTAAACCCTTTAGCCAGCAAACCCCAAGAAGGTAGGCTATCCCCTTTGACCAACAAACCTCCGTGATCGGTCAAACCTAAACTTTAGCCAGCAAACCCCAAGAAGGTAGGCTATCCCCTTTGACCAACAAACCTCCGTGGTCGGTCAAACCTAAACTTTAGCCAGCAAACCCCAAGAAGGTAGGCTATCCCCTTTGACCAACAAACCTCCGTGGTCGATCAAACCTAAACCTTAGCCAGCAAACCCCAAGAAGGTAGGCTATCCCCTTTGACCAACAAACCTCCGTGGTCGGTCAAACCTAAACCTTAGCCAGCAAACCCCAAGAAGGTAGGCTATCCCCTTTGACTAACAAACCTCCGTGGTCGGTCAAACCTAAACCCTTTAGACAGCAAACCCCAAGAAGGTAGGCTATCCCCTTTGACCAACAAACCTCTGTGGTCAGTCAAACCTAAACCTTAGCCAGCAAACCCCAAGAAGGTAGACTATCCCCTTTGAACAACAAACCTCTGTGGTCGGTCAAAACCCTTTGACCAACAAACCCCTGTGGTCGATCAAACCTAAACCCTTTAGCCAGCAAACCCCAAGAAGGTAGGCTATCCCCTTTGACCAACAAACCTCCGTGGTCAGTAAAACCTAAGCCCTTTAGCCAGCAAACCACAAGAAGGTAGGCTATCCCCTTTGACCAACAAACCTCCGTGGTCGGTCAAACCTAAACTTTAGCTAGCAAACCCCAAGAAGGTAGGCTATCCCCTTTGACCAACAAACCTCCGTGGTCGGTCAAACCTAAACCTTAGCCAGGAAATCCCCTTTGACCAACAAACCTCCATGGTCGGTCAAACCTAAACCTTAGCCAGCAAACCCCAAGAAGGTAGGCTATCCCCTTTGACCAACAAACCTCTGTGGTCAGTCAAACCTAAACCCTTTAGCCAGCAAACCCCAAGAAGGTAGGCTATCCCCTTTGACCAACAAACCTCTGTGGTCGGTCAAATCTAAACCTTAGCCAGCAAACCCCAAGAAGGTAGGCTATCTCCTTTGACCAACAAACCTCCGTGGCCGGTCAAAACCCTTTAGCCAATAAACCTCAGAACGGTAGGCTAACCCTATACCCCCTTTAGCCAACAAACCAAAGTGGTAGGCTAACCGAAATTTCCTTAGCCAGCAAACCGCAATGGTAGGCTAAGTCCAAGTGGCAGATCCCATGATTAATTGCCCCAGGCCCCGGGCCCTAAAATAAAAAAAAAATAAAAATAAAAATAAAAAGGGACTAAAAATAGAGATGTCCCGGCGGACTTGATCATTCCCTAAAAGGGGATGGAATGCAATGAAACCAACCCCTCTGAGGGGAAGGAAGTGTCGTTCGAGCTAACGGGTCACACCCGTCGAACGATTTGAAACATGTAGCGGTTGTTGAGCCAAGCCCAAAGAGGCCAGCCTCGACGACGAACCCTTGCATCGGATCTTGAAGAATACCACAAATGCAGCAAAACTCAAGAGCAGTATGCCAAATGAAATCCTGAGAAAAGCCAAGAAGGCAAGTCTCGAGAACAAAGTCGCTGAACAAAGCCAAAATAAAATAGGCCAGCCTCAGCGACAAAAGCTTGCATCAGATCTTAGGGAATGCCAGAAATGCAAGATTCAAGGAGCGGATGCCAAGCGGAAGTCTGAGAAAAGCCAATTAGGCAAATCTCGGAAAGGGAAAATATCAAATTAGGGCAAGAAGCAAAGCCAGAAAAGGCAAACCTTGTCGACTAAATATCAAGCCGGGTCGCTGGACAAAGCCTCAAAAGGGCCAGCCCCAGCACCCGAAATGTTGCACCAGATCTGGAAGAATGCCAGAAATGCAAAGTCCAAAAAGAAAAGGACACCGCTCAAACTCACCGGTCCAAGAAACCGAGGAAACGGTGGGATAAATCAAGCCGAGAAAGACGGCGACAAGGAGGAAATACTGCACAAGGAGACGTGGATACTAAAGAAAAGTGCACTCAACAGCTTGAACTCTGTCATTCCTCCAAAATATATGGGAGCCCGAGACAAGCCCTCGAGGTAGCCGGTAAAGTATGCACATCGGCTCAAAACAAACAAAAAAAGGAGAGAGGGCTCAAGCGTGAAGTCCGCCCCTCAAGGAGCACTGAGCGCCCTGCCCTCTAATCTCGCCAGGGCGGCCTCGCAATCCACAAGCTCAGACTGAACACCGGAGTGGTCCCGCTCCAAAGCAGTTGTCTCTGCCTTGGCTGCAGACATCCCCTGGTCCAGAGCCGCAACCGACAACTCACAGGTGGTGATACGTCGCTGGATCTCCTCCTCCTTCTCCCGAAGCTTCATCAACTCTTCAAGGAAGCCTGCTCGCCCGGTCACTAGAGTCTGGGTGTGCTCCCAGGAGGCAGCCATCCGCAAGTCAAGGGTAGTGGCCTCTTCCTTCAGTTGGGAGATCCTGTCGCGCAGCTCCTGTATCCTTAGACGAGCAGCCGCTTCCCGGTGCCTCTGCCTCACCTCGCCCCAAAGCACATCCACAGCGGCCATCCATGGGTCTCTGGGACAGCCCATCAAGTGATAGGCGAGGGTACTCCTCCGCAGGACGTCCCTCACGGCTTCGACGGACGAGGGGCTGCTCTCCTCCGTGACAGCCCGTGCAAACGCCATAAAAAGGCTAAGCATTCCTTCAACCCCGCACACCTAACCTTCCTGTGGAGCGTTGGGCCAAAAGATGTCATGCTCCGGAAACGCATCGGGTCCTTCAAGCGGCACCTCGCTCGAAGACGGGGGAAGTAAGCTACCACCGATAGCTGCCAGAAGCGGGTAAAAGGTCAGCTCAAGGCAAAAATGACGCAACCACAGAAACTAAGGGGGAACAGGGGTCGGAGAGTATAAAGGCTCGAGACCCAGGTCACTGACCCTGCGCGTCAGGTGGCAAAGAAACGCCATCGCCGCCTTCTGTAGCGGGCACTGCCCCTACGGATTCCCCGACTGCCACAAGCGAGTGCCCCTCGACCAAGGCGCCGGACGATCCGCCTGCCCCAAGAACAAACAAACAACAGGAGAGAGTAGCAGGGTCAAATAAAGAGAAGATGGCCGCAATACCCGAAGGCACGGGGAGCACAAAAGCAACGGCACCCCCATACCTAAAATACATAGTGGGAGCTCGCTGGTCCCTGGAAGGAACAGAGCGGGCGCAATCCGATGAGGAGCGTCCTCTGCACCGCCTGCGGCCGCGGTAGGAGGAAGAGTGGTCCCTGAAGGACTCGTCTCCATCATCTCCACTACAATCTCGGCGCCATCTATAAAACGGATGAGCACAAATATTAAGAGGGATATTCCCCCTCGCCCCGGCGAGTGTCGTAACGAATAAACAAAAGAATTTGCTTTCCACAGCAAAAATCCATACCATCGCCCTCTCCGAATGTCCCCTGGTGGACTTCACCCTCCTCTTGCGGGGACACAGCGGGAAGTACAGCCGAAGTAGTAACCGCCACTGAAAAGAAGAGACAAGATCGTTCACTACAAAAAAATAGTGCAGCGGCAAAACAAGAAGGCGGGAAAGCACTTACTGACGCTGTGAAGTGCCTGCGGCCAGGCCCCTTCCTCGAGCATATCGAGGGCAAAATCCGAAAAGCCGGGCAGTTCCGTCCCTGGCTCAGATGTCAGCAAGGCGTGGAGCTCCTGAAAGGAAGGTGTCGGCACATCCGGATACGCCATGCCCTCACCTGCGGCGGCCTCCACCGGCACATATCCTGGAAAATAAGACGAAGGGCATAAATAGTTAAATCCCCAGCAACGACAGCAAGGTCGGGTAATGATGCTGAAAGGGCAGACATTTATCCCACCTTGCTCAGTGAGAGACGCTTGTGGAAGTCCCGTCGCGTCTGGAGATGGCGTCCCATCAAACGTGGGATTGTAATCATCATCAGCCGGGGGGATGACATCTTCGCGCGGGGTTGCCCCAACCGTACCCTCGCTTCCCGGGGTCTGCGAAACTGCAAAAAAAAAAAAGCGGATAAGAGGAAACACCCCCGTTAAAAAGAAAGGGGAAAGGGTAACGCAATACCCAGAATAGTGAGCAAGGAAACCAAGCTCACCTGCCCCAACCGACGAGGAAGGGTCGGGGGTTCTCCCCCGAGCGGCCGGTTGCGAAGGACCCGCTTCCCTGCTCGCGCGTCGTTTCCGACCCTGGGAGGCATCTCGCTTCGGCATCTCCGTTCGAGGAATGAAGCTCTCTGTTCAAGCCAAAAGCAAGAGCCCAATCAGTACGACAGCGGCGAGGAAAGAATAAAGCCAACGTTAAATCAAATACATCTGAAAGAAATTGCATACCGGGCGGAGCCTGAGAGAAGGTAGGCGGAAGCACCACTTGGCTAAAAGAAATTTTCACGGCCTTCCCCGCTTCAGCTACGGCATCCCAGAAATGCCGCAAAGTGGTGCCGCTATCGATCCAACTAATGAATTCTATCGAGCCAACGCGAGCTATAGAATGGCGGATATGTCGTTCCCAATCTCGCGACAAGTCGGGCAGAACGGGATTAGAAAGCGCCGCGTCCAGTGGATATCCGCAGTCCAGCAAGAAGTGACGCGACCAGAAGTAGACGAGTGGCGGTTCGCCTCTGCCCCCAGAAGCCATCAAGCTGCTTTCAGAACACGTCAGGGGTTTCAAAACCCCTACATAGGCCTTCCGGTCGACTGGCCCAGAGACCTGCGCCCTTGCTTGGCGACGACTCAGGGTGGAAACCCTCCCGACGAACTCCGGAAACTCGCGCTCGAGAAACTCCGATGTGATCACGGGGACTTGAACGTCCACCTGGGACAAGTATGTGCCCTCGGCTGCCTTAATCCAGTCAGCGCGCTCTCGGAATGCTTGATTGTGTCGCAACCACCACCAGGGATAGAAAATATCCACAAACCCTGCTCCCTGCTGCTCGGGCATGAAACACTTCGGTGAAGGGTCGTGCCTGATAAAATAACACCACCAGTTGGAAGCTACTAGGTGCCGGTCCAGGCCTTTATACGACCTGGCGGCCAATGCAAAGTCCGCGTCCGGTGGTACGGCCTGGTCGTATCCGAAATTTCGGGCAAACCGACAAGGAAAGTATGGCTCCAGAAACAAACTGTTGCCCTTGCGGAAAAGAAGAACACTGGGGCGTATGCTGCAGAGCCAATCTTTGCGAATAAACGCGTTGGAGGTGGTGCTGTAGGGGAGGAGATAGACCCGTCCCTCTCTGCTACCCTCGGACCACGACCGGAACCTGCGCGAGCAATGCGCGAAATCCAACCCTTGTTGCCCCGTGGTTGGTACAAAAGAAAGCCGTCGCCGAGCCCCCATCAACTGTGACGGAGAGTCCTGGTCTGGCCGGTTCTGGAACATGAGCAGGAGTGGTGCCAACGGGTCTTCAATACTTACGGTCTGGCATAGTTCGGGCAACAAAAGACCGGCCCAGGCACTCAAATAATGTGTGCCTAACATCACGCTCTTGTCCCGAGGAGAGGGGTGAGCAGTCAAATCCCCCAGGCCGTGGAAAATGTTGGCCAAAGATGCCGGAGCCAAAGCCAATCGCACCCCGTCTGCCAGAAGGCACGCCGGGTAAATGAGCTCCGGCCTGATTAAGCCCTCCTCCCCGAATGGGACAATAAATGTCCCCAACTAGTAAACCAGGTATGCCGCCAAATGAGTTCCGCTGGAAAGCTGCCTCGGATTCCAACCGCTATCCCGGGGCGCGCGAAGATACTTGGCGTCATCCTTGAAATGCACAGACAGCTTCTTGTACTCACTTGGTTCAAGAACGTCTGAGGCAAACCCGTTGTGGAAGCAGAACGGGCCGTTGTAAAAGAAGCGGATCCAGACGTCACAAACCACCCTTACTGTCCCTTTTGAAGCACGGGGACACTGCTCTTTACTGCATCTGACTAAATCCCGCCAGACTTTCGTCAAATACCGAAAGCTGTAGGACATAATGTAAGACCCGCTCCCGGAAGACTGGTCGCGATGAAGGTCGTCTACGCATACCTCCTCGTAGAACTCGCCAGAAATGGGAAGACCGGAGATTCTGTGGAGGGCCCACAAGTCAAGATAGGTCTCCCCCTATGTCGTGCCGAAGGTATTGAACCTCCGGTTAAACCTCTCCGCCAAGGCCTGTAGAAGCCCAGAGTGGCAGGGATAACCGTGAAGAGCGGCGGCGACAGCGCGAAAAATGCCAACTCAGTCCAAGAGCTCTCCGTAGTGGTGCAGAATGCCCATCAGCCACTCTGTCGCGCCGAAGCGAAAACGGTGTGAGGAGACAACGGACCATCGCCCGTACCAGCTAGCGACTCCCCCACTCAGGACCCAGTCGAGAAAACAGGCCCGGTCATAGCCCTCCGAGACAAATTGGGCTCCAGACGGCAGCAGGGCGTGGCCGTCCAAAATAGCCCCAGTTTTGGGCTGTCCGTGCATCTCCCAAATACCTTGAGAAGATGACAGCTTCCCAACTGGGTGTGCCGGTCCTGAGCTGAAGAACCCCAGCTGGCCTACATCTGGAAAATGCACCTGTGCAGGGTAGCCACGGGGAAAACAAGGGTAATGGGAACCGCATGTCCCCATCATGACATCGCGACCGGACAGAATGGCCCGCTCCAACTGAACCCACTCGGCCGCCAGAAGCCCGGCGGGACCCCCCAGTTGACGGGGACGAAGTCCTGAACAAAAAAAAACAAGTGCTCATCCAAAGGGAAGTGCCTGGGATAGTCATCCCCCCTCGGGTAGCGATAAACCAGCTACGAGTGGTCTAGCCAGCTCACGTCCACCAAGCCTTCGGATAGTGAAGGCTCCTCCAGTGGGCCTCGAGCAGGTGTTCTGAGGCCCTCATCAGGACATGGCAGCCCCTCCCCTCCTATGGGGCGGGGAATGAAGGACGGCATCGGATCATCCGTCCGCCGGATGGTACCTGCCGGCGCATGCGACGCCTTGCTGCTCTCCCCGCGGTACTTCGTGCAGCGCGGCATCGTCAAACCCTGCCATACAAAAAGTTCAACCGTCAGGAACATAGACGTTGCAACAAGGCAAATAAACGCAAGTGCGGAAGAAGAAACGCATTTGGAATCGGCCACGGGATACCCGCCCTCGCCCTCGTCTCCGACGGATATCCCGTGGGGGGCATTTGTTGAACCCGGAAAATATCGGGGTTTGGACAAGCCCCGGGCCACAAATACGCCCGGAAAACGGCAAAGGACCCGGGAATAAACCCTGGCCTCCCCGCTCGAACACCTGAGGCAAACGGGTTCGAGTCTTCACGTTAACCCGGAGCGATCCGGAGGCGTGGCGTTCTAAAGGTCCATCGACGGCAAAAAGTACGTACCCCAGACAGTCGAAACTCGGTGTCCGGACCGGCGTTCGAGGTTGCGCACAACTCCGATGAGTCTGGAAAAGCCAAATGCACGTGTCCTCCGAAAACGGAGTCAAACGCATGCGGAACGGACGAAAATGCACGTCGGATGCACGCTGGATACACGGCGGCGCGCGTGCGTATGAGCCCTGCACGTGCCAAGGACAGACCAACGCAAAATCCCAGAGCTCTACTGTGAAGAGGCAGTGAGAAAATGCTCCAAAGGATGGGAGGCCCACCCTTTTATAGGCGGGTGTTGGGACAGAAAATATTTATATGTGTATATGTTGGATGCTTGTTAAGAGGAGTACCAATGCTCCCTTATATAGTGGTCCAACAAGCCAAGTAGGTGGCAGTCACATGTAGGCAACTAATCAGTTAGTTAGCCCGATGTAAGGAGGATGGCTACCTAACCGGGAGTTGGTAACTACCGGTAAAATGTTGACCTCACCTAACCGGTTTAACGGCCTGATTAGGGGGACAAGATGGTTATGATTAGGGTAACCCCAAGGTTACTTAAAGTCATAACTTAATTTAAGCTTCGTGTTAAAAGGCGTTCGAGCTATCAAGCGATGTTAAGCACCCCAAGTAAGTGGAGATGCCGAGGAGAATAAATCTCCGTATAAAATACGGCACGGAAAAATTCCGGCATCACAAGGTCTATAAGACCAAATGTGATGAGTAAATACAGGAACAAGTCCGCCACGAAGGCTTCAAAGACTTGCAATTCTCCGCCCAGGAAAGCTCCAAGAAGGCGTAAATTTTCAGAATGGCAAAATGGCAAGACCCCTTTGAAATGTTGAGGGGGAAGGCCTATTTATAGAAATTTCCCCCTCCCTTAAACCGATGAAGGCATCATCGGTTAGGGGATTTTTTCCCCCTAACCGATGAGGCTGTCATCGGTTAAGGGGACTTTTCCCCTTAACCGATGGAACTTCCATCGGTTAGAGGGGAACTCCCCTCTAACCGATGGAACTCCCATCGGTTAGGGGAGAAGGGTCCCCTAACCGATGGGACTGTCATCGGTTAGGGGAGATCCCCCTTCTAACCGATGAGGGTTCCATCGGTTAGAGGGGATCCCCCTTCTAACCGATGGAACCTCCATCGATTAGGGGGGATTCCCCTCTAACCGATGAAACTTCCATCGGTTAAGGGGATGCCCTTAACCGATGGAACTCCCATCGGTTAGAGGGGCCTTAACCCTCTAACCGATGGAAGTCCCATCGGTTAGAGGGAATTAACCCTCTAACCGATGGAACTCCCATCGGTTAGGGGTCCCCCATCCACCATTGTAAGGGGGGGGCCTTCCTCTATAAAAGGCACCCCCATCCCCTCAAAAAAAAAGGGAAGAGAGGAGAGGAGAAGAGAAGAAGGCCCCATTGCTGTCCCCCCCTTTCCTGAAATTCCAAGAAATAGAAAATCCCAAATTCTTCGTCTCATCCCCAATCTCCTTTCTGGTGGGTGAAGGTATCAAATCCAGGGATCATCCTCGTACGATATCTGCGAGCTTCATCGCCATAAGTCCGTAATAACGGCACCGGCCCACATGGGCTATAGGTTTTAAATACCGTCCACCTTTGGACACATGGTGTTTAAATACCTTTGTAAATTCGTGCTCTGAATGCTACGCATCCAGATGCATATACGCCACCTCCCATCGAGTTCTAAGTCTCTGGGATGGTGTGTTTGTGCTTATATGCATATGTTTCTTAGAGGAAACTCTGCCCAAGCGGAGATTCTGTCCGAGAACATATTCGTATATACACAAATTTGTGTTTTCATGGATATGTTTCTTAAAAGAAACTCTGCTCAGGTAGAGATTCTGCCTAAGAACATATCTATAAAACTCAAATTTGCTTATACATATATGTTTCTTGGAAGGAAACTCTGCCCATGTCAAAGTTCCTTTAAAAAATGTATTCATGTAACCATAAACTCGTTTTTATATGCATATGTTTCTTAGTGGAGACTCTGCCCAAGTGGAGATTCTGCTCAAGAACGTACTTGCATGTTCGCAAATTCACATTCATATGTATATGTTTTTTAAAGGAAGTTCTGCCGGGACAGAAATTCCTTTTCCAGAGGAAACTCTGGGGAGCTCCTGCCTCAGCGAGGAAATAGCTCGGAAGCATATCCATAAGGCAATGGGAATTTTGCGTTTATGCATATATGTTCTTTAGCAAGATTCCCATTTGAGTAGGATCTTTACTCAAAAGAAACATATTCATATAACTACGAATATATGCTTAAATGCGTATGTATTCTTTGGAAAACTCTGTCCAAGTAGAATTCTGTCAAAAAACACTATTGTATAACCATGAGATTTCAATTCATTGACAGAAACTCTGTTTAAACGGAGATTCCATTTAAGATGATATTGAAAAAAAAAAAAAAGGGGATGTGCAAATGCATGGAAGTACTGCCCAGGTTTTCAATACATATAAAACCCAAAAATAACCTGCGGGTGTATACCCATTCCAAACAAAGTTCAAATCATACAGTTCAAATCTCAAGCGGATTCATGAATATATACCCGTACCATTTTCAAAATCATATTTTACGTCCAAAGAAAATGGGCAGTCACACCATTTCATACTATTCAAAATGAAACAAATTCGAATATTTCTTAAAGGAATAAAGTGCATTTTCAACAGGAAGAAAAAAACATCATGTTAGGACTTTCTAAATTCTTTACACATATATGTTCTCATCCTTGCTATGAATGGTATTCGAGTTAAGACCGGTGCCAAATAACACCAAAGATTTTAACTTGATGTAAATGTAACATCGATTTCGATCGATGGAGACAGAGGTCCAGCACATGCTACTCCAATCATCTGATGAGTATAGATACGGGACTCAAGAAGTTCAGATAAATTACGGCGCACCCGTCCGTTTCCCGGACACCTTTCATTGTCTGTTTTACAGACACCCCATTCGTCCACTTCAAGGACGTCAAAACCTTTCCTCCGCATTGCGCGGACTCCTTTTTTGTTTTTTGTCTACCAGACAGATTGGCACGCCCCGCAAATACCAAAATTCGAAATATGTAAAATGAATGAATACCATGAACCAAAAATGAAATAAAAACAAACGCCACAAAATTGAGTCATAGAAAAATCCCGTGTCCACAATTGGCACGCCCGGTGGGACCTCTTCTCACCATTCATAGCAAAAGGATGAGGCATGTATGAGTATATTTACAAAAAAAAGGGGGTCCTAATGTTGATGTCTTTTTTTGAAGGTACAAGGAGCAGACCAAATCATAAAGATGGCTGTCACCTATGGACCGCTCGTCGTCAACAACCACGCCAAGTTCGGATACTTGGCGACTCCGATTGTATTTGGAGATTTTCCCCTAGTCATCGGATCCCCTTTCTTCTTGGGAGTCGTTCCGGCTCACCGAGAGGAAGATGTCACTGAAGGATTCCCTATTCACAAATCAACAAAGAAGAATTGCAACAACAATGGACGTGTCAAAGCTCGTTCTGCTACTATCAATAAGGGCACCCAAATGCCCGTGAAGAATGATGTTGTCAAAGGGGGCAAACCCACTCAACTCAAGTTCGGACCTATACGGTCCATATGATCTCTTCTACTATTGTGGCTCCCATTCCCTCACAGCGGGGGCAATATAAACGCCGCAACAACAAAAGGCCGCCAGCTGCCATCTCCAGATCTGGCAAGTCCGTTATGATCGGGAATGTGCGAGTGCGCCTTGATGGTACTCCACCTACCACTCCTCGTGATAGGTATGTTTCAAATATTCCAACCTCGAACCGCTTCTCAGCTCTACGGTGGTTCCGGGGGAAGCATGAAGACTCTGTAGTAGAAGCCGGCGCCAAACAAAAGACGCGGCGTTTTACCAAGCTGAAGAAAATCTGGGTTCCCAAAAAGGAAACTCAGAAGTTTGAAGATCAAGCAAATATATCCAAGGCGGTTTGGAGAAAGAAGAATGTCAACAATAATCCTCTCCAAGATGCTGGGTTTGAACACTCCAGAGGACGGAAGAGGAAAGGCATGTATAGAAAATCAAACTACATCTTTCAAGGACCGGAAAATACCTGGGTAGATAAGCAGACTTCAACTCAACAGTCCAAAGCTCGCATATCGGTTTTTGACCGTATATCGCGAATTCCGATATTTGATAAGCTAAGGGCAACTCCCAGCACCCCTGCTCGTCCGTCAAAAAGACGACGTATTACTTGGGCGGCTCAGGAAAAACCCAGGCTTATAATATTCTCCTGTTATGCTACTGGAATGGAGTCCGGCGAAGTTGCGGAACAAATCGCAGAAGTCACTCCTAATATTTCCACAGGGGTTACCCACCCCAATACTCGGCAATTTGCCAGGAGAGCTCGTCAGCTCGGTGGGCAAGTTGGCATATCTAGCCAAGTTCCTCCGCCAGTCGACACTCAACATGAAGGTTCCCAAATTCCCTTCTTTGAAGAAACAAATATTCAACTCGAGGAAAGTGGACCTTCTGCCTCTGCTGGGCATCCCGTCATCGACTTGCCAACAAAGGAAAATTTTCAAGCTATGTCAGATGACGATAAATATGAAGTTATACAACAGTGGCGGTCTGAAATGACCTCACTTCTCAATAAAATGAGGCACTTGGCAACAACAGGTCATCGGCAATCCATAGAGCCGGTCTCTCTTCGACACCAACAAAGCCAGCATCCGGATGGGTTTATTTCCCTGAATAATCCAACAACTTCTTCAACTGGTCTTCTTCCTCAGGCTACGGGTCCGGATATCAATGACCCAGCTAATATTATGCCTCCTCAAATGGACGCATTTCAAAATACTGCCATACAACGGCATGAAATAAAGAAGATGGTCGAGGATATGTTCGCCCAGCAGGGCGAAGGTATTCATTCTACGGGCATATATTCTGTCCCGTTTCCGGTATTTCATCAATTCAAAAAGTTGCCCGAGGCATCTCCCAAGGTCCCCAAATTGCCCAAATATGATGGGTGTGGGGCGCCGCAAGAGCATGTCGCACATTACACAATTGCCATGGGCGATCTTGCATCTGATGAATCATATCTCCTCAGATATTTCGCAACTTCTTTAACGGGAGTTGCATTCCAATGGTATTCAAAGCTTAGGTCCGGTTCAGTGACTGACTGGGCTGATATGCAAAAGAAATTTTATGACCGTTTTCAAACGGCTGAAAGAAAAGTCTCTCTCGCCGAGTTATGCTCCCTTAAGCAAAAGAAGGAGGAATCGGCAATTGACTTCATCCGAAGATGGAGAGAGCTCAGCATGGGGTGTGATAATCCTCCCGTGCAACAGGATGCAGTAACCATCTGCCGAAGAGGCCTCATTGCATCAATTAAAGAGAAGCTCTTGGCAGCAAATATTAAAAGCTTTGATCAGTTGAATTCTGCCGTTGCGGAGATCGAGGTATTCTTGGCCGAACAAACGGCTCATGCGCCTTATAAGGGTAAGCTCCCTAAGGAGCGCAATCCGCCGGCAAAAGAGGTTAATGCTGTCGACTTCTTGCCTGGCAGTGAAGCAAAGGGGGCAACAATCCCCACTTCCTGAAAGAAAAAAGCAGAGCCAAAAGTGCCTCTGCCTACACTCGCTGAGCGTATGAAGGCTCCCTATTCTTTCATAAAGGAGCATACCAGAAAGCTATTTGATCTCTGTCTGGATAACCAGTTGATATCATTACCAACACCAAAGAAGCCAGCAGATATCAGCAAGGTCAATCAACCAAATTATTGCCCGTATCACCGTATGGTGGGGCATGCAATTGAAGATTGCTATGTCTTCAAGAATGAAGCTCAGAAAATAATTCAAGAAGGCCGCATATCTATGCAGAATGGTCTGGTTGATCCCCCGCAACCTCATACTTGGGATTGGCCAGAGCAATCGGTCAATGTTATACACGCGGCTGAGCCCGCCACAAGCTCAAATAATCCTGAGGCAGGACCTTCATGTAATCCACCTCAAGATACTTCTGGAGCCCGCTCTCCGCCAGGATCCAGACGTCAAGGTACAAACAAGGCAATGCAAAGAGTTCAAAGGCAACTCCATCAACTACAACAAGGACAACAAGAGTTGATCCAAATTATGCAAAATATGGGGGGGCACCAGGATGTTTCTGTTCAGGGACCCTACCTTCCACAAACTGGTCATGCTTATCCACCAATATATCCGGCGTTTCCTCCTATGTCGCCATTTCAAGACCCAATCGAGTGGCTTCTTGAAAATCCTCCAAATCCTGTTGAGCCGATGAGGCCATATTCTTTCCGTCGGCAGCATACATTGCCACTCTTCCGGCTCTGTCTGCGATCAGGATATATGGATTACCTAGTCCCGGAAGAATTAAGGCCCAACTATTGCCCATACCATCAATTATTGGGCCACGTCATTGAAGATTGTCCAAACTTCAAAGCAGAAGTGGAAGAAATGATCCAGCAAGGACTAATCAATATGGGTAACTTCCTGGTGAATCCTCCACAACCACATATTCAGCCTCCACCAAATGGACCAGACAATCCAGGATCTCATTCGGTGAATGTCATCAATGCATCATTCTCTGGGGTTCTTGAGCCGGAAGGACAACCGCCTATGCCGCATCCATATTTATCCAGCCGATGGTATGATGATTGGCATCCTCTACATCAACGCTCATTTGCTCTGAAGGATACTCAATCCATATTCAATCAGCTTAATATCAGGGGATTGATAAAAGTATTTGACCCCGAGCCTTATATTTCCGAAAGGGAAAGGGAATCACATCTCTACTGTGAATATCATGCCAGAGTCATACACTCTACTAAGGATTGTATCTCCATGATTGGATCGAAACAAAGATTCGCGAGGGAGTAATTGATCAGGAGGGAAATTTCCTAACCCCCTCATCACAAACATATGATCCGAGTCCAGAATTCCAAGCACAATATCAAGATCTATGTGAATATTATCATCGTCAGCTGGGCTATGGACAACATAGAAGCAAGGCTGACATTGAGCAATTCAGAATTGGCCTGTTTCAATATAGAAACGAAATATCAGGAGAAGCTGCCGCGAAACCAATCTCGCAGCAAGCTGAGGAGTTTGTAGATGATTATTACCAACTCCCTCCTGGAATTGTTGAAGAAGCAATCAACTCAACCTTTCAGGCACAACCCTCAGAGGCTGAATGGGTCACTGTTGGCCCTCGAAAATCAAGAAATTCTAGAAGACCCGGCAAATCTATCGTCAAAGGTCATTCTAGTAGAAAAAATATTCCTGAGCCATTTTCAGAGCGAGAAATGATGAATTCACTAGAAGCTCTACAAATGAGAAATAGAGAGAAAAACAAAAAAAGAAATGAAAAAAGAAAAATGAAGAAACAAATGGAGGAGGCTGCGACAGCAGAAGCCCCTCAGCAGCTAACGGCTGTCCAAAGACTCCAGCTGTTGATTAATGAGCTGGAAGAATATGAAGCCTCCGAGCCCTCTGATAAACCAACGCTCGACCAATATATCCCTTGGGAAGAAATCGAGCGAAAGAGGCGGCTTCGGAATTGGTTATTGCAAGTTCAGCATGAAGCATTACAAGAGGGGGATCTTCCTCCCTCACCTAGCTTAAGCCTCTTTAATGAAGGAGCTGAAATTACTATGGAACAGTTGGACTCCATGTTCAGCTCATTCTCTTGCTACATGGTGTTCATCCCTCCTCCAAAAGAATTGCAAACCTCTACAATGGATACTGCTGCACAAGCAAGAGGCAAGCCAACCACGCTTGTATACCAGCGTCGGCCTCCAGGTAATTCAAATCATCATCTTAAGAAGGGTCGTGGTAAGCATCAAAAACCGGCATCTTCCACTACCAAGTATCCAGATAAAATCATACTCTTTCATGGTGAAGAAGCAAAGCCTTTGCCCGAGCCTCAAATTCGGGCAGATTCCTATATTTTTGATCCTTCAGATGAAGAAGAGGGACTGCCCGACATGGTTTCTCAATCTGAAGATAAAAACTCAAGTCCTTATGCTTGGTCAAATGAGCCAGACAATCTTCCTCCTCTTCCTAACGAGAAGCTATTGACTCCTATCTCTCACAAGAAACCTGCTAAGCCGAAAGAGCTTTCTGGATCCTCATCAAGGGAATCTTCCCATTTGGATCAGATACGCTCTGAAGCTGATGACAGGATTCTTCAGCAATTACAGTCACTTCCCGTCAACATTACGGTCTGGGAAGCAATTGCTTGGAGCAAAGACCTGAGAGAAACTCTCGTCAAAATACTCCAAGAACCAGAAGCTTATAAGGCTCATATGGCAAATTTTCAAGAACAAGCATATGAAGCACTGGCAGCAAATGTTACTTTCACTGATGAAGATCTGTTATTATCTTCCCCATATCATAATCGTCTCTATACATGAAGGGGGATCAATGGCATTCAATTAAACCGGATTTTGATCGATCCGGGGGCATCTATCAATCTAATGCCCTATAAAACCTTTCAATCTCTTTATCTCATGCCTTATTGGCAAAAGGTAGAAGATGTGAAGATCACCGGGTTCAATCAAAACTCAGAAAAAGCAGTGGGAAGAGTCACCGTCAAATTGGCTCTAGGGGATTTCGTCACCAGGGTGACCTTCTTCATTATTGATGCAAATACAACATACAAAGTTCTGCTTGGGAGACCTTGGCTGCATGAAAATTGGGTCATACCATCAACTCTCCATCAATGCATTAAATATGCAAAAGAAGGGAAGCAGTATACAGTTTTTGCTGATCAAGCCCCCTTTCGGGAGGATGAATGCAACTTGACTGATGCCCTCTTATATCTTGGAGGACCAAATCCTCAACCCTTCTCCCTGTCTAAAGAGAAGGGTAAGCAGATTACATGCTCAAGTGAAGACAGTGAAACTGGTGAACTTTTTGTGATAAACAAAAGCTTTGCCAAATCATCTGCAGGGAATTCTCAAGGCAAAGAAATTCGCCCAGAACGGCGAAATATCAGTTATGAAGCTGATCATGTAAGTCAAGTCATTAATGGGGGTATTCCTTTACCACCCAGCTGCATGCAAACCCACTCTCTGAAGCAAGAACAAAGTGTTCGGCGATTAAAAACATTCGTCGTCACTTATCAAGGAAAAGAAGGAAGAAGGAATGCAAGAAAGGCAGCAAAGCCAATTCTCTTCTATAAAGGAGAATCAATCCCTCAAATATGTCCAAGGGATGATTTTGGTTGGGAAGACAGACCCGACAACAAGCTTGAACTGATACAAGAAATGGCTGATATGCCAGAAAAAATTAAAGAGATGTGCAAAAAGCAGAACATCCCGCAGGCACAAGATGTTTCTCGAAGCAATTTCTTCAAGCATATGTGGGAACCTTCTCAAGTCCGAGGACAATCTCCATTCTCCGGGAAAGATACCAAAGGATTAGGGTATGATGCCGAGTCCTTTTATACAGTTAATACTATCGGGCTATTGCCAGAAATCTGCAGCATAGAAAATAGCCGAGGATGCTCCAATTCCAATCCTCAAGATATTATCTTCTCTCAACAAAAAAATCATCAAGTGAAGAACCGTCAGATGAATCTGACAAGCAATCTTCATTTATAAATTCTGAAGCTATAAGTACCCATGAGGTCTACATCGCCAATTCTGATAACGAAGAAGACTTCATAGATCTGCAACCGGCTCCGCAAGAAATTGAAGATGGCGGACAGGCCACTATTGATCAATTGATTGAACTTAATCTCGGGAGTCAAGAAGATCCCCGGCCTATTTTTATTAGTGCCCTTCTTGGTAAACAAGAAAGGCAGGCTTATCAAGCTCTCCTGCTGGAATTCCAAGATTGCTTTGCATGGAATTATAAGGAAATACCGGGACTAGAACCATCAGTTGCCGAGCATGAATTATCCATACATCATACAGCCAAGCCTATCAAGCAAACTCAAAGGCGTATGCGGTATGAACTGGAATTGAAAGTGAATACTGAAGTCGACAAGCTCTCTGAAGTAGACTTCATCGAGCCCTGCATATATCCAGTCTGGCTCGCCAATATTGTTCCTGTGAAGAAGAAGAATGGTCAAATCCGGATATGTATTGACTACAGGGACTTGAATAAAGCATGTCCCAAAGATGATTTCCCAGTTCCGATTACTGAAACAATGGTGGATATGACCACCGGCCATGAAGCTTTGTCATTTATGGACGGGTCTTCGGGCTACAATCAAATCCCGATGGCAATTAAAGATAAAGATCATACTGCTTTCAGGTCGCCCAAAGGTATCTTCAACTATAAAAGGATGCCTTTTGGCTTAAAAAATGCAGGAGCCACATATCAAAGGGCCATGACCAAGATATTCAATGAAATGATTCATGATATAGTTGAATGCTATGTTGATGACTTAGTCGTCAAAACCAAAAAACAGGAGGACCATCTATGTGATCTCCGCCGTGTTTTTGGAAGACTTCGTCAATTCAAATTGAAAATGAACCCTATGAAATGTGCATTTGGGGTTTCAAGCGGCAAATTTCTGGGATTCATCGTCAAATATCGAGGCATAGAAATAGACCCCGATAAAATCAAGGCAATCCAGCAATTGCCACCTCAAAATTTAACAGAGCTAAGGTCATTTCAAGGAAGATTGGCCTATATCAGGCGATTCATCTCCAATCTCTCAGGAAAATGTTTGCCGTTCGGCAAATTAATGAAGAAGGATGCACCCTTCGTCTGGGATCAAGAATGCCAAATTGCCTTTGAACAAATCAAGGAATATCTTCTCACTCCACCAGTGCTGGGGGCACCTATCGCTGGAAAGCATCTTATACTCTATATTGCAGCTATGGATGTCTCCCTTGGGGCTCTATTGGCACAAGCAAATGAAGAAGACAAAGAACAACCCTTGTATTATCTCAGCAGAAAGCTAATCGGGCCAGAGCTCCGATATGCTCCAATGGAGAAAGTGTGCCTAGCACTGGTATTTGCCGTTAAGAAATTAAGGCATTATCTGCTGGCCCATGAAGTTAAACTCATCTCCAAGTATGATCCACTCAAATACCTGTTGAGGCAACCCGTACTATCAGGACGGCTCGGGAAATGGGCCCTGCTCCTTATGGAATTTGATATTACATATATCCCACAAAAAGCCATCAAAGGGCAGGGTCTGGCTGAATTTTTAGCCGCTCATCCAATAACAGAAGATTCCCCTCTGTCTATAGATCTTCCGGAAGACGAAACTCTCTCCCCTATTAATGAGAGAGAAGATCAAGTTCAAAGAACTCCAAATTCCGAAGAAGCTGCCACAATCGAGTTACCTTCATGGGAACTATATTTTGATGGGGCTTCTCGAATTCTTCAATACACAGATGGTTCTGCCTCTGTCTCCACTGGAGCCGGAATTGTCTTCATCACCCCATATGAAGGAGTCCTATACAATTCATGTGCTCTCATGAAGCAACTTACAAATAATGAAGCAGAATATGAAGCCTTGATTATTGGACTTCGATTAGCTCTCAAAATGGGGATCAAAGGTATACAAGTTTACGGGGACTCACAACTGGTCGTCAGACAAATATTGGGCCAGTATGAAGTCCGTAAACCACAACTACTTCCATACTACAATATAGCCATGAAGCTTAAAGAACAATTCAACTTTTTCGATATATCCCATATACCAAGAAATGAAAATTCCCAGGCAGATGCTTTAGCCAAATTGGCCTCCGCCATAAAATTGCCTCCTGAAGGAGAGGTGGACATAATGGTCCGTCACAGAAGACTCATGCCGAGTGTCTTCGACGCCGAGTCTGATATTATGATCGAAGAGGTATACACTACAGAGCAAGATGTCACAAATGAACCTCAGGATTGGCGTGAGCAGATCATCAAAATTAAAAAGGGTTGGCTACCTTCTAACCGAGCTCAGAAGGTCCAACTCCTGCGAAGGGCTACATCATATCAGATTGTAGCAAGTCAGCTATATAGGTTGGTTCATGAAAAGAAAGGGTCAGTCCTTCTTAGGTGTTTATCTCTCAAAGAGGCCAAAATCATCATGAAAGAAGTTCACTCCGGGCTGTGTGGTGCACACCAGGCAGGAGAAAAGATGAAAATCAATATCAAGCTAAAAGGCTTTTATTGGCCTACCATGTACGCGGACTGTATCCAATATGCCCGTACATGTCATCAATGTCAAGCATTTGGTCCTATGCCAAGGAAATCACCAAATATGCTACATCCCACAGCGCCAACATGGCCCTTTGCTGAATGGGGTATGGATATTGTGGGACCATTCCCGCCTTCGTCCCAAGGCCACAAGTTTATATTGGCCGCTACAGATTATTTCTCTCGATGGGCTGAAGCTATCCCATTAAGGGAGGTAACCGGAGAATTAGTCGCCAAATTTGTCAAGCAAAATATAATATACAGATTTGGTACTCCTCACAGAATTATATCTGATAATGGGTCGTAGTTTAGAAACAAAACAATTTATTCCTTGGCGGCAAAATTTCATATTGACTGGAGGACATCTTCAATATACAACCCACAAGCTAATGGATTGGCAGAAGCCTTTAACAAAACTCTCTGCAAGCTACTTGCCAAGATAGTTGGCAATAGAAAGCGAGAGTGGGGAGAAAAGGTTCGCGAAGCTTTATGGGCTTACCGAACTATATACAAGACCCCTACCGGGTGCTCACCCTTCTCCTTAGTCTATGGAGCTGAGGCCATGATTCCCATAGAAATTGAAATGGCATCCTATCGGGTGGCAATCCAAGGTGAACTACAAAATCAAGATCAAGATCAAATGGAAAGGAGACTTGAGGAGCTCTCCAATCTGGAAGGAAGGCGCCTCGAGGCATACAAGTCTCTTTAAGTATATCAGGCTAGAATGGTTCGAGCATTCGACAAATTAGCAAGACCCAGAGCTTTTAAGCAAGGGAATCTTGTCATGGTCAAATGCAGAGAAGCAATGGCCGGAAAATCATGTGGCAAACTTCAACCCACCTGGCTCGGTCCATATATCGTCACTCTGGCATATGAAGGAGGTGCATACAGACTCGTCAACCACAAAGGTGATGTACCTTTTCCTCCACTCAATGGGAAGCACTTGAAACTGTACTATGCTCCAGAAAGTGAATTCCTGGCTAACCACCTCAACCAAGACCTAGTCACCCAAAAGAGGCGAGAAGTCAAAAAGAGTCATATGCAACCAGAATGTTGCCATAGATAGGGACAAAGGAATCAAATTTCCGTTTACTCATCATGTCAACCAAACCATCAATACCCCTCAAATTCCCATAGAAGCATAAAGTTAGGGATGCTCCGTGTATAGACCCAAGAAATAAATGGGAAAATGAAAATCAGGAGATTGTTTTGTATATCTCTCTCATCATCAAAATCAAATTCCGAATATAGCCATAAACCACAAAGGTACGCTGTATCAGAAACCATACCAAAATCATAGCCAGTAAACCATAAAGGTAGGCTACGTCAAAACCAAATACCAAAACCATAGCCAGCAAACCAAAAAGGTAGGCTATGTCAAATCCAAAATTCCCAAACCATAGCCAGTAAACCATAAAGGTAGGCTACGTCAAATCCACATACCAAAACCATAGCCATCAAACCATAAAGGTAGGTTATGTCAAATCTAAATTCCAAATCCATTGCCATTAAACCATAAAGGTAGGTTATGTTAAATCCAAATTCCAAAGCCATAGCCATCGAACTATAAAGACAGGCTTGTCAAATTCAAACTCCCGAAACCATAGCCGGCAAATCAGGCTATATCAAATCCAGATCTCGAGAGGACGTATCAAAGTCCGTTCAAAACTCAAGAGTCCCATCGATAAACTACATCAGAAACTACATACCATCCCAAAGACAAATTCTCAAGAAGTAAAAAAAGGGATAAAATAGAAGGGGTTAAAAATAGAGATACCCCGATGGACTCGAATATACAATTTACTGTATACTCGAGGGTAAGAAGGTTAGAAAATCCAGCTGAGGTGAAAACCCGAGAGGGCGCTTCAGGCAAAAATGGATAACCCCTCAACAGGAAAACCTGAAAAGACGCGTTGGAAAAAGCTAAAGGGGGTCAGTCTTGGTGAAAACCCGAAAGGGCGCTGGGATTGGTAATGTGAAAAAGAAAAGAAAAAAAAAAAAGGAAAATAAAAAGAGGAACTTTCATCATCCTTTATTTTGTATCTATAGAATTATAAATCACTCTACATGCGAGCCCGACAAGAAAGCAAAATAATGAGTTTGCTACGTCAATGTTATATTGAAAATCCCTTATCCCGGCACTAAGCCATCAAGGATGGAAGAAATTCAGACCCAAAATCCCAAATTCAAACAATAAACACCATTCCAGACTCTACAACCAGATCCAGAGCCAAATCATACCTAAACCTTAAACCGTCATACTCACCCATTCCGCAACTACACCACCACTCATTCCACAATCAGATAACCATCCATTCCGCAATCAAATTCTCAGCTACTTAAACCAATCAAGTACCAACAAAAAAAAAGAAAAAAAGAAGGGGGTTAAAAATAGAGATATCCCGATGGACTTAAGTATATGACTTGTTGTATACTTGAGGGCAAAAAGATCAGAAAATCCGGCTGAGGTGAAAACCCAAAAGGACACTTCAGGCAAAAATGGATAACCCCTCAATGTGAAAACCTGAAAAGGCGCGTTGGAAAAAGTTAAAGGGGGCCAGCTTCGGTGAAAACCCGAAAGGGCACTGGAGCTGGTAAAAAAAAAAGAGAAGAAAAAAGAGGTAAGGAAATGAAAGTGAAAATGAGGATTTCTTTGTCCTTCATTTGTACATTCATGAAAACTACAAGTCTAACTCACCATTGCAAGTCCAAAGAAGGTGACAGATACTATATACAAGAAGAAAAGGGGACTAAGAAAACAAGTTCAAGATACAGGTACTATGATGGAAAACAGAGACAGGAAGGCTGCCTCTTCTTCAGCCGTTCAGCCTCTTTAACTTTAAGAGATCTAAACCGGCGGGAATCATCGCCACCCCTGATGAGGACAGCCTCCTCTTCAGAATCTTTAGCTTCATCCCTGGCATCTCGGGCTTGGGAAGATCTCTCTTTGCCAAGCTCGCGTTCCAGCCGGGCGATATTCTCGCCTCTTGTGGCCATCCTCAGCTCCCGCGTCTTCCGACGCTTGCGCACGTCAGCAACCCGGGAGTCACTCTCATCAATATCACTAGACAAGGAGCAAATATCACCTTCCAGGACTTGAAGCCGTTGACGATAAGGGGCTGTTGACACGGGATGGAGATATGTTTGGTGAACCACATGCGGGGTGGCATCGGCGTGGGAACACCGACCATTTGATTTTGTTTATTTTATTTCATTTAAGGGAGGTTTATGCATATTCATTTCGCATGCTTTGAATTTTGCGGGGCGTGCCAGTTTGTCTAATAGACAGAAAAGAATCCGCGCAATGCGGAAGAGAAATATTGGGTGTCCATGAAATGGACAGAGGTGTCCATGTGACGGACGACTGGGTTGTCCATGAAATGGACGGGGATGCCCGTGTGACGGGCGACTAGGGTGCGCCGTTTTTTTATCTGAACTCCTTGAGTCCCGTATCTATACTCATCAGATGATTTAGGTAGCATGTGCTGGACCTCTGTCTCCATCGATCGAAATCGATGTTACATTTACATCGAGTTAAGACTTTTGGTGTTTATTTAACATCAATTTTAACTCGAATACCATTCATAGCAAAAGGGGATGAGAGAGTACACATTTTTTTAGAAAATCCTGGTCATGATGCATCATTTTCTTTTGGTTATTTTCGAAATACTTTGAGCTTTGAGTGTTTCATTTTGAAAAGACTGCCCCTTTGTGGAGCTCGAGATATGACTTTTAAGAAGGGAACGGGTATATTTCCGTGAACCCATTTGGGGTCTCCCTCCTTTCCTTTTTTTTTTTTTGAGAAAGATGTTGTTTGAAGGTTTTATTTTGGAAAACCTGAAGATTATTATTGCAGACGGGTATATACCCGTGCATTTGATTCTGAACTTGGGGAAGGTCGTGATTCAAAGTAGCATTTCTGTATTAGAAAAGTTGCTACATTAATTTTCCTTATGACATGATATTCTTTTACAACATCCTTCTTTTAAATGAAGTCTGAATTGAGGCAGAATTTCATTTCTCCTTGTTCATCGTTTCATTCATTCATCATTCATTTTTTTTTACTTGTATGAGTATGATTTTCGGAGAACGTATGCACATATCTCCATGGACGTTCTTGTCAATTTGAAGTTCCTTTCTGGAAACTGTCCATACGAACACAGTTCTTGTGAGTATGCATTCATGCTGCTCTTGGGAGTATCTGAGCACAGTTCGGGTCCTATCACAGTTCGGGTCCTGTCACAGTTCGGGTCCTGTCACAGTTCGGGTCCTGTCATAGTTCGGGTCCTGTCCTCTTTTTCTTTGGATGTGTGTATATTATCACAATTTTCATAAATTTATTTTGGCAGAGTTTCCGCTTATGCGGAATGCCCTCACAGAGATATATTCATATGAACATGTACTTATATCCATGTGTCCCCGGAGAACCTTTATCCGGAGGGATTTTGCCCTTAAAAAAAGGTATGTGTGTATAATCATAAATTTGCAGTTTACGCATATTTTCTCACCGGTATTCCCTTTTGAGTGGAATGTCCGGTAAAAGGTACCATCTGCATATGCAGAATCCCTTTTGAGAGGCATACGCATCTAATTGCGAATTTATGATTATAAACATGCCCGTGGGCGGAGACTGCATTTGAGCAGAGTTTCCTCTTGGAAACACATGTATATGAATACAAAGTTTGTGATTATATTGATATGTTTTTAGAGGGAAAACTCTGACATAGGCAGGGCTTCCTTCCAAGAAACATATGTGTATAGACACAAATTTGAGTTTTATAAATATGTTCTTAGATGGAATCTCCACTTGGGCAGAGTTTCCTCTAGGAAACATGCATATAAAAAAAACAAATTTGTGAATATACAAACATGTTCTTGGGCAGAATCTCCCCTAGGGCAGAATCTCCTCTGAGAAACATATAAATATAAACACAGATTTGAACTTTATAGATATGTTTTTAGGCGGAATCCCCACTTGGGCAGAGTTTCCCCTAGGACATATATATAAAAATACGAATCAGTGAATATATGAATACGTTCTCGAGTAGAATCTCCACTTGGGCAGAGTCTCCTCTAAGAAACATATGCATATAGCACAAACACACCATCCCGGAGAGTTTAAAAAAACTCGATGGGAGGTGGCATAAATAACAAAGGTATCTAAAATACCATATGTCCGTAATGGACGGTATTTAGAACCTATAGCCTGTGAGGGCCAGTGCCGCTATTGCGGACTTTTAGCCGATGAAGTTTGCCGATGCCGAACAACTTCTCAATACTCGGGAGGAGATTTGGTACCTTGACTCACAAAAAAAAGAGATTGAGGACCAAGAGGGGAGCCTTTGAGAATTCAGAAATTTCTATTTCCTTCAACTTTGAGGGGAACAATGGAATGCTTGAGTGGGAGAGAGAAAGAGCCCTTTCACATAGGGAATGGGGGATCCGGGAGAATGGAAGCCGGGGGGGCCAGAGAGCGGACCCTTTTTCATGGGGAATGGGGTGCCTTTTATAGGGGAAGGCACCCCTTACATGGGTGGGGGGTTTAAACCGATGGGAGTTCCATCGGTTAGAGGGAAAATTCCCTCTAACCGATGAGACTCTCATCGGTTAAAGGAAAAAAACTCCTCTAACCGATGAGACTCCCATCGGTTAGAGGGTTAAAGGCCCTCTAACCGATGGGGGTACCATCGGTTAGGGCTTTTCCTTTTTTCATTTTCTGTTTTCTATATTTTTTTGTTTTTTCTGTTTTCTGTCTTTCTGTGTTTTTTTTTTGTTTTCTTTATTTTTCTGTTTTCTGTTTTTTTTTTTTTTTATGTTTTTTTTTGAAAGGGGGACCCCTTAACCGATGGGGCTTCCATCGGTTTAGGGGGGAATCCCCCTAACCGATGGAACCTCCATCGGTTAGAGGGGAAAACTCCCCTAACCGATGGAGGTTCCATCGGTTTAGGGGGGAATCCCCCTAGCCGATGGAACATCCATCGGTTTAGGGGAGAATTCCCCTAAACCGATGGAGCTTCCATCGGTTAGAGGGGGATTCCCCTCTAACCGATGGAAGTACCATCGGTTAAGGGGGAAAACCCCCTTAACCGATGGAGCTACCATCGGTTAGGGGGGAAAAACCCCCTAACCGATGGTATTCACATCGGTTTAGGGGAGGGGCTTAAAAAGTCTATAAATAGACCACCCTCCCCTTCATTTGAAGGGGTCTTGCCCTTTGGAGAAGCCCGTGCCATTCCGTACATTTTGTCGGAAGTTCTGCCGTCCCGGACGGAGAATCAATTGCAAGTCTTTGGAGCCTTCGTGGTGGACTTGTTCTTGTACTTATCTTGGTCTTGTAGACCTCGTAATGCCGGAATTCTTCCGTGCCGTATTTTTATCCGGAGATTTATTCTCCTCGGCATCTCCCACTTGCTTGGGGTGCTTGACAATACTTGAGAGCTTGAATGCTCGGATCAAGTTATGACTTTAAGTAACCTTGGGGTCACCCTAATCATAACTGCTTTGACCTCTTAATCAAGCCGTTAAACCGGTTAGGTGGGATTTTAACCGGTTAGATGGGGTCAACATTTTACCGGTAGTTGCCAACTCCCGGTTAAGTAGCCATCTCTTTTTCACAGGCTAGCTAACTGAGTAGTTGCCCACAGGTGAATGTCACCTACATTCATATTTGCTTTTTTTTTGTTCCAACAGGGGCCCAAGTTACATCAACATGAAGGCTGTATGCTTTGTCCCAGATATTCTTGACAAAGCTCATCCAGCGCTCGCGCGAGACGCCCAAGTTAAAGGCCTTGGTGGTATACTTCTCCAATGCCCACCTAACAATTTCAATTGGCGGAGGATTTGCTGAATTTACCACCGTCTGGACTTTACCAACAAGGTGGTTCCAGACACTATTGTCCTCATCATCAGAGCTCGAATCGGGCCGAGCTTCGGTGGGCCAAGTGATATTATGCTCGGACAAGGCACCAATCTCCAATGCTGGAGAATTTACGAAGCCTGCCAGAATGACAACAAGCAATTATAAAGAGCATTCAGTAAAGACCAAGCAGTGGGAAATCAGAGAAAGTATCTCAACTCCATCAACATCTCACCTGGGGACGGATTCCTTTCCCTATTCTCCGTCCCAGGGTTTGACGCTTGGACAAAGCCCTGATCCCCTGAATAAAATCCTTGGGAAGAAGAGGGGAAGTCAACAGGATGGGGGACGAAACTTCTTGGTGGCGAGCCTGATGGATCAACATTATAATTCATTGGTTCAGCTGTCTCCGGACATTCTCCGCTATAGCTTGCCACTCCATCCACTTGGAAAGCAGAGTGAGCTTGTTGCCTGAAGAATGAATTCTCGGCATTTCCCCAAGGTGAGAGAAAAGGGTCGGCTGCTAGTGTCGGGCACATGTCTATTGTCCCCGCCGCAAAAAGCTATTCGTAAAGCTCTTGACCTTCCAAGAACAACAAGGGTAAAGGAAAATATGAATAAAAAAAAAGGAGGGAAAAACACATGATGGCCTGAGAAGACGAGCTTGCCAAAAGGGGCCTCAGCTGCAACAGTGGGTTCTTCTACAGGCAATGGAATATAAACCTCATTTGGAACAGAAGAATACTGCCCCGATGAAACTCCCAGTTCAGCAAATGTGAACCTTGGATTGTTATCACCTGCGGCTATTTCAGAAAATTCAAAATTGGGAGGAACTTCAGGATATGCATTCTCCGGCAAAATACCGGCAGATGCTTGCGAAGTACTCCCATACTCTTCTCTGTGAATAGGAGGAGAGCCTTCGGGTAAAGAGCCCTCTTCATCTAAAAGATCAAGGGCGTTGTCTTCTTCCTCTATCAAAAAAAAAAAGAAGAAGAAAAGAAAGAAAAAATGATGGTAATGAATTGAGAGGAAGATCGTGATAGTAAGGAAAAAAAGGAGAGGAAAAAGAATATACCGTTTAAGGGAGGACATTCCACTGCCTTACCCTTGTCAGCCCTACCTCCTCGAGAAGGGAGGGAGTAACCCTCATTGCTCCTCCCACCAATTCTCCGAGCCGGGGTATCTGAAGAATTCAAAAAATATATATATATATATAAAAAAAAAGAGAGATAGAAGGAGAGATTTGAAGTAAAAAGAATATATAACACCTGTTGACTGAGATGGAGGTCCAGGCACTAGCCATAGAAAATCAGCTTTGCAAGCCTTGCCCACTCTTTGCATGATGTTGCGAACATCATAAAGCGTCCTGGCATTTTCAAGGCAGGGTAAGAATTCCAGAGGCCCAGCATGGCCGATGGCAATAGTGAGGTGCCTCTCCCAGTGCACCCAACCTGAATGACGAATGCATTCGGGTGGAAGTTGAACAGATAATGCAACCTCAGCGGAATGCCCGAGATCAGACAATAAGTCCGCCCACCAATTATACTCTGAGGGACTACCATGAATATCTACGGTCTTCTTTCCGAAAAGCTCAATGGGCTTCAGAAGTGGCATCTCCCCTTGATAATATTGCCGACTGGAGTCAGATTTGCTCTTCCGGGATGTTCTGGAATTATAGCGCTTGAGATATGAGCGCATTAGTCCTCGGAAGTGTGCCTTAAGAAATTCCACGTTTACTAGAATCAAGGGCAAACCCTTTTTCTTTAAACGGGATTCTTCAAACTCCCTCAGCCTGGCAGGAACAAGCCGAAAGATGTTGCTTCTATCAAACCACCATCGGGCGTAGAATAGATCTATGCGCCCGGTCGCCTCAGGTGACGGAAAAATGCATGTTGAATCCATTTCTTCGCGACAGAAGTAGTTCCACCAGCTTGCTGCATTCATATGAAGACAATGATCGTGGAAAAGGCGGACAGCCAATGGAAACTCTACATTTGGTGGAACTGACTGGTCATACCCAAAGTTCCTGGCAAACCTTGAGGGATAGTAAGGCTCCAGTACAAGGCTTGATCCCCGGCGGTATACCAGCACACTCGGCCGAATACAAAATAACCAGTCTTTATATAAAAGTGGGCCGAAACGCCTGCTATGAGGAAGATGGTAGGTGACCCCATCGGAAGTCTGAACACTATAAGGTCGGACCCCCGGGACATAAGGCCAAATTGAAGAAGGTACTGCTCGCCGTTTGGGAGGAAAGACAAACTATAGCGAGCACCTGTTAGCTGGGTCACTAAATCCTCGCAGGAACGGTTTCTGAATAATAAAATCAAGGGAGCCGTCGGCCGAGGCAAGTCGACAATTGGGCAAAGCCCAGGCAGCAGAAGGCCGGCCCAGGCACTCAGATAGTGAGTGGGGAGCAGGGTTTTTCTATCCCGAGGACTTGAATGTGAACTCAATGAGCCCAACCCATGGAAAATATTGGCAAGGGCAGCAGGAGCTATAGCAAGCTTATGGCCTTCTGCCAGAAGGCAGGCAGGATAAATTAAACCTGGCCGAATTAACTCCTCCTCACCATAAGAAATGACAAAGGAAGATAGCCAGTATACCAGATATGCAGCCAAGTAAGTGCGATCTGGTAGCCGGCGAGGGTTCCACCCTGTGTTCTCAGGGGCAAA
Source organism: Colocasia esculenta (assembly GCA_014218235.1). NCBI lineage: Eukaryota > Viridiplantae > Streptophyta > Magnoliopsida > Alismatales > Araceae > Colocasia > Colocasia esculenta. Next base: position 31,759,554 of record CM024759.1, read on the forward strand.
GATATACCTCCCATGATGAGGCTTTCTTACATTCAATTGGTTATATTCCTCCAGGCGGCGGCCTTCTGTTGCAAAATTGTCGAAGAAACAGAATGGCCCGTTATAAAAATAACGTAGCCAAGCATTCTGACTTACTCTTAAATTTGATAAAGGGGAGTCCGGGTCATCCTTCCTCCCAATCAGGGCTAAATCCCTCCATACCTTTGTGAGGAAACGAAGGCTATATGGAAGAATGTACTGGCCGGCGCCATTGCTACGATAAGTATGCAAGTCGTCCAGAACAACCTCTTCATAAAAGTCCCCGGATATCGGCAATCCAGAGATTCGGTGGAAACTCCACAGGTCAATAGAAGTTTCGCCTTCAGCCGTGCCAAAAGTATTCCACCGGGCATTGAACCTCTCCACTAGTGCTTGAAGAAGTCCTGTGTGGCATGGGTAATCATACAGTGCCGCCTCAACGGCTTCATAAATATCAGACAATCTTAAAATCTTTCCGTAGTGATGAAGAATTCCCATCAGCCACTCGGTAGCGCCAAAATGGAAAACACGAGAAGGGAGGACCGACCAACTCCCGTACCAACTAGGACTGGTCAGGTCAACAATTCGGTTCAGCAGACACCGATTGTCATAACCCCCGGATATGTACCTGGTGTCACAAGGCATCAGCTGCAAACAGTCAGTCTCTGGCTTTGTTTGGTGCCGATTCTTCAAGCTCCAAACTACTGGAGAGATCTTCCTTGACCAGGTATAGCTATTCAGATCATGGCTGAATGGACCCAGGTCGGCAATCGGAGGGAGTCATTGTTGAACATCAAATCCCAGAGGGAAACTGGGGTATGAAAAAGCACAGGTGCCAAGAAGACTGTCTCGGGACTTCAGGATAGCCGACTCCAGGTACCGCCTCTCTACACTCAAGCAAGGGTCATTTGCAGTCATATGTGAAGAAACAAAGTTCTGGATAAAGTTGAATAATTCCGGGTCAGTTGGAAGATGTGCTGGGTAATCCTCCTCCCGGGTGTAATGATAAGCACCCTTCAGGCGGCTAATGCGTGATATGTCCACCCCGCCTATGGCAAGAAGATTGTCAGAATTCACCTCTGCTACATTGCTATTTCCACTATCCAGTAAAGGGGAGTTCGTGCTTGTAACACGGGATTCTCCTAAGCTCGGCATCATATCATCGAGAAGAACAACCTTGTCACGGGTTCGTTGGGCGTAATCATTACGGCTCAAGTATCCTCGTCCCTGAGGCATTGTGAAGACCTGAAAAAAGGGACATAAAAAGGAGGACGATAAGAACCAAAGAGAGGGTGTTGGAATACAATGTATCAGCAAAATGAAATCAGAAAGGGACAGCTAAAAGTTAGTCCGAAATAAAAGGCAGATTGCTATGGGTCATATGACGTTTCTCCTCCGAAAAAAAAAAGAGAGAAGGAAGATAGGGAGAGAGCAAAAGCATTGACCTAGTACAACAACAGAGTCAGAGATTGACAACTGAAGGGCAGCCCAAGCTATGAAAGAGACTGCTATATGGAATTCACACGGGCTACGCGCCGTCACTCCAACTCCGACACGTACCCCGTGGGGGGCATTTGTTGGGACAGAAAATATTTATATGTGTATATGTTGGATGCTTGTTAAGAGGAGTACCAATGCTCCCTTATATAGTGGTCCAACAAGCCAAGTAGGTGGCAGTCACATGTAGGCAACTAATCAGTTAGTTAGCCCGATGTAAGGAGGATGGCTACCTAACCGGGAGTTGGTAACTACCGGTAAAATGTTGACCTCACCTAACCAGTTTAACGGCCTGATTAGGGGGACAAGATGGTTATGATTAGGGTAACCCCAAGGTTACTTAAAGTCATAACTTATTTTAAGCTTCATGTTAAAAGGCGTTCGAGCTATCAAGCGATGTTAAGCACCCCAAGTAAGTGGAGATGCCGAGGAGAATAAATCTCCGTATAAAATACGGCACGGAAAAATTCCGGCATCACAAGGTCTATAAGACCAAATGTGAGGAGTAAATACAGGAACAAGTCCGCCACGAAGGCTTCAAAGACTTGCAATTCTCCGCCCAGGAAAGCTCCAAGAAGGCGTAAATTTTCAGAATGGCAAAATGGCAAGACCCCTTTGAAATGTTGAGGGGGAAGGCCTATTTATAGAAATTTCCCCCTCCCTTAAACCGATGAAAGCATCATCGGTTAGGGGATTTTTTCCCCCTAATCGATGAGGCTGTCATCGGTTAAGGGGACTTTTCCCCTTAACCGATGGAACTTCCATCGGTTAGAGGGGAACTCCCCTCTAACCGATGGAACTCCCATCGGTTAGGGGAGAAGGGTCTCCTAACCGATGGGACTGTCATCGGTTAGGGGACCTCTCCCCTAACCGATGGGACTGTCATCGGTTAGGGGAGATCCCCCTTCTAACCGATGAGAGTTCCATCGGTTAGAGGGGATCCCCCTTCTAACCGATAGAACCTCCATCGGTTAGAGGGGATTCCCCTCTAACCGATGGAACTTCCATCGATTAAGGGGATGCCCTTAACCGATGGAACTCCCATCGGTTAGAGGGGCCTTAACCCTCTAACCGATGGAAGTCCCATCGGTTAAAGGGAATTTTCCGTCTAACCGATGGAACTCCCATCGGTTAGGGGTCCCCCATCCACCATTGTAAGGGGGGGGGGGGGGGGGCCTTCCTCTATAAAAGGCACCCCCATCCCCTCAAAAAAAAAAGGGAAGAGAGGAGAGGAGAAGAGAAGAAGGCCCCATTGCTGTCCCCCCCTTTCCTGAAATTCCAAGAAATAGAAAATCCCAAATTCTTCGTCTCATCCCCAATCTCCTTTCTGGTGGGTGAAGGTATCAAATCCAGGGATCATCCTCGTACGATATCTACGAGCTTCATCGCCATAAGTCCGTAATAACGGCACCGGCCCACATGGGCTATAGGTTTTAAATACCGTCCACCTTTGGACACATGGTGTTTAAATACCTTTGTAAATTCGTGCTCTGAATGCTACGCATCCAGATGCACATACGCCACCTCCCATCGAGTTCTAAGTCTCTGGGATGGTGTGTTTGTGCTTATATGCATATGTTTCTTAGGGGAAACTCTGCCCAAGTGGAGATTCTGTCCGAGAACATATTCGTATATACACAAATTTGTGTTTTCATGGATATGTTTCTTAAAAGAAACTCTGCTCAGGTAGAGATTCTGCCTAAGAACATATCTATAAAACTCAAATTTGTGCTTATACATATATGTTTCTTGGAAGGAAACTCTGCCCATGTCAAAGTTCCTTCTAAAAAATGTATTCATGTAACCATAAACTCGTTTTTATATGCATATGTTTCTTAGTGGAGACTCTGCCCAAGTGGAGATTCTGCTCAAGAACGTACTTGCATGTTCGCAAATTCACATTCATATGTATATGTTTTTTTAAAGGAAGTTCTGCCGGGACAGAAATTCCTTTTCCAGAGGAAACTCTGGGGAGCTCCTGCCTCAGCGAGGAAATAGCTCGGAAGCATATCCATAAGGCAATGGGAATTTTGCGTTTATGCATATATGTTCTTTAGCAAGATTCCCATTTGAGTAGGATCTTTACTCAAAAGAAACATATTCATATAACTACGAATATATGCTTAAATGCGTATGTATTCTTTGGAAAACTCTGTCCAAGTAGAATTCTGTCAAAAAACACTATTGTATAACCATGAGATTTCAATTCATTGACAGAAACTCTGTTTAAACGGAGATTCCATTTAAGATGATATTTTTAAAAAAAAAAGGGGATGTGCAAATGCATGGAAGTACTGCCCAGGTTTTCAATACATATAAAACCCAAAAATAACCTGCGGGTGTATACCCATTCCAAACAAAGTTCAAATCATACAGTTCAAATCTCAAGCGGATTCATGAATATATACCCGTACCATTTTCAAAATCATATTTTACATCCAAAGAAAATGGGCAGTCACACCATTTCATACTATTCAAAATGAAACAAATTCGAATATTTCTTAAAGGAATAAAGTGCATTTTCAACAGGAAGAAAAAAACATCATGTTAGGACTTTCTAAATTCTTTACACATATATGTTCTCATCCTTGCTATGAATGGTATTCGAGTTAAAACCGGTGCCAAATAACACCAAAGATTTTAACTTGATGTAAATGTAACATCGATTTCGATCGATGGAGATAGAGGTCCAACACATGCTACTCCAATAATCTGATGAGTATAGATACAGGACTCAAGAAGTTCAGATAAATTACGGCGCACCCGTCCGTTTCCCGGACACCTTTCATTGTCTGTTTTACAGACACCCCATTCGTCCACTTCAAGGACGTCAAAACCTTTCCTCCGCATTGCGCGGACTCCTTTTTTATTTTTTGTCTACCAGACAGATTGGCACGCCCCGCAAATACCAAAATTCGAAATATGTAAAATGAATGAATACCATGAACCAAAAATGAAATAAAAACAAACGCCACAAAATTGAGTCATAGAAAAATCCCGTGTCCACAGCGGGCCAGGGAGGTAAGGCGGCCAGGAGGGGCCACCCGCGCCGGACCAGCGCGGGGGACCCCCGCCGGACCGGTGCGGGGGCCGACCCCCGCCGGACCGGTGCGGGGGCCAACCCCCGCCGAACCGACGTGGGGGGACCCCCGCCGGACCAGTGCGGGGGGGGCCAACCCCCGCCGAACCAATGCGGGGGTAACCCCCGCCGGACCGGTCCGCGGGGGTCACCCCCGCCGAACCAATGCGGGGGCAACCCCCGCCGGACCAGCCCGCAGGGGTTACCCCCGCCGGACCGGGCGCGGGTTCCACCCACGTCGGACCAGCGGGGTGCCACCTGCGTCGGACCGGCGCGGGGTGGGCCCCCCTGGTTCGGCGCCCATGCGCGGCCCTTGGTCTGGCGCCCGTGCGCGCCTCTTTGGGCCCCTGGTCCGGCGCACCTTGCCCCTCGATCCTGGTGCCTTGCTGGTCTGGTGGGCCTCCGCTCTCGGCCCAGCGCCCGATGAAGAAGCGACCTCACCCCCGCCGGACCTCACCCCCGTCGGGCCACCCTTCAGCTCCTCCTATAAATAGAGGGGCAGCCCTCCATTTGAAACAGGCTGAAACCCCCCGAGAAGGTCCAGAGAAGCCTTCGCTCCCTCCCGCCTGCAAGAGCTCCCACTCTTTAGGCCAGCGTCCTCCCGTTCGTCCGGTGTCTGCGGAGGATTCGTTCAGGGGTTCCCCCCGGCCAGTCCTCTTGTTTGTCTAAAGTGTTTCGCCTTCGCCGGAACGCCGCAGGTTAATACATAAGACTCGGCATGTGATGGTTCGTGCATAAGTCCTCCAGTGTCACGAAATGACGCATGTTGAGGCAAGTCGTGCCAGTTTGTCCGATGGAGGCATAAACGCCCCGTCGTCAACACAAACGACCCATTACAATTTGTAAACGCCAGACGAAGGCACAAACACCCCGTCGCGTGCGTAAATGAAATGATGTGGTATGTAAGCATCCGATGGAGGCATAAACACCCCGTCGTCGATGCGAATGTCATCATTACAATTTGTAAATGCCCAACGGAGGCACAAACACCCCGTTGCGAGCATAAATGTAAATTGCCCAAATGCCCTTGAATAAATTGTGGAAATTTCTTCATCATCTATTTCTTTTAAATTTCGGCATATGGTCTTTTAATAATCGTTACGCATCGAAGGTATTCGAGTGTTATACTCGATGTAAATGAAACACCGACTTCGGTCGGTGGGGAACGGTCCAGTACACGACCACTCCAATCACCCTAAAAATACGAGCGCACGCGGAAAAAATGAAATGAAATATTCGAGGGTGCCGAGTCTTTACCCGGTACCCCTCGCAAAATAAATCTTTGTCTGTTTCTTGTAAACAGTCTGGCACGCCCGCAGAAAAAAACAAAAAATATATATATATAAAGCCTCCAAGGCGAAAGCGTCGGTAGGCCGTCAAGAAAATTCCGCGTTCCAACAGTCCTCCTTCCGGATTCTTAATTGATGATACCCCGATCTCAAATCTATCTTGGAGAACACCTTTGCCGATTGAAATTGATCAAATAGATCATTAATACGTGGAAGTGGATACCTGTTCTTTATAGTAACTTGATTTAACTGACGGTAATCTATACACATCCTCATGCTACCATCTTTGTTTCTTACAAATAGTACCGGTGCTCCTCATAGTGAATGACTCGGCCGAATGAATCCCTTCTCAAGTAACTCTTGCAATTGCTTCTTTAACTCTTCCAATTCTGCAGGCGCCATCCTGTATGGTGCTTTAGAAATGGGCATACTACCCGACTGCAATTCAATTGTGAAATCCACCTCTCTATGCGGTGCTAACCCCGGTAACTCTTCCGGAAACACATCCGTAAATTCCCTAACAACAGGTACCATATCCACTACCTTTTCTGCCTCAATCAAACTAACAGATGCCAAATAGGCTATACATCCTGCATTAATTAATTTTCTAGCTTTCAAGGCAGAAATAATGAATTTAGGGGTGTAGAATGGCATACCTTGGAACTCAAATAAATCTCCTCCTGGACAGTTGAACCTCACTTTATTTTTCCTGCAATCCACCACTGCCCCATACGCCTCCAACCAATCCATACCTAATATCATATCATACTCCTTTAATTGCAAAGCATAAAGCCTAGCCGGCAACTGATTATCCTATATCATAATAGGTACCTCATCCAAATAACATGTGGTAAACATGAAATCTCCCGACGGTACCTCCACCATAAGCTCACACTGCCTCTCCTCAAAAGGATGCACCATAACATCAAGAAAACCTTCGGAAATGAAAGAGTGAGATGCACCCGGATCAATTAATGTTCTTGCTGAAAATTCAAAGATTGGTATAATACCTTCAATCAGATTTGATGCCTCCGCTTGGGCCCTGGTAATCGCCATTACTCGACCTCGTCCTCCACCCCTCTGATAAGGTGCGCCTCTCCCTTGCCCAGCTGAAGATTGCTGCTGCTGTGGCGGTTGCTGCTGCTGTTGTGATGTCCCTCTACCATAGCTAGCTCTCCTTGGGTATGGACAATTCCTCGCCATATGCCCCAGTTGATCACAATTGTAACACCGAAATTCCCCGGGCTGCCTTGCCGTGCTTCCTTGAGACTCCTCTGTCTCCGGCTTGAAACCGCGCCCTTGCTGAAATCCTTACTGCTTGCCACCTCCTCGACCTCTAAATATCTTTTTCAACTTGTTGCCCCATTGGCCAAAGCCCGAAGAAGACGATCCTCCCGAAGGTGCTTTTCCCTTACTAACACCCGCGGATTGCTGTGGAAGTCGGAAACTACCACCACTTGATCCCGATCCACTAGACTGCCTGACTTGTATGGTTCTTTCAAGTATTGCTGCTCTTTGGGCTACTTCTTCCACTGAACCACACATCAAAGGAATAACCGCATCTTGCAACTCTGGCCTCAATCCCCGGATAAAGTACTCAATCATCATTGCATTATTGATTACTATATACGGGACATACCTACTCAAGGCCATGAACCTCATTTGATACTCTAACACCGACAAGTTCCCTTGCTGAAGTGTTCTAAATTGCTCCCTCTTTGCCTGCTAAACTTGTACCGGAAAGAAAGTATTGTTGAAGACCTCCAGAAACTCAGGCCAAGTGAATGTTTCTTCAGCTCTACCGGTAAACACGGTTTGCATCTTAAGTCTCCACCATTCTTGTGCAAAACCCCCCAACTGATAAGTTGCCAAAATAACTCTATCCGCCTGAGAACACCTTATTGTGACAAACACCCTCTCAATCTCATGAATCCAATGCTCTGCTGTATCCGGACTTGGACCTCCTGAGTACGTTGGTGGTTGCAAACGCAAGAACCTCTCCACCATCATCGTGGACTCCTCCACACTTGCTGGCCTCACTAGTACCACTGGAGGTAAAGGTGCTGCAAGAGGTGTCGCTACTCCATAGGGTGGTACTAATGGTGCCAGCATTATCTCCTCTGTCACCGGTGGTGCTACCCCGGCAGGCTGACCCGGTAGTTGCTGATCCAACCTTGTCCGGATATGCGTGATACTCTCCCACATTCTCTCTATCATCTGATGAGTAGACTCCTCAGGATCATCACCTCCTCCTCCCCAATCTCTCCTATCAGCCATTATAAACCTGCACATACACATTCTATTCACATAACACACAAGTATATCATTATAAAAACAGGGCCAACTACCAACAGAATACCATGATAAGGAACAACTATGTACATTTCTCATTCTTTCATATCTATACGGACCTTGCTCTGATACCAACTGTAACGGTCCTCGCCGTTCAGGCCCGTTAACCCAATAACGTGCCCGACACGACACCGCCTCCCACGATCGGGCCGAAGCCTCGCAAGGGATATCAACCACACATGTCCGTGAATATATAAAAGAATGCACTGATCACACATAAGCTCTTATTTCTCACACATATTCACATAAAATATACATACTCAGTTCCATATATAGTTATAAGCAAAGTACAATAGCCCGGAACAAACCCCCAAGGCTCCACAAGAGAAGGCATTACTCTGCTGATGGTGAGGGCCCAACTCCACTACAAAGCTGACCGAAACTAGAGGAGGGACGAGAATCCTCCTGCTCTCCTTCACCTGGAAGAAGAAGGGGTGAGCCTCACAAGTCATTGGCTCAGTAGGGCAACTCCCCCAAAGCCGTAAAACACAGTTTATATCAAAATTGTAAACCATAAAAAAGAGTGTAAACATCTACACATGATGCTACAGCTGAAAGTAAATAAACGGCAAACCAAACCACACACGAGTGTACAAGCTACAGCAGGGTACGCCGAACACGAGTCACGAAGACTGGTTCGCGACACCAGCCACAGACTTGGACAAATAACACAAGTACACCTCTCAGCCTCGCAGCCACGAACAGAAGGTCCAGCTGCCGCTCCACCTCAACAAGACAAGAACTGTGGAGACAAACCACATCACACCTGCAAGCAACACTGCTGCAAGACCAGGTCTGACACCTTTAGGAACTCCGACCGAGAACCCTAAAGTGAGGCACTGGAAACCGGACTAGCTGAGGACCAGTACGTCTACTGGTGTCCGTCCCTCAACCAAGAGCGTGCTACAAACGGCCGCACACCCACAAACACAAGTCGTTGTCCCCTATCGTCTTTCCCTCAGCCGGACGTGCAACTCAAACTCAGGAGTGAGGGTGTCCAGGAAGACGCCACAAACCCTGATAGTACTCCCGTACCGGGACAAGCCCTAAGCAATAACCGACTGGAGAGGTAACTACGGAAGGCGTGACACCCAACTCGCTATGCACACAATTCCACGCAAAACACCTTGATATCAATCACAACATGGGTCAACACAACCCATACAGACCCTACATTGCCTTGGTAACATAGCGCAAGCAACGTGGGACAGAAACCGGATGAACAGACCATAGCACACAAGTGCTCGGGTGGCCACTTTCTAAGTCGCGTCCAATACAGACGCCGCTAATACCTTTCAAATCGCGTCAGACATTCCAGACGCTATTTAACCCTGAATCGCATCGGGTGTAAACGACGCGTCCACTGTACTGGACGCCTTTCAGGGTTCAGGAACACACCCTATAAACCCATCCGAAAATCACACCACCCAGTCCCACCATCATGTCAGCTGGAAATAAACATGCAAATGGGTTCCTACATATGATCACTACCATGCCCATGCAATTCCCACATGAAGAACCTCAATTCATGCATCACACAAACTATTCCACATGCAAACAGGATAGAAACCATGGTAGAGTTCCCCTACCAATACAAGAACCACAATTCCAATCACAACCCAGCGTCCTCCACGCTCCGAAGCTCGTCCTCGCGCCGGAAGCACGCCGATCGGACTCCTAACAGGCGAAATCCTCCCGGAATCGTCGTCAACACCCGCAGCACTCTCCCTTCAGCTGAGCAGTAAAAACGCACTGTTCGGCCAAGGGCAGACGGCCATTTCACAATGAAACTGAATCGCGTCGGGTATTCCCGCCGCGTTTAGAGACGCGTCCGACTCTTGCGACGCATTTAGTCGCCGACGTCCTTGCATGCGCCACGCGGCGCGCATGCAGCGCCGCCTACGTGAAGCGGTGCTAAAACGCGTCGAAGATTCTAGACGCGACCCTATTCAAGTCGCGTCGACCTAGGTGAACGCGTTACTCATTGAGAATCGCATCCTCTGTATCGGACGCATTCTCAATGAGCCCACCAGAGCCTGTTTTGGGCTGGGATGCCCAAGCCCTCAACCTATCCACCTGACCAAGAAAACCTGTGAAAATACATATAGACCTCCATGGTCTAACAATGGCCACACACTGGCCTCCAAACCCGGTAAACCTCGATCCGAACACACCGGATATTACACACTATGTCCTCTTTGATAATATGCTAGCATCTTTAAAAGAAAGCAATTGAAAAATCCATCTGGTCCCAGAGCCTTATCTATAGGAAGAGAGAAAACTATCTGACGTATCGCCTCCGAGCAACTTCGGCCAAGCCCCTCACTAGTACCAGGAGGCAACCGGTGTAGGAGACCCTCATCTACACCCAATCTCTTACAGTCCTCCATGAAAAGTTTGGAGTAGAAATCTTTCACCTGCCCTCTGATCTCCACATCGTCCACAAATGTAGTGTCCACCACCTTGATATAAGAGATAGAGTTCACTCTTCTTCTGTCAGAAGCAATCCTTTGAAAATAGGCTATGTTCTTATCACCGTCCTTGACCCACCTACCTCTAGATCTCTACTTCCAATAGATTTCCTCATTGCAAAGAGTATACTCATACTGTTCTTTGAGAGAAATCCTAGCAGCTTTGTCCTCCTCATCCAATAAGCCTTCCTCCTCCAAACTGTCAAGCCCATCTATCTGCTACAGAATCTTTAGCTTTGCCTTTCTTCTCGACGGTGTTTTTCCAACCCCCAGCTTCTCAATATGAAAGCAGTATGTCTCAGACTCCTCACCAAGGTACCCATAACTACTAGTCCCACATCGACAGCATTCCACACCTTGGACACCACCTCCATAAAGTCCTACTCACATAACTAAAACAGCTCTAATCTGAAGCTATACCTCCTCCTATGTACACAACTAGTCTTCAAGAGAATAAGCATGTGGTCTAACAAAACTGTAGACATTACAGACACCTGAACATTAGGAAAGCAATCTTCCCGATCCACCAAAATGAGAAATATGTCCAGCCTAGAGCTAGCATCCTCTGGTCTCATGTTGGACCATGTGAAGAAACCACCTGACATGCCAACATCAATCAATGCTGCCTCCTAAATAAAATCTGAAAAATCTTCCATACAGTAGTCAGGACAAGAAGTCTCGGTCCTTTCTGAATGAAGAACAACAAGATTAAATTCTCCATCCAAACACCACGATCGCCCTGAATTCTGGTGAAACTGCAAGAGCTCCTCCCAAAGCAACCTTTCGTCCCCCCTAACTTGAGGGCCATAAACCCTATAAAAACACATGAAAAGCCATCTTTGACCCCTTTGAAGTGCAAAGAGATGGCATATCTACTAACTACTCGGTCACATGCCACTTCCTCCAACTCATAGGTTATAAGATGAGGTTACCCCCTGAGCTAGTGAGCTCCCCACCGCTGAAGAAACAACACCGGTAGTCAGTCTAGCTCCCCCAATCTCCTTCATAATGACACTCCCATCCCTGTCCCACTTTATCTCCTGCACATACAGCAGATCCACCTTACACCTCCACACCACTTCCTTCATAGCTTTCCTCTTCTCCACCACACCTAAACCCCTTTCATGCTATGAGAGAATTCTCATTAGGATGATGTGTTTCCTCTCTCACCCCTCTCCTCCTCAAGCAAACTTCCACCTTTCTGGTGTAATCTCTCACCCGCTCGTATACTGGCACTCCACCTTTTGTAAATTTTAGAGAATGCCCCTTTGAGGTCCTTGTCAGCTGCCATAGAAGAAATACTTATCATACTAGCAACCTCCCTAGCCTAATCGATACACATAGCTTCCACATCCTTGAGAATAGCTCTCACCACCTCCGCTCGCAGGCAGGATCCGCGAGCCACAACAATTCGAAATCAAAACACATGCCAACGGGTTGTCTTCAGCCTCCAGCCGAGGCTCCTGTTGCCCTAAGGCCGACAGCGGCAAGACCTGCACCTCCTAAAGAACTCGACATTAGATGATGACCCTTTTGCCGCCGAAGCCAACGATGAGAACCACAGGCAAGTCCTCTGGGTTGTGTACCTAGATGGTGGCCAGGATCTTCAGCCTCGCACCCGATGAAGCAAATTCCAGTAACCCTAAGATCAGTTCACCAAAGCGGCGAAACAAGGACCTTACACCTTCCTCGTCACACAATCCTATGGGAATCCCTTCCATAGAGATCCTAAAGCTCCGCACCGACAAGGTTAAGACCAACCCAGAACACTCCCCACTCATCCTCTATGAGATCCACTATGCTTTACCTGATCCCGCCACCCCCTCATCAACCTCACCCAAAAGGAGTAACACAACCACCAATCTCCTCCTCCAACTCTCCTGGAAAGTTCAAACTCCTCCAGCAAGTTCCCTACCTCAACTACCTTCCCGCTTCTCCGCCCCACCACAACATGCTTCACAGGCCCCTTAACCACGTCAGCAAAGCTCCTAGAGTCCCTTGCCGCTCCCTAGGACAGCCCACTTCAGTTCGACCCATGCTCCTTAACCCCCTTGCTTCTCTCCTGCTCCCTCTTATTCTCTTCAGCAACCCAGCGAACGACAGGGCACCATCTTCTGATATGCCCACGCCTTCTACAACCGTAGCAAGTCTAGGCAACACCCAGCTTACCACCCGTCCTCTCTTTGCAGCCTCCATTAAAGGAGATTGATCCTCATGGCCCCTCGAGCCCCACCCAACTTCGGCGAAACTCTGACGGCCCCCTCCTGGGGGGATGTTGTTCAGCCGCGGTGGCCGAACAATATCCCAGAACATCTCTCTCTAGAAAAGGCTAGAGAGATAGGAAGCCAAGTGAAAGACTTCCAATTCTTTTAAGTTATCAAGTATTTCAACTTAGCAAGTCTTTCACTTTCCAAAAAAAAAAACTTATCAAGTCTTTCAAAAAACCAATTCTTTGAAGTTATCAAGTTTTTTAACTTAGCAAGTCTTTCAAAAGAAATACTTAAAGTGCTAAAACGCCAAAAGACTTGATCCTTTCAAAAGCTTTAAAAAATGAGAGTTCAAAAGACTCGATTCTTTCACCAAACTCAAAAAAGGCTTTAAATATAACAAAGATCAATTCTTTCAGGAAGTCTTATAAAAACTACATTAGAAGATTGATTCTGACAGTAAAAGAACAAAGATTAAATCATGATTTAATATTCAAAATTCTTTAGAAATTCAAACATTGTCTACTTGATCATCATTGCTAAGTATATTAGATTTTTAGGCATATCATGATTTATGAGTGTGCACATCATAAACATGCTTATGTCATGACACATACTCAATCGGACATGTATTCAACCACGACAAAAAGAGCCTTACACATACACCTAGTACCTAGGCACAATATTGTATTGGTCTTGATAGTTTGGCGCAGCACCGGGGACTTTTGCCCATCTTCCACTAGGTCTTAGGCCATCCAATTTCAGGATTTTACTAGTGAGCCCTCGAGTTCTGACCCCCCTATGGAGACTTGTAAGGGAAGCCCGTCTCTCCATATAATGGTGTTGTCCATATTTCTTACATATGTGCATCACAGATTTTCATAGCACATGATTTTAAACTGGTTCTTATCATACTCATCTTATTACAGATTTAACATACAAGTTTTCGTATAACTTATCATAAAATTATTAAATCAAAACAAAACAAAAAAATTTACGTTATAGTGTTATGCAAATAACCCTATATATTTTCAATCATATTTCATATAGATTTTACATACACATCTTATCATAAAAGTTCTTAAAATGAAAGAAAGGTAAGAATTATACATGCCATAGGGATATACGAAAGATCCTACAGATTTTCATACATATCTTGTCATAAATTTTTTAAAATATATATAAAATAAAAACTATACCAACCATAGGGTCGTACAAAATACAAATGACCCTACCTCAAACTTAGCAAAGTTTCTTTAGTAGGGACTAAAGACTCCTGGTTAAAACCCAGCAATCCTCTTTCGAGTTACTTGGTGCTAGCCCAAAAGCCTCTTGTAGTAGCAGCCCTCCTCGTTATCTAGAAATGTCACTGACCTTCTTTCTCTCCTGTTGTAGAAAATGCAGCAGTCTCCTCTATAAAATTCACTAAACATGGCCTCCAAAGCCAGCAACCATCATATATAAACCCACCACCGTAATCTCTCCCTTAGAGTCATATTGGGATTTGAATTCCTAAAGTGGGGAAGGACAAGCACCAATGATGGCTCTCCAATATTTAGCAAATTCGGAATATTGGAAGTTAGCTCCACCTCCTTATGAGGCTTCCTTCACTTATAGAAAGTCCCAAACCCATTTAAACTCCAACTTTTGGACTGTTGTGAAAGCCTAACCAGCCATAAGACAGATCGGATTCCTAATCTTATTGAGATTTCATAAACTAATACGTAAACAAGCCAATCATCTTATTAAATAATCTAAATGTAGAAATATAATCTACTTGTTACCAACAACATTATTACTATTATTTTACAGCAAACAATATTTTCATTATTATGGTAATCTTATTTGGCATGCAAAGTTCAGGATAACATACTTAAACCAATTTATTTAAGTTGCTGGGCAAAACAATAACAGGGCAGTCTTGGGTGAGTACCAGCTTGATACCCTCAAGGATAGCATGAGTTTCAGTCTAAAAAGAAGAAACTGTTGATAAAAATTTAGACAGGACTATGAAGGGGAAGCCATTTCCATTATTCAAAAGAATACTCATAGAGGAGCAAGTGGGACTGATAGCACAATCCATATGAGGGAGTTTTAGAGAAATTCATCTGAGTTGTTAGCTGTGATCTAAAGGCTTAGCGGAATTAAGGAGTTGTATTCGTGAATGAAATTCATGAGAAGCCTTGTCAATAATACTCCTAGGACTAGTGATCTTCCCTTCAAAAACTAGATCACATGTGGTTTTCCACAAAAAACAGATAAAAGTGAGGCAGAAGGCCAGCAGATCCCAGTCTTTATTTCTTCCCTGTTAGGAGGGGAAAGAAGGTCCAATACTCTAATTCCTGTTTGACAGATTTAGAATCGCGACCAGAAAAATACCCAATTGGAGAATATAACCCAGCAGCTCTAGACAAATCACAGTTAAAAAGGAAGGTGATCAATGGTACCAGCTTTCCATGGCAAATTGGACAGGGAGCATCACCCTCATTAATAAATTTTGAGATCCTATCATTCAGTGGTAGGGTGTTATTTAGGCATTTCCGAGAAAATAACAAGATTCTTTGGGAAGTCCTTTTGCACAAGATTGGGTTCCAAATAATGGACCGGCATTTACCTGGATTGGAAGGTGAGGGTAAACTCGCACTTTCTTCTAATAGTCTGTATGCAGAGTTCACTGAAAAAGTGCCACTGAGAGGGAGTTTACAAATTTTGAGATCTTCAACACCGTGGTCATAAGATGGGATGTGAATGCTTCCAATTGTATCTGATGTTTCTCCACAAAAAAGACTGTCAAAAAGCGAGTGATTCCAAGCCTTGGTCGGTAAAAGTTGTGATATTAATGAGGAAAGGTTGTCTTGCTGTGGTTCAGCTGAATGGAGCAGTTTGATAGGAGAGCCAATAATATATCCATATGTTAATGCTTTTCCAATTCCTTACCATGCAAGACGAGCCTTTCTTGATATCTTCTCTAAATGAAAGGATCCCGGACCAAACGCAAGACCTGTGGTTACTTCCCTTTAACTGCCAATAGTCTCCTTTGGAAAGATATTTAGATTTACGCAGCAGAGCTCAAGGTGACTGAACATCTTGAATAAACCTTCGTGCCAATTTCATGATAAATATCTTGTTCAGCAGATTCAAATCTCTAATACCCAATCCCCCATGAGCTTTATGCTTCTTACTCTGATTCAGTAAGCACAGCTGTATCTTCCTCTTGGACCCAATGTCTCCAGGAACGGAGAAGAGAATACACACACACACACAAGATAACAGAAGGAGAAAGAAGAATTCATGGGAGGACGGCATCAACCGCGACAGACAAAACACACCAGGCGACCCAATCAAGAGAGGTTAAAAAAGAGACAAAGAAGAAGAATAAAAAGCTTACGCGAAAGAAACGGGAACGTAATCGGAGTTACCTCCATTCTCACAAAGACGTTGGAAACAGGGCGACGCCGGCCGACACGCCGGATAGCTCGAGAGAAGGTAGAAACAGCAGCAGCAGCAGTAGAAGAAAAAGAACCACAACCGCCACAAATGGCAGCGGGATAATGCGGACGGGACGAAGGTGAAGAGCGGGAGAAGAAGATGCCGAGGCCTAGCACCGGAGCCACGCGATCCCTCGGGGGCAAACATGGTGGAGCAGAGTAACGGCAGCCGCCGGAAGCGAGTTCGAGCTCTGGAGGGGACAACATCTCGTCTGCTCGTCCCACTCTTGTTGGAGATGCAGAAGCGGCGGGGAGGAGGGCACGTCTGCCTCCCTCCCTTCCCTGGCGGGATTGCCTGCTCCGCTCGCTAGATGCCCAGCGGGCAGCGGCTGCTTTCCTCGTGAAGAGCGAGCCGAGTCCACCACCAACACCCTGCCGTCGCGCCCACAATAACGGGCCCACCGCGCCAAAGGACCTGACCGGCGATTTTGTTTGCGTTAATTAATTATATAATATAACCCTGAGTACATGGAAACCACTTGTATATCCTTCAAAATATATATATATAAGAAATTTAAAATAAGATTGGTCGTGCCGCGCGAATCGATTGGACCGGCTGTCTGCTAGCACGAGCTAGATCAAAATGTATCACACCGATATATATTGATCCTGACAGTTCAAATAATGATAATAATACTAATAATAAATAGAAAAGAAGATAAAATAAATATTAAATAAAAATAATATTATAATAATATGTATGGTATCGACTGTGCCAAAGAGTCTAAGAATCCCAGTACGGTCCCACTATGATGTGAAATAGATAGAAACAAGAAAAAATTAAATTATGGGTCCTTTCAGATGGTCTGACTTAATTCCTAATCTCTGTCAGAATTTCAAAAGTTACAGAGTTCTTACTTTTTTATACAGTTTAATCTTTAGTCCCTATATAATATTTTATGAGTCTCGAAAGACGAGTTTCGTCTTTTTGGCGTCAATATTTTTCTAAGTTTCCATTTTACCATTCTATCTTTTTGTCTTCCCCCTGAACTGTAGACTTACAGCAGTTACAGTAAATCTATACAACCCTGTTATATTAAACGTGATTCTTTGTTACAGTATATGTTAAATCTCATTACAGTAAACATTTCCTATTATACAGTATATGTTAAATCATATTACAGTCAATATTATTCTCTATTACATTATATGTTAAGCCCTATTACAGTCTATAACGATAAACTTTTAGAAAAAAAAAAAAATCTATTTATCTGTGGCTGTTGAGATTTGAACTCAAGTTTTTAAAATCTCAACATGAAATTCTCACCACTAAACTACAACCACACTTGTGTTACAATATAACATCTTTTGTATTTTACTAAGTCTTTAAATTACTTATAGTAAATATACACATCATTTATAGTAAGTTTTGACATCACTTATAATATACATTAAGCTCAATTACAATAAATGTTATTCTCTATTATAATATATGTTTATTCACTATTATAGCATATGATAAGTCTCGTTACAGTAAATATTATTCTTTGTTTAAGATCTATTACAGTAATCATTATCATCTATTATAGTAAACGCTATTCTTTATTACAATATATTTTTATTCTCTATTACAACCTATGTTAAGCTTTGTTATAGTAAATATTATTCCCTGTTACATTATATACATTAAGCTCTATTACAGTAAATATTATCTTCTATTATAGTAAATGTTATTCTCTATTATAATATATACTTATTATCTATTATAGCCTACGTTAAGTCTCGTTACAATAAATATTATTTCTTGTTACAGTATATATTAAGCTTTGTTTTAGTAAAAATTATCTTCTATTATAGTAAATGTATTACAATATATTTATTCTCTATTACAGCCTATGAGATAGAGAGAGAGATGGTGAGGGACAAGAAGGTTGTGTTGTGGCACTACGTGAAAGAGTTCCTCAAGGAGAGCGACTTGGAAGTGGTGGTGGCTGCGAAGGCCATGGCAGTGAAGGTGCCTCTCGACAGGGCCTCGCCAAGAGCCGTCCTCGTGAAGAACTTATACCTCTTCTGCGACCCTTACATGCGCATCCACATATCCAAGTGCGAGGAACTCAACTACTATAACAAGGAATAATATTTACTGTAACGAGACTTAACATAGCTGTAATAGAGAATAAACATATATTATAATAAAGTATAACATTTATTGTAAAAGAGGATAATGTTTACTGTAACAGAGCTTAATGTATATTGTAATGGAGAATAATATTTACTATAATGATGCTTAACATAGGTTGTAATAAAGAATAATGTTTACTTTAACAGAGGATAATGTTTACTATAACAGAACTTAATATATAATATAATAGTGAATAATATTACTGTAACAAGACTTAAAGTGGGCTATAATAGAGAATAAACATATATTGTAATAGAGAATAGCGTTTATTGTAATTGGACTAAACATATACTATAAGTGATTTTAAAACTTACTATAAATGATGTGTATGTTTACTGTAGATAATGTCACGACTTAGTAAAATACAAGAGATGTTATATTGTAATATAAGTGTGGTTGTAGCTTAATGTTAAAGATTTCGTGTTGGATTTCTGAAGATCTAAGTTCAAATCTCAGCAGCCATAGATAAATAGATTTTTTTTAGTTTTCTAAAGTTTACAATTATAGATTATAACATGGTTTAAAATATAATATAACAGAGTAAAACACTTACTGTAATAGGACTTAACATATAATGTGTAACAAGAAATATTTACTATAACAAGACTTAACATATACTGTAACAGATAATAGTGTTTATTATAACAGGGTTGTATAGACTTGGGTCCATTTGGTTGCTTATAAAACATATTCATCAGCTAAAAACTTCTCTTGTATCTAATTACACTTCATACGCTGTGTGACGACCCAACCAACAAATTGGCCCAACAACCATACTAGTTGGTAGACTTCCCAGGAAGGTCACACATCCTGGGACTACTCCTAACTGAGTACGCTTAACTTCATAGTTCTTTTCTTTCTCGAGCTCTGAAAATGACTAGTTCGAGTTATTAGTAGTCTGCTGATTTAGTCTATTTAACATTTTCTTATATGGAGTGTTACAATCTACCCCTCTTATATAAGCGACGTCCGCGTCGCTGCTCACATATAGCGCACAATCAAACCCCAGGCAAGTAGGATTCTAGAGGTGGCTCCCATAGGCTCAAGAGGTGGCTCCCACTATGTAACACTTTGCACCATTATGGCCTCAAGAGGTGGCTCCCATAGCGTAGCACTTTGCTCTATGTGACACTTAGTTCCTACACTTCCGACTGGGTAAAACTCTGATACCATTTGTGACGACCCAACCAACAAACTGACCCAACAACCATAATATTTGGTAGACTTGCCAAGAAGGTCACCCATCCTGGGACTATTCCCAACTGAGCACACTTAACTTCAAAGTTCTTTTCCTGCTCGCGCTCTAAAAATGACTAGTCTGAGTTGTTGATAGTCTGCTGATTTAGTCTATTTAACATATTCTTATATGGGGTGTTACAAGCTGCACAATTAACCATGCCATGCAGTTAAAGACCAATCAACATCCTCCAACACAAAGTCAACCGAGGAACCACAAGGAACCCACCTTCCAGTAACTGCATATGTGCACATGCAACACACATTCATACACAAACCAGAGTATTCTGAAACACTGAGCAATCACATCTTGGTTCGAGGGAACAAGAGGCACCATATTGTCATTGTACATGATAGAAAGTTTTCTAAATCAAGTGAAACTAACTACATACAAATAATAGCCGAAGTTTTATAGAACCCACATATACAAGAAATGTGCCGCCACTGAACATTTTAATAATCCTCATAGCAGGGACAAAAATTAAACTCGAAGTCACAATTTTTTTTCATAGATCACTTCAAACGAACTGTCTTAGGTGTGCTTCATACTCATCATCATAAAATCTGCAAATAAGATGTAAAACACATATACATGAGTCACGTGTCAAGTTAACCTTCTAAAAGAATAGGAAAAAAAGAAAGATACTAGTACATAAGGTGAAACAACGTAAAATGTCAATTTTAATCCTGTAAATAGTAAATTAAATTGACATACAAAATGCAAATAATTATGTAAACAGTAAATTGAAAGACTAAAGAAGTTGTTCCAGTAATGTTAAATTCGGCATTCTCTCAAGTATCTATACAACAGGGCAGTAAGAACAAGCAAAAACACCAGTTGAGTATGCTCCTCATTTTGATGCATCACTAGTTGAACAAGGAGCACAACAAGCATAGCATGTCAGTAGAGTCCAAGAAGAGATTCCTATGGTAGAACAGGCTCAAACTCGAGACCAAGTAGAGCAACCAGAGAAAATGGAAAGTGATGAAATATATACATGATGAAATATTAAGAATATAGAACATAGTATATAAATTTTAAGAATATATATGTAATTTTTTCATTATTAGACTATGAAACATTAGATGACTTAGGAGTCCGCCATCGAATATATATACCAATTCACTTGCACCCTCCAATTTAAATGACCACATTAATTCAATGCATTTCATTGTCACAGCCCCAGGCATCTTTGAGGATCGGAGGCCCCTCTTCCTTTCTTTGCCTGCTTCTCATATGACCAACTTATTATTGTACCCACAAGAAGGGATCAGGAAGTCCCGGTCCTCCCAACATTCTCTACTGCATGCATGACAAGGAAATGTGGAAACTTCTCCTTTCAACATGTTCATAAAATGATGCAGCTGATAAATCTGATAAAGAAAAAAAAAAACAAAAGGCAAGTTGAAGCAATAGACAATTAGACACCACTCTTTATGCCCCAGCTTAAAACAACAAAGAAGTCCTCACAAGTTGCGGAGGCATATCTTGGTGAAAAACAAAAACAAAAAATGTTGCAGAGGCACGAGGTAATGGAGCTACCCGGAAACCAGCTTCACAAGAATAATGATTATATTACAAATGATAAGAGGCACTCTTAGGTAGTGGGCTGCGTAGATAAGCCCTATGAGTTGCCCTTTCAACGATTTCGTCCTGTCACCAGCTGCGACCTCCGAGAAGCTCCATCCCCGAGGAGCGAGGAAGCGATCCTCGTTCAATAAAGCAAATCCATTTGCAAGGAGGACTAATCCTTCCAGCAAAGTCCACAGGCCCATTTGTGGAAAAACTGTGCGCTTACTGCTGCAATTGAGAAGATGAATGACCTGCCAAAATGGAATACAAGCTATATGATACAGATACTCGCTGCACGTAGAAAGAAAGAAATCACACAATGAAGGATATAGGCAGCGCGGTCTCCTATTAACAAACAAATGCCCGAAATCTCAAGAAAGTAAAAACTTTCAACTGTCTCGACTTTTGCAGCAAATTATAAAACTTGTTCTCTACATAAAAATGTCCTAACAGAAAACAAAGCTCTGCACAGAAAACTGTACATGATTGATATTTAACAGCGAACCAAAATTCTCAAGACAGCAACTTGGGAGATTAATTCTACTTTCTAGTACTATGTTGGCATCGCCTGATCCTGTATCAAGCAAAAAACTGAACTTTAATGATAAAAACCAGTATTTTTCACAGAAGCACTCTAGGATGTTGTACATAACATCTTGTGAGAAAAAGCCTTCACCAGAATACTTCTAAGCTTCAATTTCACAAAGCAAAACCAGAAAACAACAAATCTGAACCATGTCTATGGAAAACCATGAAGACATAACAAGATCGGCATTCCAAGATAATAAGATGGCAAAAGCAAGTTAATCACTCAATCCTAACATTCCAACCAGATTAGTGCTTATAATAGCAAGTAAAGTTACAGCAAGATAATAACCATTCATGTAACAAGATTTTAGGATAAACACCTTTGGAATTGTTATAAATAATGAAGACTGTTTCTTCCTCACTTGGATTTGTTCTGATATCAACTAAAAAAGAGAACCCAAAAAACTCTCCCAACACAAATTTCATTTAAAGTTATACAGAGTTTCAAATCCACGAATGTTCTTTAAAAAACAGATCCCATGAATATTGATTGTTGCATTGTACTTATAATCTTTTCACTCTGTTTAGTAGCATGAGTAATGGAATAGAGAACCTTATATGGAAAGGTACCTGAGAATAATAGGAATACTCCCCGAACTTGAACTATCTAACCACTTCCAATGTTGAACTTCGAGGAGCAGTAAAAAAAATCTGCATTTTCAGCAATATGGCTCCAACTAGATGAGATGATACGCGATGATGGCTGAACAGACCATTTGCCACATTGCCTACAGGTTTTTGTCTCCATTCTTGTAAATTCCTTGGTTGCAGAATAGAAGGGGAAGTGGAATCAGAGATGGAGATCTGTGTTTCCTTTGATCTTTCTGTGTGTCGGCCGCGATTTCTTGCTGCTCCATCTCCTCCTCCACCTGAAGCCTGTAATCTCCAGTGCTGATGTTGGCTTCACCTTCCATGGGTTCAGCGGTGGCAACCTCACTCTGGATGGCGTCGCAGGCATAACCTCCAATGGCCTCCTGCAGCTGACCAACGACACGAAGCAGCACAAGGGCCACGCCTTCTACCCTGTTCCCCTTCGCTTCAGAGGATCTCCGGCTCCCGTTGGTAAAGCCTCCTTGTTCTCGACCACCTTCGTCTTCGCCATCATCTCCGAGTACCCGAGAATCGGTGGCCATGGAATCGTCTTCGTCATCTCTCGCTCAGCTAATCTCAACGAAGCCCTGCCCAGCCAGTGGCTGGGCCTCTTCAACCCGGGGTACAACGGCAACTCTACAAATCACATCCTCGCCGTCGAGCTGGACACGATTACGAGCTCTGAGTTCGGGGATATCGACGAAAACCATGTCGGGGTCGACGTCAACGGCTTGCGATCTGTAGCCTCCCAGCCTGCAAGTTACTTCACTGGTGACGAAAATGGAGGCCGGTTCCAGAACTTGACCCTTATCAGCCGTTCCAGAATTTGACCCTTATCAGCGGGGACGACGAGGAGACGACGGCGATGCACGGCGCCGGGACGGGGGATCGCGGCGAGAGACGATGGGGATGGCGTCGAGGGTTTCGGGATTTCACGAATGGGGGAGGGGAAAAGAAGTGTCGAGAGTTTGGGGGGAAAATGGTTTCAGGGATTTTACCGGAGATGCCTAAATCCGGAGTTTAGGGGAAAGTTTTTTACATATTTATGTTTTCAAAGATTTTAAATGACTTAAAAAATAATTTAAAAAAATTAGTAAGATTTTACACCCAATTAAACAGATTTTTACTGTAATTACAATTCAGGAGGAAGATAAAAAGATAGAAAGATAAAATGAAAATTTAGAAAGATACTGGCATCAAAAGAATAAAACTCGTCTTTCAAAATTTATAAATATTATGTAGTGATTAAAAATCAAGTTGTATAGAAAAATAAGAATTTTATAACTTCTGAAATTCTAACAAATATAAAAAATTAAATTAAACTATTTGATAAAGGTTTCTAATTAATTTTCTCTAAAAACAACTTGTATTTTGTTTTTTTTTTAAAGCAGAGAAACAACTTGTATACTCTTCAAATGTTTGCGGCCATCATATATACCATATATTTAGATATACTCTATTACAAATACTCTACCATTAGCTTTTGTTGGCTATGTTCAACCATAGTTGGATTAAGAGATGAAAAAGGCTAACCTACCTTAAACTTAAAAAATAAAAAATAAAAAATAAAAATAACCCTCTCTCTCACACACACAAGCACAAGTTTTTTTTGTTTTTTCTTTTCATCCCTAGCTATTTCACGGTTCCGTCCATTGTTTGGTAAAATATTCTTTAGATTTTTAATGGCGCGTTAACTTTAGGGATATAATCCACCAAATTCTAATGAATATAGGGTTACCTGATTAGGCAAAGATATGAAAGTGAGAATACATGAGGTTTTCAGGGCATATAATCTTTTTTTTAATGATAGCGCTCAAGCCTATAGAGAGTGTGAGAAAGTTGATTTATACAATATCTATTTTTTCCAAGCCTATCAAACTGCAAACTCCAATCCTTTGAGAATTTGGATACTACTTATTCACCGAGAGACTTACAAAATGTATAAAGAAAAAGCAATTTTCTTAGAATTTTTTTATACATAATAATAAAGCTATATATAACTTAATTATGCTCGTGAACAAATATCAAGTGAAATAATAATAAGGACGCCTAACTTTGAGAACTGGGTGTTAGAATTGGATGTCTTATAAACTAATCAGTGCATTCCATTTCACATTACTATAATAAGGACATTTTATTGAGCACGCTGAGACTGAGTATTTTGTATTTGAATTATATAAGAAAGTTCATAGACACATCGAATGAATATTAAATCATGATAAGTTCATGAGAATGAGATCAATCTTTTGTAAATATGTGTCTTAAATTATTTCTTGTCAGAGAATATATGAGAAGGACATCAAAGGTGGTGTTTGATAAAACTTAACACTTAAATTTTAAATCTTATTTGTCATCTATTCTCTAAATCTAAAATTTAAAAAGAACTTAATATATATCTGACATAGTTTAAGAGGTGTTTGATAATCAACTTTAACAACATCTGAACTGTAGTATAGTTTGTTAAGATGCTATACTTCTAATAGGTAAGTCTAGGGTTCAAAACCCAAAATGGTCAAAAATAATTTTTTTTTTTCTGAAATTGAGTCGTCGGAACTGGTCGCCGGTGATCGCCGGGCACCAGAGCCGAGCGCCGGTGATCGTCGGGTGCCGGTGATCACCGGAATCCGACGACTATCGTCGGATTCTGGCCGACAGCCAAAATCTGGCGATTGTTGCCGGAATCCAGAGATTGCCAACGGCCGCCGGCCGAATTTCGGTGACTGTCTCCAGATTTCGGTGATCACCGGTGCCAGAATCCGGCGATGTTCGTCGCCGATCGCAAATCTGAAAAAAAAAAGTGATTCATCTTAGCTTAAAATTTAAGTGATTTTTTAGACTAAAGTGATTAATTAAGATATAATTTCAAATATTTGATCAAACAATTTGAAATCTTAAAACTTAAGTATTTCAGACTTTAGACTTTGAATAAGTGTTATTAAATAGAGCCAAAGTCTGGCAAGACGAGTACAAGTTATATCTACTTATATGATGATAGTGTCTGGCCTCCTAGTCATTTGTGTGGATATAATAAGACATACTTATATAAGTGTTCATTGGTTTGTGTGGATAAATATAAGGACATCAATGAATTAGCTGAATGGATCTAACTTAGAATCGGTAGATAGTTATTATATATAGTTGTCAATAAGGATATCATTGCATTAGCACAATTTGTCCTTAAACTTTAGTCACCAACATTGGATTGTTGTGTTTTGCTCATTGGTTTATGAACCTTAGTCATAAGGTTCTTTACAATCAATGACTCAAGCACATAAGGTTCTTTACGATGTTACCTTTCCTAGCCTTCGCCTTGGGAGGAGCTCAATGGTCTTCTTTGAAGTTTTGGGTGTTCTTTAAAATAAAAATAAAAAAAACCAATAAGACTGACTTCTTCTCTAGCTGTGTGAGTGAAGCGACCATGGATATTTATACCCAATAAGGCTCCATATCCAAGTCGACCTCCCGCAATCGGACTGAAGTCTCGCAAGGGATAACTCACACAAGTGTCCAGTAAGAGTATAAAAGACAACCACAAGAGTATAATATACAAGAAAGTACATGTATCTATACTCATTTACCATAATTTTACATTGTCCAAATACATGATTATATGCCTAAGAGAAAAGTACAACTACCTGGGGCATACCCCGAAGGAGCAAAGCCCACACTGAACATGATTACTACTCAGCTGCTGGTGATACAAGTCTGCCACAATGTCGCTGCAAGCCAAACACATGGTAAGCCCTAAAAAGAACTGTAGGGGAGTGAGCCTCAATAAGTCATAGGCTCAGCTGGAACCTCCCAAAAACAACCACAACCAACAACTGAAAGAAGGAACCAAGTCCTCAACCCCTAAGGGTCTCACTGGCAGCACTAACTAATGCACTACAGAAGTAAAATGTACTAACAATAAATATAACAGAACTACATTAAATGTGAACACACTAATTGTCACGGTTTACAGGAAATAAAAAGAAGCAATAGGATTAGTGTAGACAAACCAGTCCACCACAACAGCTGAAAGAACCACGGCACAAGCCATATAGACCAACCACTGACCAACGGTAACGAGACTAACAACAAAGAGCCAGTCTGCCACAAAACGAACGAGTGATGCAAGACCACACATGCCAACAACCAACGAAAGGTAACAAGGTTAACCATAAGGGTTAGTTTTCCAACCCACGATAGCAAACACATTGGAGAACTACACATAAGGGTACAACATCACAAATGGAAGGTCACACAATGCGACTTCCACAGAAACCGATCCACCTTAACACTTGATAAGGCTAGCACATTGTGTGCCACAACAGCCAACAACCCACACAGGGTACAGGTACCTAAAGCCACGAGGTACCACGAAAAACCACAACCACACACAAAACCGCAACACAACTGTGCCTCCTACAAGGCACACCATAGCGAGTCAAACCACAACCGGTAGGTCACCACTCACAAGCCACAACCACTGGCAAAGCACGAGTCGGAGGGAACGCCGCCACCACACGGGAACAAACTACTAGTTCATGACACCAGTATCCAACCCAGACAACACAACACAAGAACTACCTCTCAGTCTCGCAGTCATGGACGAAAGGTCCAATTGCCGCTCCACAACCACATAGTAAAGCCAAAGAACAGTGGAGACCAACCAACACCACACCTGCAGACTGCACACAACTGCAAGCCCATGCCTGGCACCTTTAGGGACTCTGTCTTAAGCTCCCTAAAGTGAGGGACTGGAAAACAGGACTAGCTGGGGCTCAGTACGTCTACTGGTGTCCGTACCCCTAACCACAAGCACGCTACAAGCGACCGCACACCCACAAACACAAGTCGCTGCCCTCTGTCGTCTTTTTCTCAGCCGGTCGTACAACTCAAACATAGGAGTGAGGGTGTGACGGACCGGGGTATTTATGCCCATTAAGGCTCCATATCCAGATCCGCCTCCCGCGAACGGACCGAAGTCTTGCAAGGGATATCTCACACACGTGTCCAGTAAGAGTACAAAAAGACAAACCACAAGAATATAAGACACAAGAAAGTACATGTGCTCATATCTATTCACAAATTTGTACAACTGTCTCATTACATTAATACATGTCCAATTAAAAGAGTACAACTACCTGGGGCATATCCCGAGGGAGCACAAGCTCACACAACACTAACTACTAAACTACTGCTGGTGGTACAAGTCTGACACAACGCAACTGCAAGCCAAACACACGGCAAGCCCTGAAAAGAACTGTAGGGGAGTGAGCCTCAACAAGTCACTGGCTCAGTAGGGGCTACCCAAAACAACAATGTAACCACAGACACCTCAACCCCAATAGGTCTCACTGGAAACAACAATAGCCAAACCATTTCATGCTCACATCATTACAATAAATAACAATTAAACATGCTTATGAAAATAAACATAACGTCCTCGGAAGAAAAGTAGGATTACAGGACTAACATAAAATCATTAGTTAGCCCAACTACTAAAGTGCCTAAACCACAGTCTCACTGGCACACTGCTACAACAACTGGTTGCCTAAACTATAAACCACACAGGCAGGTCACTGCCTAAGCTGCAAGCTTCACAGACAAACCTCAAACACTTGAATAACAGGACTGCTAACAAAGAGCTGGTTCTTTATACTCCAAATCACACTACGTCAGAAACTACACACAAGGTAACAGAACTGGCTACCACAAAGCCAATCCATAACACACTAAAACTATAATTAGAATCATACCTAAGAAGAGTAAAACTCAACAAGTGGAAGGTCTCTCACGGCCTCCACGGAGCATGGCTCTATTAAACCACAATATGCCTAAGCCACAAGCCTCATCGGCATAATACCCACAAAGGTAACATAATTAATAATCACAAACTAATGCACAATAAATTATAAACAAAGATCTACTTAAAATAGTTAGGATACAACAAGTGGCAGGTCAAACCACAAGACCTCCTCCTCACACAAGTACCCGGAAAGGTTGGTACACAATGTACCACCACAAAACTATAAAGTAACCCACGAAGGAAATAGGTACCTGCTACTCTGAGGTACCACAACACAAACACCCGAACAAGGGTATAAGTAGGTGATAAACACCACACTGAACCATGATTATATTGTGCCCTCACTTAGACACAACATTACAAGTGAAACCTTAATCGACGAGTCACACAAACCACAACTCAGTCACAGTTGTGCCAACACTAAGGCACACCTCGAACTGGTCAAACCTCGACCACGAGTCATAAACTCACAAACTACGACAAGTAGCAAAGCACGAGTCGGAAGTGAACGACGTCACCACAACTACAACTGGAGCTAACTAAGCACGAGTCAGAAAGAACGACACCACTACACGGGAACGGACTACTGGCTGATTAGGCCAATATCCAACCCGGACAACACAACACAAGAACAACCTCTCAGCCTCGCAGTCACGGACGAAAGGTCCAACTGCCGCTCCACAAGGAAGAAGTCAAACAACTGTGGAGACCAACCAACACCACACCTGCAGACACACAACTGCAGGCCCATGCCTGGCACCTCTAGAGTCTCTGGCCGGAGCACTCTAAAGTGAGGCACTGGAAAACAGGACTAGCTGGGGACCAGTGTCGACTACTGGTGTCCGTACCCCCAACTACGAGCGCGCTACAAGCGACACAAGAACAAACTCTGGGAAGTCGCTGCCCCACTGCCGTCTTTCCCTCAGCCGGACGTACAACTCAAACTCAGGAGTGAGGGTGTCCAGGAAGACGACACAGACCTCGACGGTACAACACCAGTACCGGGACAAAACCCCGAGCACAACAAACACACGTGCCTGGCTCACAAAGAACCTGGGGTACCCGACTAGAGAGGCATTCCAGAATAGGCGCCGGACCACCACACTCGGCTAGCACAACCACGATACTTACACATATAGCCTTTACTTATAATTCACAATATACAAGTGTTAGGATTAGCTTAACATCGGTCACCGTGTGACCCCAAAGCTATCCCATACCAACACATAACTGAACCACAAACTTGCCTATCATTGGTCATCTCATGACCACCGTGGCAACACACACCACTTACTTCACAAATCAATATAATATTATTCAAAAGACAACAACGGACCAGGGCTAGGTCGGTATGGACCTTCACTGCCCAAACACCACAAGGTCATGGCTAGGCTCACACAGGAACCTCACTGCCCAGTTACTACGACAAATCATAAGAATTACATTACAACAAAGTGTGTAATATACTCACACTCAAACCACGTAAACAACATGTGTACATTACACCCTGGATGGTGTACCATACGTCTTCCACATAAACCGCATGTCCAACACATGGACAACGCACTCCAAGAGTGCCACGGGTGCCGACGCACCACACATACTACGTAAAACGATTACGTACATCACACATCATTCACGTAAAACATGCCCATTACATGAGCAGTATGCTCCAAGAGCATATCAAGTGCACTGGCTCACACCAGTCATCGCCATGCGCATACAAACACGTAATATTCATAATCAAAGAAGCTACGTAAACCACACTGCATGAATACATGCACAAGTTGGCGGCAACATCGACTGCCGCTTATAAGAAGTAAACGGCAAGCGATCTAGCCGTTTATATCCCGGCTGGTGAGCTTGGTGACAGGAGATCTTGACGCCAAGTTCTCCCGCCTAAAACCCTGCAGAAACCCTAATCCAGCTCTACAGGTTTTCCAACCGTTTAAACTACAGAAAAACATATAGAAACGGTTCCTTTAACATACCAGAACCCGAAACAACCCATTACAACATGCTTCATTCACTAAATTACTCAAACCACCCATTAACCCCACATGGTGCAACTTAATCCGAAAATACAATAAAAATGCTGGTTCAAGTGATTAAGTCGTGTTTTAATGTTTCTAACAAGCTAACAGGGCTCGACCCCTACCTCAGAAACGCAATTAAACTCTCGAAGAACCTCGAATCACGCCGAAACCCGAGAAACGTCCCACAAACACCGCGCTCCAATCCGCCATTCCCCGCCCGATCTGCAGCTACCACGCGCACCACGGCCTTCCCACGAGCTCCCGCCAACCGTCAGAACTCGCGAAGAAGCTCAAGGGTGAAGGTGGGCGAAGAGGAAGGGAAAGGGAGGAGAAAGAACAGGGCTCGGGTCTGCCATAAAAACACAGGCATGTCAAGTTAACGTCAACCCTTGGGCCGTTTAACCAGACCGCCACAACTAGACGTCCACAAAGCTTGACGCCAAGTTCAACAGTCGACGTCCTCATCGATGGACGCCAACACACTGCTGGTGTCCAGCAAGCTGAACACCAACACGGATCCAAACCAAAACCTGTAAGGATCTAACAAGAAACACACAACACTAATGGGCCTCACATTGGCCACCAAACCCGCTAAACCTGGATCCACGGGGATCCGAAAAACGCGCGACGTTACAGAGGGTGTCCGGGAAGATGACACAGACCTCAATGGTACACAAAGTACCGGGACAAACCTCGAGCACTAACGTGCCTGGCTCACATAAAACCTGGGGTACCCGACTAGAGAGGTATTCCGGAATAGGTGTCGGACCACCAAACTCGGCAAGCACACAAAGCACGCCGATTACTTAACACAACCATAAAACTTATACCACGATACACAAACCATAATCAACTCGTCATTGGTCACCACGTGACCTCCAAGCAACTACACACTGCTAAGGACATAAACTACATTACAATCTTGCCTGTCATTGGTCATTTCATGACCTCCATAGCAACACACCACTATGCACATAAACCACACATATGAATCGCATAACCTTTTTAACATGCTTAACATGATTAACATAACCATTAACCTACACATGCTTTACTAATCATTAATCAACTCAGAACAACTTAAAATACCCTAAACGACCTGAGCTAGGTCCACACAGGACCCTTATTGCCGACAACTTGTGTGCCGTTGACTGTGCAGCCAGAGGATCTAGACGTCAACATCGATTGACACCTATTTCCAGTTGACGATAGCAAAGTGGCCGTTTACTTTTCCGGCTATGTTTGGGATTCCAGATCTGAAACGACCCCGTTTCCTCCGATGTCTATTTAGGAAACCCAATCCCCAACGGTCAGGACTCCTAATGCTAGGGTTACCCCAACTCTATGCCTATAAAACTTAGGGATCTCGGTTAAGGGAGGACTTTCCTCACCTAGGGCTTTTGGGTTCTAGGAGAGAAAAAAAACAGACCTTTGAGACCTTTGATCTGTTGTTTGGGAGGCTTCACCGGCAATCTTCATCGATTGGAAGGTGCTCCTAGAGGTGAAGAAGCTTCCTTGACTCCCGGAGATCGACTGCGCAGGCGTGAAGATTGGATTTGGGCTGAAGAAATCACCCTCTTGGCTTGGCTGAGGAGGGCTTCATCGTCAAATTTGATCTTCTAAGATTTTTATTCAGGCAAGTAACTTAGGGGTATCATCCTTAGACATGTCCCCTAGAGTTTAGATATTTTTGCAGATTTTTACATCGTGTTCTGGACCCCCAAATTCTCTCTTTTATTGCGTTTGGTCTGCACTTTTTTGCAGACAGGAGGTTGACGGCAGCCTTGTTGCCGTCAAGTTCCTAAGTTAACGGTAATCGATTGTCCCGTTAACCCACCTTGACGGTCAGACCCTTGCCGCCAAGTTCTTTTGGTTTTCACATAATTATGATTTGATCTCTGTGCTATGATTTTTAGATTTTGGGATGTCTGTACATGCTGTAAAAATTATGGTTGATCAGGTATTGTCTTAGGGTCATCCCATGATTTTCTGTCGAATTTCTGATCATGCTGTCATTTAATATAATTTATGTTATGGTGGGATTTAATTCTGAATAAATAGTTTTAATGCATGTTACTGTTGCAGAAAATTATCATGAACTTAGGGTTACTGTTTGCATATTTTAAAATTGTAAGAGTTGATTGTTTTACTGTCCATCATGTTATATGGAATATCTTGCTAAGATTACATGAGATTTGTATTAAATGTTAAAAATAGTTTTACTATTTAAAAAATTCTAAAAAATTAGTCATATGACATATTACATGTGTAGAGTTTGTAGTTAAAATTTGGTACTGTTTTGATACCTATAGATACTTTTGATCTTAAAAAGGGCAATTAAGCCATGTTAAGCATGTTTGATTTAGATAATGTATTTTCAAGTGATTAGCAGCATGTTCAGGTATGTGTTATGTGAATGTGTGTCCTTTTTTATGGTGATTTAGATTATGTGTCATGACAAATTAAATGTGTAAAAATGTGAAAAGTGTATAAATGTGCAATGTGATCATGTGATAGTGTTGTGTTAATGTGATACCATGTGAAAATATGTGAAACCATGTGAATGTGTGTTATTTATGTTAAAACAGTAAGTAAAAGATGTGATTATGTGATATAAAAGTATGTGAAAAATGTTAGACATCATGCTAGGATTGTTAGTAACCATGTGCTTAATTCCATGATCTATTTATTTAGAAATGTGAAATGATATGAATGGAAATTTACACCATGAATCAAGTTAAATACCATGTGTAGAAAGCATGTTATAGGTAATTCATGTGTATTTACTTATTTAACATGAATCATGTGCCATACTTCTCTTATTGTTTAAAAGATTAACATGTATGTGATATGTGTAAGGATGTGCCAATGGGTTGCTTGCTGGGTCTTTTTGGAAGACTCATACTTGCTTTAACATACAGGTGAGACATGTGTCCCCGTGCTAGAGGAGGACATAGTGAGGAGCGACTCCGAGCGAGAGGAGTAGCTGTGCTTGTGGAGACTACTTGATAGACTACAATTTTAATTTACTAGTATGTGGACAATGTTATATAGACTTGTATAATTGTGAACATTTGTTATTTATATTGCTACTATATAGACTGTGGAATGTGTGAATGATGATGGAATAAGATTGTCTTTTATTTCTACTGTAATTTCTCTTGTTATTTATGAACATCTCGACCTACTGTGTTGTGTTGGGTAAATGTCACACTGTGACGATGCCCTTTGTATCGATGTGGATTGGAATAATCGTACCGGTATAAAGAGGGTTGTTACAGAGATTGGTATCAAAGCAACAAGTTGAGATTGTACATGAATAAGCCTTCATCTACACAAAATTTCAAAGTGTTTATAGAAATAGTCTATATATGTGGAAAATATCTAATAATGAACTAAAGATAGTTAAGAAAATAGTTAGGACTAAGTAACTTAGATTCTAACTAAGTTAATTATTTTCCAGGCAATGGCAAGCCGTGGTAGGCATGGTGCTCAAGCTCCAGCACCCCAGGGTCCTACGGTACTCCCTCCACCACCACCTGTGGACTATGGCGTGTTCATGCAAGGCCTGGTCCAGGCAATGCAGACTTAGGCTCAGACACAAGTGGCACTGCAGGCTCAGTTGCAGGCTCAGGTTAGAGTTGTTAAATAGGAAGTAGTCTGTTTTGTTGAATGTATGATTGTTTATGTGTTGCTTATGTGTTGCTTGTTGTCTCAGCCTCAAGCTCCAGCTCCAGTTCCTCAGGAGCATGGCCATGGTGGTCCGTCCATCGTGGAGAGGTTTAAGAGGATGGCTCCGCCTTCTTTTAAGGGGGAGAGTCAGCCCCTCTTGGCAGAGAGCTAAATGACGGAGGTAGAGAAGATCTTCCGGGCTATAAGGTGTGCGGAAGAAGACAAAGTTAGCCTGGCTACTTACATGCTACAGGTACTTAAAGTATATGTACTTGTGTAAGGTTAAGATTTTATTTGGATGGTGCTTATGGGTTGTGTTTTGCAGGAGAGAGCCGATGTTTGGTGGGCCTCCGTGCTATGTACGAGGTACGAGGACAGTGCTATTGAGGTGATGTGGGCTGAGTTTACGAGGCTATTTCGGGCCAAGTTCATCCCCGAGCATATCCAGGACAAGATGGAGCAAGAGTTTCTCTCTCACACACAGGGCTCCATGACGGTTCTGGAGTATGAGGCTTAGTTTGCCGAGCTTTCCAAATATGCTCCTCATATTGTGGCTGATGAGCGCAGGAAGGCCAAGAAGTTTGCGATGGGGCTCAAACCATCACTGAGGTCGAGGCTGGTTGCTTTTGACCACCGCACTCTAGATGAGGCTCTCAGCACAACGTGCAGGCAAGAGAGTGAGATGGATCAGTACTTGGAGGAGAAGAGGGCAGCTCAGAAGAGATCAGCGCCACCTTTCTAGAGGCAAGACAAGAAGAAGGCAGCAGTGTACCAGTCACCGCATAGTCCAGTAGTGGCATCGAGTTAGCAGACGGTTGTGCCTCAGTCCCCCAGTTTCAGGCCCAGCGACAAGAAGATGTGTCCTCATTGTGGAAGGGCACACGGCGGCACCGAGTGTTGGAAGCTAGCAGGGAAGTGTCTGAAGTGTGGCAGCACCGAGCTTCAGATCAGAGACTGCCCCAGACTTCAACATATCGCTCAGAGAGGAGTGCCAGCCCCAGCAGCGACAACGGCAGCAGCACCAGTGACAGGGAGACCAGGAAGGCCTCGGGCTCAAGCCCGAGTGTTTGCACTAGCTCGAGAGGACGTAGAGCAGGCTGAGAACATTACGGAAGGTACGGTTCTAGTCATGGGTGTGCAGGCTCGAGTGTTGTTTGATATGGGTGCTACACACTTGTTTATTTCCGAGCGGTTTGCCAAGCAGTTAGCAGTAGAGTCTGGAGTTGAGGCCGAAGAGTTAGAGGTTCCCTTGTCTGTGTACACACTAGCAGGTATGGTATCGACCAGGAAGTGTATTCCATCCTTACATGTGTGCATTGAGGACCGAGGCTTGTTCGGGTGCTTCTACTTGCTCAAGATGAAGGACTATGATGCCATACTTGGTCTGGATTAGCTTGAGGAGCACTATGCCTTGGTGGATTGCAGAGGGAAGAAGATTACTTTCCGTATTCCTGGAGAGGATGAGTTCTCACATCTATTACCAAGGAATTTAGCGGGAAGGTTTGTGATCTCCGCCATGAAGGCGATGAGGATGGTGAACAAGGGTTTTGACACTTTTCTTACCAACGTGGTGTTAGTCCCAAAGGTTGATCAGTCACCTACCCTTGAGGAGATTGAGGTAGTGCAGGAGTTTCCAGACATGTTCCCTGATGATTTGTCTGGATTGCCACCAGCAAGGGAGATAGAGTTCACTATAGAGTTGCTTCCAGGCACCTCTCCTATCTCTAAGGCTCCATATCGGATGGCACCTGCAGAGTTAGCCGAGCTGAGGAAGCAGTTGAAAGATTTGCTTGATAAGGGGTTCATTCACCCTAGTGTGTCACCATGGGGTGCACCTGTGCTGTTTGTGAAGAAGAAAGATGGTTCCCTCAAACTGTGTATTGACTACAGGAAGCTCAACTAGGTGACGTTGAAGAACAAGTACCCATTGTCGCGGATTGATGATTTGTTCGATCAGTTGCAGAATGCATCTGTGTTTTCCAAGATTGATCTGCGGTCCAGCTACCATCAGTTGAGAATCAAAGAAGAAGATGTGTCTAAGACTGCATTAAGGACCCGTTATGGACACTATGAGTTTCTTGTGCTTCCATTTGGTCTGACTAACGCCCCTGCAGCGTTCATGGATCTCATGAACAAGGTGTTTAGGCCATATTTAGATAGATTTTTTGTGGTGTTCATAGATGATGTGTTAGTCTATTCCCTAGATGAAGCTACACACCGTGAGCATCTGAGGATTCTTTTGGAGGTACTCCGAGAGCACAAGCTGTATGCTAAGTTTAGCAAGTGCGATTTATGGATGCGCGAGGTTCATTTCCTTGGGCATGTTATCTCAGGCGCTGGAGGAGCTGTTGATCCGGTGAAGGTTCAGGCGGTGTTAGAGTGGGAGACTCCGAAGACACCATCAGAGATCAAGAGTTTTCTTGGTTTAGCAGGCTATTACAAGCGATTCATTGAAGGCTTTGCCTCTATCGTAGCACCTTTGACTAAGCTAACCAGGAAAGGGGTGAAGTATGTCTGGTCTGAGGATTGCGAGAGCAGTTTCCAGTTGCTGAAGATGATGCTTACATCTACACTCATGTTGATCTTGCCTAGTGGTGCAGAGGGTTTTGCTATCTATTCTGATGCTTCTCAGATAGGCCTTGGTTGTGTGTTGATGAAGTATGGTAAGGTAGTTGCCTATGCTTCTCGCCAGCTAAAGGAGCATGAGCGTAACTATCCGACCCATGATTTGGAGTTAGCGGCCGTGGTTCATGCACTGAAGATCTAGAGACACTATCTTTATGGTGTCAAGTTCGAGGTGTTCACTGACCACAAGAGTCTGAAGTATCTTCTCTTAGAAGGAGTTGAACCTGCGGCAGAGAAGATGGATAGAGTTTCTTAAGGACTACGACTTCGAGCTTCAATATCATCCAGGGAAGGCGAATGTCATGGCGGATGCGCTCAACAGGAAGAGGTCTTTAATTCGACAGGATTAGAAGATGCTTGAGGGTGCGGCATGTGCTATGACCGAGTTAGAGCCACAGTTGTATCAAGCTTTCATGGCTTAGTTGTCTATCCGATCCACGGTTTCGGACGAGGTGATCGAGCAGCAGAAGGCTGATTCTAGGCTTCAGGAGATGGTGGGCAAGGCAGGCATTGCTCGAGATGAGGACGGTGTCATTAGATTTCAGCACTGAGTGTGTGTTCCTGATGTTGTGGATGTTCGTGAGCGAGTTCTTGCAGAAGCTCATAGGTCGAGGTTCTCCATTCATCCAGGCAACACCAAGATGTACTAGGACTTGAAGAGATCCTTCTGGTGGTCTGGCATGAAGAAGGATGTGGCAGAGTTTGTGTCCAGGTGTCTAGTGTGCCAGCAGGTAAAGGCCGAGCGTCAGAAACCATCTGGCCTTATGTAGAAGATGGAGATACCTGTATGGAAGTGGGAGGCAATCACCATGGATTTTGTGACGGGTTTGCCCAGATCATCCAAGAGCAATGGCTCGATTTGGGTGATTGTAGATCGTTTCTCCAAGGCTGCTCATTTCTTGCCCATGAAGAAGAAACAATTTGTGGAGAGTTTGGCTAGGCTGTATGTTGGCAGCATTGTGAGGTTGCATGGTGTGCCGAAGTCTATTATATCTGACAGAGATCCGCGGTTTACATCGAGGATGTGGTAGGGTCTTCAGGAGGCTTTGGGTTCTCAGATGAAGCTTAGTTCGACGTTTCACCCTCAGACAGATGGCCAGTCCGAGAGGATGATTCATAAGCTCGAGGATATGTTGAGAGCGTGCGTGCTTGATTGGAAGGGTGATTGGGAGCGTCATCTACCTCTTGTGGAGCGCGCCTACAACAACAGTTTTCATGCGAGCATCGGCATGGCTCCATTCGAGGCTTTGTACGGGTGGCCCTGTAGATCTCCTTTGTGTTGGGAGGAGACCGGTGATAGGCAGTTGGTTGGTCCAGAGTTGGTGCATGTGACTTCGGATAAGATTCATCTTATCAGGCAGAGATTGGTTGCAGCCCAAGATAGGCAGAAGAGCTACGTCAACAACAGAAGGAAGGACTTAGAATTCGAGGTTGGCGAGCATGTATTTCTCAAGGTTTCGCCTACCCGAGGCGTGGTCAGGTTTGGCAGGCATAGCAAATTGAGCCCGAGATTCATTGGCCCATTTGAGATTCTCAGGCGGGTGGGCAGTGTGGCATATGAGCTAGCTTTACCCCCAGCTCTAGCTAGTGTGCACCCAGTTTTCCATCTGTCTATGCTCAGGAGATACGTGAGAGATCCATCCCATGTCATCAGTCACAAGCCAGTAAAGATTCAGCCAAATTTGTCCTATGTAGAGCGACCAGTATCTATCCTAGATCGGAAGGTTCAACACCCCAGGAACAAGAGTATTGCATCCGTGAAGGTGTTATGGAGGAATTTCTCTCGGGAGGAGGCTACATGGGAGCTTGAGGACGCCATGAAGAAGCAATATCCCTATTTGTTTGGTTAGTATATATGTGCTAACTTCGATGACGAAGTTTTCTTTTAGGGGGAGAGGGTGCCCTCAAATTTTGTGTATATAATATTGTTTATTTCTGTGCATATAATATATTTATTTAATTATACATATAATATTTATTTATTTCTGTGCATGTACGTATGTTTGATATTTTTATGTTCTGCCCGAAATCCCTGTTTAACGTCAACATCCCTCGACGTTAAGAGCAGATTGACATCAACTTGTGTGCCGTTGACTGTGCAGCCAGAGGATCTAGACGTCAACATCGATTGACCCCTATTTCCAGTTGACGGCAGCAAAGTGGCTATTTACTTCTCCGACTGTGTTTGGGATTCCAGATCTGAAATGGCCCCGTTTCCTCTGGTGTCTGTTTAGGAAACCCAATCCCCAACGGTCAGGACTCCTAATGCTAGGGTTACCCCAACTGTATGCCTATAAAACTTAGGGATCTCGGTTAAGGGAGGACTTTCTCACCTAGGGCTTTTGGGTTCCAGGAGAGAAAAAGAGCAGACCTTTGAGACCTTTGATCCGATGTTTGGGAGGCTTCACCAGCAATCTTCATCGACTGGAAGGTGCTTATGGAGGTGAAGAAGCTTCCTTGACTCTAGGAGATTGACTGCGCAGGCGTGAAGATTGGATTTGGGCTGAAGAAATCACCCTCTTGGCTTGGCCGAGGAGGGCTTCATCGCCAAATTTGATCTTCTGAATTTTTATTCAGGCAAGTAACTTAGGGGTATCATCCCTAGACATGTCCCCTAGAGTTTAGGTATTTTTGTGGAATTTTACATCGTATCCTGGACCCCAAAATTCTCTCTTTTATTGCGTTCGGTCTGCACTTTTCTACAGACAGGAGGTTGACGGCAACCTTGTTGCTGCCAAGTTCCTGAGTTAACGACAATCGATTGTGTCGTAACCCACCTTAACGGCCAGACCCTTGCCGCTAAGTTCATCTGGTTTTCACAGAATTATGATTTGATCTCTGTGCTATGATTTTCAGATTTTGAGATGTTTGTACATGCTGTAAAAATTATGGTTGATCAGGTATTGTCTTAGGGTCATCCCATGATTTTCTGTCGAATTTCTGATCATGCTGTCATTTAATATAATTTTTGTTATGGTGAGATATGCATAATATGATGGGATTTAATTCCGAATAAATAGTTTTAATGCATGTTACTGTTGCAGAAAATTATCATGAACTTAGGGTTACTGTTTGCATATTTTAAAATTGTAAGAGCTGATTGTTTTACTGTGTATCATGTTATGTTGAATATCTTGCTAAGATTACATGAGATCTGTATTAAATGTTAAAAATAGTTTTACTATTGAAAAAAATCTGAAAAATTAGTCATATGACATATTACATGTGTAGAGTTTGTAGTTAAAATTTGGTATTGTTTTGATACCTGTAGATACTATTTGATCTTAAAAAGGGTAATTAAGCCATGTTAAGCATGTTTGATTTAGATAATGTATTTTCAAGTGATTAGCAGCATGTTCAGGTACTGTTATGCTTAATTTGACACTGTGAAACAGTCATGACAGGTTCTGTAAACTGAGATTTATATGTTTGAAAGATTTGCATATTAATGAATCGAATAGTGCATGTAAATAATGTTAATTATGTGATTAAGTGAGAAAATGTGTTTACGTGAATTATGTGCCAAAATTGACATTGCTACCATAGAAGGCTGTGGAGCCGTACTGTAGAAAAGTCCCTATGGGAAAGCTCAATGTGTATGTGATATCTTGTGGGCATCAGGATGAAATCCTGGAGGTGGACAAGTACCATTGGTTATGGTGGAGAGGGCTTCTCCCGGTTCTGCGCAGTTACCAAGATTCGTCACTATATTGCCTAGGTGACGGGCATGTGTTATGTGAATGTGTGTCCTTCTTTATGGTGGTTCGAACTATGTGTCACGACAAATTAAATGTGTAAAAATGTGAAAAGTGTGTAAATGTGCAATGTGATCATGTGATAGTATTGTGTTAATGTGATACCATGTGAAAAGATGTGAAACCATGTGAATGTGTGTTATTTATGTTAAAACAGCAAGTAAAAGATGTGATTATGTGATATAAAAGCATATGAAAAATGTAAGACCCGGCTTCCCGGCTTTCCGTCTGGTGTCTGGGATGACTGGCCACTAACGCGTCCAGGCTGGGCGACGCGTTAGTGTCGCGTCGGGGGTGCCCGACGCGACAGTCATCAGTGTCGCGACGAGGGTGTGCGTCACGTTCTTGTCACGCCCGGGGTTCCCGTCGCGTCTTCGTGTCGCGACTGGTCAGCAGATCGCGACTACTTTCTATCCTGTCGGTCATCTGATGCCTGTCAGAGTGGCAGGTGTGTCAATACGGCCTGTCGTGTTGTCGCGGCGCCCTTGGGGGGAGCATTCTTGTCGCAGTCCGTTGACCCGTCGCATTAAGGTTCGTACCGCGACGGGGCGGGCCGTCGCGTTCTGGGTGTCGGGGGCTTAAGGCGCTGGCCGGCTACCCCTTTCCCCTCTCTCTCCTCTTCTTCCCTTTCCCCTCTTCTCCGGCGATGGGGAGGCTCCCCTCCGGCGATCCGGGCGTGGAGCGGCTGGCGGCTCGTGGCGGAGCGTGGGAGAGGCGTCGTGGAGTGAGGAGGAGGTGGCTGAGCATCGTGAAGGCCCTTTGTGGGTTCAGTTCTTCGTGAAATGTAGGGATTCCTTGTGCCCTTCCCGATCCGGGTGGATTGGGAGCCCCTCGGGGTTTATAGATAGCTTTGCTGCTTTCCCCATGCTCCCCTCCCCCTTGTGGTGTGTTTGTATGGTTTGTGGGCGGCCCGGGATTGAGGATCCCGTTGGTCTGCCTCCTTGCTGGTGTCGTGACGGCTCGGCGTGTCACGACATCAGAGGAGGCGTCGGCTCGGTCGGGCGCGACCTTATCGCGACGAGGTTGGTGGTCGCAATAAGGCCGTCGCGGCACTTCCCGGTCGCGACAGGGTCGCTGTCGCGATGCGGTTCTGGGTTGTGACAGGGTCTGCTGTCGCGATGCCTTGCCCCGTCGCGATAAGGCTGTCGCGGTGCCCTCCCCCGTCGCGATGGTGTCATGACAGCCTTGGGGGTCGCGACAGTGCCTGTGTCACCTCTGGTGTTTCCATGGGCCCGGTTGTATGTCGGCGTGTGCCCCAGGGCAGGCCTTGCCCTCAGAACCTTCTGGTAGGGAACACAGCTAGTTGCCTCCCTGCGTTCAGTGACCGAAGATGACACCTTCATGGCCGTGTCCTGGTAGTGGTTCCAGGAGGGTCGCGTTTGTCTAATAATCGATTGACTGGTGGTCAATCGATTATTAGCAGAGCGACATGTTTCCATATTGGCTGGTAGTGTTCTGAGGCTTCGGCTTTTCCATGCGTGTTTGGTTGGCCGACGGCCCTCCTGGGGGTCTGTGCGTGCCTAGTGCTCGCTGGGCTTGTCTTGTGTTACAAGCCAGTGGTTCGGCGTGGTTTTTGTGTGCTGCCCCACTTGTTCGTCTGGTGCTTGGCACTTGAGGGCTTGTCCCCGATCTGAGAGGTTGTTACCGTTACCTGGGACCCCCATCCTCGGGAGCCTATTGAGGGAGTACTCCGGGCTACAAGCATGCTCAAGTTGGCAGTCGACTTGAGGCGGACTCTAGAGCTGAGGGGAAAATGGTGGTTTGGACAGTGGTACCGAGTCATTTGTAGAGCTCTCTTGACTAGGCCTGGGACACCGAGGGCGGCCGGAGTTCTACCCAGTGCAGGCTAGTCAGTCCCTTGTCTCATTGCCTCTCTCTGCGTTGGTTCTGGAGCCATGTAGTGGTGTCAGGCGTGAGGCCGCGGCTTGGCCAAGCTGCGGTGTTGCGTGTGTTGTGTGTTTCTGTGGCGGCTCTGTCTCGCCCTTGCGCGGGGGCGGAGGCAGGGGCTAGGCTAGCGAGCAGAGCGTGCGGACTGCGGGTTCCCCCTCTTGGCTGCTAGCGGCGGTGGCTTGGTTGCTGTTGTTGTGACGGCATTTCCTCATGACGTTTCTAAGTGTTATCTGTTGCCCTAGCTTGCACGGCGGTTATAGCCTGGCTGTGCCTAGTTTCCGTGGGCGTCGTTGGTCTGGCCTTGTGCGGACCCGTGCTTCTGATGGTTCCCACTCGGTGTCCTCTCAGTACCATAGTTCCGTTCTTGGGTGCCAGTCCATAGTGGCACCGACATGTATGGCTTCCCGACCTTGCGGTGTACCCGGGGTCCGGGGTGGTTCTGCTTGTGGGCCCTCGACCCTGTGGAGGTCTGAGGTGGCCGTGCTTACGGTGAGACGTCGTTCTCACCTGGTTGTTGCGTGGTCTCGGTGAATGTGCCGAGGGTTGCTTTCGTTGTGTGCTCGACTCCGTTGGTTTCTGCGGGACTCGTGTGTGTGGCCCGACCTCGGTTGGTGGTCATGGCGTTGCACTGTTCTTTTCCGCTGCTTTGTAGTACCCTGCTGTAGGTGTTCCTCGCTTTACAACTTTCTAGGGTAGTTTCTTATTTTCAGAGTTCCTGCTGCTCTGGCCAGTGAGGGACTGGTAATCCCTACTGGGCCTTGTTCGCGAGGCTCACCCCCCTACTTCCTTCAGCTAGGGGCTCGTTGTCGCGGGAGCTCGGTGTCGGACAGGTTGCGGAGGCGGCTGTGGCGCCGTGTGTTGTCAGCAGCAGTGAGAGTTGAGTGTAGTGAGCTCTTGTAGCCGAGTGAGCTGAGAGTTGTGCTTTGCAAGTCCTCGGGGTATGCCCCTTAAGGACTACACCTTTCCTTGTACCTCTGCTTTTGCTTGGGACACGTTGTACAGACCTTTGTATATTGTACATATTGTTATAGTTATTTAAATTCAGTACATATCTCACTAGACTATTTCTTCTAACCCTTCCGGATCTTCGGATCCGTGGGTGGCGGCGCGACCCTTGGTGCCCCTGGCATGGGCCCGGGAGGTCGGGTTGTTATAGTGGTATCAGAGCAAGGAGTCTACTGAGATATGTAAAGAGTTAATAACTATAACTGTCCCAAAGAAAGGTACTAGTGCGCTACTGACATCGTCCGACTAGTGTTAGGCTTGTGCTTTCAATTGTTTTGCAGGTGTGCGGCTTCCTTGCAAAGTTCGTGCACATGCTGCTGGTTGTAGTTGTTGCTGTGCCGTGTGCGTGGAGAGTATGGTTGCTCGGCGTGTTCGTGCCGTAGCGGCGCGGTTGGAGCTGGACTCGTTGGTAGTGGTCTTCCTTGTGTGGAGGACGCTTGCAGGAAAGTCTAGGCACGGTGCTCCTGGTCATCTTCGGCGTGTTTGAGTGTGTGTGCATCGCGAAGGCTGAGAGAGCCTGCGTGTGGTGTGGCCTTCACCGGTGCAGGGTTGTCTGTGGAACCGGTGGAAGGTGTCCCTGCCTTGTTG
This sequence comes from Colocasia esculenta, assembly GCA_014218235.1. Lineage (NCBI taxonomy): Eukaryota > Viridiplantae > Streptophyta > Magnoliopsida > Alismatales > Araceae > Colocasia > Colocasia esculenta. The sequence goes on from CM024759.1 coordinate 31,803,430, forward strand.
GCTGACCCTTTGTTGTTGGGGTGTGTGTTGTGGTTGTTATGTGTGTGGTCTTCTGTCTGTGCACTGTTGTGCGCTGCTCAGTCGACATTGTTGCTCGGACTAAGCAGATGTTCCGTGTGCCATGTTGCATCGCTTGTTGAGTGCTGCAACACTTGCCTGTGGTTGTTGTCGGCCTGGTGATGGCTGGTTGTGAGCTCTGGTGAGGTGCTCCCAGAGTCTTTTTTCTGTTGGTTCTGGCAGAAGTGAGGTTTCCCTAGAACTGTGTTGTGCTCATTTCTGGTTGCTGTTGCACTACCCTCGAGGCTGAGGTGCATCGCTTGGTTGCCCTGTGTTCTGGTGAGGTTTCCCAGAACTATTTGTTGTTGTCCTGGTGAGGGTTCCTCTCAGGACTATTCCGTACTCATTTATGACGTTGCCGTGCTACCTCAGAGTTTGAGGTGTGCTGTTGGTTTGGCTGGTGCGTTCTGGCGAGTTTTCTCAGAACGGTGCCTCGATGGTTCTGGTGGAGGTTCTCCCAGGACCAGATTGCGTTGCTTCTGCAGTTCTGCTTGCTGCAGTGTTCTCTCTGATGGTCGGTGTTGTTTGGTCGTTGGGTTGTGCATTCTGGTGAAGGTTCTTCCCAGGATCCCCCTTTGTCGCTTCTGGCGGAGGTTCTTCCCAGGAGTGCTCTGTGTTCGTTTCGGGCCACTGTTGTGTTGCCCCTGTGGTTCGAAGTGTGCCGTTTGGTTGGGCTGCGTTCTGGTGATGTTCTCCCAGGACGGCTCTGGGCACTTTTGGTGGAGGTTCTCCCTAAAGTTGCTTCGTGTGGTTTTGGTTTTCGCCGCTCTCTCTCTCTGTGTAGAGATGAGCTACCGTTGTTGCTGGGTGGACTGTTTGTATTACAGTCTGCTTAAGCGTTGTCGGTCAAGGTGTGGTGCCTTCGACCGTGTGTCTGGCCGTTGCGCTGGCCAGGTTGCCTAGCTGTTCGTTTCCAAGTTTCTCGATTGCGCCGGTGGGACTTCGTGTGTCCCCGTGCTTTGGGTGGTTTGCTTTGTTTCTTGTGCCCGACGTGCTCTCCCAGATGGTGGTCTGGTGAGTGTAGTGGGTGTTTGGCTGGCTGTGCTTCTTGTGGAAGCGTCAGTCTCGCGTTGTGGATTTTCCCTCTCGCGTGTGGAAGAGACTCGTTGTGTGTGTCTCCTTCCTCTGCTTTCCATTGGTTGCTCGGGGTGGTGATGCTCCACTGTGGTGTTGTGTTTCCAGGGTGTGCATCGTTGTGACCTTCTGGTGGAGTCATCTTCCATTGAGTTGTTTTTTTAGGTTGAGCTGGTTGCTCCCCTCGTGCTGTTGTTTCCTTTTGGCACCGTGGGTCGGTGGACCTATTCGTGCCGTTTGTCGTTGTGATGGTTTCTTGCTACTTGCCTTTGGGGCATTGGGTCCCTGTTGGTTTAGTGCAAGGTAGTCCCGTTTTCTTGTTGGGTTGCAGGCATGAGCATTTCTCTGTTGTGCACCGATTTTCTGGTTGGCTTCCTCGTGCAAGCATTGTTCCGGTGTATGCTCGATTGTGCCTCGGCTTGTGCCTTGGAGGCGTTTCGCATCGTCGTTTTGGTGTTTGGCCTCTCTATCGGTCGCGATAGAGGTGGTGCTTCTTGCTCTTGCGCGCTAAGGAGTCACTGTGGTCCTTTGCTCCCCATGCGGCAGAGTCGGTGCTTCGTGTTTTTATGCCTCAAGGGTTGGGGCTGACGTAGCCTGTTATGCCCTTTCAGGCTTGTGGTCCTTTGCGTGTGGCTTTTGGCGGGTCTCTTGTGAGGAGTCCTTCCCGTTAGCCATGGCGTTGTTTCAGCCGCTGGCGCACCTGTGTTGCACTTTGCTTAGTTTTGGTGCTTGTGGTAACACCGTGTGTTAGTTCTCGAGTGTTTCAATTTTGTGCCGTCTGGAGCCTTGGTGCATTATGTTGTACCTTGGGTGGCTCCTGGTGCTTGTGATAGCACCATGTGTTGTGCCGTGTGCCTATTCATGAGATTTGTGTGTCGTTTCACGACTTCGCTCGGTGATGGAGGCGTTGAGCGTTCTGCCTCTGGGACACTCTGTGTTGGCCTACGCCTTGTGGTTGTACCGTTACCACTGTGGGGTGGCTGCTTTGCCTTGTCTAGATAGCCCTATCGGTGGTATGCCAGGCTTTGGTCATGGCCAGTGTCCCGGTTTTCCCTCTCGCTCTGGGAGCGAGTGTGTATGGTTGTGGTACCCTACTTTGGTTTAGGTCCCTCTGAGGTCGACGTGTTGTCCTCGACCTTTGCAGTTGTTTCGGTTCCTGTGTGGTTGTGTGTCGTTTTGGTGGCTGGCATGTTGGTACCCGCGCTGAGCCTTGTGTGCGCGTGGCGAGTGTGCTGCCAATCCCTCGTTGGTTCTCCGCTATGAGTGGTGTTGGTAAGTCTGGAAGCCGATGGCGGAGTCTCCTATCGGTTCTCCTGGTGGCAGTGAGGCCTATTGGCTTGCTAGTACTCGACCACGTGGTTTGTCGACGTTGGGAGGTGTCCAGCTTTGGATTAACCTCAGACGTCTTCCGTGTTCCCATCGCGGTGTACCACATGGTGGAGCGTGTAACTTCTAGTTTTTGTGGCTCCACATGCGTTAGGTGTCCTTATCGGACCACGAGGACGGTCTGGGTGAGACCTAGTGGTGACAATGGATATCGTTTTCGCGTGTTGAGGTTTCTCCGCGTGAGTTTGTTGTCCCTGTTGGACCACGAGGAAGGTCTGGGTGAGACCTAGATGTGACAGTAGACGTTGTTCCGTGTGTTGCGGATTCTCCACGAGCGCGATGTGCTCTGGTTCTCGTCGCTCGCGTGGCTTCTTGGTTGGGCTGGTGACCAATGCTAGCTGCTGCTAGTAGCGTGAGGCTGCTCCTCTGAGACTTGTGGTTGGTTCTCAGGTGTTTCTCGTGTTGCTGTCGGCAACTACATCCTCTGTCGGGTTTTACCGGCGACAGAGTAGGTTGCTGGTCGGCTGGTCCCAACAGCGGGGTCTGTTGGTGGCTGCAGCCGTGTGGTTTTCGGCTAACGTTTTCTGCCATTCAGGTCAGATTTGGCGTTGCTTGGCACTGGTGGGGTTGTCGTTCCGTTTGAAGACCCCACGTGTGGCTGAAGCGAGCCATTGGTTTTCGGTTGTGTGCTCCCCATGTGTTTGGAGCCCGTTGTGTGAGCCGTTGATTTTCCGGCTTCGTGTGCCCGCGCGCATTTGGCGAGTGGTTGTCGCCACGAGGAAGTCGTGTTGAGACTTAGTGGCTTATTCGCATTGGTCTTGTATTTTCTCCCTGTGTTTCGTTTCGTGCCTCGGGATCGTTTGGGCTTGCCCTAATTTCGAGGACGAAATTGTTTTAAGGGGGGTAGAATGTAAGACCAGACTTCTCAGCTTTCCGTCTGGTGTCTGGGATGACTGGCCACTAACGCGTCCAGGATGGGCGACGCGTTAGTGTCGCGTCGGGGGTGCCCGACGCGACAGTCATTCGTGTTGTGACGAGTGTGTGTGTCACGTTCTTGTCGTGCCCGGGGTTCCCGTCGCGTCTTCGTGTCACGACCGGTCAGTAGGTCACGACTGCTTTCTATCCTGTCAGTCGTCTGATGCCTGTCAGAGTGGCAGGTGTGTCATTACGGCCTGTCGTGTTGTCACGGCGCCCTTGGGGGGCACGTTCTTGTCGTAGTCCGTTGACCCGTCGCGTTAAGGTTTGTAATGTGACGGGGCATGCCGTTGCGTTCTGGGTGCCGGGGGCTTAAGGCGTTGGCTGGCTACCCCTTTCCCCTCACTCTCCTCTTCTTCCCTTTCCCCTCTTCTCCGGCGATGGGGAGGCTCCCCTCTGGCGATTCGGGCGTGGAGCGGCCGGTGGCTCATGGCGGAGCGTGGGAGCAGCATCGTGGAGCGAGGAGGAGGTGGTCGAGCATCGTGAAGGCCCTTCCTTGGTTCGGTTCTTCGTGAAATGTAGGGATTCCTTGTGCCCTTCTCGATCCGGGTGGATTGGGAGCCCCTCGGGGTTTATAGATAGCTTTGCTGCTTTCCCCATGCTCCCCTCCCCCTTGTGGTGTGTTTGTATGGTTTGTGGGCGGCCTGGGATTGAGGATCCCGTTGGTCTGCCTCCCTGCTGGTGTCGTGACGGCTCGGCGTGTCACGACATCAGAGGAGGCGTCGGCTCGGTCGGGCGCGACCTTATCGCGACGAGGTTGGCGGTCGCAATAAGGCTGTCGCGGCACTTCCCGGTCGCGACAGGGTCGCTGTCGCGATGCGGTTCTGGGTTGTGACAGGGTCTGCTGTCGCGATGCCTTGCTCCGTCGCGATAAGGCTGTCGCGGTGCCCTCCCCCGTCGTGATGGTGTCGCGACGGCCTTGGGGGTCGTGACAGTGCCTATGTCGCTTCTGGTGTTTCCGTGGGCCCGGTTGTGTGTCGGCGTGGCCCCAGGGCAGGCCTTGCCCTCAGGACCTTCTAGTAGGGAATGCGGCTGGTTGCCTCCCTGCGTTCAGTGACTGAAGATGACACCTTCGTGGCCGTGTCCTGGCAGTGGTGCCAGGAGGGTCGCGTTTGTCTAATAATCGATTGACTGGTGGTCAATCGATTATTAGCAGAGCGATGTGTTTCCATGTTGGCTGGTAGTGTTCCGAGGCCTCGGCTTCTCCATGTGTGTTTGGTTGGACGACGGCCCTCTTGGGGGTCTGTGCGTGCCTCGTGCTCGCTGGGCTTGTCTTGTGTTACAAGCCAGCGGTTCGGCGTGGTTTTTGTGTGCTGCCCCGCCTGTTCACCCGGTGCTTGGCACTTGAGGGCTTGTCCCCAATCTGAGAGGTTGTTACCATTACCTGGGACCCCCATCCTCGGGAGCCTGTTGAGGGAGTACTCCGGACTACGAGCGTGCTCAAGTTGGCAGCCGACTTGAGGCGGACTCTAGAGCTGAGGGGAAAACAGTGGTTTGGACAGCAGCGTCGAGTCGTTTGTAGAGCTCTCTTAACTAGGCCTGGGACACTGAGGGTGGCCGGAGTTCTACCCAGTGTAGGCTAGTCAGTCCCTTGTCTCATTGCCTCTCTCTGCGTTGGTTCCGAAGCCACGTAGTGTTGTCAGGCGTGAGGCCGCAGCTTGGCCAGGCTGCGGTGTTGCGTGCGTTGTGTGTTTCTGTGGCGGCTCTATCTCGCCCTTGCGCGGGGCAGGAGCTAGGCTAGCGAGCAGAGCGTGCGGACTGCGGGTTCCCCCTCTTGGTTGCTAGCGGCGGTGGCTTGGTTGCTGTTGTTGTGACGGCGTTTTCTCACGATGTTTCTAAGTGTTATCGGTTGCCCTAGCTTGCACGGCGGTTATAGCCTGGCTGTGCCTAGTTTCCATGGTTATCGTTGGTTTGGCCTTGTGCGGACCCGTGCTTCTGATGGTTCCCGCTCGGTGTCCTCTCGGTATCGTAGTTCTGTTCTTGGGTGCCAGTCCGTAGTGGCACCGGCGTGTATGGCTTCCCGACCTTGCGGTGTACCTGGGGTCCGGGGTGGTTCTGCTTGTGGGCCCTCGACCCTGTGGAGGTCTGAGGTGGCCGTGCTTGCGGTGAGACGTCGTTCTCACCTGGTTGTTGCGTGGTCTCAACGAATGTGCCGAGGGTTGCTTCCGCTGTGTGCTCAACTCCGTTGGTTTCTGCGGGAGTCGTGTGTGTGGCCCGACCTCGGTTGGTGGTCGTGGCGTTGCGCTGTTCTTTTCCACTGCTTTGTAGTACCCTACTGTAGGTGTTCCTCACTTTACAACTTTCTAGGGTAGTTTCCTATTTTAGGAGTTCCTGCTGCTCTGGTCAGTGAGGGACTAGTAATCCCTACTGGGCCTTGTTCGTGAGACTCACCCCCCCTACTTCCTTCAGCTAGGGGCTCGTCGTCGCGGGAGCTAGGTGTCGGACAGGTTGCGGAGGCGGCTGTGGCACCGTGTGTTGTCAACAGTAGTGAGAGCTGAGTGTAGTGAGCTCTTGTATCCGAGTGAGCCGAGAGTTGTGCTTTGCAAGTCCTCAGGGTATGCCCCTTAAGGACTGCACCTTTCCTTGTACCTGTGCTTTTGCTTGGGACACGTTGTACAAACCTTTGTATATTGTACATATTGTTATAGTTATTTAAATTCAGTACATATCTCACTAGACTATTTCTTCTACCCCTTCTAGATCTTCAGATCCGTGGGTGGCGGCGCGACCCTCGGGGCCCCTGGCGTGGGCCCGGGAGGTCAGTCGTTACAAAAAATATTAGACATCATGCTAGGATTGTTAGTAACCACGTGCTTAATTCCATGATCTATTTGTTTGGAAGTGTGAAATGATATGAATGGAAATTTACACCATGACTCAAGTTAAATACCATGTGTAGAAAGCATGTTATAGGTTATTCATGTGTATTTGCTTATTTAACATGAATCATGTGCCATACTTCTCTTGTTGTTTAAAAGATTAGCATGTATGTGATATGTGTAAGGATGTGCCAATGGGTTGCTTGCTGGGTTTTTTTGGAAGACTCATACTTGCTTTAACATACAGGTGTGACAGGTGTCCCCATGCTAGAGGAGGACATAGTGAGGAGTGACTCCGAGCGAGAGGAGTAGCTATGCTTATGAAGACTACTTGATAGACTACAATTTTCATTTACTAGTATGTAGACAATGTTATATGGACTAGTATAATTGCGGACATTTGTTATTTACATTGCTACTATATAGACTGTGGAATGTGTGAATGATGATGGAATAAGATTGTCTTTTATTTCCGCTGTAATTTTTCTTGTTATTTATGTACATCTCAACCTACTGTGTTGTGTTGGGTAAATGTCCCACTGTGATGGCGCCCTTTGTATCGATGCCGATTGGTATAATTGTTGGGTTGAGTGTGTTTTGGAACTTCCTAAAGTTGTATTTTAATGATATCCAATGAACATCACTCATACCTTGATTTTGATGATGACATACTGTGATCTTAATGATGACATACTGTGATATTGATGATGACATATCATGATTTTAATGATGATATATTATGATTTTAATGATGATATGTTGTGATTTTAATAATGACATATTGTGATTTTGATGATGACATGTTGTGATTTTGATGATGATATGTTGAACATGTTATACATTTTATACATATCACAATAATACTTAAACAACATGTTTTTGATGTTTAATATCTCATATTTTGATGATAATATCTTGTACTAATGGTTTATGTGTTAAATTTTCAGGTTCACACATTTTTGTCTTGGTAGTGTCGACACTAGATCAAGTGAGGTCGACACTAGACCCAGTTTCCAGCAGATCAGTTTGCCAGACTGGGACAGCAGGTCTACACTAGATCAAGTCAGGTCGACACTAGTCCCAGGCAGTGTCGACACAGTCCCAGGCAGTGTTGACACTAGTTCCTGGCAGTGTCGACACTAGACCTAGTTTACAGTAGAACAGTTTTGCAGAAATGGGACAGCAGGTCGACACTAGATCAGGGCAGGTCGACACACTCCGGCTGAAAGTCAAAATCGTGAATTTCTCTGTACACGTGGCTGCTTGGGATTTAGGGGATTTGACCTAGGTTTCCGTGCCCATGCACCCCAAGGCACTTTATGGACATATGGGGCTATAAATACCCATGTTCCTTGTACCCCAAAGAAAAGAGAGCCCATACACTTCAAGAAGAAGCCTTTTGGCGGCCAAAGGGGTTTTTCCAGATCTGTCTCCATCTCCAGAAGCTACAAGCCATCCTTTCAAGAGGAAGGACAAGGGAATCAAGGGGAATCCCTGGAGAGAAGCTTACTGTGCAAGGCAAGGGAGCAGATCCAACTGAAGAGGTGCAGGAGAAGAAGGATTTCTGGCATTTCAGATGCCATCAAAGCAGAGCATCACCAATTGAGGAGAATCTCCATCGATTTCCATCAAGGCTCCTCAATTGAAGCGTCTGCAAGGCATCTTCATTGAAGAACACTCTTTCTACATCTATTTGCCTTATTTCTGAGTTTGTTCTTCCTTATTTCGTCAATGAGATTTGTGCATGAAGTTCTGTACAAATTTCTGTGTACGAAACTGTCTTGAATCAGATCATTGCTAGAGGATCTGATCTCTTTTGTGTTTGATCTAGCTTTTGTACTGTGAGCCGTCGAGCTCTGGTTTGTGAGTCGTCGCACTCACTGTGTGGTTTGAGCCGTCGTGCTCAATTTGGAGTCGTCGTACTCCGGTTGTTGTTTTGAGCCGTCGTGCTCAGTTTGGAGTCGTCGTGCTCCAGGGGTTTCTTGAGTCGTCATGCTCAAGGGTGTTTGGAGTCGTCGTGCTCCTGTGTGAGTTGTACTCAAGGTTTTGAGTAGTGTGGCCTCACTGTGTGAGGGGTGGACGTTGGAGTCACTAGAGGTGATTTCCGAACCACCTAAAATCCTCTGTGTAATGGTTTGAATTGTGGTTTGACTTTGTTTTACGCTAGATGCATACATAGGGATTTCGCTCACACTACTAATTGATTTGCTCACACACACTAATCACTTCAGATCAGTAAATTGTTTGGGTGAATTGATCTCTGATTCGAAGTAATTTTTAATTGCTTAAGCTTCCGCATTAATTAGTGTTAGATCTATTCAACCCCCCCTTCTAGATCTGATCTATCCACCCATCCGATCCCTAACAATTGGTATTAAAGCGGGTTAATGTCTATCTCTGATCTGATTTGATTGCTTCTGTTTGATCTCTGTATTAATTGCTGGAATTGTTTGCTTGCTCTTTCATTGTCTCTCATTGTGATTGATGGATTTTCAAGGATTTGTAGCTGAGGGACATTCTATTAATAGACCACCTTTTTTTCAATGGGTCTGATTACTCTTATTGGAAAAATCGCATGCAAGTTTTTCTTAGGGCCCAAAACTATGAAATCTGGAGGATAGTTGAAGTGGGTCCTTATGAAAATCAGGGAAATGAGGAAAATTGGACTAGAGAGCAGATTAGGAAAGTTACTCTTAATTTTAGTGCCATGAACATGCTTCAGTGTGCAGTCCACCCTAAAGAATATTCAAGAATATCCATGTGTAAATTTGCTAAAGAAATGTGGGATAAACTTGAATTAATGTATGGGGGAACATCTCAAGTTAGGGAAATCAAAGCAAACATACTTGTTTCTGAATATGAATTGTTTATGATGAAATCTAATGAATCGATTTCTGAAATGTTTGCAAGGTTTATGATAATTGTCAATGGGCTGAAGGCATTAGGTAAGGAATACACTGATGCTGATCTGGTAAGAAAAACCTTGCGCTCTCTATCATCTGTTTGGCACACAAAGGCTACAGTGATTGAAGATTCTAAGGATTTATCCAAAATCTCTTTGGATGAACTCATAGGATCTTTAATGACTTATGAAATAAATTTGAAGAGAAATGAAGAACACACGCTTAACGCTAAACCAGTAGCACTTAAGGCTTCATCAAGCAACAAAGAGAAAAATCAAGAAACATCAAGTTCTGATGAGTCTGAGTCTAATGAGGATGAACTTGACATCATGACTAGACAATTCAGAAAAATTTTAAAATCAAGAAGAGGAAAATTCAATGCAAAGAAAAAATATTCTTCTAGTAAAAGGATTGCTTCTTCTTCAAATTTTAATGCTAGCGGAAATCAAAAAACTGATGAAGATATTGTTTGCTATAGGTACAATAAGATAGGACACATGAAAGGTGAGTGTCCTGAGATCAAAAAGGACAAATACAAGAAGAACAACAAATTGAAGAAGTCAAAAGCCATGATTGCAACTTGGTCGGATGAAGACCAAAGTGAGGATGAAGAAGAGAACTCTTCAAGTTCAGCAAATGAGGAGTTATGCTTTATGGCCAACAGCAGTGATGGAAAGGATTCACAAAGAAAAGGTGCAAAAGAAATTCACAAGCACTTAATGGCAAAGAAGAGCTTCAATGAATCCAGAAAATCAACAATTCAAAAGACTTTGGCTCTAACTGCACATTCCAAGAGCTCAGAGCATTCTGCATCCTCTCCAGAAAACAAGAGTTCAAATGGGTCTACAAGATCAGGTAAATCAATTCCAGATCCATTTATAAATTCTAATTCTGATTCTGATGCAGATGAAGGCATGTCTTATGCTGAATTGGTTGAGTTCTGTGAGAAGATACAAAATCTTAATGCAAAGCTGAACACTAAGAATAAAGATTTGAAAAAGACTTTAAAACATTGCCATAAAGAAATTGAAAATTTAACAAAGACACTTGAATTGCTCCAGAACAATAATAAAGATTTTTCAGAAGAAAATGAGAATTTGAAAAATGAAGTTGAAAAATTAAATTCTGAGAAAGAGAATTTGGAAGATGAAGTCCAAATCTATGAAACAAAACTGAATGGATTGAAAGAAAACCATGAGCTATTGAAATCAAAAGTTATTGATCTGGAAAATGAAAATGTAAAATTGATTGATCTCAATGAAAATTTCAAATTTGATAATGATCAATTAAACAAACAGATTTCTAACATGGCTCATGATCATCAAATAAATGAGAGATGCAAACAACTTGTTGAAGAAAATCATTATCTAAAAAGGAAGATTGAATGCTTGTTGCATGACAAACCATTGAACAATGATTGTAGCAATTTAAGTAATAAAATTTCTGATTTGGAAAAACAAATTGCTAAATTTGAAATTGAAAAGAACAAGATGAAAAATGGTTTAGATGTCATGCTAAATAAACTTCAAAATTCAGAAAAAGAAGTTGTTGCATTAAAAGCTGAAAAACAGAAGCTTCAACATGAATTGAAGAACACTACAAACACAAGTATTGCTTCTGTGAAAACTAAGAAAAATGAAAAGAAAACCACAATAACATTTGTTAAAGCTGCTGCAAACAAGAACTCTGCTAATTCTAATGGAAAACTTGTGAAAGTTCTTGTTCAAAAACAGAAAGGGAAAAAGAAAAATGCTACTGTCAAGAAGAGTCATCTACTTCCTCCGTCAGTCCAAAAAGCTCCAAGGCAAGTTCCAAATTCACATCATGCCAAGAGTTACAAAAAGGTACCTCCTTCTCCTCATGGTAAGCCTCCTCACATGAAAAGGAGGTTCCAGCAAATGCACACATGTTAAGGTAAGTACCAGGTAAGAAATGACATCATTTGCTTTAATTGTAATAAACTTGGTTATCTTGCCAAACATTGTTGGAATAAAGATCAACATTTCAATAAACATGTCAAATCAGTCCAGTGTCATAAATTTGGGCATACTTCTAGGGAATGTTGGCATAGAATTGATAATCTTGTGCATGCTCCCATGTTTCATGTTAATGTACATAAGAATAAAGATAATGTTCATGCTGAAAACACTCAGAAATTCTATGTACATGAAAAAGGAACTGTTGCACAAAAGATTTCTTCTAAATTCAATGTTAAAAATCTCCATGATAAAAATCTGAAAAATAGAAAACAAAATGTTCAGTATGTCAGTGGTGCATTCTATACAAATAACTCTAAGATTAGAAACCAAGATTCCAGTGTTTCTAGTCTTCAGCAAAATGCACCCAATATAAAATCTTTTTGGATTCAAAAATCATTGTTGCAAATTCATGGAAGATCCTTAGGACCCAAACAAGTTTGAGTTCTGAAATGTGCTGCTTGAATGCTGGATGCATGGATCCTTGTAGTCAATTTCAAGATGAAGGCTAAAGATGAAGGCTTAATGACTAAGGCTACAAGGAAAGTAAGTGAAGAGAATGAAAGAAAATGAAAAGCTCACCAGGTAAATTCTTCTGAGAGATTCCCTGTTAAATAAAAACTGAAGTCAATTGAAACTCTTATACAAAGATCAATTGGTATATTAAATGGTGAACTGTGGAAGGACAAGTCATGCTTGTCTGAAAACTATAATTATGTGTGAGGAATAACCTCCGCCAAGTACCAATGATCTTCCTTGTGTAAGAGTCATTAACTTTAATTAAAAATCCAAAAATTAGAAAACTTCATAAAAACATAGATGCATTGAGCAAGGCAAAAAGAAAATATGGAACTAATTCTGCTCATAGTTCTATCAATGAAAGAAATGCATCTATACAAAAAATAAAAGCATTTTGGATTCAGAAATCTTGGTTGCAATCTAACATTGATTTCATTGCAGGACCCAAGCAAGTGTGGGTCCCAAAACCAACTTGATCAGCAAGCTAAGGAGTCTTGCAGCCATACATTGTAAATGGATACAAGATATTGGCTGTGCAAGGCAAGAAATGATTGGAGAACACATGTAAAATCTTTGAAAAAGAAATGAAGACTATTCAGGTAAAATTTCTTTATCATTTCAAACTTGAATTGCTTGAATTGGAATGAATGTTTAATTTTTATCTGAACAATGAGAAATGTGTTTCAATGCTACTCCCAACAATGAACTTTATGTCATAACAATTGGAATCATGTTTATGTTATCATGCTTGCTTAACTATGACTATGATTCTGTGTGCATGTCAACTGATTTGACTTTTTGGTATATCAAATAATGACATGTGGAAGAACAAGTTATGCTTGTTTGGAAGGTATCATTATGCGTGAGTAGAATACTCCGCCAAGTACCAAAAGTCATATTATGCTTAAAGCTAATTGTGCTCATAATCATGTGTGAATTGTTTGTTAGCTTTTTCATTTCATGCACATATTAAGGGGGAGTAAATTTGAAAAAGTGCAAAAATATTTTCAATAAATGCAATGAATTTCATGCTAAAAATAAAATGTAATTGACCCTTTTTGCAGTGACTATGTGATATATCAAATGGTGAAATGTGAAAGGACAAGTTAGGCTTGTCTGGAAACTATCATCATGCGTGAGAAAAATTCTCCGCCAAGTATCAATAGTCTTTTCTGCATAAAGGTCATCAAGCAAAATGAAAATCTCAAAAACTTTATTTTGAGTCTTTGCAAAACTCTTCTTCTTCAATAAATTGCCTGTTGAAATATGCTTGATCATGTTCATACTCTTTCTGTGCAAATTGCTTGGAATGAACATATCTGAATTGCTTAAATGATCATTTCATATCATGCATATCTTATGGGGGAGTGAATTCGAAAGAATCTTTGAGTGAAATGCTGAAGAAATTTGTTGGAAAAATATTCTGTCATATCTGATTCATCATCAACTCCCATTCAGTTTGTTGACAAATATTCTTGCTCATAAATTTCTCACTCTCACATTGTATTGGTATTCTTGGTATATCAAATAGTGATTTGAAGAAAGGCAAGTTAAGCTTGTCTAGACACTTTCACTATGCGCGAGTATATGTCTCCGCCAAGTATCAAGATTCCTTTATGCAATTGTTGAGGGGGAGTATTTGTTGAGGGGGAGGTATTGTCTATTCTTCTCTAATTTCTCTTGACAATTGTTGTCTATCTTGAACCCCAAAATCATCAGAATTTTTGAGTCCTTGTGCTATTTTTTTATGAGAGAATTAAGACATTGAAACTAAACTCATTGTGCATTTAGTTAAATTTCAAAGATTCAGTATCATTTCAAGGTTAAGCAATCATAATACTGAATGTTTTTAAAATGATTTGCAAAACACTATTATAGGCACATGAGTGGCTTTAATATTTCACATGTGTATGTTTAAGCCTTATTTTTACCACATGTTAAGAATAATCTTTCTAAATTCATAGTCTTGACTTCTCTGGTCAAAGCAAACATATTCCTGTAAAATATCAAAAGAAAAATGATCAATCTGAAAAGATACAAACAGAGCAATGCAAATGCTTGAACCACTGAGTAACCAGGCCATTTCACCTAACAAGTGATTTGTTTCGTGTCAAAAAGTGGAAATCAAAATTTTCAACTATGTATAAGATAATGAAAGTTAAACCACTGAGTAATCAGGAGGTCTTGCATCTGATCAATGTGATCTCTTGCACTGAAAAGTGAAATTTAACTAATTTATTCTTGTATTCTTTCCCAGTTAAAATTGAAAGAAAATCAAAAAGACAGGATAGAAAAGCTTAAAACCTTAATTAAGTTCATGTCTAATGAGTTTAGATCTATTATTTTACATTGTGTTAAACTTAAAGCTCCTAACATCCTTGTTAAATATTTCTGCTCATTCATATAGGTCACTTTTCTTCACATTTGCATCATTATTTTAACTACATTCAACTCATTATAATTTGCTATTCTTTGTGTTGAGTGTGTCTTTGTGATTAAACTTTGTTGCACAATAACAAAAACATTATCTTTTCTTTCATTTGACAATATCACTTTACCTCACTTATTTTGATCATTTCTGAACCTTCTTTTCCCACTTTTTATCTTTTGGTCTCCGACCATCATTGTGTCTCTCTCTTGTCTATCTTTTTGATGCTGTCAAAAAGGGGGAGAAAGTTCCTTGAAAGGGGGAGAAAGTAAAAGTTTCTAAGGGGAGAATGTTCTTTATGGGGAGAAAGTTCAAAGGATGCATATTGTCAAGGGGAGTTATTGCAGTCAAGGGAGATATGTTTTGTCATCATCAAAAAGGGGGAGATTGTTGGGTTGAGTGTGTTTTGGAACTTCCTAAAGTTGTATTTTAATGATATCCAATGAACATCACTCATACCTTGATTTTGATGATGACATACTGTGATCTTAATGATGACATACTGTGATATTGATGATGACATATCATGATTTTAATGATGAGATATTATGATTTTAATGATGACATGTTGTGATTTTAATAATGACATATTGTGATTTTGATGATGACATGTTGTGATTTTGATGATGATATGTTGAACATGTTATACATTTTATACATATCACAATAATACTTAAACAACATGTTTTTGATGTTTAATATCTCATATTTTAATGATAATATCTTGTACTAATGGTTTATGTGTTAAATTTTCAGGTTCACACATTTTTGTCTTGGTAGTGTCGAGACTAGATCAAGTGAGGTCGATACTAGACCCAGTTTTCAGCAGATCAGTTTGCCTGACTGGGACAGCAGGTCGACACTAGATCAAGTCAGGTCGACACTAGTCCCAGGCAGTGTCGACACTAGTCCCAAGTAGTGTCGACACAGTCCCAAGCAGTGCTGACACTAGTCCCAGGCAGTGTCGACACTAGACCCAGTTTCCAGTAGAACAGTTTTGCAGAAATGGGACAGCAGGTCGACACTAGATCAGGGCAGGTCGACACACTCCGGCTGAAAGTCAAAATCGTGAATTTCTCTATACATGTGGCTGCTTGGGATTTAGGGGATTTGACCTAGGTTTCCGTGCCCATGCACCCCAAGGCACTTTATGGACATATGGGGCTATAAATACCCATGTTCCTTGTACCCCAAAGAAAAGAGAGCCATACACTTCAAGAAGAAGCCTTTTGGTGGCCAAAGAGGTTTTTCCAGATCTGTCTCCATCTCCAGAAGCTACAAGCCATCCTTTCAAGAGGAAGGACAAGGGAATCAAGGGGAATCCCTGGAGAGAAGCTTGCTGTGCAAGGCAAGGGAGCAGATCCAACTGAAGAGGCGCAGGAGAAGAAGGATTTCTGGCATTTCAGATGCCATCAAAGCAGAGCATCACCAATTGAGGAGAATCTCCATCGATTTCCATCAAGGCTCCTCAATTGAAGTGTCTGCAAGGCATCTTCATCGAAGAACACTCTTTCTACATCTATTTGCCTTATTTTTGAGTTTGTTCTTCCTTATTTCGTCAATGAGATTTGTGCATGAAGTTCTGTACAAATTTCTGTGTACGAAACTGTCTTGAATCAGATCATTGCTAGAGGATCTGATCTCTTTTGTGTTTGATCTAGCTTTTGTACTGTGAGCCGTTGAGCTCTGGTTTGTGAGTCGTCGCACTCACTGTGTGGTTTGAGCCGTCGTGCTTAATTTGGAGTCGTCATACTCCAGTTGTTGTTTTGAGCCGTCGTGCTCAGTTTGGAGTCGTCGTGCTCCAGGGGTTTCTTGAGTCGTCGTGCTCAAGGGTGTTTGGAGTCGTCATGCTCCTGTGTGAGTTGTACTCAAGGTTTTGAGTAGTGTGGCCTCACTGTGTGAGGGGTGGACGTAGGAGTCACTAGAGGTAATTTCCGAACCACCTAAAATCCTCTGTGCAATGGTTTGAATTGTGGTTTGACTTTGTTTTACGCTAGATGCATGCATAGGGATTTCACTCACACTACTAATTGATTTGCTCACACACACTAATCACTTCAGATCAGTAAATTGTTTGGGTGAATTGATCTCTGATTCGAAGTAATTTTTAATTGCTTAAGCTTCCGCGTTAATTAGTGTTAGATCTATTCAACCTCCCCTTCTAGATCTGATCCATCCACCCATCCGATCCCTAACAAATCGTACCTGTATAAAGAGGGTCGTTACACTGAACGTGACAGCCCGATCCGTCGCCTTCACAGACAGAAACCCTGTATTGCAGTTCTCACTCAAAAACTACCTCAAATCCTCATTTCCATGCATACCAAGCTTCTACAAATCAATTACACTATATTTAAAATACAACCACACATCGATACATATTAAACATGCTTTAAATAAATCAAATAACACGAATAAGACAAGGAAAGTCCCTACCAACAAGAAGAACTCGTAGAACGAGGCTCGATCGGTGTTCTCCACGCTCCAAGCAGCTTCTACGCACCAAAACCACGTCAAGACACAAGCTTCAAGGCCGACATCGCTGGAAATCACCGTAGCAAGCCTCTCCCCGGTCGAACAGAGCTTTCTACTCTGTTTGGCCGGAGGGCCAAACTTATTCCAACCGGAAACAAGAACACGACATAGGCTCATAGCATCTTGTCACCTTCAGAACGTGACACACTTAACCGTAGCCTTCTAAAAACTCGCCATGCCACGTGTCAGAAAGGCAGTGAGGAGAACGCGATACATGCGACCGTCGTGTTCAAAATGCGACGCCCCACCCTGTCGTGTTCACAACCAGTGATCTTGTGGGCTATTTGGGTCAGGATTTTCGGCCCACAACACCCACACCACACACAGAAGCCACGACCAAGGCTCAATGACCCCACATTGGTCATAAGCACCACACCAGAACCAATAAACACAGATCCGAACGACCCTGACGTTACAGTGAGTCCTTCAATGTCGATGGCTAGTGTGGGGCGACTATTTGTAATCACAGAGTTCAGTGTGGATGTACCACATGTAAAAACTCTAAAGTTAGATCGTGATCACCACCAAAGTAGTTGTCAGATAGTATCATATGGGAAAAAAAGAGGCAAACTGCTTTGGAAAATAGACAAAATGAGAGAAAAGGACACTAACTTGCGAACACTACCGCGTTTAGGGTGGCCACATTCATGACGTGGTAGTCAATAAGGCCACATTCAAGATAGGAATGCAGTATCCTCTTGGGACACCTTCAGGTAGCAGCTCCCTCCCTAACCATGTTTAAGCCCTCGATTTGAGAGATGTTCATTCTTCCTTCCTCGCTCTCCCACTGGCCAATGGACGAGGGTCTCATGTTGTGTGCTTCTTCTTCACCTTCCAAAGACAACAAAACAAGGGAAACTCTTTTAAAAAACATGAATATGTATAAATCCTCTTCATTTGATGCATAAGTGTGAAATATGGGGGGAATTTATCGAGGTGGGTTTCAAACCCCTATTTGGATAAAGAATATGTGTGTTTGATGTGTTTAAATGAAGAGAATGAGAAAAGACCTAGCTAACATGCATGTACAAAGGAAAAACAAATTAATGAAAAACATAAAATCCAAAACCCAATTTGGGTACTTTCTATTCAAGGGTCTAGATGGAGATGTGAAGATCAAATCTCATGAAGGGACCCCGAGCAATCGGACCTTCCAAACTACTAAAAAATGTAGTCTTTGGCATTCCATCTTGAAGAGGATATGATGATGTGTAGGGAGTATGTGCGATGAACAACTAAGAGGGGAGGGGTGAATTGGTTATCGCTCAATAAACAAATCTTTTACACACAGAATAGATTAGACTAAATAAATCAAACCTATTATGTAGCAACCCTAAATTTTTGGGAAAATAAAAAAATTTAAATATTTATATTATTTAATTAGGAAATCAATAAAAGGAAGATGTAGGAAATCAAATAAGAGGGAATTAAATAAAAAACCCATTAAAAGAAAAGGAGTAATAGGCTTTACTATATTGACCCGTTACAAATTAGTGGGCTAAAATAGAGATTTTTAAAAAGGGGAATAATAGAGAAAATTGATGACCAAACTGTCCCCATAATAAATATTTCCATTTATTTATATATTAATTTTGATGATTAACAAAATAATACTAATGGATTACTTGAGCATTAAGTACAGGAAATCAAAGAAAAATGAAAGTTCAAGACAATCTGGTAAGTCTCATCAATTCTATCCAAGTCTTTGTATCGACTTCTTTGATAAGCAGAACGATTTCCTCCTTGACCGGAAAACTCAAATCAAATCGTTACCGTAACGATTTCTTTAGAACTCGCAACGACTCTCTAGCCGTAACGATTTCTTTAGACCTCGTAACGATTTCTTTAGAACTCGCAACGACTCTCTAGCCGTAACGATTTCTTTAGACCTCGTAACGATTTCTTTAGAACTCGCAACGACTCTCTAGCCGTAACGATTTCTTTAGACCTCGTAACGATTTCTTTAGAACTCGCAACGACTCTCTAGCCGTAACGATTTCTTTAGACCTCGTAACGATTTCTTCAGAACTCGCAACGACTCTTTAGTCATAACGATTTCTTTAGAATTCATAACGATTTCGCGTAACGACTTCTTTATTAGTCATAACGATTTCGCGTAACGACTTCGTTGTTAGTCATAACGATTTCATGTAACGACTTCTTTATTAGTCATAACGATTTCATGTAACGACTTCTTTATTAGTCATAACGATTTCGCGTAACGACTTCTTTATTAGTCATAACGATTTCGCGTAACGACTTCTTTATTAGTCATAACGATTTCGCGTAACGACTTCTTTATTAGTCATAACGATTTCGCGTAACGACTTCTTTATTAGTCATAACGATTTCGCGTAACGACTTCTTTATTAGTCATAACGATTTCTTGCAACGATTTCTTTAGAACTCACAACGACTTGCCTATTGTAACGGCTTCATAAGTTATCACAACGATTTCTTTACAGTTCATAACGACTCGCTATAATTCATAACGATTTCATAAGTTATGAAGTCAGCAAGATTCTTTTTATCGAATTTCTTGATACATCAGTATAATGCTTTTTAATAGCGTTGAAAAGTCAAAGTCATATCTTGTCCGTTGACTGCTATGCATTAAATGCTCTCCGATCGTATCTCCCATGCATGCAGACAATATCTTCCATTTCTATGCTACTCTGTCTACGTACTTTTTCTTGGACAGAAAGGAGCTTTGCTATATACTGCAATATCTGTTCCATCTCAACTAACAATAGACAGCAGTCCTAGCTGTCTTCTATTTATTGATGTTATGCTTACAGATATCTGACAAGACTCTTCTGGACAACGTTGGACACAAGATACAAAGTTCTATGACATCTCTTTGGCGTGTACACCAGGATAAAAGACTGACGATCAGAAGCTTCCTCAGTGACCAGTCTAACGTACACAAGGATAAGAGACAACGGACACTTCAACGTTCGAATTTGAATCAGCAGTTTAAATAGAAGAATCAAGACGAAAAGAAAGATAGTGCGACAGAGGGCGTAACATCGCTTGATTTTAGAAGAAGAAAGAAATCCATCTCTCACAATCTTTAGAACTTTGAAGAAGAGCGAAGCCTCCACTCCAAACCTGGTTCTAAGCTCTTAGCTCTCTGTGCTCAAAAGGAATCCTCTCATTTGTAAGAGCCTGTGTGGTCCTTGGAGAGAAAAACCTTGTTAAATCTCTTTCTCTCTCGGGGGCTTAGGAGCTTCAGGTTGTAGCTGGTCAAGCTAGAATCTGAAGCCTGTTTTCACAACTTTTTCTGATTAGTTTGTGTTCCCTTCTGGACGAAGGAAGACCTGGTGGTATCCAGGGTGGTTGTTGTTCCCTTCTGGACGAAGGAAGACCTGGTGGTATCCAGGGTGGTTGTTGTTCCCTTCAGGCTGAAGGAAGACCAGTTGAGGCTGGGTGTAAGGATCCTTAAGGGGGATTGTACCCTTGATAGTAAAATCCTGAGGTATTGCTCAGGGACTGGACGTAGGTCTCCTGTGGAGAGGAGTTCCGAACCAGGATAAAATCCTTGTGTCTTGTGGATGTGTTTTGTGTGATTGTTATCTTGTTTGTTCTAACTCTAACCTTGTTATTAAGTTGTGCAATCTTTTCAGTAAACAGGTTTTAATCAAAGATCGAAGTTTTATTAACCCATTCACCCCCCCTCTGGGCTAGCTAGCTGGGCAACAAGTGGTATCAGAGCCCGTCTCTTCGACAAAGAAGAAGATCCAACGATCTGAAGAGCAAAGATCAATGGCAGCCCAAAGTCACTTCGAAGGTCAGTCTGTCAACAGACCTCCTTTGTTCGATGGTGAAGATTATACGTATTGGAAGACCAGGATGGAATACTTTCTACAAGGCCACGATTATCAAATCTGGTCAATAGTGGAAGAAGGTGATCTGGTCGTCACAAATGAGAAAGCACAATGGACAGATGAAGATAGAAAGAAAATCTCCTTGAACTGTAAAGCTAAGAGCATTCTATGTTGTGCTCTAAGCAAGAAAGAGTTCAACAGAGTTTCAGCATGCAAATCCTCCATGGAAATGTGGGAAAAGTTAAAGATCACATATGAAGGTACAGACAAAGTAAAGGAGACAAGAATTGACATTCTTGTCACTCAGTATGAAAGATTTCAAATGCAAACAGGTGAGTCTATTACCCAAATGTTTAGTAGATTTACTGACATTACTAATGGCCTAGCAAGTCTAGGAAAGTCATATGAAAATGCAGATATGGTAAGGAAGATTCTCAGATCCCTGCCATCTTCATGGACGGCAAAGGTCACAGCTATCGAAGAAGCTAATGATCTTAAGAGAATGTCAGTAGAAAAACTCATTGGGTCTCTCATGGCCCATGAAATAAACATGGAAAGACTAGGAGAATCCTCCAGTAGAAAGAAGCAGTCAAATGCGCTTAAAGCTAATGGGGACTCATCAGAAGAATCCTTAGATAACAGTGAAGATAGCAAAGATAGTGATGATGAAGAAGCCATGCTCTCAAGAAGATTGCAGAGAATCTTGGCAAAGAAAAAGAAGTTCCAGTCTGGTAGGAGGTACTTCAAGAAAAACAAAGATCTCAAGAGACCAGATGGAAAAGATCAGAAGAGGAATGAGCCACTTTGCTATGAATGCAAGAAACCTGGACATATCAAGGCAGACTGTCCAATGTTAAAGAAAAATGATCACAAGAAGAAGGACAGCTCCAAGAAGTTCAGAAGATTCAAAAAGAAAGCCATGGCAGCTGCATGGGACAACAGCAGCGACTCAGATAGTGAGTCAAGCTCGAGCAGTGAAGGTGAAGAAGCCAACTTGGCTCTCATGGCGAATACCGAGGATAAGGTAACATCTGATTCTTCTTTCGATTCCTGTAATGACTCAGATTCGGATAATTTGGAAAGTGCATTTAATGAACTCTACAATAAGTATAAAGAAGTGTGTAAACTACTTAAGCTAAGCAAGAAAAATATCACATGTCTCGAAAATACCAACTCAGATTTAAAATCTGAAAACGAAGAACTAGAAAAACAAATAGTTGAGCTTAAGAGAAGAAATGAACTATTATGTGAAAATTTAAAAGACAAGAACAGAAAAATCACTGACCTAGAAAAACAGGAAAACTCAGATGATTTAAGAAAAACTGTAAATGAATTAAATGAAGAAAACAATACACTAGCAAGCACCCTAGAAAAATTTACCAATGGTAAAAACTCTTTAATATTAAAAGGTGCTAGGAGATCGGGTAAAAAGAAAAATGGATTAGGATATACACCCCCAGATAATGAAGAAACCATAATATACCCTAAAACATATCCAACACCAAAATTTGTACCTGAACAAGATGTAGCATACAAAGCTGATTTCAAATACATAGAAAAAGTAACTAAGTTATCCTGCTGCAGTCACTGCAACAAGTTAGGACATATTAAAATGACATGCCCAACAAGACATAAAAAATGGATATTAAAAGGTAAAGTTGATGATACTAACCAATCAGGACCCAAAAAGAATTTGGGTACCTAAAGCTTGATGTTCTCATTTCAGGTTAACCCTCGAGCATCCAAATGGTATTTGGATAGTGGGTGCTCAAGGCATATGTCAGGCAACAAGAAGATATTTGTTGATCTCCAAGCTGAAGAAGGTACAGTCACCTATGGAGATAATGGAAAAGGGACTGTGATAGGAAGCGGGTCTGTGAACATCAAAGGAAAATCAGTCATAAAGGATGTAATGCTGGTCAAAGGGTTAAAGCACAATCTCATCAGCATCAGCCAGTTGTGTGACAAAGGCCATCAAATTCAGTTTCAAGAATCAAAATGCAGTATCTTAAAGGATGGTGCAGTCATATTTGAAGCCTACAGAGAAAGAAATTTGTATGTTCTATATCTCGATGAACTCAAGGATCAAGATGTGTGTTTGGCAGCTAGCAAAGATAAATCAACTGAGTTGTGGCACAGAAGATTGGGCCACTGCAGCTTGGATGGGCTGAACAAGCTCAGAAAAAGAAAACTAGTTGAAGGACTGCCAAAGGTAAATTTCAGATTGGATAGCATTTGCAGACCTTGTGCAAGAGGAAAGCACACCAAGAGCTCCTTCAAATCAAAGACTGTAGTAACCACCTCAAAGCCCTTAGAACTACTTCACATGGATTTATTTGGGCCAATGAGGACTACCAGTTTGGGAGGAAAGAATTTTGGATTTGTAATAGTTGATGATTATTCAAGATTCACTTGGGTATCCTTTTTAGAGCACAAAGATGACACATTTGAGAATTTTGTCAGCTTCAGTAAGAAAGTTCAGAAAGATCAGAAATTCTCAATTGTCTCTATTCGATCAGATCATGGTGGTGAGTTTCAGAATGAAAAGTTTACGAAGTTCTGTGATGATCAAGGAATTGAGCACAACTTCTCAGCTCCAAGGACACCTCAACAGAATGGAATTGCTGAGAGGAAAAACAGAACTCTTTTGGATATGGCAAGATCAATGTTATCAGAATATGATCTGCCAAGATATTTCTGGGCCGAAGCTATCAACACTGCATGTTATATCATAAATAGAGTGATGATCAGGCCAATTCTGAAAAAGACTGCTTATGAACTCTACAAAGAAAAGAAGCCAAAGATTAGCCATTTCAGAATATTTGGATGTCCTTGCTTCATCCATAACAATGGAAAAAGGGACATTGGTAAGTTGGATGCCAAATCAGATGAAGGCATTTTCATGGGGTATTCCTCTAAACCTAAAGGTTATAGAGTTTTCAATAAACGTTCCTTATTAATTGAACAATCAGTACATGTTATTTTTGATGAATCTAACCCTTCCTTGAAAAAGGAAGAAATTAGTGACATTGATGATGCAGATGTCCTGTCCGAAAAATTAAAGAAAACTTCAATTAAGGACAAAGAGGATCCAACTCTGGAAGAACTGCAGCAAACAGAAATCCAACATAAAGATCTTCCAAAGGAATGGAGACATCAGAAAGATCACCCTCCTGAAAACATCATTGGTGATCCATCTGTAGGGGTAAGAACTAGAGGTAATGTAATTCCATGCGACTATTTAGCATTTGTCTCTCAAGTAGAACCTAAGACAGTCAATGAAGCTTTATCTGATGAATCTTGGATACTAGCCATGCAAGATGAACTAAATCAGTTCAAGAGAAACCAAGTATGGTCACTTGTTCCTAGACCATCCAATCATTCAGTTATTGGCACCAAATGGGTGTTCAGAAATAAACTGGATGAGTCTGGAATAATCTTAAGGAACAAAGCCAGATTGGTGGCTCAAGGCTACTCCCAAGAGGAAGGCATAGATTTCGATGAAACTTATGCACCTGTAGCTAGACTTGAGGCTATTAGGATTTTACTTGCTTATGCATCCGCACTTGATTTAAAACTTTTTCAAATGGATGTCAAATCAGCCTTTTTAAATGGTTTCATCAAGGAGGAAGTTTATGTTGAACAACCTCCAGGTTTTGACGACTCTGAATTTCCAAATCATGTATTTAAACTACATAAGGCTTTATATGGTCTAAAGCAAGCTCCTAGAGCCTGGTATGAAAGGCTCAGTAATTTCTTATTAAATCATGGTTTCACTAGAGGTAAAGTAGATAGTACATTATTTATAAAATCTAAGGTTAAACATATACTTCTTGTACAAATCTATGTGGATGATATTATTTTTGGATCTACTGATGAATCTCTTTGCAAGTACTTTGAAAAGCTTATGCAGGGAGAATTCGAAATGAGCTTGATGGGGGAGTTAAGCTACTTCCTTGGATTGCAAATCAAGCAAGGGAAGGATGGCACTCATATCTGTCAAGCAAAGTACACCAAAGAGCTGTTGAAGAAATTTGGATTTGAAGATGCAAAGCCATTATCAACTCCAATGAGCACATCAACCAGAATGGACAGTGATCAAAAAGGTAAAAGGGTAGATCAAAAGAATTATCGAGGTATGATAGGATCATTACTTTACTTAACTGCCAGTAGACCAGACATTTTGTTCAGTGTATGCATGTGTGCTAGATATCAGGCAGACCCTAGAGAGTCTCACTTAATCTCTGTAAAAAGAATATTTAGATATTTAGCTAGAACTCATGATTTAGGTCTCTGGTATCCTAGATCTTGTGAGATAAATCTAATAGGATATTCAGATGCTGATTATGCTGGTTGCAAAGTAGATAGAAAGAGCACCAGTGGATGTTGTCAGTTTCTTGCAGGATGCTTAATATCATGGACATCCAAGAAACAAAATTCAGTAGCTCTATCAACAGCTGAGGCGGAATATGTTGCTGCTGGAAGTTGCTGTACACAACTTCTTTGGATAAAGCAACAACTTGAAGATTTCGGCATTCACATCAAATCAATTCCTCTATTGTGTGATAATACAAGTGCCATCAACCTCACCAAAAATCCAGTTCAACACTCAAGGACGAAACACATTGAGTAAGATATCATTTTATTCGAGACCATGTAGCTAGTGGTAATTTAGAAATTTCGTTTATAGATACAAATGGTCAATTGGCAGATATCTTCACAAAAGCCCTACCTGAAGAGAGATTTACATCTCTTAGAAGGGAACTAGGGATGTGCAATTTGTGAAAGAATTTCTGTGATTTTATTGACATATAAATTTTTCAGATTAAATGAAAAGTTCTCTCTCCGTTAAAGTTAAACAAAACTCAGTTATCTATATGCTTTGACCGCTTCTGTGTAGAAAGTTGTTTGACTTGTCAAACCTTTTTGTCGCTTTCTACCTTTGCCGCCTTTTGGCGCTCCTCCTGTCATTAAAGTAATATTATTTTACCCAAATCGCTTTGAGATCGATTCGTCTTCCACCTTTACCCTTTTTATTCTCTATCTGTTCACCCAAAGCTGATGCCCTAACGATTTTGGGATCGACTCTCTGCATCTTTCGAAGCCTTCTTCTCTTCCCGCGAAGAACTCCTTCGAGAACTTCCGTCCCTTCCATCATCCTCTCTTCCAGAATCTTTTCTTCTCTGCACCCATGGCCGCTCCGTTGATCTCCGGAAGTGTTGGGGGCTACAGTGCTGAGTATTTATCCCCAAGGGAGCAAGAAAGATTTACTTTTGTGAAGACAAAGATTTGCGGAAATAAGGCAGTGGATGTTCAGAATCTTGAGAAGAGTGGCATGGCCAGGCTAGTTGATACTCTAAGAAGATCGCAGTGGATGGATGTGGTCACCTTCAGTGAGGTAAGCTACCCGGATTTGGTAAAAGCCTTCTACATCTGTCTGAAGTCAGAAGCAGATGGATCCCTTGTTTCCTCTGTCAAGGGTATCCAAATCAGAATAACCCATGAGCTGTTGCGTGATCTGTTTGGAGTAAAGACCTCGGGATTTAGTGGCATTCACTCTGTGAATGATGAAGTCAAAGGTCTCGGGATTATCGGTCCAGGATTTAAGTTGAAGGATGGGAAGCTTGATATTAATCAGATGTCCGCGTTCAACCGATTGCTTCACTTCATAGTCTGCCAAATCTTAGTTCCCCGTAGTGCTACCTTTTCCTCATGCACTAGGGCAGATTCGGACATAATGTTCTGGGCAATCCAGAACAAAGAGATAAACCTGGCCGCAGTGATGATTGAGCGAATGATGTTTGCACATGCTCAGTTATGGGAAACAAAGAGCAAGTTGAATGTTTCCCTTCCATATGCCCATCTTCTGACCAAGATTTTCAAGCACTTTGGAGTAGATCTGTCAGGTGCGGTAGCTGAAAAGATGGGCCAGTCTATAAGGTCCAGAAACCTGAAGAAAAGTGGCTTTTCAGTGCAAGAAGGAGTTTGGTCGAAATCCTCTGTGGCTGAAGGAGAAGCAGTTATTGCAGATATTCCAGAAGCAGTGAAGTAGAGCAAGCAGCAGCAAGTCCAGCAGAGCAAGAACCAGTTGAGTCAGCTGTGGGATGCCAATCCGAAGCTCAATTGGAAGAGGGTGCAGCTGGTGTGGCAGACTCCTTGCCCACCACCTTAGTCGCCTCTATTTTAAAAGAAGTATTGGACTCCATTCCCTCCATCTCAGTCTCTTCTAAGGCAGGTGAACCTGATGAAGATGTTGTCTTGGAAGAAGCTCCTGCTCAGGGGGAGCAAGAAAGTATTGAAGTCCCTGCTCCCATTCAGGGGGAGCATGCTGAGAGTGAAAAGACAGAGAATGAAGCCTTTTCTGAGAAAGCTGCACCTACTCAGGAAACTCCAGCTCCAGCCTTGGTTGATGTTAGTGAAGGCCCAAGTGCAACTATAAATCTTGAGGAGCCTGTCTCTCAGCCAAGTAAGCAGAAAAGAGTTGTTCACAGGAGGTCAAGGAAGGGCCATAGGAAAGTAAAATTGAAGCATGTTATGGCCTTGTTAAAAGCCCAAGGAGAGATCTTGGCATCAGTTCAGTCTGGTATACAAGAAATTGTTTCAAATCAAGTTTCAACCTCCTCAGACGTATCCTCAATAAGAAATGCAATGAGGTATTTCAATAAAGAAATGTCTGATATGAAGAATTTGCTGGCTCATCTTTCAAAGTCTAGTGGTGTCCCTCCTGCACCTACTCAGAGCAGTCCAGCTGAAGTTCCTAGGCCACCAGGGCCTCCAGCTGAAGTTCCTAGGCCACCAGGGCCGCCAGTTCAAGGGTCAGGGCCAACAGGGCCGCCAGTTCAAGGGTCAGGGCCATCAGGGCCATCAGTTGTAGGGTCACCCGGACCAGTGGCAGCCTCAGGGTCTTCAGGACCCTCTCCTGCAGTCAGAGAAAGTCAGGCCAGAGGAAAAGAGCCAGTGTCAGTCTCCAAGGCCCCTGATACTTCATCTCTTGCCACTCCAACCCTCTCCACACCTTCATCTCCTCCTACTGCACCTCCTGCTCCACCAACCATAAAACATCCCATGCCTCGCACCCAACCTTCCTCATCCTCTACTTCCTCTCAACCCTCCTTCTCACCTACTCCAGCTCTCATCTCAGCTTCATCCTCATTAACTCCTCAACCTTCACCTATTAAAACCCAAACATCTCATCCTCAACCAACCTCTTCCTTTAATCCTAAACACTTTTTCTATCCTCCTACTCCTCCTAATTCTATTACCTTTCCTCCAGTGAAACCTCTGCCTCTTGGTATTTTTGACACCAATGTTCCAGACCATTTTGAAAGGAACACTCTCCTCACCATTCTTTCCACAGCCTCTCACATTCACAGGACTGACCCTCCTAGTCCTGTCTTGAAAAAGAGAAAAACATCTTCCTCTCTAAGCACTCCTTCTGCTTCTCTCTACCCTCCTTTATGGTACTCTCTTACCCTTGATCCTAAGAGAAGACCTATCTACAAAGAATACCTCCAGAAATGCATTCTTTCTACCATTTATGGTATTCCTTTTCTCAACCTCTCCGAACACCTGGCCATTGTTCTTCCCTTTACTCAGATATCTCAAGCTTTCAAATCCAAAATCTTTGAGGGCACTGAGTTCAAGACTGAAGATCAGTGGGCAGCTATCAAAGGAAACAAGGCTCAGTACTCAAAATACCTGACTGCAAGGGCCGAATCCCTCTCTCTCAGAGCTCACCCACTCACCTTCTCTGAGTGGTTTATCTTCCAGCACAAGAACTCTTGGGGATCCTTCATTTTGAAGGAAATTCGCGTTGCCAGAGCCTTTCAGCTGTACAGTGACTTCTGCTACTTGAACAAAATTCCAGAAGTTCAGTTTTGCCAGTTCAACTCGCAGATTACTGTGCTGCAATCAGAGACCCCTCTCAACCTTCCTCTTACAGTAGACTTTGTCTCCTTCAAGGTTGAGTTTCCAGTTCTTCTGCCGAAGCTGCACTCGTTAGTGTTTAATTCAGATGCTGGATCTCTCGCTCTAGATATGTTTGCAAGGCAGCTGGGCCGGATGTCAGCCAAGCAGGGCCGATCTCCCTCCTTCTTGCGGTTCATCTTCAGAGAATATCACTCTGGCCGCATCTCTTCTCTGACCTTAGCTCCACTCATTTCTGAGTGTGAACGACTCACCTCATCAGAATGGGAGCTTCTCTATGGGGCCTCTTATCAGCAATTGGAAGCTATCAATCAAGATCTAGTCAGTCAGAGGAAGCCTGCTCTTTCTGCAGAAGCCTTTATGGATCTCAATTCCATCGCACCCATACCAGAGCTCTATGCTGTATGGGCAGCTAGATATTCTGCCTTCTATGCCTTAAAGCAGGATCTGTTAAATCAACAACTTCACTATCCAATTTCCTTGGACAGATTTCTCCATAGGGCCAGTTTTGGCAAGAGTACTTACTTCAGATTCATTTTGGACAAAACTCAGTATGGAGAGTTCATAGAGCAGCAAAGGCAACTCTACATTCAGAGGAACATCCCTTCCATGGGACCATCCTTCTCAGTTACCTTTGGTGTTTTTCTGCAAATTTTTGAGAATCTTGAGATCAAGGCATGGGCTGTTATCTCACAGCATGCCTCCTTGTTATCTCCTTTGTATTATCTTTCTCCCTCTTAATAAAAATCTTTCTCTCTTCTTTGTCTCACAGCTTATCTTTTTGCCTAATGACAAAATGGGGGAGACAACTAACGCACATCTGAAAAACATTTCATTTTTTTGTATGACGTTTAGTATATTTTGTCATCATCAAAAAGGGGGAGATTGATGACCAAACTGTCCCCATAATAAATATTTCCATTTATTTATATATTAATTTTGATGATTAACAAAATAATACTAATGGATTACTTGAGCATTAAGTACAGGAAATCAAAGAAAAATGAAAGTTCAAGACAATCTGGTAAGTCTCATCAATTCTATCCAAGTCTTTGTATCGACTTCTTTGATAAGCAGAACGATTTCCTCCTTGACCGGAAAACTCAAATCAAATCGTTACCGTAACGATTTCTTTAGAACTCGCAACGACTCTCTAGCCGTAACGATTTCTTTAGACCTCGTAACGATTTCTTTAGAACTCGCAACGACTCTCTAGCCGTAACGATTTCTTTAGACCTCGTAACGATTTCTTTAGAACTCGCAACGACTCTCTAGCCGTAACGATTTCTTTAGACCTCGTAACGATTTCTTTAGAACTCGCAACGACTCTCTAGCCGTAACGATTTCTTTAGACCTCGTAACGATTTCTTCAGAACTCGCAACGACTCTTTAGTCATAACGATTTCTTTAGAATTCATAACGATTTCGCGTAACGACTTCTTTATTAGTCATAATGATTTCGCGTAACGACTTCGTTGTTAGTCATAACGATTTCATGTAACGACTTCTTTATTAGTCATAACGATTTCATGTAACGACTTCTTTATTAGTCATAACGATTTCGCGTAACGACTTCTTTATTAGTCATAACGATTTCGCGTAACGACTTCTTTATTAGTCATAACGATTTCGCGTAACGACTTCTTTATTAGTCATAACGATTTCGCGTAACGACTTCTTTATTAGTCATAACGATTTCGCGTAACGACTTCTTTATTAGTCATAACGATTTCTTGCAACGATTTCTTTAGAACTCACAACGACTTGCCTATTGTAACGGCTTCATAAGTTATCACAACGATTTCTTTACAGTTCATAACGACTCGCTATAATTCTTAACGATTTCATAAGTTATGAAGTCAGCAAGATTCTTTTTATCGAATTTCTTGATACATCAGTATAATGCTTTTTAATAAGCGTTGAAAAGTCAAAGTCATATCTTGTCCGTTGACTGCTATGCATTAAATGCTCTCCGATCGTATCTCCCATGCATGCAGACAATATCTTCCATTTCTATGCTACTCTGTCTACGTACTTTTTCTTGGACAGAAAGGAGCTTTGCTATATACTGCAATATCTGTTCCATCTCAACTAACAATAGACAGCAGTCCTAGCTGTCTTCTATTTATTGATGTTATGCTTACAGATATCTGACAAGACTCTTCTGGACAACGTTGGACACAAGGTACAAAGTTCTATGACATCTCTTTAGCGTGTACACCAGGACAAAAGACTGACGATCAGAAGCTTCCTCAGTGACCAGTCTAACGTACACAAGGATAAGAGACAACGGACACTTCAACGTTCAAATTTGAATCAGCAGTTTAAATAGAAGAATCAAGACGGAAAAGAAAGATAGTGCGACAGAGGGCGTAACATCGCTTGATTTTAGAAGAAGAAAGAAATCCATCTCTCACAATCTTTAGAACTTTGAAGAAGAGCGAAGCCTCCACTCCAAACCTGGTTCTAAGCTCTTAGCTCTCTGTGCTCAAAAGGAATCCTCTCATTTGTAAGAGCCTGTGTGGTCCTTGGAGAGAAAAACCTTGTTAAATCTCTTTCTCTCTCGGGGGCTTAGGAGCTTCAGGTTGTAGCTGGTCAAGCTAGAATCTGAAGCCTGTTTTCACAACATTTTTCTGATTAGTTTGTGTTCCCTTCTGGACGAAGGAAGACCTGGTGGTATCCAGGGTGGTTGTTGTTCCCTTCTGGACGAAGGAAGACCTGGTGGTATCCAGGGTGGTTGTTGTTCCCTTCAGGCTGAAGGAAGACCAGTTGAGGCTGGGTGTAAGGATCCTTAAGGGGGATTGTACCCTTGATAGTAAAATCCTGAGGTATTGCTCAGGGACTGGACGTAGGTCTCCTGTGGAGAGGAGTTCCGAACCAGGATAAAATCCTTGTGTCTTGTGGATGTGTTTTGTGTGATTGTTATCTTGTTTGTTCTAACTCTAACCTTGTTATTAAGTTGTGCAATCTTTTCAGTAAACAGGTTTTAATCAAAGATCGAAGTTTTATTAACCCATTCACCCCCCCTCTGGGCTAGCTAGCTGGGCAACAAAAATATCCTAAATTCGGAGTTTAATTATCTCCTAATTAGAAAGGGGTTATTAAAGCAATAAAAGTGGCAATTAGAGTTGGAATAGGATTCCTAAACCTACCCCATATAGTCTAGCACGAATTTAGATACCATCCTAACCCAATTAGAGATTGGAAAGCAAGAGAGGAAAGGTGGAGTTAGGAAATCTCGGAATTTAAGAGGAATTTGAGTAGTAGTAGGAATAGGAACTTGTGTTTATATAAATACACCTCTTAAATCCTCATGGCCGACCCTAGCTCGTGCAAAGGGGTTCTTGGAGGTGGAGAAGAGGCCAAGGAGGAGGAGAAATCGAGGAGAGGAAGATCCATCAAGCTTCTTCCTTTGTTCTTGGAGTTCTTAACCCTAGAAGACAAATCGAGTCAAAGGTAGGCATTCTCACAAGCTAAAATCCTAATATCTCGTCTGTAGATTGTTCCATACATCAGGAACAAAACACTCAAGTTTCATAATTTTCCATCGAGCATATCTTTAGTTCTTGATTTTTCATGTTCTGCAACTTACATGACCCTGAACCCTCTTCTTAACTCTTGATCTCCTTGTTTACCCAACCCTATGCTACGAGATTTTTATGTAGGGACTGATTCATGTTAGGCATCTTTTGCCCCTAAAAGTCCTAATTTTTATCAAGCATGTTGCTCGAATTAAATCATTCATCTCTGCTGCACCTGGAATCAGGTTGCTTCTTGTTCAACTTGTTAGAACCATGTCGATACCATGATTGTTTTCAAATTCCTAATTACTGGAAGTACTCTCGCATGTCTAGTTCCATTTGCCACTGATTTCGTGATTTTTCATCATGTATATAATTAGTTATGATTTTTTTAATGACCCTGTATCAAAATTTGACTATTCTGGTCCGCAATCCAATGTCTGGTCTGACTCCTGTCAGAGTCAGGCGCAGACCACCAGATCACGACTGCCCGATATGTCACCTTCTGGGGTCCGATTGCGACAGCCTA
Organism: Colocasia esculenta; assembly: GCA_014218235.1. Taxonomy (NCBI): domain Eukaryota; kingdom Viridiplantae; phylum Streptophyta; class Magnoliopsida; order Alismatales; family Araceae; genus Colocasia; species Colocasia esculenta. Next base: position 31,835,845 of record CM024759.1, read on the forward strand.
CCCATCGCGACCAAGAAGGCGACAGGTAAGCCGTCGCGTTTCCAGTACCTGATTCGCAAGTCCTGTCGCGACCCTTTCCCGCCTCTGTCGCGTTCACCAGGCCGTCGCGACAGTACCCATGTCGCGATCTGCCTACCCCTGTCGCAACCCTCATTGGCCTATGTCGCCTTCACAGGTTTCTGATGAAAACCCATAAAAAAATTATTTCTGTCGCTTTCTAAATAATTCTTACGCCTTTTTACAGTTATACCCCCAGTAAAATCTTGTTTTAAAAATGGAGTTTTTTTGAATGCTTTAAAATACATATTCATGACTTCTTTTCTATCTATGATCTCTCTTACACATGCACACACATGAACCATCCATATATGGCTGAAATCTGGCATAAAATATCTCTTAATGTATATGGTAATTTATTGCAATAAAGTATATTAATTGCCCTATTTTAAAGGACTTGTATTCGTTTCTTGCGTGGTTTATGTACCGATATCGACGCTCCACTGTTCTAGAATTCCTCTAGAACGTCGAGCACCTGTTTTATATACACACTCCACTTGGCTTGTGGTGAACTCTCCGTCGGATATTCCTTTCACTGGACTAGTGAACCCTTGCACAAGGCCTCCGTAAGTCTCCTCTGATCATGGATTCCCACATGGTCGACGAGCCGGTTGTACCCTAACACCCATTACACCTTTAGGGATCGATATGATCCAAACGGCTACTAGAAGTTCGCTCTTACCTTGAATCACGTTGAACCTCTGGACTTGTGCATAACATGGCCAGCAGGAAGATCGTGAATTCCACCTGACTGCCAATACGACGTGCGTGTGTTGTGCAACTGTTACTATCGCCTGTTTACTCGTTGCATTACGTGCAATGTCCACTAGCTCTCATCTATACTCTACTCGCTCGCCTATTCACATTCTCTCTACTATCTCGTCTATTCATCTAGTGCTCTTAACTATTCTTGGTACTCTTTATTGGCCATTGACTGATTGTCTAAAGATAAACAATATAACCAATGCCTGGCAATATATAAAGGGTCCGATCTGGTCCTGGGATGTGCGCCCGAAAGTGCTAGTGCCCATGGGAGTTAAATGATCAGAGTGTTTGGCATTACACTCAAGTGCTATCTATCTCGACTATCTATATGACAATCAAAAACACAAAACGTGCTATACTCTCTCGATGTCTAGAATGACAAACAAGTGCTATACTCGTCGTGCTATTATTATACTTGTGCTAGTTGTGCTATGGCCATCCTGCTATTCGTGCTATACTCGATACTCGTGCTATTTTTGGAAACTATACTCGATCTCGTGCTATTATGCTATCCTGTTACCTGTTGTGCTATCTCTTGCTATATTTTGACTCTCTTATACCTGCTATCTTTAGATACTCTGCCATTATATGCGTTAATTATTTAAAGCCTGCTTGAGCCTGAGATTTAAGTCCTACTGGGCGTTATCGCTCACCCTACGTTATTTGATGTTGTGTTCTCAGGTGTGACTGAGGATGACACATACACTTACGAGGAAGGGAATGACCAAGAGTGAAGCCAGGAGTACCCTTGAGTCATTATGTTATCTTAGAGTTGTAGTTAGTTATTTCCTTTTATTGCAATGTAATTGGGCCCTATAGAATGGCTCTGATATTAGTGGTTGTAACTAGACATCTGAAAGGTTATTAATGAGAAAGATTTGCTTTAGTATTATTCAAGGTGCAATAGTTTGATGTCTAGTATTCGCTCTATACCTTTTTCTTGCAACTGCCTTCGCGCTCCGATATTCCGCGTTGGGGCGTGACATATTATGTGACATACAGTGGAATATAACAAATATATAGACTAAACTGACTATCCTAGCGTGTGTGGAACGGAGATAGAAGAGATGGATGCAAACCACACATGCACACAGAATTTATAGTGGTTCAGCAAACATACTCCTGTGTGCAGCTACGTCCACTACCCCACACCCCTGTGAGGATTTCCACTATCCACTCACACACACGGTTGTTTATGGGGACAACACAAAACTCCACCTCATTTCTCAGGGACGAGATAACCCGATGTGTGCACGTGCACGTACCACACACCAACCAAACACGTGCTTACAAACTGAACATACACACAATATGATTAGGGTTCTAGAAAGAATAAATGAAAACGTGAACATAAAGACAACAATCTAAACAGTAAGGTGTAGAGTTCTCCTATCACAGAAGGTCGGCCTTTGTGATCGTCTTTGCATGACGATGTAACATAATAAGGCTGGCTGATGCAGAGAGCTTCAAAAAGAGATAGTGCTGGATCAGCACATAGTCCACGCCTTTCTAATGAAGAACACCTTTTAGGTTCGTCTGGAGAAGACTCGCTCGTCTGGCTTCTATAGCTTCAGAGCATCTATTGGCTCTTCCTAGGGCTTCATGATCCTTCTCTGAACTCTAGGGCATGAAGCAACCTTTCGGAGGCATGTACTCTCTTTCCAAAACATAGGAACATGTTATATTTATAATCCCAAAGAGTCCTTCTATGTTTGTAAAGAGTTGGATCTGCATAGGACTATGTTTAGGAAAGTCCATATGCAGAAACATTAGAATCAGCCGACCAAATTCTTTGGGTCAGTCGTCCGATTTCTACCTTGCTTTGACTAGACTTCAGCTAGCAAATCAACTGGACATTTAGCTGGACAATCAGTCATCTGATTATGGAAAATCAGCCTTCTGATTGTTGGCTTAGCTTCAACCGGTGCTTCGACTGGCGCTTGAACTGGTGCTTCGACTAGTGAATCGGTTGACCAACTTCTTCAAGTCGGTCGTCTGATTGTCTGACTGTCCCAGTGCCAACCAGTACTGGCTAGGTCGGTCATCTAATTTTGCCAAATCGATCGCCCAACTTCCTGCTTGGTCATCAATAGATTGGGCTTCGTTCTTCAATCGATTGGCCTTGTTCTACAATTGATTGGCCTCTCATTATCGATCGAATGGATTTGATAAATCAGTCATCTAATTTTTGCGTTGATCTTAAATCGATTGGCATTGACTTCATGAATCGATTGGGCTTGACCTACATCAATCGATTGGCCTTCACATGGTCAGTCGACCGATTTTTCTAAGTCGATCATCCGATTTGACTTGTGTGTCAACATCTTCAGAAGGTGTGTCGACACCCTTTGAACATTGGTCGACCAATTCCTTCATGTTGGTCGTCCGATAGTCAATTTTACAGACTATCTTCCTACCTTGTTTTTCTATTTTGTCCAAGTCTTGGATTTGTATTGTCCACTTAAAGTGTGACTTTTGGACAAAATTATTGCACACATAATGCACAAATTAGACCCTCAAATTATATAAACATAAATCAAATGCTTGGGTCATCAACATGAATTACACTCAGTATTTTTGTAATTTTCTGAACATGAGTGATTTTGTGGTCATCAAAATCTACAGAGTACAACATATGAGAGAGAAAGGAAATGAACACACAAATAGCCACCTTTTCTTTGGTTGCAAGAAGATGATGACACAAACCCTCATGAAGTCTCCAAGCTGCTAGCAACCTCTCCTCCCTCGTTTGGAACGTTAAAATGTGAATTTATAGAGAGAGGGTACAAACTGAGTTCCAAGAAAAGCTATAGTGCCTTAGAATTTTTCTTGAAATTTATATTGCAATTATATGTTTATTTCTGCATGTATTTGTGTGCTGTTCTGTGTTGAACTTGGCATCAACATCTGCTGATGTTGACAACTGTTAGCGGCATGATCGTCTGCCGTTTACTTCTTATTAACGACAGCATATTGTGTCGTTTATTATTTTCTGAAATATTTAATTTTTCGGGCAAGTATGTAGGCGACATGATCGATGGACGTCTACATCGTGGCTGACGGCTACTAAGGTTGATGTTAACCTGACTTGCCTATTTTTGATGTTACCATTCTGGGGGAGAATAAATTGGCCGTTTCCAAGCATTTAATGGGTAGATCTGGTGCATTTTTGATCCTAGGGTTAGGATTAAGTCTTGGCTAGGCGTGGGAATCCTTTTAAGACCTGGTTTTGGCCATTGGAGAGGATTTTTGCACTGGTTTGAGAAGAGAGAAAGGAGGGCCGAGAGAAGGGTTTTGCAATGCTGTTCGTGCGATCTGAAGGTTCTTGGACCAAGGTGGAACATTCATCATCAAGATCTGAAGCTTTTCCAAGCAGGAGAGCTGCGCTAGAAGCTAGAAGCGGATTTGGTGCGATGGAAATTGTGGAGGAGGACTACCTTACTATGAAGGCGGGCTTCTTCGGGCCTTGATTCGTCACTCCAGAAGGAGGGATAGAGGCAAGTGACATGGGAGATTGGTTTAGGATAGTTTACATTGTAGATTTAACATTTTTACAGATTTTTGAACCATGAAAATAACGTATGGTAAAGGGTAGAAGTTCTATCATTTTATGTGGAGTTTCTGTGTTTTCTAAACGTATGAACTTAACGTCCATATCTCTTGCCGTTGAGTTTTTATAAATGACACCATCAACTGCCGTCTATTTCAAGTAAACGACATGTATTTTTCAGACATCTACTATATGTTAACGGTGCTATATGCCGCCGTCTACTGATTCTTAACGGCAGGATATGTGGACGTCTACTTCAGGTAAACGCCACATATATTGCCGTTAAGTTTATCAGTACTGTGAATATCAGAAATCTGATTTTTACTTATTTGTCTGCGATTCATACATGTATGGGATTTTTGGTCAGGTTGTGTTTTGAATATTTTAGTGCTGTTACAATGTGCACAGGTCATTGCAATGATGTGCAAATTGTGTTTAATGTATTCTTTTGGAATTACATGTGATGTAGAAAAGTTATTGAAACAAATGCATGCGTAATCCATGTTAAAATGTTGAAGTTAGAAACTGTACCACTGCTAATTAGTACTGTAGATCCACTATTTAATCCTTGCGTGTAAATTTGCATGATTTGATCACTATTTTATCATGTTAAATAATTTAGAATTTCAAAGAATGTTCATGAAAAATAATTACAGAGATCAGAAAATTATGAAATTTTGTATGTGCATGATATGATCTGAAATGGAACTACTGTCAAAATTTCAGGATTTTAGACTTCTGTACATATGGTTATGAATTTCTGAAGGGAAAATGCACACAAAATTTATTATTTCATGAGAATATATGTACATGAATGAATGTGATCAAGTAGTACCATGATAGGTTGCTGTTGCACAGTATGGTTGATTTCAGAAACTGAGGAAAAACTGATTGCATGATATTGTATTAATAACTTGATAAATTATGTTTAAGGCATGAAAGAGCATGATAGAATTATATGAAAATGTAAATTGTATGATTGCATACATGTTAATGCATAATTTGAAATAAATTGGCCATTAAGACATTGCTATGATAGAGATTTCCTACAAGGAACTACACCATGGAATGCCCCTATGGTAATGGTTCAACTATATGAAATGACCTACTGAATCCGTGGGCAACAGATTGAAATCCTGGAGGTAGACAAGTTCTACTGGTTAAGGTAGGAAGGGCTTTCCTCGGTATTGCGCAATAACCATGACTTCATCACTGCTTTGCCTAGGTGATAAGTGAATGACTATATGACTACATGATCTCTATAATAGTGCGGGCTATGTCTTGGCAAACTACATGATAATTGACTACATGATTACGTGATAAATGTCTACATGTTACATGCTACATGATCCACATGTCATTTATTTACATGTTACATGAACTACATGACACTTGTTATATGAAATTATTACTACATGTTTAAATGATTACTTGCTACATGAAAAGTAGTTGCATATGGGTAACATCCCTGTCCCCCTTTGTGGGTTTGCCCTCTCGGCTGAGGTTGCGACAGAGCGACCCGTCGCCTTCTGAAGGCGACGGAGGTGACCATCGCGTTCTGATTATGAACGCGCCGGCTGCCCCCGTCGCGACAAGACTCTGACAGCGGACAGTTCTTTTGTCGTCTTGTTGTCTGGACGGTGTAGACACGTGTCGGCGTGCATGCTTGAACGCGACATACTGGCCCGTCGCGATCAGATGTCAGCGTTGCATGCAAGCCACGTGGTGGCTTTGACCGTTAGGGTCACAGACGTTAAGATCGCGACTGTAACACCCCGAAAATTCGGTAATTATAAAATTAGAAATAAATTGAAAATGATAAATTCAATATTAGTAAAGTAGCAAAAATGCACGTGTCATTATCATATATACAAATACCCATTAGAAAATTTCATAAAAATCATAGTTCAACTCTAAATAATACTCCCTAATGACCCACAAAGAAATTCGTACAAAGAAAAATCGGGTGGTCCAAGTTTAAGGTGTTTTGCGACTGAGGATCGTAATCAGAGAATAAGTCGAGAAATCGTTATCACACATACTTAGTGAAGGCAGAAAATTAAATAAAAATCATAGATGGACTTCAAATAATATCCTATAATGATCCATAAAGAAATTTGGGTCAATAAAAGTCATTTGGGGTATATTGAAGAGTCAGTGTGACTTATTATCGTAATTAAGAAATAAGTTGGAAAATCCATTATCATGTGTATAAAATATGATCATGAACCAAATTAAAATGATGGGTGGACTCCAAACAATATATGGGGATAGTCCATAAAATAAATTAGACCAATGGACAACTTATAACCCACGAACAAATTCAAGTATGAAAATAGTAAGTAAATAACTTCCATATTATCGGAATGATAGAACTTACGTACCACTATCGTACGTGAGAAAACACATCGTAAAATTCCGTAAAAATTATAAATCAAACTAAAATATTATCTATAAGTGTTCCACGAAGAAATTCGTGCAACAGAAAATCCAATTGGCCGAGTGTACGTCACACGTGACAAATTACCCGAATTTAGAAACTAAGTCGGAAAATTGTTAACGCGAAAAAAAAACCCGACCATAAATTAAATAAACATGTTGGAGAGACTTCCAACATCATGTATTAATAACCCATTAACAATATTAGGCCAATGGAGCACATTTGGCCCAAGGATAAAAATTGGGACAAGAAAATACCTAGAAATTCATGTATGTAATTATGCAGTGATTAGGGAGGGCAAATTAGGGTTAAAATTAGTGGTAATGGCCATGCATGGCAAGCCAAATCGTGGCCAACCCTATATGACACCTTCCCATGGTGTAGCTACCTCCTTTGGATGAGAGAATCCCAGATTTTGGAAAGTAGGAAGCAGAATTCGCAGCCCCCTTTCCTAGTCCCATTAGGACATGTAAATACACCCTAAATGTTAGGATCAGATGTTCGGTGATGGCAAAGCTAGAAGGGGGGGGGGGGGGTTGAATAGATTTGCAGCGGAAACTTAAGCAATTTAAGAATTACTTTGAATTAAGAGATCTACTCAATTAAAACCCCTTTGATCATATGTAATGTGTGTGAACAAATTAACAAGTAGTGTGTAGACGAAATCCCTATGCATGCATCTAGCGCAACACAATGCAAACCACAATTCAAACCACAGTGCACAAGGGATTTTTAGGTGGTTTGGAGATCACACCACGTGACTCCTACGTCCACCCCTCACACAGTGAGGACACACTACTCAAGAACCGAGTACAACACACACACGAGTACAACGGCTCAACCACACACACACACGCTAGATCAAGTCCACAATAGATCAAATCCTCTAGCCTTGATTTGATCAACACACCACACACTATGATCTATACGCAACCCTTGTACAGATCACAAACCACACACACTTCCACAAACGCCACGTACTGATCTCTAATCAGTACACACACACACATGTATATGGAAGTAGAAAGAAGGAAGAGTTCTGAGATGAAGGATCAAATCTAGATGAAGAACTCTTTGTGTGGTAGTCCAGAAAAACTTTAGGCTTCGTGTTGATGAAGATCAGATGATGTAGACGAAGCTTGATTCGTGGACAAACCGACTTCAACTCCGCTCGTGAGATGAATCTTCCTCGCGCTGAATGGAGAGTTGAAGCAGAAAACAGGGGAACCTTCTTCTTCTTGTTCTTGGCTTAGGGTTTTCTGTGTGGAGGCTCCTTGCTATGAGAATAGCTCTATATGATCCTTATATAAGGGTGTCCAAACATGGAGAGTCGTGCTTAAAGAGATCACCCAAATATGGATCATATCTTGACCATCAGATCTTTCTAAAACTACGTCTGTCGACAGGAGACATGTTGCTGTCGACAGCTACTGCCCAGTTCTGGCTTTCATGTTTCTGGAACACTGGATCTGTCGACAGATATTGTCTTGCTGTCGACAGGCACACTTCATCTGTCGACAGGAGCATATTGGCTGTCGACAGGTACACTTCATGTTGAACATTTTGTCTAAATATCATTAGTTAGAGAGTTATAAGTGTGGTAAGAGAGTCACTGCATGATACTGCGTTTTCAGGTTGCACTTGACTTTTACATTTTCACATTTTGCACGGGATTTGAGACCGAATTAGACCAAACCCTCAACATGAATGTTCTTCCAATAGATGTCCTAGACATGATTTATGTTGAGAGTTTTGTCTAAATGTCAGTATATCTCAAGTTACAGGCCTGACATGTAAGTCGCAATGAAGTCACATATGTTTAGGCGACATATTTCATGTTGAGAGATTTGTCTAAATGTCATTAGATAAAGAGATATAGGCATTGCATGAATATCGCATCCTGATTACTGTGTTTACGGTTTGAGGTTTGAACCGCGTCCGGTTTAGGAGATGGGATTCCAGCGCCTGGTATCACGTCGGTCTTGGCCGACGCAATTAAGCGAACTGCGTCTGTGAGGTCTGACGCGATTCAGCGTCTGACCGGTCAACAGCGTGCATGAGACTTCGTGCCGTGTGAGTTTTCGTGTCGGTCTGATCCGCGACGGGAACACCTGACACGATTCAGCCAGTTTTTCCGCTCAGTCTTTTCGCCAATTTTTATATTGTTATTTTAAATGTCTTTCATGAACGCATCGGGATATCATGTCGCGATTCAATTTTAAAGGTGACCGTGGAGACCGTTGCGATTTTAGTCTTTCACAGTTAGCCATGTTTGACCGTATATCATGTTATGAAAAGCGTCCACTGTGTTGGACGTGATTCAAGGACTGTCCCGAGACCGTTCTTTCCTGTTAGTCAGTCAGCATGTTTAGTTGTTGGGTCTGTTAGCATGTAGCATCATATTACATAGTATGCATGGACCTAAAAGCAATCAACCAATTTGAAAACGGTAATGACATGAATATGATTCTAATGTTTATTATGTGATTGATCATACTTTCATTGATTGATATCTTGTGATCTAGCTTGAAGTGAAATTGACATGATAAGAATATGATATGAATGTATGGATGAACACATGTTAGCGTAGACTTGTTAGTTAAAATGTTTCATCATGATTGTATATGAGTAATTTTCTTTAGTTATATGCTTTCCGATGTTTCAATTATTTGTTCATAACTTGCATACATGTTTAGGAAAAATCCGTGACATGTCACTTACACCTTTGCACGAATAGGCACACCCTTCTTGGGGAATTGAGAGCTCTCTGCCGGTCATTCTGAATTGGCAAGACTAGCGATCTTTTCCTTAAGACCTCCGTAAGTGTCCGCTCTCTATGGATTCCCACATAGAGGTCGAGCTGGTTGTACCATGAAGTACCTTGGAGATAGACAGCACATGTTCCGCGTACGATCTGTCATTAGTCATCCTCATGTCAAGACATTAATGAATTATGAAACATAAGATACGTCGTTATACTGCCCATTTGTTCTCTTGAGCTATTTGTCATACCTTGACTCTATGAATGATCATGTCCCTATTACTATGAGCTTGTCATTGAAACTCTGTGGCCATAATATGAATATGTTTGTTCGACACAATATGGGACTTCGGTCCATTTGACCAATGCCTGTGCAATAGGGGCCCTGTCTGGTCCTGGGGAGGAGCGCCCCAACGTACTTATTAACCGCGGGAGTATGGACTTTTGGTGCTTGGCATAGCACAACGAATACGCAAGATTTGTGTGAATGTGCCTTCATTCGATATGATATGATATGATAAGATTTGATATGATTCGTCTGTTCATGTGAATACATGATATTTGTATGAATATGGCCAATCTCTTTTGATATGATTCTACTCTTGAAATATCTGTCCATTGTATATGCAACTCGATATTTGATTTGATATGACATTCGTTCTATTCTGCTATTCCACTTGTTAGTATTGTATGCATTGTCATCATGTTCATGTGCATATCTGCCTATTTAAAATGTTAATCATGTATATTAGTGCCCGCACAATATTGAGATGTAAATCTTACTAAGCTAGTTCGCTCACCCTATCATCCTGTCCTTTTTCAGGTAGTGATGAGGAACCCGTGGAGTCCAATGGGGCAGGGCAAGAGTGATGAGCACCCGACATTGAGGAGATGAAGTATTAGGAATAGATATTTGAGTATTCTATATATTAGTGAAACATTTTCATTTGAATAAGGGACCCTTTAGTTGGTTCTTCTTATGTAAGGTTGTAACTAGTTGAATGAAATGGAATAAAGTATATTTTTGGTGACCATATTATAGTCTCAAATGTGTTCTTATGTTTAATTGTGACTCTACGCTATTCAACTGTGATACATCTATTTGTATCGTTCACGTCTCCCGATATTTATTCCGCTGCTAAATATCAGGACGTGACAGCGACGTAGTAGGGCGTTGCGTTAGCATTGCTAACGCGACGACCAGGGCCGTCGCGTTCTCAACGTCTATGTTTAAGTTGCTCTGTCCGATAGCAAAAGCCCCATTTCCCTCTTTGCTCTGTGTTTTCTTCCTCCGGCGATCTCCCCTTTGTGTGCGCTCCGTGGGAGCTTGGGAAGGAGGCTTGTGGCTTGTCTTGGTAAGTGTTGGTTGTGCTTGTGAGGGTTGTTCATTTGTTGGGTTTGATTGTGAAGACCTCCTCTTCTTTATCTCCTCCTTACTGTGTGTTCTTCATGTTTGGTGTGCAACTTCTCCATTGGCTCAAGGAGGAGGTGCTCGGCTCGCGAGAGGCGACTCTTGTTGCGTTGGAGCTCGGAGGTGGAGGGGTGCTAGCCTACGAGAAGGCCCCTCTGGGGTGGTTCTTCATTTGGAGGTAGGGACCCCCAAACCATCCCTAGTTCTACCATGATAGAGCCAAACCCCCCTTCTCCAAGCCTAGAAATCCTGTTTAGGAAGTGCATTGTGCTCCTTGATTCATGTGTTATGAATTCATGGTGTTGCTTGGATGGTTTCATGCTTGGGAGGGGTTTGTATGAAGTGTGATCATTGTTGCATGTGAGGAAAATGAGTGTAGTTGGCTTCCCTTGACATGCATAGGGTCATTTAACGTTGGTTTGTTACCTTTTGAGCAGTTTACATCGTGTGACATGCTCCCCTCCCCGCATTGTACAATTTCTGGAGTTTTTGGGGTGTGAAGTTGTTCTGTTTGAACGCTCGGCTGTGGTCACGACGGGGTTCCCAGTCGCGACGTATCGTTGGGTCGCGTTCTCTCTGAACGCGCCCCGGCACTCGTCGCATCTAGCAAACGCGACGGGGTACGTGGTCTACGTTCAGGAGTTTGGGGTCTCACTGGAATGCGACCGCCGTCGCCGTCGCGATAAGATCGCGACGGGGTGCGTGTTGGGTTCAGGAGACCAGGGCTTGTTGCGACGCCCATAGCCGTCACGATATTATCGCGATAGGCTCAATGGTCACCTTCGTGTTTCCTTGTCGCGACAGGCAGAACCATCGCGTTCTGGTCGCGATGGGTCGATACGTCGCCTCTCTAACCGAGAGCTGATTGTCGACTTGCTGTGTTTTCGTTTCCGCTGCGACTCTGGTTTCTTGGCACCTGTGCTGTTCCTAGTGCAGTGCTACTCTAGTCTCTTCGCCCGGTGCTAGGCACTTGAGGGCTTGTTCGTGAGACAGGTTGTTACAGTTACCTGGGACCCCCGATCCCCGTGCGCTTGTGTCAAAGGGGGTTGCTTCGGGCGGCGGGGTTTGCTCAAGTCGTTGACTCTGGTAGCAGTAGGGGAAAATGGTGGGGCAGCGACGTGAGTCGTTTGTAGAGCTCTCTTAGCTGAGTCTGGGATGCCGGGTAGTTGGTAGCTCGTACGGCGCAGATCAACTAGTCCTTTCTCACTACCTCACTCTACGTGGTTCCGGAAGCATTTAGAGGGGTCAAGCATGGGACCGTAGTCTGGCCAGACTACGACAGTTATGTTTGTTCTTAGTTCCGCGTCTCACTCTGACGAGAGGTGCTAGACATGGACCGTTGGTCGAGGGTAAGGTGCGTGGTGCACCTGACCGGCTGACTAGTGTAGCATTCTGTAGCTAGTGTGTCTGTCCAGGCAGTGTCTACTGTCTGTGTTTACAACTGGGTTCTTGTGGTGCCTTGGTTTACACGGGTTTTCCAGTCCCGCTGTGTAGGTTAGACCGATGACCGTGTAGTTTCTTTCACGCTTCCGCACTTGACTCTGTTTAGTAGAATAGACTTTACTGCTTTATTTATTTATTGCACTTAGTTCTATTCTGCTGTTAGAACCAGTGGGAGATTGGTAGTCCCTACTGGGCTTCTTCGTGAAGCTCACTCCTTGTTTTGTAGGTAAGACTTCACAGCAGCTCCCTCCGCGGCGGACTGAGGAGACGGGCCCATAGTAGTCGACGTCTCTAGTGAGCAGTGTTCCCCCAACAGTAGTACTTCACCCTCGGGGTATGCCCCTAAGGGACCTGTCTTTCCCTTTTATATTCAGCACTTGTACTTTATTTACTTTGGGACTGTACTAGACTGTTACTTAGTGTTGGACACTTTTCGTTCACTTGTGGTGTACTTTAGTACGCTTGTTGTTATTTATCTCTATTACATATCTTGTTAGACCGATCCGTTAGCACTTCCGGGTCTTCGGACCCGTGGGCGGCGGTCCCGATGTTCGGATTCTTGGTGGGAGCTGAGGGTCCGGGCGTCGGGGTCGTTACAATATGGCATAATGAAAATTAAAGATTTACTTGAAAGTGTTTACATGTTGCATGATAATAAGCATATACCATGAAAATTTGATTGCATGCTATGCATAGGTACATGTTAGTTCAATTGTTAGAATATAAGATATGACTTATATGCATTGCATGAAATGTTTTATTTCCATGATAATTAGACATGCTATGTAAAGATTGATTGCCAAATGACTTAGAACCATGTTAGTAGGAAAAGTTATAAGATATCAAGGATGTGAATGATATATATGTTACCATGTTTTAAATCTATTATATACATAGTATTTTGAACTGTCTTTCATGTGACTTGCTGGGTCTTGTAGACTCATACTTGCTTAACATTTCAGGAGACACAGAGGGTAACCAAGAGTTAGTGCACACTGACTCGGAGCGGGAGGACGTGGAGGTTTAGTGATTTGCTTGAGAGTACTAGAGTGACTATGTATGTGAGGAAATTATGTATCTTTGATTTATGCATTTGGAATTATGGATTGTAATAATTTTGACTATTGTTATCTTCTTTTATGCTTTAGACTTAACATTTTGAATATGATGTTGATTCCAAAGTATTTGGTTCCATATTCCGATGCATATTGTTGGAATTAAATTGTCATTTATGTATGTCTCAATTTGTACTGTCTATTGTTGGATATGTTCCACTGTAATACCTCTATTAGATCCAATGTGAGTTGGAATAACTGTACTGGGTCTAAGAGGGGCATTACAGAGATTGGTATCAGAGAGTTCCAGGTGTAGCATGTACATAAATGGAATATCAACATCGTGTTCATATTCTTAAGTCTGCATAAAGAATTAGTCCAAGATTTATGTAGAATAATAGGTTATTACAATAAATGCCTATTTTGCAGACTATGGCTATTCGTGGACGTAGAGGAGCTGGTCTGACCCGGGGTGATGGGTCAGCCGGAGGTTCTCAGGCTCCAGCTCAGTAGGCGCAGGACCAGACTGGTGTGACTTTGCCACCCCCACCACCACCTGTGGATTATGGAGCATTAATGTAAGGATTGGTGCACGCGATGCAGACTCAGACTCAGACGACAGCGGCTTTGCAGGCGCAAGTGCAGATTCAGGTTGGTAGATAAGAAGTGTTATTCAAGGTGTAAAATGGAAGATTTCATCTAAGAGCTTGACTTGGATGTAGGCGCAGGCACCTGCTCATGAGGCAGGCTTTGGAGGAGTGTCTATGATGGAGAGGTTCAAGAGGATGACCCCACCTTTCTTTAAGGGGGAGAGTGATCCCATCTTGGCAGAGAGTTGGCTTCGGGAGACGGAGAAGATCTTTCATGCCATCCAATGCGCGGAAGAGGAGAGGGTGACTTTAGCTACATATATGCTGCAAGTAAAGAATGGTTTAAGAAGGTTTATGGTTGTTATTTGTGGTTCACCCTTAGAGGTAATTACCTTCTTTGTAGGAGCATGCCGATGTGTGGTGGTCGTCAGTGCTACGCACACATTTTGGAGATGGAGATATGGAGGTTGCTTGGACTAAGTTCGTCCATCTGTTCAGAGCGAAGTACATTCCGGAGCATGTGCATGATCGCATGGAGCAGGAGTTTCTGACATTGACCCAGGGGTCAATGAATGTGCTTGAGTACGAGGGTAGATTTGCGGAGTTGTCCAAGTATGCGCCCCACATTGTGGCAGATGAGTGGAGGAAAGTAAAGAAGTTCATTATGGGGTTGAAGCCGTCCCTGAGGACTAGACTGGTGGATTTTGGGCATCGATCCATGGAGGAGGCTTTGTCAGCGGCATGCATGCAGGAGGCAGAGATGGAGGTGTACCTAGAGGAAAAGATGGCTTCTTTGAAGAGGCCAAGATCAACATTCCAGCGACAGGACAGAAAGAAGAAGGCCCCAGCTTTTCAGCAGAGAGCAGTGGTACCAGCGAGAGTGGCAGCACCGACACCCGGCGGAGACAAAGTTGCAGAAAAGCCCTTGTGTACTCAGTGTGGGAAGCGTCACGGAGGAGAGGTCTGTTGGGTGACTTCTGGGAGGTGCTTGATGTGTGGTGACAAGAACCACAAGATCAGAGATTGTCCAAAGATGGCACAGCAGACTGCAACAGCAGCAGCTAGACCGGCACCGAGAGTAGCAGGGAGACCGAGGGCTCAGGCTCGAGTGTTCACTTTGGCGAGAGATAAGGCAGAGTTGGCAGAGCACACCATAGAAGGTACGGTTTTGATTATGGGAATGCATGCTCGAGTTTTGTTCGATACTGGTGCTATGCATAGCTTTATTTCCGAGAGGTTTGCGAAGGTTTTGATGAAGGAGAATGGTCTGGTTCCGGAAGAGTTAGAGATTCCCTTGTCTGTTCATACTCCAGCCGGGACTATAAGGACTGGGCAATGTTTTTCTTCTCTTCATGTGAGCATTGAGGAGCGGGTTTTGCCTAGTAGTTTCTATTTGCTGAAGATGAAGGATTATGATGCTATATGGGGCTTAGACTGGCTCGAGGAGCACTATGCTCTTATGGATTGCAGGAGGAAGATTATTATTTTTCGGATCCCTGGTAAGGAGGAATTTGTTCACCCATTACCCAAGAACATGTCGGGCAAATTCGTGATTTTTGCTCTGAAGGCAGCCCAGATGTTGAGCAAGGGTTGTGATGGTTTTCTTTCTAGTGTGGTTGTGTCCAAAGATTCGAAGAAGGTTTTGTCTGTGGAGGATATTAACATTGTCCGAGATTTTAGTGATGTCTTTCCAGAGGATTTGTCTGGTTTGCCCCTATAAGGGAGATTGAGTTTGGCATTGAGTTAGTTCCTGGCATAGCACCTATTTCTATTACTCCTTATCGTATGGAACCAACAGAATTGGCAAAATTGCGGAAGCAACTGCAAGAATTGCTTGATAAGGGTTTTATCTGGCCGAGTGTTTCACCATGGGGAGCACCTGTACTCTTTGTGAAGAAAAAAGACGGGTTGATGAGGCTGTGTATTGATTACCGCAAGCTCAACCAGGTGACTATCAAGAACAAGTACCCTTTACCTCGTATTGATGATTTGTTTGACCAATTGCGTGGAGCTTCGGTGTTTTCTAAGATCGATCTTCGTTCTGGCTATCATCAACTCCGAATTAATCCGGAAGATTCTGTTAAGATGGCTTTTAGGACGAGATATGGTCATTATGAATTCCTAGTCTTGCCCTTTGGTTTGATCAATGCTCCAGCAGTTTTCATGGACTTGATGAACAGGGTATTTAGGCAGTATCTGGATTCTTTTGTAGTAGTCTTCATTGATGATGTGCTGATTTACTCTCCTGATGAAGAGACTCATCGAGAGCATTTGAGGTTTATGCTGGAAATCTTGGGGTAGCACAAGCTATATGCTAAATTTAGTAAGTGCAACTTCTGGATGAAGAAAGTCCATTTGTTCGGGCATGTTATTTCGGGAAAAGGTGTATCTGTAGATCCAACTAAGGTGGAAGCTGTCCTTGACTGGGAGACACCGAGATCATCTGCTGACATTAGGAGTTTTCTTGGCTTGACTGGCTATTATAGAAGATTCATCGAGGGTTTCTCTTCTATTGCGGCTACTTTGACAAGGCTGACAAGGAAGGGAGTGAAGTTTGAATGGTCAGAGGCTTGTGAAAAGAGTTTCCAAGAATTGAAGACTTGTTTGACCTCAACGCCAGTGCTTGTTTTGCCCAATGGTGTGGATTCTTTCTTTATCTACACAGATGCTTCGAAGATTGGGCTCGGCTGTGTTCTTATGTAGGGAGGTAGAGTTGTGGCGGATGCTTTAAGCAGGAAGAGGCAAATGATGCGGCTGGATTGGAAGATGTTGGAAGATGCTTCAGGATCTTTGGCTATTTTGGAGCCGCAGTTGTGCAGCATGTTCATGGCTCAGTTGTCACTGAGATCTTCTGTTCATGATTGGGCTATATTGCTCTGCAAAAAGATGACCCTCTATTGCAGGAGTTGGTTGGAAAGGCTAGCATTATTAGAGATGAAGATGGTGTGATTCGTCTGAATCATAGGGTGTGTGTCCCTAATGATGCGGACTTACAGAAGGAGATTTTGGAGGAAGCGCACTGATCGCAGTTCTCTATTCACCCAGGTAGTGGGAAGATGTATAAGGATCTGAAGCGTTCATTCTGGTGGTCTGGCATGAAGCGGGATGTTGCCGATGTTGTGGCAAAATGCTTGATTTGTCAATAGGTGAAGGCAGAACGTCAGTGACCTTCAGGTTTGATGCAGAAGCTAGATATTCCTCAGTGGAAGTGGGAGCAAGTGACCATGGATTTTGTGACTAGATTGCCTAGATCGGCTAGAGAGAATAGGCAGAATAGTTAGAATGTAGTAACCTAGGTTCTAATTTAGTTATTATTTTGCAGACTATGGCTGGACGTGGTAGACGTGGTGCTCAGTCTCGGAGGTATGAGCAGAACCGCAAGCTGAAGAATTTCGTGAAAGGACTTAAGCCATCAGTGAGGGTTAGGCTTCTGGAACTCGATTCACGTACCTTAGGAGAACTTCTAGGTGTGACTACCCAGCAAGAGAAAGGAGCGGGATCTCTCCCAGAGGGGGAGGCAACTCCAAAGGAGAATATGATCAAGCCATTCCAAAGGCAAGATAAGAAGAAGGAGAAACCCTTGGAAAGTCAACAATCAACTGTGGCCTCAAGCATCGAGAAGCCCGAATGCACCCAGTGCGGGAAGCGTCATGGCGGGAAAGCATGTTGGAGAAAGGAAGGAAGGTGTCTTAAATGTGGAAGCAAAGATCATCGGCTTAAAGAGTGTCCGAATCTGAAGACGAAGTTCACTCCGCGAGGCGCTTCACCGACCGCGATATAGGAGCGAGAGTAGCTGATGATGACCTAGGCGACGTCACCACAGGTACTCGATGCGATCTTCGAGGACGAAGATCTTTTTCTAGAGGGGGAGGGTGTAAGACCCCGGATTTTTACTCTCTTTATATATATGTATGTATAGGAATGGTGTGTTGGGTGTTCGGTTGTCGTGTGCTTAGCATGCGTAGTTCATTGTGCCTACTATAAGTTTTATCCTTCTTTTGAACATGAGCATGTGCGAATATCTATATATGTATACATAGGTGTATATGATGATTAATGTAGAAGTGAACAATTAGCTAACTAGAGGTGTATTATGAATACCAAGAATCTTTGACTTAGGATACTTGAATAATACTATGCGTGTGCTATCTAAATATCGAAGAATATCCTATACTACCTATTTCATGGAATTTTGTATGGGAGTGTATGAAGTACATATGTGTATGTGCGTGTGTATGTTATCTTGTGCGTGTGACAATTGTATACCTAATTCTACATGCATAACACCTTGGTGTATTTGTGTATGCATGTGTATGATTAGTTGTAAGCGTTGCTCATTTGCATGGTTTAGCTAATGTGTATATTGTACTTCGCACATTGCATATGCATAAAGAGTTCAAGCATGGTAGGTGTAATTAGTGGTTTATATTGAAATTCTATACTCCTCAAGAATAACATGCATGTATTTTTATGATATTTAGGTGAGAATAGTCAATTGGCTAAATTATGCATATAGTACATATTAAGGAATCCTATGCATATAGTACTTAAGCAATGTTAGGTAAAGTTATGTAAGTTAATCTAATTACCGGTGCGCATGTTGTATCCATCTATTCAGCATAATGTACATAAGTATGCTACACCCGTGTGTGTATACTATATATATGTCAAATCAAGTGTGTGTGTGTAAGGACTATTTTATCGAATAGATTATTCCTAGCTAACATAATTCATATCACCTCCTAATGATTTGCGAAGCCCTCATAATTCTTGTCATTTACTTTGCCGTGTGTTGGGTCACACTTATGTAAAACATCATGTACGCATAGGTAGATATCTACGTACATCTATCTTAGTGTATTTATGTATGCTTGTGTATGCCTAGGTATGAATGATATTGATTGCCTGGTATGGTAATGTACATGTTACACCTTATACATTGTATGTATATATATAGAGTAAGCATAGTTTCTGCATGTTTTAAGTTCTGGCCAAAGGGCCAATCAGCGTCAATGTGTTTATATTAAATATAAATAAGGTATGTATTGCATGGTGATAGTATGGATATAATACCGTATACATATTGCATGTATATAAGCTTGGTATGCATGGTTTTCTGCATAATTTAGGGTTCTGGCCGAAGGCACCTTGGCGTCAACCCTAGGCCGTTTATCAGGTGTCAGCGTCCAGACATGGACGCCAATACTAACTCCGGCGTCCAGCGATATGGACGTCAATTTCTCTGACCTGCATGCGTTGCAGAGCCAGAAAATCCGGGAGCAAGGTATGGCCACCATTGGGGGATGTCCCCCAACGGCTCTCAGGTTGTCAAATCGGTATGGTGAGTGGGTGAGGGGCTCTCCTTAGGTCTGAACCCGAATTTGGTCCCTCCCACTCCTCACTTCACCTTGCAAGAGGAGAAATAGAGAAAGAAAAACCCTAGAGAAAGTCTGTGAGAAAAACCCCTTTTAGCACCCCCAAATCCGACCCCCTGGAGGTTGATCCGGCCATCTACTGCGACAAGAAGGAAGCTGGAGCAAAGGAGAAGGCCTACCCATCATCCCCTTGCTGTGGAGCTCACCCAGGAGCCCGGAGGAAGGCGATCTAGAGGGCGTTTCTGCAACTTCTTGGGACTGCCCAAGGAGGTCTTCACCAAGCCATAAATCCCTTGGAGGAATTTTAGAAAGGCAAGTGACCTATCTATGGTGTCCCCGTATGAGTCTAGGTGGGTTTTGCTATTTTTATGGATTTTTCCTCGAGTCCTAGACCCTCCCATTCACCCAAGTTTCAGAGCTCGGGTCTGTGTTTCTGCACAGACCTGATTCGACGGCAAGGTCCCTGGACGCCTGTGATGATCTTGGCGTCCATCGACCATGCCACTGACCCTGAGTCAGCGGCCAGAGACCGCCGCCTAGTTCCTCTGGACAGAACAGTTCTTATGTATTAATTTCGATATGTTTTCCGTGATGAGGATATATGGTAAACCTTATACTCTATGTATATTGTTAATTGTGATGTATGGATGAATGTGGTGTGGGATGGTGAATGTGGGATAATGGTATCTTTTAAACTTGTGAGCATGACTTGTAGATAATCTTGCAAATCCTTGTTCATGATTTGAATTAGTATGAATGCCTTGGTTTTAGTCTAATCATGAAGATCAGTGGGTCAGCATCTGTGTTTACAAATTTTGGTAACTTATCCATGCTTGTGCAAATTGTAAATAAGCTCGGTTCGGTAAAAATAGAAGCATGCAAGAATGGTTTGTAGGGTTCAATCCATAGATGTATGAATTAGGGTAATTTTGTATCCTAAATTCCTGCATATGTTGGTAGCTTATATTTAAACAGCAAGTGGCTAAATTACAAGATGTGTTAGACCCCATGTTAACTTAAGTTGTTAATAGCATGCTAATTAGGTATTTTATTTTCTGTAAATTCTATTTAGCTCAGAAAAATCTGAAAATTTGAGTGTAGGATCTTGAACCCGAAAACAGCATGTGGTTAAAATTTCAGGTCGTTTGGATCAGTAAATAAAAAGTTATGTATTTTCATGTGAAATGTGATAATTTACGTGTATTATCGTAATGTGATTAGTTATTGTCTAAAACCAACTTGATTGGTGAATTTACTGTGTTAAACTCCTGTAATCTGTAGTAGCATGATTAGGAGAAAAACAAAGACACATTGTGCATGAGAAAACGAAGGAGATGTGAGTGTTATGTGTAAACCACACGTTAAAACTCGGTATGAGTAAAGTGTAAAAGTTGTGCCTATGTGACACTGCTACCCTAGAGGCATCGGGAGCCGTATATAGAAAAGTCTCTATAGAAGGCTCCATGTGATATAAGTTTGTCCCAAAGGCATTGGGAAAACCCCGGAGGTGGACAAGTACCACTGGATAGGGTGGAGAGGGCTTCTCCCGGTCTGCGCAGTTACCAAGATTCACCGCTGTATTGCCTAGGTGGTGAGTATGTGTATGAGTTGTGTCATGTGTTGTGTTATGAGTTGTGTTGAGAGCTATGCTAAGGAATGAGCACGAGCTATGAGATATTTGTTAGTGTCCTCTACTGGTGGTTAGGACTATGTGTCATGGCAAATCGTTTAAGTAATGAAAAATGACTAAAGTGTGAAATATGTGAACATGGCACGTGGTAAGTGCCCAAGATGCACGTGGTAAGTGCAATCGACGTGATATGTGATAAGTGAAAGTGGTAGAGAAAATGATGTGGAAATGAGTAAATTGTGTAAGTGTGAACATGCGTACATGTCAAATGTGTAAAAGCGAACAATGCGAATGAGTAAGTGTGCAATCATGTGAAACTGAAAATGAGAGAATATGTTATTGAAACCCATGTGAGACAAACCTGAAATCATGTGAAATTAGTGAATTTATGTTATTATCATCATGTTATTATGGGCAAAAATGTCTAGAATCCATGTTAGGGGTAACCAATGAGTTTGTGTACAAGATAGCATGATTGTTTGTTCACATGATATGTTTTAAGTAACGTTGTAGCTCTCATGTGTAGATTTATAGCCATTGAATCATGTGAAATCAGCAACCTAAAGCATGTAGAAATGTCCATGTATTTGTCTAAAAACATGTAAGATCCATGCTAGTTGTGTTTCCTTTCATGTGTGCACGATGTTCATGTTAGTAGCTCTCATGTCTTGGTTCTTTAAAGACAAGTTTCATAAGTAAATTGAATAGAGAGCATGTGATAGGTAAATTTTATTCCTACAACATATGAAAGCATGATCCATGTATAAACTTGTCAAACTTTCATGATAGGTTGAAACTTCGGAAATGACTAGTATGCCATGTTTTGAAAATTGTGAATGTGCATGTAAAACCCCTATGACTTATACGTGTATGTTATGGGTAGTGTTGCTTGCTGAGTCTTTGGATTCACTCTTGCTTCGGCGTACAGGTTGACAGGTATCGTGCACTAGAAGGAAGCGTGACGAGGATCATCATATAGAAGACTATTTTGTGGAGCTGTCACCAGTTGTACCTTTCTTTTGCACAAAAAGGATTATTGTATGAACAATATTTGGACATTGTAGTTCTCTTTATTTTGTATTAATGTGGACATTGTCTTTCCATTTCGCTATTTAGATTGTGGAATGTGTGTTGGTGACGGGTTAAGAGTTGAGTTGTTTATTTTATTCCGCTGTACTCTATTGCTATCCAGGTACATATCAACCTATTGACCAGTGTTGGGTACATGTCCCACTGTGACGACGCCCTTTTTACCGATGGGGATTGGTATAATCGTACCGGTATGAAGAGGGTCGTTACAGTAATGCATGTTAAAATGTTGAAGTTAGAAACTGTACCACTGTTAATTAGTACTGTAGATCCACTATTTAATCCTTGTGTGTAAATTTGCATGATTTGATCACTATTTTATCATGTTAAATAATTCAGAATTTCAAAGAATGTTCATGAAAAATAATTACAGAGATCAACAAATTATTAAATTTTGTATGCGCATGATATGATCTGAAACGGAACTACTATCAAAATTTTGGGATTTTTAGACTTCTGTACATATGGTTATGAATTTCTGAAGGGAAAATGCACACAAAATTTATTATTTCATGAGAATATGTGTACATGAATGAATGTGATCAAGTAGTACCATGATAGGTTGCTGTTGCGTAGTATGGTTGATTTCAGAAACTGAGCAAAAACTGATTGCATGATATTGTATTAATAACCTGATAAATTATGTTTAAGGCATGAAAGAGCATGATAGAATTATATGAAAATGTAAATTGTATGATTGCATACATGTTAATGCATAATTTGAAATAAATTGGCCAATAAGACATTGCTATGATAGAGATTTCCTACAAGGAACTACACCATGGAATGCCCCTACGGTAATGGTTCAACTATATGAAATGACCTATTGAATCCGTGGGCAACAGATTGAAATCCTGGAGGTAGACAAGTTCTACTGGTTAAGGTAGGAAGGGCTTTCCTCGGTATTGCGCAATAACCATGACTTCATCACTGCTTTGCCTAGGTGATAAGTGAATGACTATATGACTACATGATCTCTATAATAGTGCGGGCTATGTCTTGGCAAACTACATGATTACGTGATAAATGTCTACATGTTACATGCTACATGATCCACATGTCATTTGTTTACATGCTACATGAACTACATGACACTTGTTATATGAAATAATGACTACATGTTTAAATGATTACTTGCTACATGAAAACTAGTTGCATATGGCATAATGAAAATTAAAGATTTACTTGAAAGTGTTTACATGTTGCATGATAATAAGCATATACCATGAAAATTTGATTGCATGCTATGCATAGGTACATGTTAGTTCAATTGTTAGAATATAAGATATGACTTATATGCATCGCATGAAATGTTTTATTTCCATGATAATTAGACATGCTATGTAAAGATTGATTGCCAAATGACTTAGAACCATGTTAGTAGGAAAAGTTATAAGATATCAAGGATGTGAATGATATATATGTTACCATGTTTTAAATCTATTATATACATAGTATTTTGAACTGTCTTTCATATGACTTGCTGGGTCTTGTAGACTCATACTTGCTTAACATTTCAGGAGACACAGAGGTTAACCAAGAGTTAGTGCACACTGACTCGGAGCGGGAGGACGTGGAGGTTTAGTGATTTGCTTGAGAGTACTAGAGTGACTATGTATGTGAGTAAATTATGTATCTTTGATTTATGCATTTGGAATTATGGATTGTAATAATTTGGACTATTGTTATCTTCTTTTATGCTTTAGACTTAACATTTTGATTATGATGTTGATTCCAAAGTATTTGGTTCCATATTCCGTTGCATATTGTTGGAATTAAATTGTCATTTATGGATGTCTCAATCTGTACCGTCTATTGTTGGATATGTTCCACTGTAATACCTCTATTAGATCCAATGTGAGTTGGAATAACTGTACTGGGTCTAAGAGGGGCGTTACAAAAGCCATGAATTATCCTAGGGTTTGAGGGTGTTTTAGGGATTTTAATGGCTTAAAAGATTTCTTGGGATGAGGGTGATAGATTTTGGATTTCATTTTTAATTTAAAATACCTTAAAATGCCATATTATTGAAGATCAGCTGAAAGAGACATGTGCTACATGGATTGGCGAAGCAAGAAAACCAGATCTATCATGTGACTGAGTTCAGAATGTGATCGTATGATAGATTGCATTCAGGAATTAAAGTCATAAACAAGGCTAGGGTGCATGCACGTTCATGCCCAGAGTGCATGAATAAAGATTGACGTGGGGTTTGACCTTTGGATGGGCTTTGGGCTTGGATTTTGGGTTGAAGGGGCTCATAATAGATCGAAGGAATGCTCAAAGTAATGACCAACTTAAGACATCAACAATATGAACAAGAAAATGGTTCAACTTATGGGTCGAAAATAGATGTCTATAGATTGCCCCTCCTATTGTACTCTATAGATTTTAATGATCACAAAACACTAAGTTTAACTCATGTTCAGAAAATCACAATAACACTGAGTGTAATTCATGTTGATAACCTAAGCATTTGAGTTATGTTTATTTAATTTGAGGGTCTAATTTATATGTTAAGTGTGCAGTAACTTGTCTAAAAGTTGCACTTGGAGTGGACATCTTAAAGCCAAAAACTTGGACAAAAAGCAAAGACAAGATTGAAAGAACAACTGCAAAATTGACACGATCAGACGACCGACCTGAAGGAATCAGTCAGTTGACCATAATCATTGTTTTGATGTGTTTTGATGATGACATAACCCTTGTTCATCTTGTTGATAACATAACTTCATTGTTTTATTGATGAACATACTTGCTTTCATGTGCTTTCATGTTACATATCTCTTAAATACTCATTGCAATTCATTGACAGATTGGCTTGAATAAACATCTAAACATCGACTCTTAGATAGTCGTAGTCTGGACAATCGACTCTTGGTCAGTCGAAGTCTGGCCAATCAACTCCTGGACTAGCTTCAATGAACATCGACTCTTGGATAGTCGAAGTATGGACAATCAACTCTTGGACAGTCGAAGTATGGACAATCGACTCTTGGACAGTCGAAGTCTGGATAATCGACTTTTGGACAATCGAAGTCTGGACAGTCAAAGTCTGGCTAGTCGATTGTTCAATGGCTTTGTTCATCAATCGATTGTTCATTTGTTTTGTTCATCAATCATTTTCTAATTCAAGTCACATTGATTGATGACTAATTCACATCTATTGGTTAACCATCTGCTATGAAATCGATAGTTCTTAAGTTTCATTTCAATTACTGTGAGTCACCAATCGATTGATGTTATCAATTGAAGTATCTTATTGCTTTTTCTCTTGAATGCCTTAAGATGTTATCTGTGCAAGATATCATATGATTGGCACGTGTTTCACTCAAGATGCTAGGGGTACACGAAAGCCTAGGGCCAAGACACATGTGAGCACTATAATGAGCAATATATGAAGAAGAAATAGATTTTGTTGAATAGAGGTTGTGGTGTCGACACACCCTTGTTAGGGTGTCAACATATGACCCGTCCCTGTGAGTAGTTATATACATTGAAGTCAGGTGCATCGACACAAGTTCACTTCGACTACGAGATCAAGAAACCAGAAGCACATGTCAGTGGACAGAAGCACATGCCACTAAAGGGTGTACGGACAACCCTAATTGTGGTACTATCACATCCCAAGGTACGAGGTTAATGATGAGGGCTATAAATATGCCCTTTGTCTCATCTGAAAAGGTAGTGCCCAGAAAAGGAGCAGAGAATATTCCAGCGCCACCAAGGGAGAAAAGAGTGAGAGTAGAAGAACTCCATAGAGAGAGGAGATACTCTTAAGAGGTTTATAGTAGAAGAAGAGGAAGGCCTCAAGGATGTTGCGCCACATGAAGCCTTGCCATTGTCAAATCTACTGAAGCCAATAGCAGAGTATCGTCAGTCAAGCCTGATTCGAAGAAGATCAAATAAAAAATGCTTCAGCAACACATCAATATGATGAAGGCATGCAAAATGATATGAAGCATGATCCAGACTATAAAGACTTGAAGAATTTGATATCAAATTGATCAATACATAGAAGAAGAAGCAAGATCGAAAGACAAATGCTTGAGGATTTGTTTCTCTGAACTCAAATTCCTTTGAGCAACTTATTTTTCCTATTATTCACTTCAAAACTCGTTGGGTGCTCCTATTAGTGAGTGTTGATCCTGAAAGATTGCGGAATTCCCTATATATGGTAATCTAGAAGGGGGGGGGGGGGGTTGAATAGATTACTGTTGATTAAAAAGACTTATCACCTTCTCTTCGCGAGAACACAAACTGTTGAAACAATAGGAGAGTTTAAACTAAGTGTGGATGTGTGTGACTTGACAATAGATAAAGAACAAACTATCAAGCGTGTGTAGAGACACCGTACCTACCAAACATCTAACGTAAATCCGTGCAAACCATAAGACACGAAGATTTTACGTGGTTCGGAGTACACAACTTATGTATCCTACATCCACGGGCCACACACACACGCAGAATAACCTGCTTATGAGATAGTTCGTCAACTAAAACTCTCACACACAAGTTATCTGATGTGCAACCATGATCAGATCAACTCACACACATGAATCAAGCACAAGGACTGCTTGAGACACAACAACACACACTCGTTTGAGTAAAAACGAAAGCAGAGAGAGTTCTGAATTGTAAGACAAATCCTAATGGAAGAACTCTTCTCATGAACGTCTGGCTGGACTTCATGCTTCGTCTTGATGATCACAACTTGATGAAGATGCTTGAATCCACGACGTCAAGCTTCACCTCCGCTGGGAAGATGTGTCTTCTTGGTTCTGGGCGGTAGGTTGAAGTAGAGCAGCAGAACAGGACTTCTCTTGAGAGCTTTTTAGGGTTCTTGGTTGGAGGCTGCTTGTGTGTACGAAAATATCTCCAAAAGATACCTTTTATATGGGTGTTCAAGTATAGATAGTTGTGATTTATGGAAATACCCATTTAGGGAACATAAGGAGATCTCGTATCTAACATCTCGCTTCGTCTGTCGACAGGTCTCATGTCATCTGTCGACAGGATCTTGCATAGTTCTAACATTCAGAGGTCCTGGAGTTTCTGGAAAGCATTCACTGTATGAATCTGTCGACAAGCGATCTGGTGCTGTCGACAGGGCTTGTTTTTCCAGAAGGCTTGATGTCTGCCTGTATGGATCTGTCGACAGGAGCATCTAGGTCTGTCGACATGTGTTCTCTTTTTGTTCTTTTCTTGTCCTTTCTCTCTTGTTTTGGTACAAGGTCTTGAATGGAATCTCACCTACATAAAGGAAGATGATTAGTGAGACATAATCAACACATTAGTGATCAATGGAAATATTTGATTCAATTGCATCCACTTGTCATTGTCTCTTAGTTTTACACATTTATCATACATCAATTTTGGTCCATAAAATGTTCATAATAAAAAATAAGGATATGTCATTAAGCTTAGCATTCTCATAGACATTCCACATGAGAACTCAACAGTCTCCCCCTTTTTGATGATGACAAAAATTCAATTTGACCACAATTGATGTTCTCCCCCTTTTGACAACATTCAAAAAGATAATCCAAGCAAAGATCAATGGAACAGGAAGAGAAGGGGTGCATTTCATTCATTTGGCGTTCATTACACAATTGCACACATGACACATGAGTAATGGCAGGAAATGAAAGACTTCAGGACACAGTACTTGGAAGGCAAATGAAAGCATCTAGAACATGACCAAAACATTAAGAACTTCTAGACAACTCATCCTAAACATCAGCAGCATCGCCCGATGGTGCTGAGGCCCGACGGAGCTCATGATAATCAGTAGACATCCTTGTTAGCCTTAGCTGGAGCTGGATTTGTGTGTCGGCTAAAGCTGCAATTCCAGAGTCAACGGTGTCCAACCGTGTATGTATCCTATCAAAGCCTGTATTGATTTGCAATTGCATCTGGGCAAGAAGCTCTCGGATTGAAGGCTCAGTAGATGTTGGACTACTTGGGGAAACGATGTCTTCATCTTTCGGAGCATCTTGAGGCTCAGGCTGGGAGTCTTCATCAGCATTGTCAGCTTCATCTTCTTCTCCACCATCAAAATCATCATCTACCTCTACAGCAGTGGATGGTCCCTTGCCCTTAAGGTCTCTAGTGACAACCCCGTCTATCATCTTGTATCCCATCCTTTGGGCAGCAATACTATCATAAGAGCTGCGGCCTTTGAGCTCAGTCATCTGATCATCAGGGATGTGAATACCAAGGAATAAGAGAAGGGAAGTAATGGGGCAAGTATAGGGCATTGATCTTTTGGTAGAACGAAGGCATGCTCGGAGGTGAGAGACCATGAGGAGTGGTAGATTAACTGGGTGACGGTTCAGAAATGCATGAAAAAGGGACTTGTGAATAGCAGTCACAAGCTCCCGACTACCATCCTTAGGGACAATCATTGTAGTGAAAATGTGGTGGATGAGACGATGAAGTGGAGGGAAGTTGTTGGCATTCAAGGGCTTATGATCTGTGGGGTCGTAAGGCTGCAAGGTAATGAGCTGGTGGCATTCAGATTCTTCGGGATGATGTTTCAGAATATCAAGGCCGGAATTAGGGATTTGTAGGGCTGTGGAGAACAGGTTGGGAGTGACCAGAAAAGAGGTCTATCTCACCGTGGTATGGAGGACACCAGTGGTGGACAGCCTGAGATTTTGGTAAAACTCGGTCACAGCTGTAGGGGAATACCGTTTGTGACGGTAATAGAAATGTGTCCAGCCCTGGACGTCGAACAGAGGCTTCAACCCAGGAAAGAGATCTTCCAGTGACACGAAATCAATGTAGCAGGGCTGCACAAACCTTGTGTAGGTGCCATGAGGAGGAAGAAAGTCCAGACCAGCAGGAATGATCAGCTTGGGCAAACGATCCTCCCTGTGTTTTGTGCGGCGCTCTGTGGGAGCCCTGAAATCGTCGCCATCGTTGGAGGAACGAGGACGGCACCGGGAGACAAGCTTCTTCGCCTTCGGAGCCATCTCAGGAACGGATTTGGGGGAGAAGGCGCTGGCAAAGAAAGGAGACAAACAGATGAGCAGAAAGCCCAAAGTGCAGAGGCCCTGCGCGCGCCCTGGAGAAGAGGGTTTTGGGAAAAGACGGAAGTGGGGAAGGCTTTTGAAAGGAGGAAGGGGAGAGGAGGGGTCGTGGGAACCTTTTAAAGAAGGTGGGAGAGATTTGGAAAGTTGTGGGTCCCACAAAATCCGCATTTAAATCGAGCCAGTTGGGCTGGGCTTCCAAAATCCGCTCCGAGTGCGACTGTCGACAGGTAAACGGTTCCCTGTCGACAGGCACACACAGAAATGTGCCAGTGAGATATGTTTGATGGTGTTTCAAGGCCATGAGCATTAGATATGAGGCTAAGATGAAACAAGGGTAATTGCATTAATATAACAAGTCATGTCCACACATATTTAGACCACATCTTGCTTTGACAATGATTTTGATATAAAATTCCCGGACTCTAAAGTTGCAACATGAGAAATGCAAGGAACAAAATCATGAGGTTGTAAAATGACCCTCTTGAATAAGGCCATTGCAAGAAATTATTTTTCTTAGTGAATGTCAATCAGAAGATTTATTAAAGATAGTGCTTCATGGGTAATGAAGTTCTAACCACTAAGTGCCCTTGACAAGATATATGGAGGAGAACACTAGCTAATTTTTATTTTGTTTATTTTGTTTTTTTTTTGGACATAGGAAGTCATGGGAGTTAAAAATTGCTAATTAGGAGCAATAGACCTTTTGACGTGAAGATAGACATTGTAGATGCCCGTATCCCCAGTTACTCGGTTTAGATGTCCATCATACCATTGTGCAGAGTTAATGAATAAGCCTTTTGACGCGAAGATAGACATTTGTGATGCTCATATCCCCGGTTACTTAGCAATACTCAACATTGCTCTGCCTTTTATTCTCCCCTTTTTGTTTTGTTTTGTTTTGTTTTGTTTTTTAAAATAGTTGTGTCTTCTCAAGAATGATTTTGAAATTCACATACCAAGGGCAGGAAGTAGATAATACTTAAATACCTTTGAAAGACATACCCTTAAATGACCTTAGGATTGAACACATGACTTTGAAAAATAATGATTCACAAGAGAGTTATTCAAGGGAGTTAGGTTGGTCTCATGAAGTTTGTTGGATGCACTTAAAATGAAACACCTTAGGATCACTAAGGAATGGTATGCCAAAAAACATTGTGATACGGTCAAAGTCTTGGATATGTTATGGATAGGAAAAGTTATAATGCATGCAATCACCATTTTTCACCTTAAATACTCATGAGAAGTAGTCTCATTAAAAATATTTACAATTGAGTGAGGAATGACTTGAAGAGGTGTATCTGTCGACAGATCAATTGGGGCCTGTCGACAGATTCACACAGATGAAGTTTGCTGAGTTCTGTCTGGGAAAAATTGTCGACAGATGGGATAGGCCCTGTCGACAGATGCATACAATGCCTGGTTTCTGGGTTCTGGGAAGGGTGTTCTGTCGACAGATTGAAGTGATGCTGTCAACAGGCATGTGTGCAGGACAGATCTTAAGTCCATGAGGAGTTTGAAAAAGGTGCTCCATGCAAGGAAGGAATGGGATGATGACAAGGAAGTGTTTCCCTCATAAATTCATTCATCTTGCAATGGTGTCCTCCCCCATAGTGTGTGCAAGTGGAGACTAAGCATCTAAACAATTCAAAGATTAATTCAAGCAAGAGTCTCACACAATTTAACACGGCACCATCCATGTAAAGAGATAGAATGTTTTTTTTTTTGAATTTTTGTTTTTAGAATAACTGGGCAAATTGAAAAGAAACTATGTCCCTTATCCAAAATAGATGCCCCTTTTTGCACTTCAACTATTGGTACGTGGCGGAGAATGTTTTCTCACGCATAATGAAAGTTTCCAAACAAGTCTAACTTATTTTTCCACAAATCACCATTTGATATACCGCATGGTTGTTGCTCAGAAGGAACATAAATTCAAGACTTTGTATGAGTTTCATTGCATTTTGCACAAACCCAATTCTCTTCTAAGTGTAGTAAACCTATCTTCAGCCAATGGTTTTGTAAAGATGTCAGCTAGTTGTTTTTCTGTGGGTATGAAGCTCAGCTCTAAAGTGTTATTGTAACACCCCGAAAATTTAGTGATTTAAAATTTTGGAAATAAAGGGGGATAAATTAAATAAACATATTAGAGAGACTTCCAACACCATGTATTAATGACCCATTAAAAAGATTGGGCCAATGGAGCACATTTGGCCCAAGGATATAAATAAACTAGGACAGGAAATTACCCAGAAATTCGTGTATGTAATTATGCCATAATTAGAGAGGGCAAGTTAGGGTTAAAAATTAAGGTAGTAGTCATGTAAGGTAAGCCAAAACCGGACCCAACTCTAAGAGGTGGTTTCCTAAACTTTTGCTACCTCTTTTGGGTGAGAGAATCCCAGATTTTGTGGAAATTGGGAAACAGAACTCGTAGCCCCTTTTCTAGTCCCGTTAAGACTCATAACTACACCCTAAAATTATAAGAACTCGTCCCTAAACTCTTGGGGAGGGTTTAGCAACAAGTTGGGGTCGAGAGTAGCAAGTTTGGAGCGCTGGGGAAGTGGAGAACGGCTGGGGAAAATCGTGGTCTTCCTCAACCTCGCTCTGCATCAACCCAGAAATCTGCAGAGAGTTCTTAGCGTTCAAAGGTAGGTGTTCTCGGGCCAAGATTAAAGAAACCAACACCATCATGTAGATCTTTGAGTCTAGGATCCTTTTCACTTGGTTTGACTAGTTTTCATGGAGTATACGTTGTGTATTCGTAGTTTTCCCGAAGTCTCGCATAGTTAGGGCTTTTCCCGTTCTTCTTATTGTGCACATGATTTGACACTGAATTAGACTAAATTTCCTTCATTACAGTTCTTCTACTTGTAATCACGATCATCTTTTATGTTGGACATTTTGTCCAAAAGTCCTTCGTTAGAGAGTTATGAGCATGGTAAGAGAGTCTCTGCATGATACTGTGATTTCGGGCTACACTTGACTTCTTGTTCTTCATATGTTTTCTTGGGATTCAAGACTGAATTAGATCAAACCCCCAACATCAAAGTTCTTCTACTAGTTGACATCGTCATCTTTTGTGTTGAACGTTTTGTCCAAAAGTCATTCGTTAGAGAGTTATAAGCGGGGCACGTAAACTACTGCATGAGATGTGTTTTCAGGTTCCACATGACTTATAGGTTTTGTTCTGGAAGGGCACTAGTGTCGACACTACTTGAGTTAGTGTCGACACACTGTCCCAAAACAGCCCAAAAGGTGTTCTGGGAAGGCCTCTAGTGTCGACACTACTTGAGCTAGTGTCGACACACTGTCCCAGTTTGGCCAGAAGGTTTTCTGGAAGCTGTCTCTAGTGTCGACACTACCTGAACTAGTGTCGACACTACTTGACCTTTTTGCCTTGTATTTGAAGCACTGTGTCGACACTACCTGGACTAGTGTCGACACTACTTGACCAATTTTGCATTATTTTGTCTTGTGTTTGAAGCATTGTGTCGACACCAGTAAGGGGTGTGTCGACACTACCCTTACAAAAAAAATTACATAATTTGGGTCTGATCATTTCATGATGTCTACTAGTATGTGCATGATGTTATATGGTATGCATGTACCTAAAATAAATTAACCCATTGAAAAATAGTAATGATATGAATACGATTCTAATGTGTAATTGTGATTGATCTTATGTCCATTGGATTATCTTGTGATCTTGCTTAATGTCAATTGATAAGATAAGAATATGATATGAATGTGGGGATGAATACATGTTGGTATGGACTTGCTAGTGGAGTTAATGTCATAATTTGCATATGAGTTTCATTAGTTTCGTGCTTTCCGGTGTTCCATTAATTATTTGTCCATATGCATACATGCTAGGAAGATCTGTGACTCGTCACTTACACATTTGCACGAATAAGCACACCCTTCTTGGGAAATTGAGAGCATATGTTCTGCATATGATCTATCTTTTGAAACATCCTCATGTCAAGACATTAATGAATTATGAAACATAAGATACGTCGTTATCCTGCCTTGTTCTCTTGAGCTATTTGTCATACCTTGACTCTATGAATGATCATGTTTCTTTTACTACGAGCTTGTTATTGAAACTCTGTGGCCATAAATGAATCTGTTTGTTCGGCACAACGTGGGACTCCGGTCCAAATTTGAACCAATGCCTGTGCAATAGGGGCCCTGTCTGGTCCTGGGGAGGAGCACCCCAACGTACTTTTTAACCGCGGGAGTATGGACTTGTGGTGCGTGGCATGGCACTGATACGATATGCAAGATTTGTGTGAATGTGCCTTTGTTTGATATGATAAGTCTGATGTGATCTGATATGATATGATTTGATATGATACGTCTGATCATGTGAATGCATGATATCTGTCTGAATATGGCCAATCTCTGTTGGTACGATTCTATTCTTGAAATATCTATCCACTGTATATATGCCTCTCGACTTTTGATCTGAAATGATATCCGTTCTACTCTGCTATTCGATCTGTTAGTATTGCATGCATTGTCATCATGTTCATATCTTGCCTTTTAAATGTTAATCATGTATACTAGTGCCCGCACAATATTGAGATGTAAATCCTACTGAGCTAGTTCGCTCATCCTATCATCCTACCCTTTTTCAGGAAGTGATGAAGAAGTGGAGTCCGATGGGGCAGGGCAAGAGTGATGAGCACCCGCCATATGAGTCGATGATAGTTTAGAAATAGACAATTGAGTAGTCTATGCAATAGTTAACTTTTCTGGAAGTTTTATTTGAATAATGGATCCTTTAGTTGGTTCTTTATTATGTAAGGTTGTATCTAGTTGAATGAAATGAAATAAAGAGTACCTTTAATGATGTCATTATGATATGAAAAGTGTTATTATATTCAATTGTGACTCTGCGCTATTCAACTGTGATACGTCTGTTTGTATCGTTCACGTCCCCCGGTATTTATTTCGCTTCTAAATATCGGGGCGTGACAGTTGGTATCAGAGCCTTAAACTTTAGGGTCCAAGGGAATAAGAACATAGAATGAAACTAGATTCCACGAGTCAAAATCTGTCGTACCTAATGTGAGTTTGGGTAGAGCCATGGGAATAGAAGTCACATGTGATATATTTAAATGACTGACTCATATTATTATCTTGAAGGTACTGATTACCTTAATGGCCGCTGAACGTGCCCAGGCTAGGGACATGCAACGAACAATACATAACTTGACTCAGGCTATCCTACAAGCCACCCAGGGTGGAGGTAACCGCGGAGCCGGTGATCTCCATCAGAACTTTCAAAATATGGATCCGCCGGTTTGAAGGGAGTACTGACCCAGATGTTCTGAACACTGGGTTAAGGAAATTGAAAGGATATTCAGGGTCATGCAATGCACAGACCAGAACAAAGTACTACTGACGACTTTCCAATTGGAAAAGGATGCCAGGGCATGGTGGGAGTCGGTAGAAGCAACATTGAATGACCAGCAACTAACATGGGCTCAGTTCATTGAGCAATTCAACACCAAGTACTTTTCTGAGAGGGTCCAAGAACGGAAAGCAGCCGAATTTGCGGCTTTGAAGCAGAGAGGACTTAATGTGGCTGAGTATGAGGCCCAATTCTCTCGTCTGTCCCGATATGCTGTTCACTTAATTGGGACAGAAAGGATGAAGGCGAAACGCTTTCTGAATGGCTTGAGGCCCCAGTTCATCACGCAACTGGCGCCAATGGACATTCAAACCTATGCTGACATGGTAAAGAAGGCTCAGTTACTGGAAGATGCCATGGAGACTGCTGAAAGAATTATGGGAAGACCCGCGAAAAGGGAACAAGTGTCTTCTACAGGAAGGTATCAGCCGACCATTGGGAAGAAAAGGCCCAGTGGCAGAGTAAATGAACCAGCTGATAAAAAGCCAAAGGAGTTAGGTAAGCAGATAGTGGTGGCAACGGGAGAAAGGTGCAAACACTGTGACAAAGCTAGTCACCGGTCTGAACAATGCTGGAGAGCGCAAGGGAGATGCCTGCGCTGTGGTAGTCGTGACCATAGGATCTCGGACTGCCCAATACTGAAAGAACAAGCTCCTCAGGACAAGTGTCCGAATGGACAGAAGAGGCAAGGCGATTGCAAGCTATCCAGGAACTGGAAGCTGCTGAAGAAGGAGGTATCGTGGAAGGTACACTCACTATTCTTTCCCGACCCGCATATGTTCTCTTTGATACGGGAGCTACGCATTCCTTTATATCTCAAACATTTGTTGATACCCTACTGTGAAACCCGTCCCAATGAAATCCGGAATAGTTGTGTCAACCCCGATTGGTCCTGACACCAATCTTACAAACCATATACCCTCTAGTGAAGTGTTGATTGAAACTCAAAACCTACCAGCAAATTTAATATGTATGGATATGGAGGGGTATGGTGTGATACTGGGAGCAGACTGGTTGTCTGAACATGGGGCTAGTATCAACTGCAGGAGAAGTCGGGTAACCTTTAGCCATTACCCAAAACTAGTGTTCACAGGGGATAGAAACCACAAGAGATTGTCACTTATCTCTGCACTACAAGCCAAAAGGATGATGAGGAAAGGTTGTATGGCCTTTCTTGCTGCTGTTGTCATCACAAGGAAAGAAGTCAAAGTTGAGGACATCCATGTTGTCAGCGAATACGCTGATATTTTTCCCGAAGACTTGCCAGGAATTTCTCCTGAGCGAGAGGTCGATTTTACCATCGAGTTGGTCCCTGGAGCAGCACCAGTATCTAGGGCACCATATAAAATGTCCCCCGCAGAACTAAAGGAATTAAAAGAGCAACTGATGGAACTGTTAGAGAAGGGTTTCATCCGACCAAGCACATCGCCATGGGGTGCACCTGTCCTCTTCGTCAAGAAGAAAGATGGGTCGATGAGGCTATGTATAGATTACAGACAACTAAATCAGTTAACCATCAAGAACAAATACCCTCTGCCAAGGATTGATGAGTTGTTTGACCAATTATCTGGAGCTAGATACTTCTCTAAAATAGATCTCAGATCCGGTTATCATCAATTGAGGATCAAAGGAGAAGACATTCACAAGACAACCTTCCGAAGCAGGTATGGGCATTATGAATTCATTGTTATGCCTTTTGGACTAACGAATGCCCCTACAGTTTTCATGCAGTTGATGAATAGCATTTGTCGCCCATATCTTGATAAATTTGTGGTGGTATTCATCGATGATATATTGATCTATTCCAAGACAAAGGAAGAGCATGAGGAGCATTTGAGGATCTCATTACAGATTTTAAGGGAGAATAAATTATATGCCAAGCTAAGCAAATGTGAATTTTGGCTTGAGGAGGTATCCTTTTTAGGACATGTGGTAACCAAGGATGGTATCGCTGTTGATCCATCAAAGGTTGAGGCTGTGCTGAAATGGGAAAGACCGAAAAGCATCACAGAGATCAGGAGCTTCCTAGGATTAGCAGGATATTATCGAAGGTTTATAAAGGATTTCTCAAAGATTGCAGTGCCATTAACCAAGCTGACCCGGAAGGAAAGCCTGTTTGTGTGGACCGATGAATGTGAAGAGAGTTTTAACAACTTGAAGAAGTGTCTGACTACTGCTCCTGTCCTTGCCTTACCCACTGAAGAGGGAGGATTTGAAATTTATTCAGATGCTTCTGGAACAGGTCTGAGATGCGTCTTAATGCAACAAGGGAAAGTAATAGCATATGCCTCAAGACAGTTGAAGATCCACGAAGTGAACTACCTAGTTCAGGACCTGGAGTTAGCAGCTGTAGTATTCGCCTTGAAAATTTGGAGGCATTATATCTATGGTGAGCAGTTTAAAGTCTTTTCTGACCACAAGAGTTTGAAATACTTGTTCTCACAAAAGGAGCTTAACATGAGACAAAGAAGGTGGTTAGAGTACCTTAAGGACTTTGACTTTTCCATTCAGTATCACCCTGGGAAAGCCAATGTAGTGGCAGACGCTCTAAGTAGACAACCAGGAGCTATGCTAGCTAGTATGATGCTGGGCGAATGGAAGTTACTGGAGCAATTTGCAAGCTTGAACTTAGACATGGGAAAGAAGGAAAAACAAGTAATGATCTCCAATCTCCAGATACAATCCGATCTACTGACCGAAATCAAGGAGAAACAGGGAGAGGATCCATTCTTAGTTGAGATCAGGGAGAAGTTAGAACAAAGACCTGACTTCACACTATCAGCTGAGGGAAGATTACTATTCCAAGGTAGAACATGTGTCCCTGATCATGGAGAGCTCAAGAAGAGGTTATTAAATGAAGCTCACCAGTCCAAGTACACGATTCATCCTGGAGCAACAAAGATGTACCAAGACTTGAAAAGGTCGTACTGGTGGCCAAACATGAAGAGGGATGTGGCCGATCATGTATCGTACTGTTTAACATGCATGAAAGTCAAGGCCGAGCATTTCCGTACAGCTGGTGGACTGCTACCACTAGAAATCTCGGAGTGGAAGTGGGATAGTATCGGCATGGACTTTATCATGGGATTGCCCAAGACTAGAGATGGTATGGATGCAATTTGGGTAATAGTTGACCGATTGACTAAATCAGCTCACTTCTTGCCGATTAAGAGTACATGGTCAGTGGATGTATTGGATGCACTATATGTTAAGGAAGTAGTTAGACTGCATGGGGTTCCATCTAGCATAATATCAGATGGGACCCTAGATTTACTTCACACTTCTGGAAGGGTTTACAAGCAGCAATGGGTACTAAGCTGAACTTTAGTACTGCCTTCCATCCTCAGACTGATGGGCAAACTGAAAGGACCAATCAAATTGTGGAAGATATGCTTTGTGCTCTGGTGCTAGATTTTAGAGGGCGATGGGATGATCAGTTGTACCTGATGGAGTTTGCATATAACAACAGCTATCAGGCAAGTATCAAGATGGCTCCATTTGAAGCCTTATATGGCAGGAGTTGCAGATCACCCCTTTGTTGGGAAGAGGTTGGGGAGAACCAATGGGTTGGACCTGACTTAGTTGAGGCGACTGTCAGAAAGGTTCAGATTGTCAGGGAACGTCTGAAGATAGCACAATCCAGGCAGAAGAGTTATCCAGACAAGAGAAGGAGAGAACTAGAATTTCAGGTTGTCGAACATGTTTTCTTGAAGGTTTCACCTTCAAGGGGAATACAAAGATTTGGGATCAAAGGAAAACTAAGTCCCAGATTCATAGGGCCATTTGAAATTCTGGAAAGGATTGGTCAGGTGGCGTATAGACTTGCACTACCTCCGCAACTGGCGAACGTGCATAATGTGTTCCACATATCCATGCTGAGGAAGTATTTATTCAATGCCGACCATGTAATCAATCATGAGGACTTGGAGATTCTGGAGGACCTGACTTATGAAGAGAAACCGATCAAACTGTTGGATTGGAAGATTCAACGACTCAAGAATCGTACCATACCTATGGTCAAGGTCCAATGGAGTCGAGACGGAGTTACTAATGCTACCTGGGAAACAGAGGAAAGAATGAAGAAAAATCACCCAGAACTATTCTCAGGTACGAACTACGCCATTATGTGTAAATTTGGGGACCAAAATTTTTAAGTGGGGGAGGATGTAACACCCCGAAAATTTAGTGATTTAAAATTTTGGAAATAAAGGGGGATAAATTAAATAAACATATTAGAGAGACTTCCAACACCATGTATTAATGACCCATTAACAAGATTGGGCCAATGGAGCACATTTGGCCCAAGGATATAAATAAACTAGGACAAGAAATTACC
This sequence comes from Colocasia esculenta, assembly GCA_014218235.1. NCBI lineage: Eukaryota > Viridiplantae > Streptophyta > Magnoliopsida > Alismatales > Araceae > Colocasia > Colocasia esculenta. The sequence continues at coordinate 31,874,806 of CM024759.1, forward strand.
CAGAAATTGTGTATGTAATTATGCCATAATTAGAGAGGGCAAGTTAGGGTTAAAATTAAGGTAGTAGTCATGTAAGGTAAGCCAAAACCGGACCCAACTCTAAGAGGTGGTTTCCTAAACTTTTTCTACCTCTTTTGGGTGAGAGAATCCCAGATTTTGTGGAAAGTGGGAAACAGAACTCGTAGCCCCTTTCCTAGTCCCGTTAGACTCATAACTACACCCTAAAACTATAAGAACTCGTCCCTAAACTCTTGGGGAGGTTTAGCAACAAGTTGGGGTCGAGAGTAGCAAGTTTGGAGCGCTGGGGAAGTGGAGAACGGCTGGGGAAAATCGTGGTCTTCCTCAACCTCGTTCTGCATCAACCCAGAAATCTGCAGAGAGTTCTTATCGTTCAAAGGTAGGTGTTCTCGGGCCAAGATTAAAGAAACCAACACCATCATGTAGATCTTTGAGTCTAGGATCATTTGCACCTGGTTTGACTAGTTTTCATGGAGTATACGTTGTGTATTCGTAGTTTTCCCGAAGTCTCGCACAGTTAGGGCTTTTCCCGTTCTTCTTATTGTGCACACGATTTGGCACTGAATTAGTCTAAATTTCCTTCATGAAAGTTCTTCTACTTGTAATCACAATCATCTTTTATTTTGGATGTTTTGTCCAAAAGTCTTTCGTTAGAGAGTTATGAGCGTGGTAAGAGAGTCTCTGCATGATACTGTGATTTCGGGCTACACTTGACTTCTTGTTCTTCATATGTTTTCTCGGGATTATAGACTGAATTAGATCAAACCCCCAACATCAAAGTTCTTCGTTAACCTCGTCATCTTTCGTGTTGAACGTTTTGTCCAAAAGTCATTCGTTAGAGAGTTATAAGCAGGGTAAGTAAACCACTGCATGAGATGTGTTTTCGGGTTCCACATGACTTATAGGTTTTGTTCTGGAAGGGCACTAGTGTCGACACTACTTGAGTTAGTGTCGACACACTGTCCCAAAACAGCCCAAAAGGTGTTTTGGGAAGGCCTCTAGTGTCGACACTACTTGAGCTAGTGTCGACACACTGTCCCAGTTTGGCCAGAAGGTTTTCTGGAAGCTGTCTCTAGTGTCGACACTACCTGAACTAGTGTCGACACTACTTGACCTTTTTGCCTTATATTTGAAGCACTGTGTCGACACTACCTGGACTAGTGTCGACACTACTTGACCAATTTTGTATTATTTTGTCTTGTGTTTGAAGCATTGTGTCGACACCAGTAAGGGGTGTGTCAACACTACCCTTACAAAAAAAATTACATAATTTGGGTCTGATCATTTCATGATGTCTACTAGCATGTGCATGATGTTATATGGTATGCATGGACCTAAAATAAATCAACCCATTGAAAAATAGTAATGATATGAATACGATTCTAATGTGTAATTGTGATTGATCTTATGTCCATTGGATTATCTTGTGATCTTACTTAATGTCAATTGATAAGATAAGAATATGATATGAATGTGAGGATGAATACATGTTGGTATGGACTTGCTAGTGGAGTTAATGTCATAATTTGCATATGAGTTTCATTAGTTTCGTGCTTTCCGGTGTTCCATTAATTATTTGTCCATATGCATACATGCTAGGAAGATCCATGACTCGTCACTTACACATTTGCACGAATAAGCACACCCTTCTTGGGAAATTGAGAGCACATGTTCTGCATATGATCTGTCTTTTGAAACATCCTCATGTCAAGACATTAATGAATTATGAAACATAAGTTACGTCGTTATCCTGCCTTGTTCTCTTGAGCTATTTGTCATACCTTGACTCTATGAATGATCATGTTTCTTTTACTACGAGCTTGTTATTGAAACTCTGTGGCCATAATATGAATCTGTTTGTTCGGCACAACGTGGGACTCCGGTCCAAATTTGAACCAATGCCTGTGCAATAGGGGCCCTGTCTGGTCTTGGGGAGGAGCACCCCAACATACTTTTTAACCGCGGGAGTATGGACTTGTGGTGCGTGGCATGGCACTGATACGATATGCAAGATTTGTGTGAATGTGCCTTTGTTTGATATGATAAGTCTGATGTGATCTGATATGATATGATTTGATATGATACGTCTGATCATGTGAACGCATGATATCTGTCTGAATATGGCCAATCTCTTTTGGTACGATTCTATTCTTTAAATATCTGTCCACTGTATATATGCATCTCGACTTTTGATCTGAAATGATATCCGTTCTACTCTGCTATTCGATCTGTTAGTATTGCATGCATTGTCATCATGTTCATATCTTGCCTTTTAATATGTTAATCATGTATACTAGTGCCCGCACAATATTGAGATGTAAATCCTACTGAGCTAGTTCGCTCATCCTATCATCCTACCCTTTTTCAGGAAGTGATGAAGAACCGGTGGAGTCCGATGGGGTAGGGCAAGAGTGATGAGCACCCGCCATATGAGTCGATGATAGTTTAGAAATAGACAATTGAGTAGTCTATGTAATAGTTAACTTTTCTGGAAGTTTTATTTGAATAATGGATCCTTTAGTTGGTTCTTTCTTATGTAAGGTTGTATCTAGTTGAATGAAATGAAATAAAGAGTACCTTTGACGATGTCATTATGATATGAAAAGTGTTATTATATTCAATTGTGACTCTGCGCTATTCAACTGTGATACGTCTGTTTGTATCGTTCACGTCCCCCGGTATTTATTCCGCTGCTAAATATCGGGGCGTGACAGTTGTTGGCTACCTCATCTCTCAAGAAGTGATGCCTGATCTCTATGTGCTTTGTTCTAGAGTGTTGAATTGGGTTCTTTGAGAGATTGATTGCACTGGTGTTGTCACATAGGATAGGTGTGCATCCAATGTCAATATTGTAGTCAGACAATTGACTTTTGATCCACAACACTTGAGCCGCACAACTCCCTGCAGCAACATATTCTGCCTCTGCAGTGGAGAGTGCAACCGAGTGTTGCTTCTTGGATGCCCACGAAACCATGCAACCGCCAAGAATTTGGAAATAGCCACTAGTGCTTTTCCTGTCAATTTTACATCCAGCATAGTCAACATCAGAATAAGATATCAAATTAAAGCTACTACCTGCTGGATGCCAAAGACCCATATCATACGTACCTGAGAGATATCTAAAGATTCTCTTAACTGCAACCAAATGGCTTTCCTTTGGACTAGATTGATATCTAGCACAAAGGCAAACACTGAACTGAATGTCCGGTCTACTTGCAGTAAGATATATAAGTGAGCCAATCATACCTCGGAATTGCTTTGCATCTACCGGTTTACCTTTCTCATCACTTTCTAGCTTTATGCTTGTGCTCATTGGTGTTGAGGCAGGCTTGGCTTGTTCGAACTGAAATCTTTTGAGCAGTTCTTTGACATATTTTTCTTGATTGATGAAGAATCCATCTTCTAATTGTTTCACCTGCAAACCAAGAAAAAATTGAAGCTCCCCCATTAAGCTCATCTCAAATTCACTGTGCATATGTTTTGAGAATTCCTCACACAGAGATGGGTTAGTAGAACCAAATATAATATCGTCCACATAAACTTGAACAACAATGATGTGATTGCGGACTTTCTTAGTGAAAAGAGTTTGGTCTACCTTACCTCTTGAGTAATTTTTGCTTACTAGAAATGTGCTCAGTCTGTCGTACCAAGCTCGGGGTGACTGTTTCAAACCATAAAGAGCTTTGTGCAATTTAAACACATGGTTAGGTTTATCATTATCCTCAAAGCCAGGTAGTTGAGAGACATAGACTTCTTCTTTGATGTAGCCATTTAAGAATGCAGTTTTAACATCCATTTGAAAAAGTTTGAACTTGTTTGAGCATGCATATGCTAACAAGATTCTAACTGCTTCTAACCTAGCTACAGGAGCAAAGGATTCTTCGAAATCCACACCAAATTCCTGATTATATCCTTTTGCTACCAGTCTAGCCTTATTTCTCACCACTTTACCCTCTTCATTCAGTTTGTTCCTAAAAACCCATCTTGTCCCGATGACAGAAATTTCGGGGGTTCTAGGAACTAGAGTCCAGACATTATTTCTCTGAAATTGCCCAAGCTCCTCATGCATAGCATCAATCCATGGGTTTTCCTTTAAGGCTTCTTCAACATTTTTAGGTTCCACTTGTGACACAAAGGCTAGATGATCCTATTCAACTATTTCCCTAACTTGAGACCTAGTTTGAACTTTTTGATTCACATCTCCTATTATGTTCTCAAGTGGATGGTCTTTAGAGTACCTGACATTTGTAATAGTTGAAGGTCTGGGTTGATCTTGCATTTGAGGAGGTTGGTCTGGAGGAGGAGCTGCTTGAGGAGTTTCAGCTTGAGGTTCATCCTCTTGTGGATCTTCACCAGGTTCTTCTTCTCCCTTTTTGAAGAGGATGTGATGGTCCTCATCATCATCGTTGTACCTTTGAAGATATCCACGTTTAGCTTTTGGTACTGTTTGAGAGCTCTTCTTAGCCGTCACTTGAAGTGGTTCTGTGAGAATTGTTTTATCTTCATTGGGAGTCTTGTGGAAATTGACCTTGTCAGTTTTAACATGACTTTCGTCAAAGACAATGTGTGGAGTTTCTTCCACATTTTTATTCTTGATATTAAACACCCTGTAAGCTCTAGAGTGTTCTGAGTATCCAAGAAATATACCTAGATCACTTTTGGCCTCAAATTTGTCTAGGTCTGCTTTATCATTATTATGAATGAAGACTTTTGAGCCAAAAACTTTAAAGTACCCAATACTGGTCTTCTTACCTTTCAGAAGTTCGTAGGGGGTTTTCTTAATGACAGGTCTTACCATGGCTCTGTTGAGTATGTAGCATGAAGTGTTCACCGCTTCTGCCCAAAACGTCCTGGCAAGTTGACTTTCAACCAGAAGGGTATGAGCCATTTCCACCAAAGTTCTGTTCTTTCTCTCCACAACACCATTTTGTTCTGGTGTCCTTGGAGAGGAGAACAAGTGTTCTATCCCGTGGTGCCTGCAGAAATCAGAAAAAGAATTATTGTCAAACTCTCCCCCGTGATAAGTGTGGATTGAGTATATCTTGTGTACATTTCCATGCTCAATTTTATTGAAGAAGTCCTCAAACAGGCTTAATGCTTCATTTTTGTATGCGAGGAACTTAACCCATGTGAACCTAGAGAAGTCGTCTACAATGACAAAACCAAAGCGTTTACCATTGAGACTTAATATTCTAGTAGGTCCAAACAGGTCCATGTGCAGAAGTTCATAGGGTTTAGAAGTGCTTACCAGTGCTTTTGATTTGAAGGATTTCCTTGTTTGCTTTCCCTGTGCACATGCATCACAAAAATTCTCATTCTTATTAAAGGGGATTTCAGGAAGTCCACTTACCAATTTGAGCCTCATGATCTTGTGTAAAACGTTGTAACTTGCATGACCGAGCCTACGATGCCACAACGTAAGCTCGTCCTTTTTGTTTGCTACAAGACACAAGTCATTATTCTCTGGATCATCTAAATCAACCATGTAGATGTTATTCACCCTTTTTCTAGAAAATTTTAGACTTCCTGTTTCCTTATCAATTATTTGACATGAATTAGTTTCAAAGACAACTTTATGACCTTTATCACACAGTTGGCTTATACTAAACAAATTGTGATGAAGGCCATCTACAAGCAATACATTGTCTATAGAGTTAGAGGCATACTTACCAACCTTACCTGAGCCGATGATCTGGCCTTTGTTGTTGCCTCCAAAAATTACTTGACCTCCATCTTTCTCCACTAGCAGACAAAATTTATCTTTATCGCCCGTCATGTGCCTCGAGCAGCCACTATCCAGGTACCATTTGTTTTGAACTTGGGCTGCTAGGCATTCCTGCACATGTGGATCAGACAAGAGATTTTGGTATCCAAATTACTTTGGGTCCCATTGTATCATTCATGCCAAACAATAAATGCTTCGGAATCCAAACTTGTTTGATGTTTAATTTACTTGGTTTGTTCCGGCATTCTTTTTCATTATGCCCAACTTTCTTACAGATTTTGCATGATGAGGGTTTTCTCACAACAGTGGGCTTGTTGTTGTTGGGAGCATGCATGGGCATTTTACCTTTTTGTTGCTTTGTTGGTTTTTCTTTTGGGGTTGGTTTCCAGACTTGTCGACAGCTCTCCTTGATGCTGTTGACAGATCTTTGAGTTGTGCCAACAACAGGCTTCTTTGCCTTGTTTTGCTGTTGCTTACCCTTAGCTTGGGTTTTGTTGCTCTTTGTGGGGATATTCTCACTTGTGCTTGGTCTTGAATCAACAAAAGAGGTTATTAGATTTTCTCCAATTTTCTTTTGTTTTATAGGTTGGTACCCAAGCCCATGTTTTGCAACAAAAACATTTGAACCCAAGATTGCATCAAGGTTTTGTTTCCCTTTAACAAACTTTGATAGATCATCCGTTTTTTCTTTTAAAATTTCTTCAGTTTGTTTCAATTTTTCTTTCAACTTATCATGCTCACTTTGAAGAGTTTCAAGGGAGTTCATTAGAACTTCCTTTTCTTTCTGAGTTTCTTGCAATTTTAACTTCAAGGTTTCCATTTCCCCATAATGAGCTTCCTCATCTGTTCTCATCATTTCAATTTCCTTGGTTAGTGATGCAACTTGTTCATTATTGTTGGTGTCCTGAATAAAGTAATTGATTTTCTTTTTGAGTGCTTTATTTTCAGACTTATTCACAGAATTTTTCAAATAAAACATTATAAGCTTCTTCCCATTCATCAATTGAATAATTTTCAAAGGAAGAATTTACCTCATTTGAGTCATCACTTCTTGCCATGAGACAGTGGACTTCATCATCTCCGGAGGTAGCTTGACTGTTCTAGTCTTCGTCTTCATCACTCCAAGTAGCCATCATTGCCTTGGCTTTCTTGAACTTGAACTTCTCCTTTTTCAGCTTCTTCTTAAGCTCGGGGCACTCTCCTCTCATGTGCCCTTGTTTCTTGCACTCATAACACATGACATCAGACTTTTTGTTAGAATCAGATTTGTTCAAAAGGTCTTTCTTTTGAAAAGGTTTGGAGTTACCTGATCCTCTCCTTTTGAGTTTTAGGAATTTTTTAAATTGCCTAGTGAGCATCGCCATCTCATCACTCTCGCTATCACTGGAGGTTTCAGGTTCATCACTTTCCTGTTGAGCATCCTTTTTGGACCCTGAGGAGTTTTTCTTAGAAGCTTTTAAAGCAATCGTTTTTCTTGGGTTCTCTTCAGTTTCCTTTCTCTTGACATTAATCTCATATGTCATTAAAGATCCAATCAGTTCATCCAGTTTCATTGTTGAGAGGTCTTTAGAATCCTCAATGACAGTGGCTTTGGTGTTCTATGAGGATGGAAGAGACCGAAGTATCTTCCTCACCAAGTCACTCTCCGAGTATTCCTTTTTAAGACCTTTCAACCCATTTATTATCAGCATGAACCTAGCAAACATGTTTGAGATGGTTTCATTGTTGTTCATCTTAAACATTTCATACTCAGAGACAAGCATGCTTACCTTGGATTCCCTTACTTGTGACGTACCTTCGTATATCAGTTCGAGCTTGTCCCACATCTCTTTTACTGATGTGCACATGGAGACCCTCGAATATTCCTTAGGGTGGACCGCACATTGCATCATGTTGAGGGCGCTCCAGTTGAGTGTACCCTTGGCAATCTGGTCCTTTGTCCAGGTATCTTCGTTCTGATGAAGGACGTATGGTCCTTTGTGGACTATTTTCCACAGCTCGTAGTTCTGCGCTCTTAGAAACACCTGCATACGGTTTTTCCAATATGGATAGTCAGTGCCATCAAAGAAGGGTGGCCTGGTCACAGAGTGTCCCTCGGCCATGTATCCCTTACTAGATTCCATGAGATCAAGATTCTCCTGATCGTAAGATCAAACAAGTATAACTGTAAATCGGAGAAACGAAGCTCTGATACCAATTGAAAGATTGTGGAATTCCCTATATATGGTAATCTAGAAGGGGGGGGGTTGAATAGATTACTGTCGATTAAAAAGACTTATCACCTTCTCTTCGCGAGAACACAAACTGTTGAAACAATAGGAGAGTTTAAACTAAGTGTGGATGTGTGTGACTTGACAATAGATAAGGAACAAACTATCAAGCGTGTGTAGAGACGCCGTACCTACCAAACATCTAACGTAAATCCGTGCAAACCATAAGACACAAAGATTTTACGTGGTTCAGAGTACACAACTTGTGTATCCTACATCCACGGGCCACACACACATGCAGAATAACCTGCTTATGAGCTAGTTCGTCAACTACAACTCACACACACGAGTTATCTGATATGCAACCACGATCAGATCAACTCACACACGTGAATAAGGCACAAGGACTTCTTGAGACACAACAACACACACTCGTTTGAGTAAAAATGAAAGCAGAGAGAATTCTGAATTGTAAGACAAATCCTGATGGAAGAACTCTTCTCTGAACGTCTGGCTGGACTTCAAGCTTCGTCTTGATGAAGATGCTTGAATCCACGACGTTCAAGCTTCACCTCCGCTGGGAAGACGTGTCTTCTTGGTTCTGGGCGGTAGGTTGAAGCAGAGCAGCAGAACATGACTTCTCTTGAGAGCTTTTTAGGGTTCTTGGTTGGAGGCTGCTTGTGTGTACGAAAATATCTCCAAAAGATACCTTTTATACGGGTGTTCAAGTATAGAGAGTTGTGATTTATGGAAACACCCATATAGGGAACATAAGGAGATCTCATATCTAACATCTTGCTTCGTCTGTCGACAGGTCTCATGTCATCTGTTGACAGGAGCTTGCATAGTTCCAACATTCAGAGGTCCTGGAGTTTCTGGAAAGCATCACTGTATGAATCTGTCGACAAGCGATCTGGTGCTGTCGACAGGGCTTGTTTTTCCAGAAGGCTTGATGTCTACCTGTATGGATCTGTCGACAAGAGCATCTGGGTCTGTCGACAGGTGTTCTCTTTTTGTTCTTTTCTTGTCCTTTCTCTCTTGTTTTGGTACAAGGTCTTGAATGGAATCTCACCTACATAAAGGAAGATGATTAGTGAGACATAATCAACACATTAGTGATCAATGAAAATATTTGATTCAATTGCATCCACTTGTCATTGTCTCTTAGTTTTACACATTTGTCATACATCAATTTTGGTCCATAAAATGTTCATAATCAAAAACAAGGATATGTCATTAAGCTTAGCATTCTCATAGACATTCCACATGAGAACTCAACAGATCCCACATTGTGTATGTGTGTGGATTGAGGAGGTCTGCCTAACCTTAAAGTTGTGAATCAGTGGATAAGTTGTGTAATCAGCGGGTGTAGAAGGTGTGAATTAGCAGTTGTGAGGGTGTCTCACAGGTTTGGGTTGCTCCCAGTGAAGCCTCACTTGGTTTAAGTGAGGGGTGGATGTAGGTCTCCTCCTTGCAGCCAAACCACCTTAAAATTCTCTCTGTCTTGTGCATTCTGCTTGGTGTGCTCCATATCTTCTACATCTTAAGCACTTTTACTTCTGCAATTTATTTTTAAGGGACAAATCTATTCACCCCCCTCTAGATCTCCATTTCCTCTACCCACACTTGGTATCAGAGCGAGGTTCTCCAGAACTTTGGTGTAACAACTAGGAGAATTTGAGTGAAATGGATCACAGGGGATATATGGCAGAAGGCCATTCCATGAATAGACCACCTTATTTTGATGGTACTAACTACTCTTATTGGAAAACTTGCATGCAGGCTTTCCTAAAAGCCCGAAGTCATTAGATCTGCAAGGTGGCTAGTAGTGGACCATATGAGCTCCTAAAAGATGATGAGAAATGGACTCCATAACAAATCAAGAAGTCTGATGCCAACTGGAGCGCCATGAATATCATGCAATGCTCTCTTCATCCTACTGAGTTTGTAAGAGTTTCCTCAAGCGCCACCGCCAAGGAAGTATGAGATCATTTGATAGTAATCTACAAAGGTACTTCTGAGGTAAAAGAAACAAAAACCAATATGCTAATTTTTTAGTATGCGTAGTTTAAAATGAAAAATGATGAAACCATCTAAGAGATGTATGGTAGATTAACTCTATTGACAAATGACTTAAAGAATCTAGGAAAAACATATATTGAATATGAACTTGTTAGAAAAATTCTTAGATCCTTGACTCCAATTTGGCATACAAAGGCTACAGTAGTTGAAGAGTCAAGGAACCTATCAACTACAACTGTTGTTCAACTAATCGGTTCCTTAATCACATATGAATTGGGATTGAAAAGAATAGAGGAGGATGTCAAGAAAAATAAACCATTAGCCCTAAAGGCAAGTCCAAGCATCAAAGAAATCTCTGATGAAAGCGAGTCATCCAGCTCAGAAGATGACTTAGGTGAGTTTGCTTTTATTACAAGGAAGTTCAAAAAATTTCTAAAAAAGGATGGTAAAGGGTTTTTGAAAGGAAGACTTCAAGCAAGTAGCTCTTCAAAGCTTAAACAACCTATGAACAAAAGATCTGATAAAGTTGTTTGTTATAATTGCAAGAAATTGGGGCATGTTAAATCAGGATGTTCTGAGGTTTAGAAGAAAACTCACCCCAAATGGAAGAAAAACAAGCCCAAAGCAATGGTTGGAACATGGAGTGAGGAGGAAGATGATGATGAAGGAGAGATCTCAAAAGCTGATCAAACAGACACCAAAATTAGTTTAATGGCTAGGGAGGAGAAGAAGATAAAGATGAGGTAATGTCTCCTTTTAAAGATTTCTCTCACCGTAAATGGAAGAAGGTTTACTTTGAATTGCTTGACCAATATGATGGAATAAAATGAGAAAACAAAGCTCTTAAGAGGAAAATAAATCATATTGTTCATGACACTTCTATGAAAGAAAATGATGAGGAACTTGCAAAAGAAATTTGTAATTTAAAACAAAAAATTGAAGAGTTGAAGCTAAAGGAATTTAAGCATGAAAAAGAAATGAAACTGTATGTGGAAAAATATGATGCACTCAAGAGTGTAAATATTGGAATGAAAAAAGAAATTGAAGAACTTCGAAAGGAGGTAGCTAAAATACAAGAAGCTTTGGAAAAATTTGTCAGTGGTAAAAACAATCTAGAGGCTCTATTAGGAACTAACGTGAACTTTAACAAAGAAGGGTTAGGATTCATTCCCACAAAGAAGAAAGAAATTGGAATGAAAACTATCACTTTTATTTCCTCAACAAGATTAGAAGCTTCTTCATCTAAAGTTAAACAAAATGAAAGAGAGTATCAAAGAAATGAGAAAAAGAAAGATGCTAAAAATTCTCAAAATAAAAAATCCAAAGGAAAAGGCAAGGTCAACACTGAATACAAAGGAGGTCGATTTCGCTCAAATGGAAAGACTAATGATAGTCAAGAGCGTCGACACCCTATGTATACCAGGTCAACACAGATGACTCACTGGAACCAATACTGGCAACCTAATGATTGGGCAAGTCGACACACCTCATATGGTAGGTCGACACTCCCATTTTCCAGAACCCATGGTAAGTCTGGATGGACTTGAATAGGTCGACACAACACCTTCAGACTGTCGACACATTCTCAAACTTTTGTAAGACCCAGTCATCCAAGATACTCCAGATGGTTCAGTGGTTATAATTACCCATGGATCTTTCATTGGGGCAACAAACGTCAATCTAAAGACAATTTTTCTAATGTGAAGAAGAACAAAGTCCAAAAAATTTTGGGAACAAGAAAAAGAATGAAAAACAAAATAAAGTCAAAACAACACTAGCTCAACAACAAAAAGGCAAGCATGGATTCCAAAAAGTTTGTTGTCATGTGTAGTTGAATTAAGTGATTTGAAGGGACCCAAATGTACTTGGTTTCCAAAGACTCTTCTTTAAAATGTTTTGCAGGTATGTTTTACAGCCCAAAACAACAAGTGATATCTTGATAATGGTTGTTCAAGACATATGACAGAAGACAAGAATAAATTTTGCTTGTTGGCTGTAAAGAAAGTTGGTCATGTAACTTTTGGAGGAAACAACAAAGGCAAAATTGTTGGATCAGCTAAAGTAGGTAAGAATCTTTCCAATTCTATTAATGATGTTCTTCTAGTGGAAGGATTGTAATACAACCTACTGAGCATAAGTCAACTCTGTGACAAAGGACATAAGGTAATATTTGACTCTCTTGTTTGTACCATCTTTGAACCAAATTCAGATACTGTCAAATTCACTGGTAAGAGAAATGTGTACATGGTTGACTTAGATGATCCTAAAAATGATAATTTATGTCGTACTTCTAACAAGAATGATCTTGCATGTCTTTGGCATCGTAGACTAGGCCATGCTAGCTACAATATGCTGCACAAACGGGTAAAATTTAACATGGTAAAAAGGTTACGAAAAATTTCCTTTAAGAAAAATAACAAGATTTGTAAAGCATGCACTCAAGATAAGCAACAAGAAAATCCTTTTAAAGTAGATTTGAAAGTCAATCTTCCAAACCTTTCGAACTCATTCACATGGATCTGTTTGGACCCACTTGGACTAACAGTCTTAATGGGAAAAGATTTGGATTTGTACTTATCGATGACTTTTCAAGATTTACTTGGGTATTCTTTCTTGCTCACAAAAGTGATGCTTTCATGGAATTTCAAGAATTCTATAAGAAAATCATGTAAGAGGGAAAATTCAAGATTATATCCATAATATCTAACCATGGTGTTGAGTTTGAGAACACTGACTTTGACAATCTTTACAGGGAAGAAGGAGTTACTCATAAATTCTCATCATCTAGAACTCTAGAACAAAATGGAGTGGTGGAAATAAGAAACCGAAGGTTAGTAGAAATGGCAAGAACCATGCTGGTGGAAAGTGGTTTGCCTAGAAAATTTTAGGCAGAAGCAGTCAATACCTCATGCTACATCATAAACTGTGCAATGGTAAGACCTCTAAGCAAAATGACTCCATATGAACTTCTGAAAGGTAAGAAACCTTCCATTGCCCACTTTAGAGTGTTTCGTACAAAATATTTCATTTTAAACAATGGCAAAAGTGATTTGGATAAATTTGAACCCAAAAGTAAGTTGGGTATTTTTCTTGGATATTTAGATCACTCTAGAGCCTATAGGGCCTTTAATGTAAAAAATCAAACTGTTGAAGAATCTCCTCACATAACTATTGATGAGTTTAATGATGATATTTGCAGGAAAGAAGATGATGAGGAATTCCTGGAAAATAAAGGCCAAAACGACCAACAAGGAGAGGGATCATGTGCAAATGAGAATCAAGGTGAGAAAGATGAGCAAGGAACCTCAACTGTCAATGAAGGTAAAGATCCATTGAATATTATAATGCTCAGAGACCATCCTCAAGATAACATAATTGGTAGTTTGCTTGATCCACCTAAAACCAGATCTCATTTTAAGCTTATTAATGAGTTGGATCAAATGGCCCTTGTCTCACAAATGGAACCCAAAAATATTGAAGATGCATTAACAGAATTTTTGGATATATGCCATGCAAGAGGAATTAAATCAATTTGAGATAAACAAAGTGTGGCATTTGGTTCCAGGCTCTCTTCACAAAGTGTTATTGGAACTAAATGGGTTTTCAGGAATAAAACTAGTGAAGAAGGCAAAATAATAAGAAACAAAGCTAGGCTAGTTACAAAAGGCTCTAATCAAGAATTTGGGATTGACTTTGAAGAATCTTTTGCTCCTGTAGTTAGGCTAGAAGCAATCAGAATTTTGCTCTCTTTTGCATATACACACAACATAAAATTTCAACAAATTGATGTAAAAAGTGCCTTTTTGAATGGTTTAATAGAAGAAATTTTTGTAGAACAACCACCTGGCTTTGAATGTTCAGAATTTTCTAATCATGTTTTCAAACTTGGAAAGACACTTTATAGACTTAAGCAGGCTCCCAGAGCATGGTATGAGAGATTGAGTTCTTTCCTTACAGGTAAAGGATACACAAGAGGTAATGTTGACCAAACTCTCTTCATTAAAGTACAAAATAATAATATCCTAATTGTTCAAATCTACGTTGATAATATTATATTTGGATCAACAAAAACCTCTCTATGTGAAGAATTTGCAGAATTCATGACCAATAAGTTTGAGATGAGCTTAATGGGAGAACTAAAATTCTTCCTTGGTTTACAGGTCAATCAAACTTCAGAAGGGATTTTTATCAATCAATAAGAGTACATGATGGAGCTGCCAAAGAAATACACACTGGAGAATATGAAGGTAATGGTAACTCCAATGAGCACCATAGTGAATCTTTATGCAGATCTAAAAGGTAAAATGGTAGATGCAAAAATCTACAGAGGTATGATCTGATCTTTACTATACCTTACTACATCTAGACCAGATATTTAATTTGTAGTGTTCATGTGTGCAAGATTTCAAGATAGTCCTAGAGAATCCCACATGAGTGCTGTGAAGAGAATCTTCCGATATCTAGCAGAAACTCATGACTTGGGATTATGGTATCCTGCATCTTGTGAATAAAGTTGATTTCATATACAGATGCAGACTATGCTGGATGTAAATTAGATAGAAAAAGCACTAATGGTTATTGCCAATTCTTGGGATGGTGTCTAGTCTCTTGGACTTCCAAGAAACAACATTCAATTGCACTCTCCACTACAGAGGCAGAGTATGTTGTTGCAGGGAGCTGTGGAGTTCAAGTGTTGTGGATTAAACACCAACTTCAAGCCTACCAAGTAGATCTTGGATTTGTCTCAATTATGTGTGACAATACTAGTGCTATCAATTTGGCAAAGAATCCAATCTATCACTATAGGACAAAGCATATTGAAATAAGGCACCATTTCTTAAGAGATGAAGTCAACAAAAAATGTTTTGAACTGCATTTCATTGAAACTGCTAAACAAGGTGTTGACATTTTTACCAAACCTCTATGTGCTGAAACATTTTCAAACTTAAGAAGAGAACTAGGTCTGTGCAAATTTGATTTATTGCTTGATGCTTAAAGTAAATTGTTTGAATGAAATAAAGATGCTTTAATTTATATAAGCTATTTCTAAACATCATCATGTTTGAAATATTTGTAAATTGTTTTGAATCATGCACATGCTAAGGGGGAGCAAATTTGAAAAGGACAAAATTGTTGTTGAAAAGCTGCTCATTAACGTCAAAACTAGTTGGGACTTGAAAGACTCAGAAAATTTTTAACTGTGATCATAATCAGGTTCGACACACATCTGCTCATGTGTCGACATCAGTGATCTTCTGTTGCCTTCTATTCGAGAATCCTACTCATGTGTCGACACACTAAGAATTCTGTGTCGACACACCATCATCTAACTTTTGAAAAACTACACATATTCAGGGGGAGTTGATATTTATTTATCATCATGATAACTTACACTCAAATTCCTTTTTGAAGATCAATTTCCAATCAATTTCTGATTCAATCTCCTTGACATGCTATACCTTTCATTCAAATCTTGTATCAGGATTAATGAGTCTTTATGATATTCCTATATGAGAGATCTCACACATAAAGACTAAAATAATTATGCACTCAATTTAGTCTTAATGATATAATTTGAGAATAAGTTTATGCCAAACTCATTTAAACTGAGGTGCAAAACACCTATAGGCATATGAGTAGCATTAGTATGTAATATGTGTATGTTTTGAAACTTTATCTTTAACACATGTTAAGAATAATCCTTCTATACTCTTGATCATGCCTATTCAACCAATGTACATCTGTTCATAAACAAATTCAAAAATAAATCTGCTCAGCAAAATAGAGAGATACGGACAGAGCAATGAAAGTTTCATTTTATCACTGAGTAATTGGGTTTATTTCATCTAATCAAGTGTTTTTGCTCGAGTCAAAAGGTGATAAATATATTTTTTCACCCCTATAAAAGATGATGAAGGTTAAACCACTAAGTAATCAGGGGGTCTTGTATTGGGTAAATGTGACCTCTTGCACTGAAAGGTGTCATTTGACCAAATTATTCTTGTATTCTCTCTACGAAAATGATAGAAAAATTGGAAGTACAAAAAGAACAGAATGTGAATTAAACAAGTTGAAGTTCAAGACCACAGGGTTTAGATTCATTACTCTACATTGTGTTAAATGTGCAGCTTCTAAACTCTTATGATAAACACTCTTGCTAACTCATATAGGTAATCTTCAATCACATTTGCTTCATCTTTTTAAATGTGTTCATGTAATTAAGATTTGACATTTGTTGTGATTGATAGTATCTTTGTTATTAAACTTTGTTGCACAATCCCAAGACACAATTATTGTTAGGTTATGACATGTGCTTAAATATTTTTGATGATGAGAAATGACAATTGATGTTATGTACATGATTCAAACATGATGACAATGACAAAGACATGAAAGAAACATGATGTTGATAAAATACTTTTATTGATCAACTATGCATTCATTATATCTCACTTAGAATGTTTCTCAATGTCGATGTGAATGCATACAAGTCAAGCAACAAGAACCAAGTGAAAAAGAACAAGAAATACACTTCAAGTCATTACCTGTCAACAACCAGGAATGTTCCTGTCGATAGATGAACAATCCAGAACACACAAGCTACTGGAAGCTCATTTGGAGCAGTAGCTATCGAAAGATGTCATGTACCTGTCGACAGATACAAATCTCCTGTCGACAGCCAGCAATCTGCTTGTCAACAGATGAAGCCTTCCAACAATACCATGGTTCTGGAAACCAAAAGTGTGCAGTAGCTGTCGACAGCTATAAAGTGCCTGTCGACAGACGAAGAGAAACTCAGATCTGATGGTCAGGATATGATCTATATTGGGGTGTTCTCTTCAAGCACGACTCTCCATACTTGGACACCCATATATATAGATCATATGAAGGTATTTTCGTAGCAAGAATCCACCATACCAAAACCCTAAGCAAAACCCAAGAGAAAGTTTCTCTCTGCTGCTCTGCTTTAACCCTCCATCTAGTTTGTGGATAATCCATCTTGCACGCGGAGTTGAAGCCAGTTCGTCCTCGATTCAAGCTTCGCCTTCATCACGTGGTCATCAACGACGTGAAGTTTGAAATCTTCTAGATGAACTCACTGAAGAGTTCTTATCATAGATTTGATTCTCAACTCAGAACTCTTTCTCTGTTCTACTTTCTACATCTCTGTGTGTGTGGTGGTGGTTCAAGCGACCCTTGTGCTTGATCCACGTGTGGTTTGTTGTTCTGATTGCGTGGTTGCATCAGACAATGTGGGTGTGTGTGTTGTAGAGTTGAACTTGCTCATAAGCAGTTGTTCTGCGTGTGTGTGTGGACGGTGGACGTAGGATACACAAGTTGTGTACTCCGAACCACCTTAAATCTTCATGTCCTGTGGTTTGAATGTTTCACCGTAGATGATTGGTAGGCACGTTGAAGTACTCACATGTTAGGTAGATTGTTACTTGTTCTACTCACAATCAGCACACAAGTCATAGTTCGAATTTCATACATATCTGTTTAAGTTTTCAATAAGTCAGTGTTGAATAAAAAAGAAGCCCATAGTGTTTCCAATTGGTGGTAATCTATTCAACCCCCCTTCTAGATTACTGTTATAGATAGTTCCGCATATCTTTCAATTGGTATCAGAGCCTTGTTTTATCCGATTTACTGCTTTAATAGCTTGATCTTACGATCAGGAGAAAGTCGGTCTCATGGAAACTAACAAGGGGTTCATGGCTGAAGGACACTCAGTGTCCAGGCCACCCTTCTTTGATGGCACTGACTACACCTATTGGAAAAATCGAATGCAGATTTTTTCTGAGAGCACAAGATTATGAGGTATGGAAGATTGTCAGCAAAGGAGCATATGAGTTGCCCGCTGATGAAGACACATGGACTCGTGAGCAGATCCGTAAAGGAACATTGAATTGGAGCGCATTGAACATGATGCAGTGCGCCGTGCATCCAAAGGAGTATTCAAGGGTCTCCACATGTAAGTCGGCTAAAGAAATGTGGGATAAGCTTGAGCTTATCTATGAAGGTACGTCTGAGGTAAGGGAAACAAAAGCTAGCATGCTAGTATCTAAATATGAGATGTTTAATATGAAAAATGAAGAAACCATTTCAGATATGTTTGCTAGATTCATGATAATAGTCAATGGTTTGAAAGGACTTAATAAGGAATACAGTGAAAGTGACTTAGTGCGGAAGATACTTCGGTCTCTTCCATCAACTTGGCATACTAAGGTCACTGTCATTGAGGATTCTAAAGACCTTTCAACAATGAAATTGGATGAGTTAATTGGATTCCTGATGACGTATGAAAAAAATCTGAAAAGAAAAGAAACTGAGGTAAATCCTAGGAAATCCATTGCTTTAAAAGCCTCTAACAAAAGTTCTTCAAGGTCTAAGAAAGAGGCACAACAGGAGAGTGATGAATCTGAATCGTCTAGTGATAGTGAGAATGATGAGATGGCCATGCTCACTAGACAGTTCAAAAAATTCCTCAGGTTCAAAAAGAAAGGCTCAGGTAACTCCAAAACTTTTCCAAAGAAAGATATTACAAATAAACTTGGGTCTAACAAGAAATCTAACATGATTGTGTGCTATGAGTGCAAGAAACCAGGGCACATGAGAGGTGAATGCCCAGAGCTCAAGAAGAAGCTGAAAAAGGATAAATTCAGTTTCAAGAAAGCCAAGACAATGATGGAAACTTGGAGTAATGAAGATGAAGACGAGAATGATCAAGGAAGCTCTGGAGATGAAGAGATTCAGAGTTTATTGGCAATGAGTGATGATTTCAATGAGGTAAACTCTTCATTTGAAAATTATTCTGTTGATGAATGGGAAGAGGCATATACCTTGCTGTTTCAGAAATTTTGTGAATTCAAGTCTGAAAACAAAGCACTGAAAAAGAAAATCACTTCACTTATTCATAGCACATCTAACAGTGAACAAATTGCCATTCTAACCAAAGAAATTGAGCTACTCAAAGTTGAACAGGAAGGTCATCATGAGGAAATGGATTGCTTAAAGGAAAAATTGTAAGAAAATGAAAAGGAAAAACAAGCCTTAAGCAAATCAGTTAAAACTCTCCAACTTGAGAATATAGAGATTCAGAAAAAGTTGGAAAAAGCTGAAAAGGATCTAAAAGGAAAATCTGAAGATCTTTCAAGATTTGTAAAAAGAAAGCAAAATCTTGATGCTGTTTTGGGAATAAATACACATGTTGCAAAGCATGGGCTTGGGTATCAACCAGTAAAATAAAAGAAACTTGGAGATAAATTAATCACTTCCTTTGTTGATTACAGTCCAAGTACAAGCAAACAAGTTCCCACTGTAGCAACCTGAATTTTTGTAAAATAAAAATTTAAATAAAGAATTAAAACCTAGCTAAAGGGATATTTAAATAGAGCATTAAATAAAACTCATTAAATGGAAAAGAGTAATGGGCCTTGCTTAATGGATCTTCTAGAATTTATTGGGTCAAAAATATGAATTTGAAAGGGGAGAATAATAAGAAAATACCATAAATTCGGAGTTTAATTATATCATAATTGGAAAGGGATATTTAATGCATTAAATAAGTAATTAGAGTAGGAGTTGGATTCCTAAACCTACCCCATATGGATTAGCACGAATTTGGATCTCTTCCAAGTCTAAATAGAGATTGGAAAGCAAGGAAGGAAGGTGGGAGTAAGGAAATCTCGGAATTAAGAGGAATTTGAGTAGTAGTAGGAATAGGAACTTGTGTTTACATAAATACACCTCTTAAACCCTCTTGGCCGACCCAAGCTCGTGTCAAGGGATTCTTGGACCAGGAGGAGAGGCCAAGGAGGAGGAGATTTCGTGGGAAGAAGAACCTTTCAAGCTCTCAACCCCGTTCTTCAAGTTCTAGCCCTAGAAGAGGAAATCGAGTCAAGGTAGGCATTCTCACAAGATAAAATCCTAATATTTTGTCTGTAGATTGTTCCATGCATCAGGAACAAAACCCTCAAGTTTTATAATTTTCCATCGAGCCAATATTTTCTTCTTGAATTTTGAAGTTCTGCAACTCTCTTGACCCCAAACCCTCTTCATAATTCTTGTTCTCCATGATTACTGAATCCCATGCCTTGAAATTTTTATGGGAGATACTGATGATCATTAGGGAACTTTCGCCCCTAAAAGCCCTAATTTTTATCAAGCATGTTGCTCGAACTAAATCAATCTTGCTCTCTATATCATGTTCTGTGTTACTCGTTCTTGTTCATCCTCAAACCATATTCAAACCATGCTCTCTCTCTAATCCCTATTTTCTGGAAGTACCCTCGCATGTCTAGTTTCATTTGCCCCTGATTTCATGATTTTTCATCGTGTATATAATTAGTTATGGATTTCTGAACAACCCTGTATCAACAATTGAAATCCCTGGTCCGCGATCCAAAGTCTGGTCTGACTCCTGTCAGAGCCAGGCGCAGACCACCAGAAAGCGACGGCCCAATATGTCACCTTCTGGAGGTTGATTGCGACTGTCACGCCCCGAATATTTAGCAGCGGAATAAATACCGGGGGACGTGAACAATACAAACCGGCGTATCACAGTTGAATAGTGCAGAGTCACATTCAGATATAACAACACATTCAAGACTATAGTATGGTCACCAATAGTATACTTTAATTCATTTCATTCAACTAGATACAACCTCATATAAGAAGAATTAACCAAAGGGTCCATTATTCAAATAACTTCCAGAAAAGTTTCACTATTACATAGACTACTCAATTTCTATTTCTAAACTGTCATCTATTCTAGGACGGGTGCTCGTCACTCTTGCCCGGCCCCATCTGACTCCACGGGTTCTCCAACACTACCTGAAAAAGGGCAGGATGATGGAGGTGAGCGAACTAGCTCAATAGGATTTATATCTCAATCACGTGCGGGCACTAGTATACATGATTAACATTTTATATAGGCAGATATGCTGATGAGTATGCTGACAATGCATGCTTTTCTAACAAGTTGAATAGCAAAGTAGAACGGATAACATGTCAGATCAAATGTCGAGTTCCATATACAGTGGACAAATATTTCAAGAATAAAATCAGGTCAGAAGAGATTGGCCATATTCAAGCAGAGTTCATGTGTTCACAAGAACAAACGTATCATATCATGTCAAGTCAAACTTATCAAGTCAAACATGAGGCACATATTCACAATCTTGCATGTCCGGTGTGCTATGCCAAGCACCAAGAGTCCATACTCCCTCAGTTAACAAGTACGTTGGGGCGCTCCTCCCCAGGACCGGACAGGGCCCTATTGCACAGGCATTGTATCAAGTTTTTGGACCGGAGTCCCACGATGTGCCGAACAAACATATTCATATTATGGCCACAGAGAGTTTCAATGACAAGCTCATAGTAAAAAGGACATGATCATTCATAGAGGCAAGGAATGACAAACAGCTCAAAAGAACAAGGCAGGATAACATCGTATCTTATATTTCATAATTCATTAATGTCTTGACAAGAGGGTGTTTCTAAAGACAAATCATATGTAGAACATGTACTTTCCTAACATGTATGCATATGACAATTAATCAATTGAACACCGGAAAACATGAAACCATGAAAGTTATATGCAAATCATAACATTTACACCACTAACATGTCCATACTAATCACGTATTCATCCCCACATTCATATCATATTATTATCTTATCAATTGACAACAAGCAAGATCACAAGATAATCCAATGAACATAAGAACAATCAAAATTACACATTAGAATCATATTCGTATCATTACCCTTTTCTTCAATGGGTTGATTCATTTTAGGTCCATGCATACTATATAACACCATACATAAGCTTGGAGATATCATGAAATGATCAGACCCAAAATATGCAAAAATCTGGTAAAGGTAGTGTCGACACTGGATCAAGTGGTGTCGACACGATGCTTCAAAAACAAGGAAAAATAATGCAAAATTAGTCAAGTAGTGTCGACACGAGATCAAGTAGTGTCGACACTAGAGACAGCTTCCAGAAAACCCCCTAACCAATATGGGACAGTGTGTCGACACTAGTACAGGTGGTGTCGACACTAGATCAGCTTTCCAGCACTTTCTGGGTCAAACTGGGGGAGTGTGTCGACACTAGATGGGACTGTGTCGACACTAGAGGCTTTCCCAGAACACCATCTGGGCTGTTTTGGGACAGCAGGTCGACACTAGCTCAGGCTGTGTCGACACGAGTGGCTTTCCCAGAACAAAACACATGGTCATGTGGAACCCGATGACACATCTCATGCAGAGATTCACTTACGACTCTTATAACTCTTTAACGAGTGACATTTAGACAAAACATTCAACATGAAAGATGAAGAGGACAAATAGTAGAAGAACGTTTATGTTGGGGGTTTTATATAATTCGGTCTCGAATACCAAGAAAACATATGAAGAACAGAAAATCAAGTGTAGCCCAAAATTGCAGTATCATGCAGAGACTCTCTTATCATGCTCCTAACTCTCTAACGAAGGAGTTTTGGATAGAACGTTCAACATAGAAGATGATCGTGACTTCAATTGGAAGAACTTTCATGAAGAAAGTTTAGTCAAATTTGGTCTTAAATCGTGTGCACAATATGACGAACGAGAAAAGCCCTAACTGTGCAAGACTTCGGGAAAATCACCAATACACGACGAATACTCCATGAAAATTAGTCAAACCAAATGCAAATGATCCTAGACTCAGAGAATTACATGATGGTGTTGGTTTTATTTAATCTTGGCCCGAGAACACCTACCTTTACGAAGATCTAAAACCCGTTGATGTTCTGGATGCAACAGAAGATGCAGGGGATGAAGCTACGGACTCCCAGCCTTTCTCCTGCTCCTCAGAAGTTCTTGCTTGCCTCCAAACGACTCAAACTTCGTTGTGAAACCTTCCCCAAGAGTTTAGAGACGAGTTCTTATAGTTTTAGGATGTTGTTAAGAGTCCTAATGATGCTAGGAAAGGGGCTACGAGCTCTGTTTCCTAGTTTCCAGAAAATCTGGGATTCCTTTACTTAAAAGAGGTAGCAAAGGTTTAGGAAACCACCAATTGGGATTGAGTTCGGTTTTGGCTTACCTTACATGACTAATCAACCATCTTTTAACTCTAAATTTCCCTTTCTAATTATGGCATAATTACCTACACGAATTTCTGGGTAATTCCCTGTCCAGTTCATTCATATCCTTGGGCCAAATGTGTTCTATAGGCCCAATCTTATTAATAGGTCATTAACACATGGTATTGGAAGTCTCTCCAATACGTTTATTTATTTTATCCATCTATCTTTCTAAAATTTTAAATTTTCTAATTCCCGGGGTGTTACATCCTCCCCCACTTAAGAAATTTGGTCCCCAAATTTACGCGTAATGGTGTAGCTCGTACCTGAGAATAGCTCCGGGTGATTTTTCTTCATTCTCTCCTCTGTTTCCCAGGTAGCATTAGTAACTCCGTCTTGACTCCATTGAACCTTCACCATAGGTATGGTACGATTCCTGAGTCGCTGAATCTTCCGATCTAACAGTTTGATCGGCTTCTCTTCATAAGTCAGGTCCTCCCGAATCTCCAAGTCCTCGTGGTCAATTACATGGTCGGCATTGAATAGGTACTTCCGTAGCATGGATATGTGGAACACATTATGCACGTTTGCCAGCTGCGGCGGTAATGCAAGTCTATACGCCACCTGACCAATTCTTTCCAGAATTTCAAATGGCCCTATGAATCTGGGACTTAGTTTTCCTTTGATCCCAAATCTTTGTATTCCCCTTGAAGGTGAGACCTTCAAGAACACATGTTCGCCAACCTGAAATTTCAGTTCTCTCCTTCTCTTGTCTGCATAACTCTTCTGTCTAGATTGTGCTATCTTCAGACGTTCCCGGACAATCTGAACCTTCCTGACAGTTGCCTCTATTAAGTCGGGTCCAACCCATTGGTTCTCCCCAACCTCCTCCCAACAAAGGGGTGATCTGCAACTCCTACCATATAAGGCCTCAAATGGAGCCATCTTGATACTGGCCTGATAACTGTTGTTATATGCGAACTCCATCAGGTACAACTGATCATCCCATCGCCCTCTGAAATCTAGCACCAAAGCACGAAGCATATCCTCCACAATTTGATTGGTCCTTTCAGTTTGTCCATCAGTCTAAGGATGGAAGGTAGTACTAAAGTTTAATTTAGTACCCATTGCTGCTTGTAAACCCTTCCAGAAGTGTGAAGTAAATCTAGGGTCCCGATCTGATATTATGCTAGATGGAACCCCGTGCAATCTAACTACTTCCTTAACATATAGAGCGGCCAACACATCTACTGACCATGTACTCTTGATCGGCAAGAAGTGAGCCGACTTAGTCAATCGGTCAACTATTACCCAAATTGCATCCTTACCACCTCTAGTCTTGGGCAATCCCATGATAAAGTCCATACCGATACTATCCCACTTCCACTCTGGGATTTCTAGTGGTAGCAATCCACCAGCCGTATGGAAATGTTCGGCTTTGACTTTCATGCATGTCAAACAGTATGCCACATGATCGGCCACATCCCTCTTCATGTTTGGCCACCAGTACGACCTTTTTAAATCTTGGTACATCTTTGTTGATCCTGGATGAATCGTATATTTGGACTGGTGAGCTTCATTCAGCAACATTTTCTTGAATTCTTCATGATCAGGGACACATGTTCTACCTCTGAATAATAATCTTCCTTCTGCTGATAGAGTAAAGTCGGGTCTTTGTTCTAACTTCTCCCTGATCTGAACTAAGAGTGGGTCTTCTCCTTGTTTCTCCTGGATTTCGGTCAGCAGAACGGATTGTATCTGGAGATTAGAAATCATTACTTGTTTCTCCTTCTTTTCCATGTCTAAATTCAGACTTGCAAATTGCTCCAGTAACTTCCATTCGCCCAGCATCATACTAGCTAGAACAGTTCCTGGTTGTCTACTTAAAGCGTCTGCCACTACATTGGCTTTCCCAGGGTGATATTGGATGGAAAAGTCAAAGTCCTTAAGGTACTCTAACCACCTTCTTTGTCTCATGTTAAGCTCTTTCTGTGAGAACAGGTATTTCAAACTCTTGTGGTCAGAAAAGACTTTAAATTGCTCACCATAGATATAATGCCTCCAAATCTTTAAGGCGAATACCACAGCTGCTAACTCCAAGTCATGAACCGGATAGTTCACTTCGTGGATCTTCAACTGTCTGGAAGCATACGCTATTACCTTCCCTTGTTGCATTAGGACACATCCCAGTCCAGTACCAGAAGCATCTGAATAAATTTCAAATCCTCCCTCTTCAGTGGGTAAGGCGAGGACAGGAGCAGTAGTCAGACACTTCTTCAAGTTGTTGAAACTTTCCTCACATTCATTGGTCCACACGAACGGATTTTCCTTCCGGGTCAGCTTGGTCAATGACACTGCAATCTTTGAGAAATCCTTAATAAACCTTCGATAATAACCAGCTAATCCCAGAAAACTCCGGATCTTTGTGACGCTTGTCGGTCTTTCCCATTTCAACACAGCCTCAACCTTTGATGGATCAACAGAGATACCATCTTTGGTTACCACATGCCCTAGAAAGGATACCTCCTCAAGCCAGAATTCACATTTACTTAACTTGGCATATAGTTTGTTCTCCCTTAAAATCTGCAATGCAATCCTCAAATGCTCCTCATGCTTTTCCTTTGTTTTGGAATAAATCAATATATCATCGATGAATACTACCACAAACTTATCAAGAAATGGGCGATAAATGCTATTCATCAACTGCATGAAAACTGCAGGGGCATTTGTTAGTCCAAAAGGCATAACAATAAATTCATAATGCCCATACCTGCTTCGGAAGGCAGTTTGTGAATGTCTTCTCCTTTGATCCTCAATTGATGATAACCGGATCGGAGATCTATTTTAGAGAGTATCTAGCTCCAGATAATTGATCAAACAACTCATCAATTCTCGGCAGAGGGTATTTGTTCTTGATGGTTAACTGATTCAGTTGTCTGTAATCTATGCATAGCCTCATCGACCCATCTTTCTTCTTGACGAAGAGGACAGGTGCACCCCATGGCGATGTGCTTGGTCGGATGAAACCCTTCTCTAACAGTTCCATCAGTTGCTCTTTTAATTCTTTCAGTTCCGCGGGGGACATTCTATATGGTGCCCTAGATACCGGTGCTGCACCAGGGACCAATTCGATAGTAAAATCAACCTCTCGCTCCGGAGGAATTCCGGGCAAGTCTTCGGGAAAAAACATCAGCGTATTCGCTGACGACATGGATGTCCTATACCTTGACTTCCTTCTTTGCAATGACTACAGCAGCAAGGAAGGCCATACAACCTTTCCTCATCATCCTTTTGGCTTGTAGTGCAGAGATAAGTGACAATCTCCTGCGGTTTCTATCCCCTGTGAACACTAGTTTTGGGTACTGGTTAAAAGTTACCCTACTTCTCCTGCAATTTATACTATCCCCATGTTCAGACATCCAGTCTGCTCCCAGTATAACATCATACCCTGCCATGTCCATACAGATTAAATTTGCTGGTAGGTTTTGGGTTTCAATCAACACCTCACTGGATGGCATATGGTTTGTAAGATTGGTACCCGGACCAATCGGGGTTGACACAACTATTCCAGATTTCATTGGGATTGGTTCCACAGATAGGGTATCAACAAATGTTTGAGAAATGAAGGAGTGCGTAGCTCCCGTATCAAAGAGAACATAAGCAGGTAGGGAAAGAATAGTAAGTGTACCTTCCATGATACCTCCTTCTTCAGCAGTTTCTGGTTCCTGGACAGCTTGCAGTCGGCCTTGCCTCTTCTGTCCATTCGGACGTTTGTCCTGAGGGACTTGTTCTTTCAACATTGGGCAGTCCGAGATCCTATGGTCACGACTCCCACAGCGTAGGCATCTCCCTTGCGCTCTCCAGCATTCTTCAGTTCGATGACCAGCTCTGTCACAATGTTTACACCTTTCTCCCGTTACCACTATCACTGGCTTACCTATTTCCTTCCGCTTTTTATCCGCTGGTTCATTTATCCCGCCACTGGGCCTTTTCTTCCCAATAGTCGGCTGATACCTCCCAGCAGAAGACACTTGTTCCCGTTTCACGGATTTTCCCTTAATCCTTTCGGCAGTCTCCATGGCATCTTCCAATAGTTGAGCTTTCTTAACCATTTCGGCATAAGTTAGAATGTCCATTGGCGCCAGTTGGGTGATGAACTGGGGCCTCAAGCCATTTAGAAAGCGTTTCGCCTTCATCCTTTCTGTCCCAATCAAGTGAACAGCGTATCGGGACAACCGAGAGAATTGGGCCTCATACTCAGCCACATTAAGTCCTCTCTGTATCAAAGCCGCAAATTCGGCTGCTTTCCATTCTTGGACCCTCTCAGAAAAGTACTTGGCGTTAAAACGCTCAATGAACTGAGCCCATGTAAGTTGTTGTCCATTGAGGGTTGCTTCTACCGACTCCCACCATGCCCTGGCATCCTTTTCCAATTGGAAAGTCGCCAGTAGTACTTTGTTCTGGTCTGTGCATTGCATAACCCTGAATATCCTTTCAATCTCTTTAACCCAGTGCTCAGCAACATCTGGGTTAGTACTCCCTTCAAACCTAGGTGGATCCATGTTCCGAAAATTCCGGTGGAGCTCACCGGCTCCGCGATTACCTCCACCCTGGGTGGCTTGTAAGATAGCATGAGTCAAGTTCTGTATGGTTCTTTGCATGTCCCTAGCCTGGGCACGTTCTGCGGCCATTGTGGTAATGATCACCTTCAAGATAATAATGTGAGTTAGTCATCTAAATATATCACATGTGACTTCTATTCCCATGGCTCTACCCAAGCTCACATTAGGTACGACAGATTTGACTCGTGT
Organism: Colocasia esculenta; assembly: GCA_014218235.1. Taxonomy (NCBI): domain Eukaryota; kingdom Viridiplantae; phylum Streptophyta; class Magnoliopsida; order Alismatales; family Araceae; genus Colocasia; species Colocasia esculenta. The sequence goes on from CM024759.1 coordinate 31,902,665, forward strand.
AATCTAGTTTCATTCTATGTTCTTATCCCTTGGACCCTAAAGTTCAGGCTCTGATACCAACTGTCACGCCCCGAATATTTAGCAGCGGAATAAATACCGGGGGACGTGAACGATACAAACCGGCGTATCACAGTTGAATAGTGCAGAGTCACATTCAGATATAACAACACATTCAAGACTATAGTATGGTCACCAATAGTATACTTTAATTCATTTCATTCAACTAGATACAACCTCATATAAGAAGAATTAACCAAAGGGTCCATTATTCAAATAACTTCCAGAAAAGTTTCACTATTACATAGACTACTCAATTTCTATTTCTAAACTGTCATCTATTCTAGGACGGGTGCTCGTCACTCTTGCCCGGCCCCATTTGACGCCACGGGTTCTCCATCACTACCTGAAAAAGGGCAGGATGATGGGGGTGAGCGAACTAGCTCAGTAGGATTTATATCTCAATCACGTGCGGGCACTAGTATACATGATTAACATTTTATATAGGCAGATATGCTAATGAGTATGCTGACAATGCATGCTTTTCTAACAAGTTGAATAGCAAAGTAGAACGGATAACATGTCAGATCAAATGTCGAGTTCCATATACAATGGACAGATATTTCAAGAATAAAATCAGGTCAGAAGAGATTGACCATATTCAAGCAGAGTTCATGTGTTCACAAGAACAAACGTATCATATCATGTCAAGTCAAACTTATCAAGTCAAACAGGAGGCACATATTCACAATCTTGCATGTTAGGTGTGCTATGCCAAGCACCAAGAGTCCGTACTCCCTCGGTTAACAAGTACGTTGGGGCGCTCCTCCCCAGGACCGGACAGGGCCCTATTGCACAGGCATTGTATCAAGTTTTTGGACCGGAGTCCCACGATGTGCCGAACAAACATATTCATATTATGGCCACAGAGAGTTTCAATGACAAGCTCATAGTAAAAAGGACATGATCATTCATAGAGTCAAGGAATGACAAACATCTCAAAAGAACAAGGCAGGATAACATCGTATCTTATATTTCATAATTCATTAATGTCTTGACAAGAGGGTGTTTCTAAAGACAGATCATATGTAGAACATGTACTTTCCTAACATGTATGCATATGACAATTAATCAATTGAACACCGGAAAACATGAAACCATGAAAGTTATATGCAAATCATAACATTTACACCACTAACATGTCCATACTAATCACGTATTCATCCCCACATTCATATCATATTATTATCTTATCAATTGACAACAAGCAAGATCACAAGATAATCCAATGAACATAAGAACAATCAAAATTACACATTAGAATCATATTCGTATCATTACCATTTTCTTCAATGGGTTGATTCATTTTAGGTCCATGCATACTATATAACACCATACATAAGCTTGGAGATATCATGAAATGATCAGACCCAAAATATGCAAAAATCTGGTAAAGGTAGTGTCGACACTAGATCAAGTGGTGTCGACACGAGGCTTCAAAAACAAGGCAAAATAATGCAAAATTAGTCAAGTAGTATCGACACGAGATCAAGTACTGTCGACACTAGAAACAGCTTCCAGAAAACCCCCTAACCAATATGGGACAGTGTGTCGACACTAGCACAGGTGGTGTCGACACTAGATCAGCTTTCCAGCACTTTCTGGGTCAAACTGGGGGAGTGTGTCGACACTAGATGGGACTATGTCGACACTAGAGGCTTTCCCAGAACACCATCTGGGCTGTTTTGGGACAGCAGGTCGACACTAGCTCAGGCTGTGTCGACACGAGTGGCTTTCCCAGAACAAAACACATGGTCATGTGGAACCCGATGACACATCTCATGCAGCGATTCACTTACGACTCTTATAACTCTTTAAGAGTGACATTTAGACAAAACGTTCAACATGAAAGATGAAGAGGACAACCAGTAGACGAACTTTGATGTTGAGGGTTTTATCTAATTCGGTCTCGAATCCCGAGAAAATATATGAAGAACAGAAAATCAAGTGTAGCCCGAAATTGCAGTATCATGCAGAGACTCTCTTATCATGCTCCTAACTCTCTAACGAAGGAGTTTTGGACAAAACGTTCAACATAGAAGATGATCGTGACTTCAATTGGAAGAACTTTCATGAAGAAAGTTTAGTCAAATTTGGTCTTAACTCGTCTGCACAATTTGACGAACGAGAAAAGCCCTAACTATGCAAGACTTCGGGAAAATCACCAATACACGACGAATACTCCATGAAAATTAGTCAAACCAAATGCAAATGATCCTAGACTCAGAGAATTACATGATGGTGTTGGTTTTCTTTAATCTCTGCCCAAGAACACCTACCTTTACGAAGATCTAAAACCCGTTGATGTTCTGGATGCAACAGAAGATGCAGGGGATGAAGCTACGGACTCCCAGCCTTTCTCCTGCTCCTCAGAAGTTCTTGCTTGCCTCCAAACGACCCAAACTTCGTTGTGAAACCTTCCCCAAGAGTTTAGGGACGAGTTCTTATAGTTTTAGGATGTTGTTAAGAGTCCTAATGATGCTAGGAAAGGGGCTACGAGCTCTGTTTCCTAGTTTCCAGAAAATCTGGGATTCCTTTACTTAAAAGAGGTAACAATGGTTTAGGAAACCACCAATTGGGATTGAGCTCGGTTTTGGCTTACCTTACATGACTAATCAACCATCTTTTAACTCTAAATTGCCCTTTCTAATTATGGCATAATTACCTACACGAATTTCTGGGTAATTCCCTGTCCAGTTCATTCATGTCCTTGGGCCAAATGTGTTCTATAGGCCCAATCTTATTAATAGGTCATTAACACATGGTATTGGAAGTCTCTCCAATACGTTTATTTATTTTATCCATCTATCTTTCTAAAATTTTAAATTTTCTAATTTTTGGGGTGTTACAGCGACTGTCTACCCGTCGCATTCAGAAAGCGATAGGTAAGCCGTCGCTATCCCTGTGCCTGTCTTGTCGCGACCCTTTCCCGCCTCTGTCGCGTTCACCAGACCGTCGCGACAGTGCCTATGTCGCGATCTGCCTACCCTGTCGCAATGCTCATTGACCTATGTCTCCTTCTCAGTTTTTTTTGATAAAAACCCATAAAAATATTTCTGTCACTTTCTAAATAATCCTTACGCCTTTTTACAGTTATACCCCCAGTAAAAACCTTGCCTAATAATGGAGCAATATTGAAAAATTTTAAATACATCTTCACGACTTATTTCTATCTATGATTTCTCTTGCACTTACACATACATGAACCATCCATATATGGCTGAAATCTTGCAGAAAATATCTCATAATGTATCTGGTAATTTATTGCAATAAAGTATATTAATTGCCCTATTTTAAAGGACTTGTATTCGTTTCTTGCGTTGTTTATATACCGATATCGATGCTCCACTGTTCTAGAATTCCTCTAGAACGTCGAGCACATGTTTTATATACACACTTTACTTGGCTTGTGGTGAACTCTCCGTCGGATATTCCTTTCGCCGGACTAGTGAACTCTTGCACAAGGCCTCCGTAAGTCTCCTCTGATCATGGATTCCCACATGGTCGACGAGCCGGTTGTACCCTAATACCTATGATACCCTTTAGGGATCTATATGATCCAAACGGATATTAGAGATTCACTCTCATCTTAAATCACGCCGGACCTCTGGACCTGTGCATAACAAGGCCAGTGGTAGGGTCGTGAGTTCCACCTGACTGCCAACACCAAGTGCGCGTGTTGTGCAACTGTTACTATCGCCTGATTACTCGACGTATTATGTGCAATGTCCACTAGCTCTCATCTATACTCTACTCGCTCACCTATTCACGTTCACTCTACTAGCTCATCTATTCATCTAGTGCTCTTATCTATTTCTTGGTACTCTATACTGGCCATTGACTGATTGTCTAAAGATAAACAATATAACCAATGCCTGGCAATAAATAAAGGGCCCGATCTGGTCCTGGGATGTGCGCCCGAAAGTGCTAGTGCCCATGGGAGTTAAATGATCAGAGTGTTTGGCATTACACTCAAGTGCTATCTATCTCGACTATCTATATGACAATCAAAACACAAAAGTGCTATACTCTCTCGATGTCTAGAATGACAAACAAGTGCTATACTCGTCGTGCTATTACCATACTTGTGCTAGTTGTGCTATGGCCTTCCTGCTATTCGTGCTATATTCGATACTTGTGCTATTTTTGGAAACTATACTCGATCTCGTGCTATTGTGCTATCCTGGTACATGTGTGCTATACCTTGCTATATTTTGACTCTCTTGTACCTGCTATCTTTAGACACTCTGCCATTAAATGCGTTAATTATTTAAAGCCTGCTTGAGCCTGAGATTTTAGTCCTACTGGGCGTTATCGCTCACCCTACGTTATTTGATGTTGTGTTCTCAGGTGAGACCGAGGATGACACATACACTCACGAGGAAGGGAATGACCAAGAGTGAAGCCAGAAGTACCCTTGAGTCATTATGTTATCTTAGAGTTGTAGTTAGTTATTTCCTTCTGTCGCAATGTAATTGGGCCCTTCGAATGGCTCTGATATTAGTGGTTGTAACTAGACATTTGGAAAATTATTAATGAGAAAGATTTGCTTTAGTATTATTCAGTGTGCAATGGTTTGATGTCTAGTATACGCTCTATACCTTTTCTTGCAACTGCCTTCGCGCTCCGATATTCCGCGTTGGGGCGTGACACCCACTATATCCAAGACTGCTCAAGTAAAAGGCAAACAACCTCAAAACAATCAAAAGACCTCTTCTGTCCAACAAGCCTGGAAGTACACTCAAAAGATCAGAATGCCAAATAAGCAACAAAAGGGAAAGATGCATGCAAGAGTTCAACAAAACAGCAAATCAAATACCCTCATTAAAACTCCATCATGCAATCACTGTATAAAACTTAGCCATACAGAAAAACAATGCTGGAATAAATTAAACAAACTGAAATGCAAAAAAGTTTGGATTCCAAAGCATTTACTTTTTGGCATGAATGAAACATTGGGACCCAAAGTAATTTGGGTACCAAAACCTCTTGTCTGATCCATCAATGCAGGAATGCCTAGCAGCCCAAAATCAAAATAAATGGTACTTGGATAGTGGCGGCTCGAGGCATATGACGGGAGACAAAGAAAAATTTTGTTTGCTGGTGGAAAAAGACGGAGGACAAGTTGTCTTTGGAGGTAACAATAAGGGCCAAATCATTGGCATATGTAAGGTTGGTAAGTATGCCTCTAACTCTATAGACAATGTGTTACTAGTTGATGATCTTAATCACAATCTACTTAGCATAAGCCAATTGTGTGATAAAGGCCATAAAGTCATATTTGAATCAAATTCATGTCAAATTGTTGATAAAGAAACAGGAAGTCTCAAGTTTTCTGGAAAAAGAGTGAACAACATCTATCTAGTTGATTTAGATGAACTGGAAAACAAAAATTTGTGTCTTGTTGCAAACAAGCAGGATGAATTGACCTTGTGGCATCGTAGGTTAGGCCATGCGAGCTACAATATTTTGCACAAGATCATGAGGATGAAATTGGTAAGTGGACTTCCTGAAATTCAATTCAATAAAAATGAAAGTTTTTGTGATGTATGTGCACAGGGAAAATAAATCAGAAAATCTTTCAAATCAAATGCTCCAATTATCACTTCAAACCCTTATGAATTGTTGCACATGGACCTATTTGGACCTACACGAACACTCAGTCTCATTGGCAAACGTTTTGGGTTTGTCATTGTAGATGATTTCTCAAGGTTCACTTGGGTAAAATTTCTGGCTCACAAGAATGAAGCACTGAATATCTTTGAAGAGTTCTACAATAAGATTGAGCATGGGAACATACACAAAATATGCTCAATCCGCACTGATCATAGGCGAGAATTTGACAATAATTCATTTTTTGAATTTTGCAGGAACCAAGGAATTGATCACAAAATTTCCTCTCCAAGGACTCTGGAACAAAATGGAGTTGTGGAGAGAAAGAGCAGAACCTTGGTGGAAATGGCTCGTACTCTTCTGGTTGAAAGTCAACTCACAAGGAACTTTTGGGCAGAAGCGGTGAATACTTCTTGCTACATCCTCAATCGAGCCATGGTACTACCTGTAATGAAGAAAACCCCATATGAGCTCTTAAAAGGTAAGAAACCCAGTATTAGGTGCTTCAGGATCTTTGGCTCCAAAGTCTTTATTCATAACAATGATAAGGTTGACTTAGATAAATTTGAAGCCAAAAGTGATCCAGGTATTTTTCTTGGCTATTCTGAACATTCTAGAGCTTATAGAGTGTTTAATCATAAAAGTAGAACTGTGGAAGAAACTCCACATGTTATCTTTGATGAGTCAAAGGCAAATACTAACAATGCAACTGTTCGCAGGATTGTTGATGATGATGAAGGAGCAATACTTGGAAACCAAGATGAAAAGCTTCTGTCGACAGACCCAAAAGAGGCTGTCGACAGATATGAAGAAGATCCTCAAGAACTTCTTACCCAAGATCAAATTCCTCAAGAGCAAGACCAACCAGGTCCTTCAACAATCAGAAATGTGAGGTATTCAAAAGGTCACCTACTTGAGAATGTAATTGGTAATGTAAATGATAGAGTTCAAATAAGGTCGCACTTAAGACACATTGTAGAACATGATCATTTAGCATTTGTTTCTCAAGTGGAACCGAAAAATGTTGAAGAGGCTCTAAAAGAAAATTCATGGATTGATGCTATGCATGAGGAACTTGGACAATTTGAGAGAAACAATGTTTGGAGCTTAGTTCCTAGGACCCCTGAAATTTCTGTAATTGGAACAAGATGGGTATTTAGGAATAAGCTAAATGAAGAGGGCAAAGTGGTGAGAAACAAAGCTAGACTGGTAGCAAAAGGATATAATCAAGAATTTGGGATAGGTTTTGAAGAATCCTTTGCATCTGTAGCTAGGCTTGAGACAGTTAGAATTTTGTTAGCATATGCATGCTCAAACAAGTTCAAACTTTTTCAAATGGATGTTAAAACTGCCTTCTTGAATGGTTATATCAAAGAGGAAGTCTATGTTTCTCAACCACCTGGATTTGAAAATAATGATAAGCCTAACCATGTATATAAATTGCACAAATCTCTTTATGGTTTGAAATAGGCACCCCAAGTTTGGTACGATAGACTAAGCAACTTTTTGGTGAGTAAACACTACTCAAGAGGTAAGGTGGACCAAACCCTTTTTACTAAAAGAGTTCGCAATGATATAATTGTTGTTCAAGTTTATGTGGACGACATTATTTTTGGTTCAACTAACCCCTCACTGTGTGAAGAATTCTCAAAACATATGCACATTGAATTTGAGATGAGTTTAATGGGGGAGCTTCAATTCTTTCTTGACTTGCAGGTAAAACAATCTGAAGATGGCTTCTTTATCAATCAAGAAAAATACGTCAAGGAGCTACTGAAAAGATTTCAGTTTGAACAAGCCAAGCTTGCCTCAACACCAATGAGCACAAGCATAAAACTGGAAAATGATGAGAAAGGTAAAATGGTAGATGCAAAGCAATTCCGAGGTATGATTGGCTCACTCTTTTACCTTACTGCAAGTAGGCCGGACATACAATTCAGTGTTTGCCTTTGCGCTAGATATCAATCTAGTCTAAAGGAAAGCCATTTGGTTACAGTTAAAAGGATTTTCAGATATCTCTCAGGTACATATGATTTGGGCTTATGGTACCCAGCAGGTAGTAGCCTTGAATTGGTTTCATATTCTGATGCTGACTATGTTGGATGTAAAATTGATAGGAAAAGCACTAGTGGGTATTGCCAATTTGTTGGTGGTTGCATGGTTTCGTTGGGATCCAAGAAGCAACACTCAGTTGCACTCTCCACTGCAGAGGTAGAATATGTTGCTGCAGGGAGTTGTGCGGCTCAAGTGTTGTGGATTAAAAGTCAACTGTGTGATTACAACATTGACATTGGATGCACACCTATTCTATGTGACAACACTAGTGCTATCAATATTTCCAAGAACCCAATTCAACACTTACGGACCAAACACATTGAAATAAGACATCACTTTTTGAGAGATGAGGTAGCCAACAAGAACCTAGAACTTGACTTCATTCCCACTGAAAAACAACTGGCTGATATTTTCACCAAACTTTTGTCAGAAGATAGGTTCACCTCCCTAAGAAGAGAATTGAGATTGTGCAAAATTCAATGAATCCAATGCCAAATTGAGGAGTAAATGATTCTTGTGTGTAGTGACTATGAGGTATATCAAATGGTGAGATGTGGAAGAATAAGTTCAGCTTGTTTGGAAACTATCATTATGCGTGAGTAAACATACTCTGCCAAGTATCCATAGTCTACATATACATAAAGGTCAACTTCATAATAAGGTATTTGGTTTCTTTTAATTTTGACACATGCTTCTCCTTGAAAGAATGAATTCTTGGTGCTCACATGCTTATAGTTGTTTTCTTGTGTGCAAATGCTTGATATGAATGTATATATCCTTGATTGATTTGCTTGAATGTGAGTCATCACATGCACACACTATGGGGGAGTAAGCTTAGGCTAGGTGAGTAAAATTCTTTAGGATATTCCTTCATATCCCATGTGTCATAATCTCTCACCATAGGGTTCAAATCTCCCTCAATCCAAAGCCCTCAAACTGTCTTATCAAGTACCTGTCGACAACCACAAACTTACCTGTCGACAGACAAGTCTTCCCAAAACTCAGATTTTGGACAAATTCAGTATCTATCGACAGATACAATCTACCTGTCGACAGATATCATATCCCAGAACCTCCTGTTTTCTGGAATTCGGTACCTGTCGACAGGCACATTTTTGCTGCCGACAGCTACACTTCTTCTGTGAATTCTTCATTTTTTTCTCATCCATTCTTCATGAGAATGTTTCTATTATTGATGCACGGGGAGAATTGGGTATAAATATTCATTACAATCTTTCATAATCACAAAGTATCAAAGACATGTCCTTAATTCCAATGATTTTGAAATAATATTTTGTGCTTGAGTCTAGGTTATATCATCTAGGAAACATTGAACAAGTCTAATGATTTTAACCTAACTCACTTGAATAACTCCCTTGTGAATGATCATGTTTCTAAAGTGGATTGATAAGTAAGAAGGTTGTTGAACTTAATGATTTTACGTGGCCTTTGACTTTACATAACCTTTGACCTTGATTTTAAAATAAAAAAAGGAGAAAAGCTACCTATTTCTAAACTAAAAAGATCAAATAAAGTTTATATGCAATGGGATAAAGGCAGAGCAATGATGAACATCACTGAGTAATCGGGAACATGGGCATAACAAATGTCTGTCTTCGCGTCAAAAAGTTCTTTCATTAACTCTGCATAATGGTATGATGGTCACTAACACTGAGTAACTGGGGGTAAGGGCATCACAAACACTGAGTAACTGGGGGTAAGGGCATCACAAATGTCTACCTTCACGTCAAAAGGTGGAAGTGATCCTAATTACCAATTTTCCCACATTAACTTCATAAAAAATATTGTTCCAATACTTGAAATAGAGTGAAGCCTCCAAGAGTCTAAATTCAGGGCAACGGGTTGTTTAGTGTCAATTGTTCATGTAGACATTATCTTTAGTTACCAATTGAACATTACCCACTCAAGAATATGTTTTTCTTCAATGGTTCTATTCAAAGGGGTTATCTTAGGTTCATATGTTTTTGAACGGTGTTTTCTAAATGCTATAACTTGAGATTCCCACAATATTATCTCTTAACCATTGTAGAATTTTGATGTGTCTTCATACTAGTGTTTATGGCACTTTGTAAAGGGTATAGACCTATTCTCAACCTTAAAATCCCATGTGCATACTCATATCCCACAAAAAATTCACAAAACCCAGTTCTGGGAGACATCTGCGAAGTAGCTGTCGACAGCTAGCTGGGCGCCTGTCGACAACCGGCTGACTGGGTGGTTCAGAAGTTGATCCGACTCGGTTTTTAGCTGGATTTTGTGGGACCCTTCCTATTCCAATGCTTTATAAAACCCTTTGAATGGTCTCCCACGTCTTTTCACCCCCTCACCTTCCTTCAAAAGGTGCATCTCCCTTCTTTTTAAACCCCTAAACCCCTCTCCTTCCTCTCAACCCGAAATTCCCACACACCCTTCTGATCTTTCCTTCCTTCTCCTCCTGTCTTCTTCCTCCTTTCTGAGCTCTTCCCTCCTCCGACCCTTCCACTTTCATGGCTCCTAGGAAGAATGTAACGTCGCGTGCTTTTCGGATCCATGCGGATCGTGTGTGTTGTGGTTGTGGCGGCCGTTGTGAGGCCAGTGTGAGTCGGTTGTGTGAAAGGCATGGTATGGGTGTGTAGTTTGTCCAGGTGCAGCGCAGGGTTGGTCCGGAAATAGAATGGGACATGCTGCTGTCCTGTTGGAATTGGCGGCCAGGTGTGGTCGTTGACCTGTTGGCGTCCAGCTTAGTGGACGTTTACTGCTTGAACTTGGCGGCAGTAGATGTGGACGCAGAGGGTGGCGGTTGCTGTTGGCGGCATGGGGGTTGACGCCAACCTGAGAATGGTGCAGGTTATAGGCTCACCCGAGGGCAGTTCTCTCAGCTCTCACTCATTCCCTCTTGCCCCAGCTTGCTGCCCCCGAGTCTTTGAAGCTTCCAACAGGTACCGAGGAGTAGTTGGACAATCGTAGAACGCGCGGCATCGCTGAATCACGCGAGGAAATGTCGCGGCGTGGTGCAATTCGCGTGGGAGCTCGCGGAGGGCTCGGCGTGAACCAGGGGATTGCAGGAGATTCTAACGCATTCTGAGGTAGGGGACGAACCCTGGTAGCTTCATAGAAACATTAAAACACATCATAACCACTTGAACCAGCATGATAATCCACGTTTGAATAGAGTTGCACCATGCGGGATAAAGGGTGGTTTGAGTTATTTAATGTTCAGAGCATGTTTTAGTGGGTTGTATTGGGTTCTAGCATGCTAAAGGAATTGCATTTGCATGTTTTTTAGTAGTTAGAACAGTTAGAAAACCCGCAGATCCGGATTAGGGTTTCTGCAGGGTTTATGGTCGGAGAACTTGGCGTCAACATCGCTTGCCGCCAAGATCCTCAGCCAGGAGGTTAACGGCCAGGACCCTTGCCGTTGACTCCCAGTAAGCGGCAATCGATGTGGCCGCCTACCTCTATATGAGCAGAAATGACTAAGTACAATAATTATCGATAATGTATGTGTGTTGACGCATGAGGTGCACTGAGTGCACTTGGTTTACGTGTTTAGCATACAAGGTATGCTGTTAGTTGTTTACTTCGGTGACTGCGCGTTGTGTACGCGAGTCAGTTGGGTTCACGTGTAGTGGACCAGTGGTTACTTGTGGTTTACGTGGGGTTTCACGTGGTTTGTGTGTGACGTGCACGTGGTTCTGTGTACGTGGCGAGTAGTACGACGCCTACCGTGGTTACCTCTCCAGTTGGGTGCCCCAGGTTCTTTGTGAGCCAGGCTGTTAGCTCGGGTCTTTGTCCCGGTACTTGTGCTGTACCGTCGAGGTCTGTGTCGTCTGACCTGGACACCCTCACTCTTGTGTTAGAGTTGTACGTCCGGCTGAGGGAAAGACGACAGTGGGACAGTGACACTTGTGTTTGTTTTTAGTCACTTTAGCGCGCTCGTAGTTGGGGGTACGGACACCAGTAGACGTACTGGACCCCAGCTAGTCCTTTTCCAGTGCCTCACTCTAGCGGCCCAGGCCAGGGTCTCTGGAGGTGCCAGGCATGGGCCTGTGACCGTGTGGTCTGCAGGTGGTGGTGTTTAGTTGGTCTCCACAGTTGCTTGACCTTTTTACGTGGAGCGGCAGCTGGACCTTTCGTCCGTGGCTGCGAGACTGAGAGGTAGACCTGTGTTAGTTGTCCGAGTCAGTTTCTGGTGTCGCGAACCAGTTCACGTGGCTCGTGTTGGCTGTCTCTACTTTAGCTTGTACACCTGTACTGGTTTGCCGTTTAATTATTCTGTTGTTTCTCGTAGTTGGCAGACGGTGAGTACTTTTACAGCTTTACTTACCTGCTTAGCTGTTATATTAATTGTTGGTGCTGTTTACTATTCGTACTCGTGGTGTTTGTTTCGCTCGGTTTTGGGGGAGTTCCCTACTGAGCCAGTGACTAGAGAGGCTCACCCCTACCCCACAGTGAAAGCGAGGAGGACGTCTCTCGTCCGACGTCCAGTTCCTGGCCGCGTCGTAGCGGTGCAGGGTCAGCACCTCCAGCAGAGTAGCTTCACAGTGTAGTTTTGTAGTTGTTTACTTTCTTCAGTTGTACCTCGGGTATGCCCCAGGCTCTTGTACTTCTCTTTTTAGTTTTTGTGAAAATTTGGCTATGTAAACTTGTGAAATATTATAAAATGTGGTGTGTTCCTTTATGTTTACACGGACTGTGGTTTGGTATCCCTTGCGAGGTTCGGCCCGTTCGCGGGAGGCGGACTCGGATCAAGTACGTTATCAGTTTAACGGACTTGGCCGAGGTGATCCGTCACAGTTGGTATCAGAGCAAGGTCCGTGTTAATATGAGGGAATTAGAAACATACATAGCCTTATTTCGGTCTTTATACACTGCTGGTAGGGACCCTGGTTTTTGATCATTTGTGGTTTTGATTTTTGTCTGGTGTTTTGTGTATGTAGAAATTTCCGAAATGGTTGATAGGAGAGATTGTGGTGGTGGAGGAGATGATCCGGAGGAAAGCACCCAGCGTATGATAGAAAGGATTTGGGAAAGCCTCACGGATATTCGAGCAAGAATGGATCAGCAAGCGCCAGTACCACCGGTTGCAGTGCCACCTGGGGATGGAGAGGCAATCCCTATAGCTCCAGTTTCGCCGAGAGTGGAGGTGCCTTTTGTAGCTCATGTGCCACCACCAGTGTTGTTAGCGGAAGAACCAGTGTTGCAGGTTGAAAAGTTTCTGAGATTGCAGCCACCTACTTATTCAGGAGGGCCGAATCCAGATACAGCTGAGCATTGGGTTCATGAAATTGAGAGAGTTTTTGCGACTATGAGGTGTCTGGCGGCGGATAGAGTGGTACTAGCTGCTTACCAGTTGAGAGGTTTTGCCTTGGAATGGTGGCGATTGAAGATGCAAACCACTTTTGCAGGCAGGACGGAAGAAGCTATCACTTGGCCGGAGTTTCTTGATGTATTTAACGATACATTCTTTCCGATCCAAGTGCAGCAAGTAAAAAGAGAGCAATTCCGAACTCTTCAGCAAGGTAACTCTTCAGTCTTAGAGTACCAGATGAGATTTATAGCACTTAGCCGTTATGCGCCATATGTGGTTTCAGATAATAATATGATGGTTGAGTACTTTATCAGAGGATTGAGAGTGGAATTGCAGGATGCGATAGTACCTCTTATGTGCAAGACAGTGGAAGAAGCAGCACAGAGGGCAGAAGAAGCAGCGCAGAGGGCAGCTACTTTGGAGAGGTCTATCCGGACTCGCCAGGCAGGTGAGTCAGGTTCAGGTAGTTTTCGGCTACCGCAGCAACATAGGTGCAAGCAAGGGCAAGGCACCAGCAGGACCTTCTTCATCTGGTTTCGGGAAATGGGGCCAGAAGTTAAAGCAAGCATTTAAAGGCAAAGGAAGAGGATGGGGAGGTCGTCAGCAGTTGCAGCAGGGCGTGGTAGGCCTGAGGTGGAGGAGTCGCAGCAGAGTACTGCCAGGCAGCCTATTGTTCCTCCAGGGTATAGATGTTATAATTGCAATCAGCCGGGACATTTGATCCGCAATTGTCCGTATGCAAGAGAGTATGGGTATGGCAGAGGTGTGCAGCAGCAGCAGCCTCAGCAGTTCCAGCAGCCACAGGCAGGTCGTGGCAGAGGAGCACCGCAGCAGCGAGGGAGAGGCCGGGTTATGGCTATCACCCGAGCCCAGGCAGAGGCGTCAAATATGATAGAAGGTATTTTACCTCTTTATGAATATTCAGCAAGAGTCTTATTTGATTCGGGTGCCTCTCATTCTTTTATTTTCGAAGAATTTCTGGATTGCATAGCTCATCCTTTAGAAGAGAAGTCTTGTGAGTTAGTGGTGGAGGTTCTTCAGGTGAGTTCTTACTCACTTCGAGCTATATAGATGAAGCTCCTGTTATGATTGAAGGGAACCAGATGCCGGGTCGGTTGTATGCCCTGCAGTTGTCAGATTATGATATCATTCTGGGTATGGATTGGCTTGAGATGTATGGAGCAATGTTAGATTGCAGAAAGAAAAGGATCAGATTTTGTCATCCTAATGGTGCAGTGTTTGAATATCAAGGTATGCCTTTTTATACCTCCAAGTTTCTAATTTCTGCAATTAAAGCTAGAAAGTTGATAAATGATGGGTGTGTGGCCTATTTAGCCTCAGTAAGTTTGGTAGAAGCCAGTCAGCCAATGGAAGCAGTTCCCGTGGTTAGGGAATTTGCTGATGTTTTCCCGGAAGATTTGCCTGGTTTAGCTCCACACAGAGAGGTGGACTTTTCTATTGAGTTGCTGCCAGTACCATGCCGATTTCTAAAGCCCCATATCGGATGGCACCAGCAAACTTAAAGAATTGAAAAAGCAGTTAGAAGAGTTGTTGCAGAAAGGTTTTATTAGACCGAGTCATTCCCCGTGGGGAGCGCCGGTTTTATTTGTGAAAAAGAAAGATGGAAGTTTTCGGATGTGCATTGATTATAGAAAGTTGAATGATGTGACCATTAAGAATAAGTACCCGTTGCCGAGGATAGATGATTTATTTGATCAATTGCAATCAGCAAAGGTGTTTTCTAAGATTGATTTGAGGTCCGGGTACCATCAGTTGAGAATCAAAGAGGAGGATATAGATAAGACAGCGTTCAGAACTAGATATGGTCACTATGAGTTTGTGGTAATGCCTTTTGGGTTGACTAATGCTCCTGCAGGTTTTATGGATCTGATGAATAGAATTTTTCATCCATATTTAGATCAATTTATTGTGGTCTTTATTGATGATATTCTAATTTATTCAGCATCTGAAGAGGAGCATGCAGCTCATTTGAGGTTTACCTGCAGTTGTTAAGAGATAACCAGCTGTTTGCTAAATTTAGTAAGTGTGAATTCTGGTTAAAGGAAATTCAATTTTTGGGTCATGTTATTTCAGCCAAAGGAGTAGCAGTAGACCCAAGTAAAGTGGAAGCTGTGTCTAGGTGGGAAGTGCCTAAGACAATAACCGAGATTAGAAGTTTTCTGGGGTTGGCAGGTTATTATAGGCGCTTTATTCAAGATTTTTCTAAGATTGCAGCACCTATGACTAGATTGACCAGAAAGGGTGTGCCTTTTGTGTGGTCCGGTGAATGTTAGAGAAGTTTCATGGAATTGAAGAAAAGACTCACATCAGCACCTATATTGACATTGCCGGCAGAGAGTGGTGGTTTTGTGCTGTATACTGATGCCTCAAGAAGAGGTCTTGGTACAGTGCTTATGCAGCATGGTAAAGTGATAGCCTATGCATCCAGGCAATTGAAGCCAGCAGAGGAGAATTACCCCACTCATGATTTAGAATTGGCAGCAGTTGTATTTGCTTTAAAAATGTGGAGGCATTATCTGTATGGCGAGAGATTTGAAATTTTTACAGATCATAAAAGCTTGAAGTATATCTTCTCGCAGAAAGATTTGAATCTTCGCCAGCGCAGATGGGTTGAATATTTGAAGGATTATGATTTAGTTTGGCTTACCATCCGGGTAAGGCCAATGTTGTAGCTGATGCCTTGAGCAGAAAGGCATATATGAATTTGATGATGATTAAAGAATGGAAGTTGTATGAAGAAGTAGCGGAGAATTCCTTGTATGTTCCCAGCAGTCAGCGTCGGGCAATTCTAGCTGCTAGTGCTGTAGAGCCGTCTTTATACTGGCAGATCATTGAAGCTCAGAGAGCAGATGCAGGTTTACCTGAAATTGTGAAAATGGAAGGAGTTTCTATTGATGATAATTGTGTGGTCAGGCTTAGGGGCAGGTTGTTTGTTCCTGCAGAGAGAGAGGTGAAGCAGCGAGTTCTGGAAGAGGCTCATAAATCTAGGTACACTATTCATCCGGGTAGTACTAAAATGTACCATGATTTAAGGAAGCATTTTTGGTGGCCTCATATGAAGAAAGAAATAGCAGAATTTGTGGCAAGATGTGCTATCTGTCAACAGATTAAAGCAGAGCATCAGAAGCCTGGAGGTCTATTGCAACCGTTGCCTATTCCACAGTGGAAATGGGATGATATCGCAATGGACTTTGTGGCAGGTTTACCAAGGTCGAGTTCAGGGCATAATGGAATATGGGTGTTTGTTGACAGATTGACTAAGGTGTGCAGATTAGTGGCAGTAAGTATGTCTTGGACAGTGGACAGGTTGGCAAATATTTATGTTGAAAGAATTGTTCCACTGCATGGTATTCCAAAGACTATTGTATCTGATAGAGATCCAAGATTTACTTCTGGTTTTTGGAGAAGTTTGCAGAAAGTGATTGGTTCTGAGTTGAGATATAGCTCCGCTTATCATCCCCAGACAGATGGTCAGACAGAGAGGACCATTCAGACAATTGAAGATATGTTGTGGGCTTGTTGTTTAGTTTGGGGAGGTAGTTGGGAGCATCATTTGGGAATGGTTGAGTTTGCCTACAATAATAGTTATCATACCAGTCTTGGGATGGCACCGTATGAAGCTTTATATGGAAGGCCATGTAGAACCCCATTGAATTGGCATGAAGTGGGAGAAAGGCAATTAGTGGGTCCTGAATTGATTCAGCAAACCACTGAAGTAGTGAAGCTTATTAAAGAAAAATTGCAGGCAGCTCAAAGTAGGCAAAAAGTTATGCAGATGTGCGGAGGAGACCACTTCAGTTTGAGGTGGGAGATTTTGTTTTTCTGAGAGTTTCCCCGAGTAAAGGTATTATGAGATTTGGTAAATCTGGGAAGTTGAGTCCAAGGTATGTGGGACCTTTCCAGGTGATTGAAAGAATTGGGGAAGCAGCTTATAGGCTGGATTTGCCAGCTGATTTTGCAGATGTGCATGATATTTTCCATGTCTCTATGTTGAGAAAATGTATTGAAGATCCAGCTCAAATAATTAGATATCAAGGTGGTGACCTGAGGCCGGACATGACTATGCCAGAGTATCCGGTGCAGATCACAGATCGAAAGATAAAGAAGCTGAGAAATAAAGAAATTGAGCTAGTTAAAGTGAGATGGGAAAATAGGTTGGGTGGTGAGGATACCTGGGAGTTAGCCGCAGAAATGGCTAAAGGGTATCCCTATCTGTTTGATAAGTTTGTGTATTTTCTTTTTAGATGATAGTACTTGTATAGGTGTGTATGTATGAGTTGTTTAACTTTGAATTGTGTTATGAATTTCGAGGTCGAAATTTTCTTTTTAGATGATAGTAATGTAACGTCGCGTGCTTTTCGGATCCATGCGGATCGTGTGTGTTGTGGTTGTGGCGGCCGTTGTGAGGCCAGTGTGAGTCGGTTGTGTGAAAGGCATGGTATGGGTGTGTAGTTTGTCCAGGTGCAGCGCAGGGTTGGTCCGGAAATAGAATGGGACATGCTGCTGTCCTGTTGGAATTGGCGGCCAGGTGTGGCTGTTGACCTGTTGGCGTCCAGCTTAGTGGACGTTTACTGCTTGAACTTGGAGGCCGTAGATGTGGACGCAGAGGGTGGCGATTGCTGTTGGCGGCATGGGGGTTGACGCCAACCTGAGAATGGTGCAGGTTATAGGCTCACCCGAGGGCAGTTCTCTCAGCTCTCACTCATTCCCTCTTGCCCCAGCTTGCTGCCCCCGAGTCTTTGAAACTTCCAATAGGTACCGAGGAGTAGTTGGACGATCGTAGAACGCGCGGCATCGCTGAATCACGCGAGGAAACGTCGCGGCATGGTGCAATTCGCGTGGGAGCTCGCGGAGGGCTCGGCGTGAACCGGGGGATTGCAGGAGATTCTAACGCGTTCTGAGGTAGGGGACGAACCCTGGTAGCTTCATAGAAACATTAAAACACATCATAACCACTTGAACCAGCATGATAATCCACGTTTGAATAGAGTTGCACCATGCGGGATAAAGGGTGGTTTGAGTTATTTAATGTTCAGAGCATGTTTTAGTGGGTTGTATTGGGTTCTAGCATGCTAAAGGAATTGCATTTGCATGTTTTTCAGTAGTTAGAACAGTTAGAAAACCCGCAGAGCCGGATTAGGGTTTCTGCAGGGTTTATGGCCGGAGAACTTGGCGTCAACATCGCTTGCCGCCAAGATCCTCAGCCAGGAGGTTAACGGCCAGGACCCTTGCCGTTGACTCCCAGTAAGCGGCAATCGATGTGGCCGCCTACTCTATATGAGCAGAAATGACTAAGTACAATAATTATCGATAATGCATGTGTGTTGACGCATGAGGTGCACTGAGTGCACTTGGTTTACGTGTTTAGCATACAAGGTATGCTGTTAGTTGTTTACTTCGGTGACTGCGCGTTGTGTACGCGAGTCAGTTGGGTTCACGTGTAGTGGACCAGTGGTTACTTGTGGTTTACGTGGGTTTCACGTGGTTTGTGTGTGACGTGCACGTGGTTCTGTGTACGTGGCGAGTAGTACGACGCCTACCGTGGTTACCTCTCCAGTTGGGTGCCCCAGGTTCTTTGTGAGCCAGGCTGTTAGCTCGGGGCTTTGTCCCGGTACTTGTGCTGTACCGTCGAGGTCTGTGTCGTCTGACCTGGACACCCTCACTCTTGTGTTAGAGTTGTACGTCCGGCTGAGGGAAAGACGACAGTGGGACAGTGACACTTGTGTTTGTTTTTAGTCACTTGTAGCGCGCTCGTAGTTGGGGGTACGGACACCAGTAGACGTACTGGACCCCAGCTAGTCCTTTTCCAGTGCCTCACTCTAGCGAGCCCAGGCCAGGGTCTCTGGAGGTGCCAGGCATGGGCCTGTGACCGTGTGGTCTGCAGGTGGTGGTGTTTAGTTGGTCTCCACAGTTGCTTGACCTTTTTACGTGGAGCGGCAGCTGGACCTTTCGTCCGTGGCTGCGAGACTGAGAGGTAGACCTGTGTTAGTTGTCCGAGTCAGTTTCTGGTGTCGCGAACCAGTTACGTGGCTCGTGTTGGCTGTCTCTACTTTAGCTTGTACACCTGTACTGGTTTGCCGTTTAATTATTCTGTTGTTTCTCGTAGTCGGCAGACGGTGAGTACTTTTACAGCTTTACTTACTGCTTAGCTGTTATATTAATTGTTGGTGCTGTTTACTATTCGTACTCGTGGTGTTTGTTTCGCTCGGTTTTGGGGGAGTTCCCTACTGAGCCAGTGACTAGAGAGGCTCACCCCTACCCCCACAGGTGAAGCGAGGAGGACGTCTCTCGTCCGACGTCCAGTTCCGGGCCGCGTCGTAGCGGTGCAGGGTCAGCACCTCCAGCAGAGTAGCTTCAGCAGTGTAGTTTTGTAGTTGTTTACTTTCTTCAGTTGTACCTCGGGGTATGCCCCAGGCTCTTGTACTTCTCTTTTTAGTTTTTGTGAAAATTTGGCTATGTAAACTTGTGAAATATTTATAAAATGTGGTGTGTTCCTTTATGTTTACACGGACTGTGGTTTGGTATCCCTTGCGAGGCTTCAGCCCGTTCGCGGGAGGTGGACTCGGATCAAGTACGTTATCGGTTTAATGGACTTGGCCGAGGCGATCCGTCACAAAGAAGCTGTGTGCCTCTCATCCACTCCACGCTTCACCCGAAGCCGGCGAGGGCTCCAGGGCACCGGATGAGCGCAGGAGCAAGCGGCGGGGCGACCGTCTTCCGGAGCTAGCTGTTCCCCAGGGATTACACCTCACCAGGGTTCGGGGAACCTTCCAGCATTTCGTTCAGCCACGCTATGTGGACTTCATCTCCTTGGAAGATATGTTCCCGGGTCTCCAACCCCTGTTCGACGCCCAGGGTTGGACAATTTTTCTATACTCCCACAAGCGGTATTCTCTGACCGCTGTGATGGAATTCTTCAACAACATAGGGAAATCCGCTGAGGGTGATCTCTTCACTACGGTCAGAGGTATTCCTTTCCAGATCACACCAAACCTCTTCACCCGTGCTTTTCAAATCCCCAACTCCGGGGTTGATGTTCTACTCAACCATCCCTCTGCCTCGGAGTACTACAATCTTATCACCCCCCAGCCGTATGATTCTACCAAGGATCGTATAAAGCTAAATGCCAATACATTCCCTCCTCTACATCGTCTCATTCATCATATCTTCACTACCATGGTTGTGCCAAAAGATGGCAGCCGGGAACTTGTGACCAAAGTTCACAAATCCCTATTCTATTTCTTTCTCAAAAGTGAGCAGGTCAATTTGCCTATTCTGATGCTTGACCTTCTTAATCAATGTTTTCGCAATCCCAAAAGGTCAATGCCATATGCCTGCCATATTACATCCCTCCTATCCTTTATTGGCATCTCCATCTCCGACTCTGAATGCACCACTCTCGAGTCCCGTAGCTCATTTGATCTCACTGCGGCACATAGAATGGGTTACAAGCTTGTGGATGGGAGAGTCACCAGGACTCTCAAGGGCAAAGAGCAGGACATTGCAGAGGAGTCTGCTGAGGATGATGGAAATGATGACGCTGGTGAAGACTCCCAACCAGAGCCCATGGATGCTCAGGGAGATGATGACGATATTCATGCTGAACAAGTACCACAAGCTCCAACATTATCACTTCGGGATTTCATAGCTGGTCAAATGGTCCAGATGCAACAACAAATCACACCTAGATTTGATCAGCTCAATGCCCATTTTGATGAGCTGAATGTGCAAGTGAACACCAGGATGGATGCACTTGCTGACTCCCATGTGCAAATTCAGCATTGGCTCACTCGGCTCTCTACGGCATTTCATGCGTTCCGCCATCCCACTGCTCCTGGGAATGACAATTCTTAGAGAGTCTAGGTTTTCGTGTGGGTTCTCTATTTTTTTTTGTCTATTTTCACTAGGTTTGGGTCTTGGGTCAGTTAGTTGTGTCAGTCATGTAATTTCCCTTCTTTTGCTTTTATATATTTCATGTACTAGATGTCCTTTATAACTGTGTGTGCTTATTGCTCAATGAATGAAAACACAGTTTCTTGCTTTATTCTTGTCCATGTGTGAATGATCTATATTTTTGAAGTTGTCAAAAGGGGGAGAAACATCAAATGCCAATTTTGTTAATTTTGTCATCATCAAAAAGGGGGAGAATGTTGGGTTATGACATGTGCTTAAATATTTTTGATGATGAGAAATGACAATTGATGTTATGTACATGATTCAAACATGATGACAATGACAAAGACATGAAAGAAACATGATGTTGATAAAATGCTTTTATTGATCAACTATGCATTCATTATATCTCACTTAGAATGTTTCTCAATGTCGGTGTGAATGCATACAAGTCAAGCAACAAGAACCAAGTGAAAAAGAACAAGAAATACACTTCAAGTCATTACTTGTCGACAACCAGGAAAGTTCCTGTCGACAGATGAACAATCCAGAACACACAAGCTACTGGAAGCTCATTTGGAGCAGTAGCTATCGACAGATGTCATGTACATATCGACAGATACAAATCGCCTGTCGACAGCCAGCAATCTGCTTGTCGACAGATGAAGCCTTCCAGCAATACCATGGTTCTGGAAACCAAAAGTGTGCAGTAGCTGTCAACAGCTATAAGTGCCTGTTGACAGACGAAGAGAAACTCAGATCTAATGGTCAGGATATGATCTATATTGGGGTGTTCCCTTCAAGCACGACTCTCCATACTTGGACACCCATATAT
The DNA here is from genome assembly GCA_014218235.1 of Colocasia esculenta. Taxonomy (NCBI): domain Eukaryota; kingdom Viridiplantae; phylum Streptophyta; class Magnoliopsida; order Alismatales; family Araceae; genus Colocasia; species Colocasia esculenta. The sequence goes on from CM024759.1 coordinate 31,924,450, forward strand.
ATAGATCATATGAAGGTATTTTCACAGCAAGAAGCCACCATACCAAAACCCTAAGCAAAACTCAAGAAAAAGTTTCTCTCTGCTGCTCTGCTTCAACCCTCCGTCCAGTTCGTGGAAGATCCATCTCGCGAGCAGAGTTGAAGCCAGTTCGTCCTCGATTCAAGCTTCGCCTTCATCACGTGGTCATCAACGACATGAAGTTTGAAGTCTTCTGGACGAACTCACTGAAGAGTTCTTATCATAGATTTGATTCTCAACTCAGAACTCTTTCTCTGTTCTACTTTCTACATCTTTGTGTGTGTGGTGGTGGTTCAAGCGACCCTTGTGCTTGATCCACATGTGGTTTGTTGTTCTGATTGCGTGGTTGCATCAGACAACATGGGTGTGTGTGTTGTAGAGTTGAACTTGCTCATAAGCAGTTGTTCTGCGTGTGTGTGTGGACGGTGGACGTAGGATACACAAGTTGTGTACTCCGAACTGATAACTACATAATTTTCAGTGTTAAATCTCATACATATAGTTGATTCTAGACGTCTTTTGTCTGTAAATAACGTACAATTTGATTTTAATTTCCCTGTCATCCAAAAATAAAATTTTGAGCACTTTAGTTAAAGTTTTGGGTAGAACACATAGTTAAAATGTTCATTTAATAAAGCCAATACTTGTTTTTAATAGTTTGACTAATAAATGGTTTTCTTTGTAAATACATTGTACATAAATCTTTGATTCCTACAAACATTAATAAATCAACATTTTGCATAACCCACCTCACCTTATTAAATAAACAAATAAATTACTCACCATCCCATTGGCCACATACCTCTTTTCTCTCATCTCACCGGATCCAGCCATAACCCACTCAATTTCAAAAAATAAAAAATAAAAATATAATAATAATAATAATAATTTTTTATATATCCCACCCGATCCCATCTCACTACCTTCTAATTTTTTTCCATCATACAGGGGGAAGCTGTTAGAAGCAGCTGGTGTGGTGTTCTGGAGGCGGCGACGGGGCTATGGAGATGAGCAGATGGGCATGGCGGCCCAGCTACTGTGCGCGACTGCTGGGTCCGGCTGAAGCGGTGCTGGCCAGGGCGGCTGGAGCTGGCGCATGCAGAAGATGGAGGTGGGCTGTGCAGGGCCTGGGCGGCCAGCGCCCAGGTGAACCAGATGAGGGCGTGGTGCAGCGCCTGGTGCTGGGCGGCTGGCGCTGGCGCGGCGGACCAGGTGTGCTGGAGCTGGGCCAGGCGGTTCAGTGCTGTGGTGGAGGCGCGGCTGGGGTTTGAGGCGGTGTGAAGACGATGCAGAGGTTAGGTGGAGGAGGGAGCCCGTGCACGGCAGCAGCTGTGCAGATCTGGGGCGGTTCGTGCGCAGCAGGTGGAGCTCCTGTGAAGAGCTGATGGGCCTGCTGCTTGGGCCGATGGTTGTGCTGGCCGGTTGAGGTGGCAACCAGGGGCGATGATGCTGTGGCACTGGGCCATGTGAGATCCGTGTGCTATGATGTTGGCTGGCCGTTTGAGGGCTGGCGCTGTGGTCTGACCAATGGTGGAGCGATGGCGTTTGCGATGGATCCGGATCCCATGTGAGGCCGATGCTGTGTGCAGTGAACCAGATGACCGTGTGCGATGCTGAGCTGTTGGCTGGTGCGGCTGGAGTGCGAGGCAGAACAGCTGACGTGGCGATCCTGGTGAGGTGTGAAGGCGGCATCCATGAAGCGGGAAGGAGCTGTGCGATGGAGCCCGAGCGTCTATAAAAAGGACCCGAGGTCCTCATCTCCGAGGCACTCGGGTTCGATGCTTAGGACTTTTGTTTTAGTTTTCTCTTCCCTGTATTTTCCCTGTTTGAGCAGAGCAGTGAGGGGTGTTCTTGAGTTGAGCATGGGAGTGTTGGTTAATTCGGCATTTCGGATTTCTTAGCTTCTTCCTGTTCTTCCAGGAGAGGGCTCGCCAGTGGAGTGGTTGGAATTTTTCTCTACTTTGTTATGTAATTTTTCTTTACGTAAGGCTGTTGGGCAGGGGATGGAGACAGGTTCTTCCTGGGGGAATCTGTTGCTTCTCTTCTGTTCTTTAGTTCAGATTTTAGAGACTTTATGTTTAGAATTTGAGCAGTGTTTTCATTTCCTCTTTTCTTCAGTTCAGATCTGCGGAGGTTAGATTTGTGGCTGGGTTCCATTTTGTTCTTCTTTGTGTTCATTCAGATGGCGAGTGTAATCTTTCTTTTAGTTTTCTGCAAGTGATCTGAGTTAATTTGTTTTTTTTTGTTTTTTTTTTCTTTTCTGCTGTGGATGATCCAGTGACGTTTCTATCATTTCTTTTATGCTTTAGTTTGAACCAATGTTCTCCTTGTTCTGTGTTCTGTTGGCATCCGGGAGGTTCTCAGCATTTGAGGGAATTCGGCTGCTGTGAATTTGGATTTTTTTATCTCTTCTGTTGTGAGTTGGGCGGGAGAGGTAGCAATTTCCTTCTGCTGTTCTTGGTTTGATGTCAGAGTTGGGAGGTTCTCATCTGCAGTTCAATCGTTGGGTGGGATAGTTAGATTAGTTCTATTTCATTTCTTCTGTGCTGGAGGGTTCGATCCAGTGAAAATTTTCCTTTCTTCTGTGTTCTATAAAGGCAACCGGAGGACGATTGCAATTATTTGTATTCCTTTCTTCTGTTCTATCCGTTGGTCTGAGAGAGGTTGTTCTAATTTCTGTTCTACAGTGGAAGCATTAGGAATTTGGTTATGTCATCCTTTTATTTCCTTGAACTTTAGATCATCTCAGAATTATAGTTGCATCTTTGTGCGATCTTAGTTTAATTTCTATTTCACATTTTTTGTCTACTTGCTTCATCCCTCAATGGAGAGGGTACATTGATATCACTTCTCTTTTCATTTCAATTCAGCTTGCTCTTTCATTAAGTTTGATTTGTCAAGATTGTGAGGATTGGATCAGTGTTGTTTACACATTCACTTTTAACGCATTGTCGATAATGATTTCAAGTCAAAGTAGTTTAATTTAAATTCTATTCAGCCTCTCTGTGGATATGACATGTTCTCACCACTATATGAGTTCATCTTTGTTATTTTAATTTTGTGAGACAGTTTAGAGGAAGTGCGCATACTGACTTGTGCAAGGACTCTGGACAACGAAAATGCACAGTCAACAATGTCGCGCGTTCATCTTGGCACCGTTGCCTGGGAGACATTAGAGTTTGATTTAGATCTATTTTGATTTGATTTCATTTACTTTGAGGTTTCATTTGACTTGTTATTGGGCTTTCATTTCAGATTTGCACACTTGGAGATTGGGCTTGGAGATTTGAAGCCCATTGGAGGAGAGCTTGCTGATTTCTTTTCCTAAATTGCATTTAATTCAGCATTGTAGATAGAAAAGTGTGAGTGGAGCTTGTAGTGAGGATTTCTTGTACTCTCTATGCATGTACAGAGATTTCTCTTCAGTTGGCATGTAATAATTGGACTTTTTGTGGTTTGGAATTAGCTTATAGTACCACTTTATATTTTCTTACCTTCATTTCATTTAGTTCAAAAACTAAATAAAAATAAAAAATCTAAAATTTAAAAATTTTTCAAATCGCTCTTTCATGTTAGCCGTTTGTTTGTAAATAAAATTTCCATCCTCTCAAGATTAGAAACACATGTTTTAGGACATTCATCATTTTAATTGTCATTTCATTTTTTTCTTGCATTGAAGAGAGCGGGGGAAAGGTAAGACTTCCACCACTTGTTTCATACATTAGACTTAGCATTAGAAAACCCTTGTTTCAAACTTGATATGTTGCATTTCATAATTGTAATTGGGACTGCTTAAGGGCTTAACCCATTAGATAAAAAGATAAGGTGAGGGATTTCATCACCCTTTCCTTTGCCCAAAAATCACAAAAATTTTCACATCTTTGCATTTGCCCAAACTTTTAATAAAAACTAGTAGACTTGGCCCTAGGGTTCATAATTAGATTTGTTCTTTCTTAATTCTAAGACTTCTCTTTGAGTCTGGTGTCTAGGATTAGAGGTTAAAAAGCTTACGCTTAAGTGAGTTAGAGGTTATTTAATTGGGTCTTTGCGAAAGCAAGGGGGGGCTCCCTCTACTCCACCTCTTACCTGGCCGGTACAAGAAGAGTTAGGATTGGACTTAAGCAAGCATAAATCTGATTTTGAGAAAAATAACATAAGTCCAAGGAACACTTAGTGGTAGGTTAATTTGATTTGAAAGTGTTTGTTTGTTTGTGTTTGTTTAAAAAATTCATCAAAAATCAATAAAAATCTTAAAAATTCAAAAATCATAAATAGAGGGCTTTTCATCTATGCATGCTTGGTAGACGCTCCCAAAACTTAGATTTGGCTCAACCTATAGACGAGATTGAAAGATTCTTTCATAGGATGGCCAACCAAAACCAGAACCAAGTTGTTAGAAATGTAGAAGAGGCTGCATCCAGACAAATGAAGGAATACTTCATTCCTTCTGACTATCAACTTGCTACTTGTATCAGGCCGGAAATTTCGGCAAATCATTTTGAGATCAAACCTGGAACCATTCAAATGTTACCATCCTTTTATGGCAATCCCAATGAAGACCCTTATAGACACATAGATGAGTTCCTAGAAATTTGCTCCACTGTGAGGATCCAAAATTTTACTGAGAATGCTTTGAGACTGACCTTATTCCCATTCTCTTTAAAGGACAAGGCCAAATATTGGTTGGGAACCATAGGGAGAACTATCACAACATGGCCTGAAATGCAGCATGAATTTTTAAAGAAGTTTTATCCCATCGGCCGCACAAATACAATGAGAAGAGCCATAATCGGATTCTCCCAGCACCCGGGAGAATTAATGCATGAATCATGGGAAAGACTAAAGGAGTTTCTTAGAAAATGTCCACACCATGGTTTGTCGAGGTGGCAAATAGTCCAAGCTTTTTATGAAGGACTGACTGAATCAAATAGGCAGATGGTTGATGCCTCGTGTGGAGGAGCATTCATGACTAAGAGTGAGGATGAGGCATATAATCTTTTTGATACATTGAGTGAGAACTCCATCAATCATGCCTCACTCTACTCTTATGAGAGAGCACTAGGACCCGTAAAGAAGGCGGGGATGTATGAAGTAAGAGGGAGAGGAGAATCAGATTTGAGGGTAGATGATCTGTTAGCTAGACTTGACCAGAGATTGGAGCAGAAGTGGGAACAAAAAGTCGATCAATTACTGTCTTTAACTGGGCAAGCCACACCCAAATTTTCTCAAACACCTGAAACTTGTGCTATGTGTGCTAGCCCAGCTCACCCCACAAATGCTTGTCCCACTACTGCCCAATTACCCCCTTTCATTCAAGAACAAGTGCAAGCTGCACAAGGTTTTCACAAACCTTCATATGATCCATACTCTAACACATATAACCCTGGTTGGAGAAATCACCCGAACTTTTCATGGAAAAATCAATCTGAACAAGTTTCCCAACCTGCCTTCAAGCAATCCATGTACGGTCAATCCTATCCCAATCAAAATTCGGGATTTGGCCAATCTTCCAACTCAAAACCTTCACAATACCAAGGAAATCAAAATTCCAATCAATTTGCTAACATAAATTTCAAACAACCTTCATTGAATCAACCACCACCTCCTCAACCCAATTGGGATGATAAAATGAACCAACTCCAAAACATGATGGCGACTCTACGCCAAACTGTGCAAGAACAACAAACTCAATATCAAACTTAAAATCAAAATTTTCAACAAAATTTTGCAAGGTTAGAGTCCCAAATTGCTGATGTATGTCAAAGGAGGGAATCCGGGCAATTGCCGAGTCAAACTATAGCAAACCCAAGGAACAACCCTCCCGGATTCTACCAGAACCAGCAATACCAACAGGGTCAGGGGTACAGACCACCACCTGCTAGACAAAATGCACCTCAGAACCCACAACAAGCTTTTGTCCAGAACATTCCTGCACCTCAAAATCAAAACCAACCTATACAATAGGATCATCCTCCTGCCCAAGCTAGGAGCCCACAAGTAGAAAATGCTAAAACTGTGTCTACTTTAAGAAGTGGAAAGATCAGACTAAATCCTCACCCACACATGTCAACATTACATGAGGATACATAAAAGGAAATTGAAATTGAAATTGAAGAAATTGTTGAAAAAGACAAATCCAAGGGAAAAGAGAAAATAAATGAAGAACCTCTAGACACAATCAAGAGGAATGAAGATCCAAACTGTTACATTCCAAGAGTCCCTTTTCCTGAAGCCTTAAAGCCAAAAAAAAAAAAAAAAAAAACTGGCAATGAAGAACTCTTGGAACTGTTTAAACAAGTTCACATCAACATTCCTCTGCTTGATGTCATCAAGCATGTGCCTGCATATGCCAAATTTCTAAAAGAAATGTGTAGTCCAAAACGTGAAGTGAGAAACAAAACTGAAACAATAATTCTCCCAGAAATTGTGAGTACCATTGTCTTAAACCAACTCCCTAAGAAGCTTAAAGATCTGGGCACTCCACTAATTCCTTGTACCATCGGTGGAGTCACTTTTAAGAGTGGCCTTTTAGATTTGGGAGCCAGTGTCAACCTCCTACCTTCTGCCATTTTTGAGAAATTCAAGTTAGGAGAGTTGAAACCCACTTCTGTTGTCCTCCAACTAGCTGATCGATCTGTTACCACTCCTAAAGGCCTAGTTGAGGACGTGATCGTAAAAATCAATGATTGTTACTTTCCAGCCGATTTCATCATTCTGGACATGAACACTCCACAAGATTTAACCCAGTCCACCATCATCCTTGGTAGACCCTTTTTGGCCACAACTAGAGCCAATATTGACTGTGCTACTGGGATGCTGGATATATCATTTGGGGATAGGCGGGTTAGTATCAACATTTTTAGGGCATCTAGGCATCATGATGAAGGAGAAAGTTGTCTAGTGGTAGACACCTTGGAAGAGTCTTGTGTGGAAGAAGCAATAGACCAACCCTGTGCTCTAGGGTTTGAGGGAGAGGAAGGACAATTTAATTCTATGTTTCAAGATAATGATCCATCAATTCCATTTGAGTGTCCTCCTAAGGTTGAGCTAAAACCACTCCCTGCGAATTTAAAGTACATCTTTTAGGAGAGAATGAGACATGGCCCATCATAATCGCTAGTGATCTTGAGGAAGGGCAGGAAAGGAAATTGATTGATGTTTTGAAGAGTCATAGGAGAGCTATAGGTTGGACAATAGATGATCTGAGAGGGATAAGTCCTTCAGTTTGCACACATCGCATCTACTTAGAAGAGAATGCCAAAAGTTCAATCGAAATGCAAAGAAGACTTAATCCCAACATGAAAGAAGTTGTTAAGAAGAAAATTGTCAAATGGCTGGATGCAGAATTTATTTATCCCATCTCTGATAGCCAGTGGGTTAGTCCAACTCAAGTTGTGCCTAAAAAGTCTGGACTAACCGTGATTCAAACTGAAAAGGGTGAGCTCATTCCCACTAGGCTAGCTACAGGATGGAGAGTGTGCATTGACTATTGTAAACTGAATGCAATGACCAAGAAAGACCATTTCCCCTTACCTTTCATTGACCAAATCTTAGAGAAACTGGCAGGCCAAAAATTTTTTTGTTTCCTTGATGGATACTCAGGGTATAACCAAGTGGCTATTCACCCCGATGACCAAGAAAAGACCACTTTCACATGTCCATTTGGAACCTTTGCCTTTAGACGCATGCCATTCGGGCTGTGCAATGCCCTTGCAACTTTTCAACGTTGCATGTTGTCTATTTTCTCAGACATGGTTGGGGATTACTTAGAAGTCTTCATGGACGATTTCTCTGTGTTTGGAAATGACTTTGATTCGTGCCTCGACCATTTGACTGAAGTGCTCAAAAGATGCATTAATGCCAATCTTGTCTTAAGTTGGGAAAAGAGCCACTTCATGGTTAAGGAGGGAATTGTCTTAGGGCATATTGTCTTAGGGAGAGGGATAGAGGTAGATAAAGCCAAGGTAAATCTCATTTCCGAATTACCTCCTCCCAACTCTGTCAAACAAATTTGATTCTTCCTTGGTCATGCCGGATTCTATAGGAGGTTCATCAAAGATTTTTCCAAAATTGCAAGGCCATTAACTTCTTTGTTAAAAGACACTCCATTCATTTTTGATGAAGCTTTTCATAAAGCCTTTGAGGAATTAAAAGACATTTTGTAACGTCGCGTGCTTTTCGGATCCATGCGGATCATGTGCATTGTGGTTGTGGCGGCCGTTGTGAGGCCAGTGTGAGTTGGGTGTGTGGAATGCATGGTGTGATTGCGTGGCTTGAGCAGGTGAAGAGCAGGATAGGTCCTGAATTGGAATAGGACCTGCTGCTGTTCTGTCTGAGTTGGCGGCCAAGGGGTGGTCGTTGACTGTTGGCGTCCAGGTTCATGGACGTTTACATCATGAACTTGGCGGCAGCTTTTGTGGTCGTTTAGTCTGGCGGTGCATGTGGGCGACAAGGGGGTTGACGCCAACCTGTCAGTTCAGCAGGTTATATGTTCACCCGAGGGCAGCTCCCTCAGCTCACCCTCTCTCCCTCTTGCCCCAGCTTGCTGCCCCCGAGTCTTTGAAGGTTCTAACAGGTATCGAGGAGTGGCTGGTCGATCGTGGGACGCGCGGCATCGCCGAATTGCGCGAGGAAACGTCGCGGCGTGGTGCAATTCGTGTGGGAGCTCGCGGAGGGCTCGGCGTAAACCGGGGAGTTGCGGGAGATTCTAACACGTTCTGAGGTAGGGGACGAACCCTGGTAGCTCCGTAGAAACATTAAAACACATCATAACTACTTGAACCAGCATGATAATCCATGTTTGGATAGAGTTGCACCATATGGGATAATGGGTGGTTTGAGTAGTTTATTGTTTGAATCATGTTTATACAGGTTGCATTGGGTTCTGTCATGCTAGAGGGTATGCATTTGTATGTTTTCCAGTAATTAGAACAGCTAGAAAACTCGCAGGACTGAATTAGGGTTTCTGCAGGGTTTAAGGCCGGGGAACTTGGCGTCAACATCGTTTGCCGCCAAGATCTTCAGCCAGGAGGTTGACGGCCAGGGACCTTGCCGTCTACTTCCTGTAAGCGGCAATCGATGTGGCCGCCTACCCCTATATGAACAGAAATGGCTATTTATGGTGTTTTATCGATAATGCATGCGTGGAATTATACGAGGTGCACTAAGTGCACATGGTTCTCGTGTTTAGCATACAAGGTATGCTGTTAGTTGTGTACTTCGGTGACTGTGCGTTGTGTACGCGAGTCAGTTGGGTTCACATGTAGTGGACCAGTGGTTACTTGTGGTATGCGTGAGGTTTCACGTGGTTTGTGTGTGACGTGCACGTGGTTTTGTGTACGTGACGAGTAGTACGACGCCTACCGTGGTTACCTCTCCAGTTGGGTGCCCCAGGTTCTTTGTGAGCCAGGCTGTTAGCTCGGGGCCTTGTCCCGGTACTTGTGTTGTACCGTTGAGGTCTGTGTCGTCTGACCTGGACACCCTCACTCTTGTGTTAGAGTTGTACGTCCGGCTGAGGGAAAGACGACAGTGGGACAGTGACAGTTGTGGTTGTTTTTAGTCACTTTTAGCGCGCTCGTAGTTGGGGGTACGGACACCAGTAGACGTACTGGACCCCAGCTAGTCCTTTTCCAGTGCCTCACTCTAGCGAGCCCAGGCCAGGGTCTCTGGAGGTGCCAGGCATGGGCCTGTGACCGTGTGGTCTGCAGGTTGTGGTGTTTTAGTTGATCTCCACAGTTGTTTGACCTTTTTACGTGGAGCGGCAGCTGGACCCTTCGTCCGTGGCTGCGAGACTGAGAGGTGGACCTGTGTTAGTTGTCCGAGTCAGTTTCTGGTGTCGCGAACCAGTTTACGTGGCTCGTGTTGGCTGTCTCTACTTTGGCTTGTACACCTGTTTGGGTTTGCCGTTTAGTTACTACAGTTGTTTCTCGTAGTCGGCAGACAGTGAGTAGTTTTACAGCTTTACTTACCTGCTTAGCTGTTTTATATGTTGTTGGTACTGTTTACTGTTTTGTACCTGTGGTTTGTGGTTTGTTCGGCTTTGGGGGAGTTCCCTACTGAGCCAGTGACTAGAGAGGCTCACCTCTACCCCCACAGGTGAGGGCGAGGAGGACGTTTCCCGTCCGACGTCCAGTTCTGGGCCGCGTCGTAGCGGAGCAGGGTCAGTACATCCAGCGGAGTAGTACTTCAGCAGTGTAGCCTTGTAGCTTTGTAGTTGTTTACTTTCTTTTGTTGTACCTCGGGGTATGCCCCAGGCTTTTGTACACCTTTACAGTTTTAATGGAATATGGCTATGTAAATTGTGAAAAATTATATATGAAATGTGGTGTATTCCTTTATGTTTACACGGACTGTGGTTTGGTTTCCCTTGCGAGGCTTCGGCCCGTTCGCGGGAGGCGGACTCGGATCAAGTGCGTTATTAGTTTAACGGGCTTGGCCGAGGCATTCCGCCACACATTTTGACCAGAGCTCCAATTCTACAATCTCCAGATTGGTCATTACCATTTGAGATAATGTGCGATGCTTCAGATTATGCAGTAGGTGCCATTTTGGGCCAGAAAACTGGTAAAGGATCTGTGGTGATTTATTATGCTAGCAGAACATTGAATGATGCTCAGATTCGATACACAACCACTGAAAAAGAGCTCCTAGCTGTTGTTTTTGCCTTAGAGAAATTCAGATCTTATCTCTTAGGAGCCAAAATCATTGTTTTCACTGACCATGCTGCCTTGAGGCGTTTTCTTGCCAAAAAGGATGCCAAGCCTAGATTGATCAGATGGATTCTATTGTTACAAGAGTTTGATTTGGAAATTCATGATAAGAAAGGATCCAAGAATGTGGTAGCTGACCACTTGTCTAGAATAGTTGCCCCGGACTCTATGCCCATTAGAGATGCTTTCCCGGATGAGCACATTTTAGCTATCTACAACATTTTATCTCCATGGTACGCACACATTGTGAACTACAAAGTCATTGGACGAGTACCTGGAGATTGGACCAAAAATGAGAGAGAGAGATTCTTTGCTAGAGACAAGTACTTTATTTGGGAGGACCCGGAGCTATTTTTCATAGGACCAGACCAAGTGATAAGAAGATGTATCCCTGAGAGTGAGCATCAAAGTGTCCTCAAGTTTTGTCATTCTCTCGCCTGTGGAGGACACTTTTCAGGAAAGAAGACCGCTGCTAAGGTCTTAGACTCTGGTTTCTATTGGCCCACATTGTTTAAGGATGCCCACCAATTTTGTAAGGCCTGTCCTAGATGTCAAACCATGGGAAACATTTCTAAAAAGGACATGATGCCTCTTAACCCCATTTTGGTTGTAGAGATTTTTGATGTTTGGGGGATAGACTTTATGGGACCTTTTCCACCATCCTTTGGATACACATACATTCTAGTTGCTGTTGACTATGTGTCCAAATGGATAGAAGCCATAGCCACAAAGACCAATGATCATAAGGTGGTCATCAAATTTGTTCAGAAAAACATCTTTTCTAGATTTGGGTGGCCCAAAGCAATCATTAGTGATGGAGGACCTCATTTCATTAACACCCAATTTAGGACCCTCCTAAGGAAGTACGGGATCACCCATAAGCTAGCAACACCTTATCATCCCCAAACTAGTGGCCAAGTGGAAGTATCAAACAGGGAGATTAAAAACATTCTTCAAAAGTCGGTTAGGCCTGATAGGAAAGACTGGTCAGAAAGGTTAGATGATGCATTGTGGGCCTACTGAACCGCTTTCAAAACTCCTATTGGAATGTCCCCTTACCGGCTTGTCTTTGGAAAATCATGTCATTTGCCGGTCGAACTTGAGCATAGAGCCTATTGGGATATTAAACAAGTCAATCTTGACTTAGCCCAAGCTGGTCAACAAAGGACCCTTCATCTGAATGAGCTAGAAGAGCTCAGAAATGAGGCCTACGAAAGTTCCAAGATCTATAAAGCCAAGGCCAAAGCATTCCATGACAAACACATTCATAGAAAAACTTTTCAAGTGCATGATAAAGTCTGGCTATTTAATTCTCGGCTTCGTCTTTTTCCGGGAAAATTGAAGTCCCGGTGGGATGGGCCTTACATGGTTGTCAAAGTCTATGACAATGGCGCTGTCGTTATTCTTGATCCTAAAACTGGACAATCGTCCACTGTTAATGGGCAGAGGTTAAAGCATTTTTTTGAAAACCCGCCTTCCTTGAAAGTTGAGTCTACCAAGCTAGATGAGCCAAGTGAAGCCTAATTGCGTCTGGCTGAAGATGATAAACTTAGCGCTTCTTGGGAGGCAACCCAAGTGTACAGATTTCTTTCATCAGGTAATTCTTTGTCTTACTTTCTTTTCCTGTAAATAAGTAGGGGGGAGAGGTAGAATAAAGCATGCATTCATAGTTCTCACCCTAACCAATGCTTCATTTCCTTTCTGAGCTTGTACATATGTAAATAAAATTCACATGTTTCATCTTTGAATAAAATCTTTGAATAAAAATGCTTGTCATTTCACAGACTATTTGTCTGATCTTTAACCATTAAATTGTTGTAGTTGTCACATTCCTTTGCAAAAATCCATGTTAGGTAGCCTCTAGTAAAAGATTACATGTACTCATTGTCTACCTTATGTAAGGATTTATGGCAAGAAGTTTTCATACACACTACACAGCCACTTAGACTATCTGAACCCGAATGTAGCAAATTTGTCAAGGCTAGTAGGAGAGAGGCGATTGGTTTTCTCCCCTCCCCTTAAGTGAATTGTGATGGAAGTGAAGGTGTGTGATCAAGGAACCTGACTGTCCATCCTTCCTGTAAGAGGAAAAGAAAAGAAAAGCAGAATGCAAAAATGCAAAAGCAAAAGCAAAAGAAAAATATCCATGAAAAATGCCCCGGATCTGAGTAAAGTTGGACTCGTTACTCTTGAAAAGTGATGGTTGTGCAGTATTATGGATGAAAAAGAAAATCTGAGTGCACAAAGTGCAAATAAAGGGACAAAAGTCCTCAACTCAGAAAAATAATCCTCAAGGAAGTTGGGCAGAATGGAACTGAGTGAAACAACTCGATCTGACTGAGCAAGGATCTTATTCCACAATTCTTTTCCCTCGAATCAATCTAATCTCCAATACTACTTGTTGCCCAGCTAGCTAGCCCAGAGGGGGGGTGAATGGGTTAATAAAACTTCGATCTTTGATTAAAACCTGTTTACTGAAAAGATTGCACAACTTAATAACAAGGTTAGAGTTAGAACAAACAAGATAACAATCACACAAAACACATCCACAAGACACAAGGATTTTATCCTGGTTCGGAACTCCTCTCCACAGGAGACCTACGTCCAGTCCCTGAGCAATACCTCAGGATTTTACTATCAAGGGTACAATCCCCCTTAAGGATCCTTACACCCAGCCTCAACTGGTCTTCCTTCAGCCTGAAGGGAACAACAACCACCCTGGATACCACCAGGTCTTCCTTCGTCCAGAAGGGAACAACAACCACCCTGGATACCACCAGGTCTTCCTTCGTCCAGAAGGGAACACAAACTAATCAGAAAAAGGTTGTGAAAACAGGCTTCAGATTCTAGCTTGACCAGCTACAACCTGAAGCACTAAGCCCCCGAGAGAGAAAGAGATTTAACAAGGTTTTTCTCTCCAAGGACCACACAGGCTCTTACAAATGAGAAGATTCCTTTTGAGCACAGAGAGCTAAGAGCTTAGAACAAGGTTTGGAGTGGAGGCTTCGCTCTTCTTCAAAGTTCTAAATATTCTGAGAGATGGATTTCTTTCTTCTTCGGAAATCAGGCGTTGTTGCGCACTATCGCACTGCTTTCTTTTCCGTCTTGATTCTTCTATTTAAACTGCTGATTCAAATTCGAACGTTGAAGTGTCCGTTGTCTCTTATCCTTGTGTACGTTAGACTGGTCACTGAGGAAGCTTCTGATCGTCAGTCTTTTATCCTGGTGTACACGCTAAAGAGATGTCATAGAACTTTGTATCTTGTGTCCAACGTTGTCCAGATGAGTCTTGTCAGATATCTGTAAGCATATCATCAATAAAAGAAGACAGCTAGGACTGCTGTCTATTGTTAGTTGAGATGGAACAGATATTGCAGTATATAGCAAAGCTCCTTTCTGTCCAAGAAAAGTACGTAGACAGAGTAGCATAGAAATGGAAGATATTGTCTGCATGCATGAGAGATATGATCGGAGAGCATTTAATGCATAGCAGTCAACGGACAAGATATGACTTTGACTTTTCAACGCTTATTAAAAAGCATTATACTGATGTATCAAGAGATTCGATAAAAAGAATCTTGCTGACTTCATAACTTATGAAATCGTTATGAATTATAGCAAGTCGTTATGAACTGTAAAGAAATCGTTGTGATAACTTATGAAGCCGTTACAACAGGCAAGTCGTTGTGAGCTCTAAAGAAATCGTTGCAAGAAATCGTTATGACTAATAAAGAAGTCGTTACGCGAAATCGTTATGACTAATAACGAAGTCGTTACACGAAATCGTTATGACTGATAAAGAAGTCGTTACACGAAATCGTTATGACTGATAAAGAAGTCGTTGCGCGAAATCGTTATGACTAATAAAGAAGTCGTTACACGAAATCGTTATGACTGATAAAGAAGTCGTTGCGCGAAATCGTTATGACTAATAAAGAAGTCGTTACACGAAATCGTTATGACTGATAAAGAAGTCGTTGCGCGAAATCGTTATGACTAATAAAGAAGTCGTTGCGCGAAATCGTTATGACTAATAAAGAAGTCGTTGCGAGTTCTAAAGAAATCGTTACGGCTAGAGAGTCGTTGCGAGTTCTAAAGAAATCGTTACGAGGTCTAAAGAAGTCGTTACGGCTAGAGAGTCGTTGCGAGTTCTAAAGAAATCGTTACGAGGTCTAAAGAAGTCGTTACGGCTAGAGAGTCGTTGCGAGTTCTAAAGAAATCGTTACGAGGTCTAAAGAAGTCGTTACGGCTAGAGAGTCGTTGCGAGTTCTAAAGAAATCGTTACGAGGTCTAAGGAAGTCGTTACGGCTAGAGAGTCGTTGCGAGTTCTAAAGAAATCGTTACGGTAACGATTTGAGTGTTCCGGTCAAAGAGGAAGTCGTTCTGCTTATCAAAGAAGTCGTTACAGGGACTTGGATAGAAATGATGGGACTTACCAGATTGTCTTGATCTTTCATTTTTCTTTTGCTTCCTGTTCTCAAGGCTCAAGAAATCCATTAGTGTTATTTTGTTAATCATCAAAATTAATATATAAATAAATGGAAATATTTATTATGGGGACAGTTTGGTCATCAATCTCCCCCTTTTTGATGATGACAAAATATACTAAACATCAGACAAGGAATGAAATATGTTTTTCAGATTACGTTAGTTGTCTCCCCCATTTTGTCATTAGGCAAAAAGATAAGCTGTGAGACAAAGAAGAGAGAAAGATTTTTATTAAGAGGGAGAAAGATAATACAAAGGAGATAACAAGGAGGCATGCTGTGAGATAACAGCCCATGCCTTGATCTCAAGATCCTCAAAAGTTTGCAGAAAAACGCCAAAGGTAACTGAGAAGGAGGGTCCCATGGAAGGGATGTTCCTCTGAATGTAGAGTTGCCTTTGCTGCTCTATGAACTCTCCATACTGAGTTTTGTCCAAAATGAATCTGAAGTAGGTACTCTTGCCAAAACTGGCCCTATGGAGAAATCTGTCCAAGGAAATTGGATAGTGAAGTTGCTGAGTTAACAGATCCTGCTTTAGGGCATAGAAGGCAGAATATCTAGCTGCCCATACAGCATAGAGCTCTGGTATGGGTGCGATGGAATTGAGATCCATAAAGGCTTCTGCAGAAAGAGCAGGCTTCCTCTGACTGACCAGATCTTGATTGACAGCTTCCAATTGCTGATAAGAGGCCCGATATAGAAGCTCCCATTCTGATGAGGTGAGTCGTTCACACTCAGAAATGAGTGGAGCTAAGGTCAGAGAAGAGATGCGGCCAGAGTGATATTCTCTGAAGATGAACCGCAAGAAGGAGGGAGATCGGCCCTGCTTGGCTGACATCCGGCCCAGCTGCCTTGCAAACATATCTAGAGCGAGAGATCCAGCATCTGAATTAAACACTAACGAGTGTAGCTTCGGTAGAAGAACTGGAAACTCAACCTTGAAGGAGACAAAGTCTACTGTCAGAGAAAGGTTGAGAGGGGTCTCTGATTGCAGCACAGTAATCTGCGAGTTGAACTGGCAAAACTGAACTTCTGGACGTTTGTTCAAGTAGCAGAAGTCACTATACAGCTGAAAGGCTCTGGCAACTCGAATTTCCTTCAGAATGAAGGATCCCCAAGAGTTCTTGTGCTGGAAGATAAACCACTCAGAGAAGGTGAGTGGGTGAGCTCTGAGAGAGAGAGATTCGGCCCTTGCAGTCAGGTATTTTGAGTACTGAGCCTTGTTCCCTTTGATAGCGGCCCACTGATCTTCTGTCTTGAACTCAGTGCCCTCAAAGATTTTGGATTTGAAAGCTTGAGATATCTGAGTAAAGGGAAGAACAATGGCCAGGTGTTCGGAGAGGTTGAGAAAAGGAATACCATAAATGGTAGAAAGAATGCATTTCTGGAGGTATTCTCTGTAGATAGGTCTTCTCTTAGGATCAAGGGTAAGAGAGTACCATAAAGGAGGGTAGAGAGAAGCAGAAGGAGTGCTTAGAGAGGAAGATGTTTTTCTCTTTTTCAAGACAGGACTAGGAGGGTCAGTCCTGTGAATGTGAGAGGCTGTGGAAAGAATGGTGAGGAGAGTGTTCCTTTCAAAAGGTCTGGAACATTGGTGTCAAAAATACCAAGAGGTAGAGGTTTCACAGGAGGAAAGGTAACAGAATTAGGAGGAGTAGGAGG
The DNA here is from genome assembly GCA_014218235.1 of Colocasia esculenta. Classification (NCBI taxonomy): domain Eukaryota; kingdom Viridiplantae; phylum Streptophyta; class Magnoliopsida; order Alismatales; family Araceae; genus Colocasia; species Colocasia esculenta. The sequence continues at coordinate 31,941,326 of CM024759.1, forward strand.
ATAGAAAAAATGTTTAGGATTAAAGGAAGAGGTTGGTTGAGGATGAGATGTTTGGGTGTTAATAGGTGAAGGTTGAGGAGTTAATGAGGATGAAGCTGAGATGAGAGCTGGAGTAGGTGAGAAGGAGGGTTGAGAGGAAGTAGAGGATGAAGAAGGTTGGGTGCGAGGCATGGGATGTTTGATGGTTGGTGGAGCAGGAGGTGCAGTAGGAGGAGATGAAGGGTGGAGAGGGTTGGAGTGGCAAGAGATGAAGTATCAGGGGCCTTGGAGACTGACACTGGCTCTTTTCCCTTGGCCTGACTTTCTCTGACTGCAGGAGAGGGTCCTGAAGACCCTGAGGCTGCCACTGGTCCGGGTGACCCTACAACTGATGGCCCTGATGGCCCTGACCTTGAACTGGCGGCCCTGTTGGCCCTGAGACTTCTGCTGGAGGCCCTGGTGGCCTAGGAACTTCAGCTGGAGGCCCTGGTGGCCTAGGAACTTCAGCTGGACTGCTCTGAGTAGGTGCAGGAGGGACACCACTAGACTTTGAAAAATGAGCCAGCAAATTCTTCATATCAGACATTTCTTTATTGAAATACCTCATTGCATTTCTTATTGAGGATATGTCTGAGGAGGTTGAAACTTGAGTTGAAACAATTTCTTGTATACCAGACTGAACTGATGACAAGATCTCTCCTTGGGCTTTTAACAAGGCCATAACATGCTTCAATTTTACTTTCCTGTGGCCCTTCCTTGACCTCCTGTGAACAACTCTTTTCTGCTTACTTGGCTGAGAGACAGGCTCCTCAAGATTTATAGTTGCACTTGGGCCTTCACTAACATCAACCAAGGCAGGAGCTGGAGTTTACTGAGTAGGTGCAGCTTTCTCAGAAAAGGCTTCATTCTCTGTCTTTTCATTCTCAGCATGCTCCCCCTGAATGGGAGCAGGGACTTCAAAACTTTCTTGCTCCCCCTGAGCAGGAGCTTCTTCCAAGACAACATCTTCATCAGGTTCACCAGCTGCACCCTCTTCCAATTGGGCTTCGGATTGGCATCCCACAGCTGACTCAACTGGTTCTTGCTCTGCTGGACTTGCTGCTGCTTGCTCTACTTCTACTGCTTCTGGAATATCTGCCATAACTGCTTCTCCTTCAGCCACAGAGGATTTCGACCAAACTCCTTCTTGCACTGAAAAGCCACTTTTCTTCAGGTTTCTGGACCTTATAGACTGGCCCATCTTTTCAGCTACCGCACCTGACAGATCTACTCCAAAGTGCTGGAAAATCTTGGTCAGAAGATGGGCATATGGAAGGGAAACATTCAACTTGCTCTTTGTTTCCCATAACTGAGCATGTGCAAACATCATTCGCTCAGTCATCACTGCGGCCAGGTTTATCTCTTTGTTCTGGATAGCCCAGAACATTATGTCCGAATCTGCCCTAGTGCATGAGGAAAAGGTAGCACTACGGGGAACTAAGATTTGGCAGACTATGAAGTGAAGCAATCGGTTGAACGCGGACATCTGATTAATATCAAGCTTCCCATCCTTCAACTTAAATCCTGGACCGATAATCCCGAGACCTTTGACTTCATCATTCACAGAGTGAATGCCACTAAATCCCGAGGTCTTTACTCCAAACAGATCACGCAACAGCTCATGGGTTATTCTGATTTGGATACCCTTGACAGAGGAAACAAGGGATCCATCTGCTTCTGACTTCAGACAGATGTAGAAGGCTTTTACCAAATCCGGGTAGCTTACCTCACTGAAGTGACCACATCCATCCACTGCGATCTTCTTAGGTATCAACTAGCCTGGCCATGCCACTCTTCTCAAGATTCTGAACATCCACTGCCTTATTTCCGCAAATCTTTGTCTTCACAAAAGTAAATCTTTCTTGCTCCCTTGGGGATAAATACTCAGCACTGTAGCCCCCAACACTTCCGGAGATCAACGGAGCGGCCATGGGTGCAGAGAAGAAAAGATTCTGGAGGGAGGATGATGGAAGGGACGGAAGTTCTCGAAGGAGTTCTTCGCGGGAAGAGAAGAAGGCTTCGAAAGATGCAGAGAGTCGATCCCAAAATCGTTAGGGCATCAGCTTTGGGTGAACAGATAGAGAATAAAAAGGGTAAAGGTGGAAGACGAATCGATCTCAAAGCGGTTTGGGTAAAATAATATTACTTTAATGACAGGAGGAGCGCCAAAAGGCGGCAAAGGTAGAACGCGACAAAAAGGTTTGACAAGTCAAACAACTTTCTACACAGAAGCGGTCAAAGCATATAGATAACCGAGTTTTGCTTAACTTTAACGGAGAGAGAACTTTTCATTTATCTGAAAAATTTATATGTCAATAAAATTACAGAAATTCTTTCACAAATTGCACATCCCTAGTTCCCTTCTAAGAGATGTAAATCTCTCTTCAGGTAGGGCTTTTGTGAAGATATCTGCCAATTGACCATTTGTATCTATAAACGAAATTTCTAAATTACCACTAGCTACATGGTCTCGAATAAAATGATATCTTACTTCAATGTGTTTCGTCCTTGAGTGTTGAACTGGATTTTTGGTGAGGTTGATGGCACTTGTATTATCACACAATAGAGGAATTGATTTGATGTGAATGCCGAAATCTTCAAGTTGTTGCTTTATCCAAAGAAGTTGTGTACAGCAACTTCCAGCAGCAACATATTCCGCCTCAGCTGTTGATAGAGCTACTGAATTTTGTTTCTTGGATGTCCATGATATTAAGCATCCTGCAAGAAACTGACAACATCCACTGGTGCTCTTTCTATCTACTTTGCAACCAGCATAATCAGCATCTGAATATCCTATTAGATTTATCTCACAAGATCTAGGATACCAGAGACCTAAATCATGAGTTCTAGCTAAATATCTAAATATTCTTTTTACAGAGATTAAGTGAGACTCTCTAGGGTCTGCCTGATATCTAGCACACATGCATACACTGAACAAAATGTCTGGTCTACTGGCAGTTAAGTAAAGTAATGATCCTATCATACCTCGATAATTCTTTTGATCTACCCTTTTACCTTTTTGATCACTGTCCATTCTGGTTGATGTGCTCATTGGAGTTGATAATGGCTTTGCATCTTCAAATCCAAATTTCTTCAACAGCTCTTTGGTGTACTTTGCTTGACAGATATGAGTGCCATCCTTCCCTTGCTTGATTTGCAATCCAAGGAAGTAGCTTAACTCCCCCATCAAGCTCATTTCGAATTCTCCCTGCATAAGCTTTTCAAAGTACTTGCAAAGAGATTCATCAGTAGATCCAAAAATAATATCATCCACATAGATTTGTACAAGAAGTATATGTTTAACCTTAGATTTTATAAATAATGTACTATCTACTTTACCTCTAGTGAAACCATGATTTAATAAGAAATTACTGAGCCTTTCATACCAGGCTCTAGGAGCTTGCTTTAGACCATATAAAGCCTTATGTAGTTTAAATACATGATTTGGAAATTCAGAGTCGTCAAAACCTGGAGGTTGTTCAACATAAACTTCCTCCTTGATGAAACCATTTAAAAAGGCTGATTTGACATCCATTTGAAAAAGTTTTAAATCAAGTGCGGATGCATAAGCAAGTAAAATCCTAATAGCCTCAAGTCTAGCTACAGGTGCATAAGTTTCATCGAAATCTATGCCTTCCTCTTGGGAGTAGCCTTGAGCCACCAATCTGGCTTTGTTCCTTAAGATTATTCCAGACTCATCCAGTTTATTTCTGAACACCCATTTGGTGCCAATAACTGAATGATTGGATGGTCTAGGAACAAGTGACCATACTTGGTTTCTCTTGAACTGATTTAGTTCATCTTGCATGGCTAGTATCCAAGATTCATCAGATAAAGCTTCATTGACTGTCTTAGGTTCTACTTGAGAGACAAATGCTAAATAGTCGCATGGAATTACATTACCTCTAGTTCTTACCCCTACAGATGGATCACCAATGATGTTTTCAGGAGGGTGATCTTTCTGATGTCTCCATTCCTTTGGAAGATCTTTATGTTGGATTTCTGTTTGCTGCAGTTCTTCCAGAGTTGGATCCTCTTTGTCCTTAATTGAAGTTTTCTTTAATTTTTCGGACAGGACATCTGCATCATCAATGTCACTAATTTCTTCCTTTTTCAAGGAAGGGTTAGATTCATCAAAAATAACATGTACTGATTGTTCAATTAATAAGGAACGTTTATTGAAAACTCTATAACCTTTAGGTTTAGAGGAATACCCCATGAAAATGCCTTCATCTGATTTGGCATCCAACTTACCAATGTCCCTTTTTCCATTGTTATGGATGAAGCAAGGACATCCAAATATTCTGAAATGGCTAATCTTTGGCTTCTTTTCTTTGTAGAGTTCATAAGCAGTCTTTTTCAGAATTGGCCTGATCATCACTCTATTTATGATATAACATGCAGTGTTGATAGCTTCGGCCCAGAAATATCTTGGCAGATCATATTCTGATAACATTGATCTTGCCATATCCAAAAGAGTTCTGTTTTTCCTCTCAGCAATTCCATTCTGTTGAGGTGTCCTTGGAGCTGAGAAGTTGTGCTCAATTCCTTGATCATCACAGAACTTCGCAAACTTTTCATTCTGAAACTCACCACCATGATCTGATCGAATAGAGACAATTGAGAATTTCTGATCTTTCTGAACTTTCTTACTGAAGCTGACAAAATTCTCAAATGTGTCATCTTTGTGCTCTAAAAAGGATACCCAAGTGAATCTTGAATAATCATCAACTATTACAAATCCAAAATTCTTTCCTCCCAAACTGGTAGTCCTCATTGGCCCAAATAAATCCATGTGAAGTAGTTCTAAGGGCTTTGAGGTGGTTACTACAGTCTTTGATTTGAAGGAGCTCTTGGTGTGCTTTCCTCTTGCACAAGGTCTGCAAATGCTATCCAATCTGAAATTTACCTTTGGCAGTCCTTCAACTAGTTTTCTTTTTCTGAGCTTGTTCAGCCCATCCAAGCTGCAGTGGCCCAATCTTCTGTGCCACAACTCAGTTGATTTATCTTTGCTAGCTGCCAAACACACATCTTGATCCTTGAGTTCATCGAGATATAGAACATACAAATTTCTTTCTCTGTAGGCTTCAAATATGACTGCACCATCCTTTAAGATACTGCATTTTGATTCTTGAAACTGAATTTGATGGCCTTTGTCACACAACTGGCTGATGCTGATGAGATTGTGCTTTAACCCTTTGACCAGCATTACATCCTTTATGACTGATTTTCCTTTGATGTTCACAGACCCGCTTCCTATCACAGTCCCTTTTCCATTATCTCCATAGGTGACTGTACCTTCTTCAGCTTGGAGATCAACAAATATCTTCTTGTTGCCTGACATATGCCTTGAGCACCCACTATCCAAATACCATTTGGATGCTCGAGGGTTAACCTGAAATGAGAACATCAAGCTTTAGGTACCCAAATTCTTTTTGGGTCCTGATTGGTTAGTATCATCAACTTTACCTTTTAATATCCATTTTTTATGTCTTGTTGGGCATGTCATTTTAATATGTCCTAACTTGTTGCAGTGACTGCAGCAGGATAACTTAGTTACTTTTTCTATGTATTTGAAATCAGCTTTGTATGCTACATCTTGTTCAGGTACAAATTTTGGTGTTGGATATGTTTTAGGGTATATTATGGTTTCTTCATTATCTGGGGGTGTATATCCTAATCCATTTTTCTTTTTACCCGATCTCCTAGCACCTTTTAATATTAAAGAGTTTTTACCATTGGTAAATTTTTCTAGGGTGCTTGCTAGTGTATTGTTTTCTTCATTTAATTCATTTACAGTTTTTCTTAAATCATCTGAGTTTTCCTGTTTTTCTAGGTCAGTGATTTTTCTGTTCTTGTCTTTTAAATTTTCACATAATAGTTCATTTCTTCTCTTAAGCTCAACTATTTGTTTTTCTAGTTCTTCGTTTTCAGATTTTAAATCTGAGTTGGTATTTTCGAGACATGTGATATTTTTCTTGCTTAGCTTAAGTAGTTTACACACTTCTTTATACTTATTGTAGAGTTCATTAAATGCACTTTCCAAATTATCCGAATCTGAGTCATTACAGGAATCGAAAGAAGAATCAGATGTTACCTTATCCTCGGTATTCGCCATGAGAGCCAAGTTGGCTTCTTCACCTTCACTGCTCGAGCTTGACTCACTATCTGAGTCGCTGCTGTTGTCCCATGCAGCTGCCATGGCTTTCTTTTTGAATCTTCTGAACTTCTTGGAGCTGTCCTTCTTCTTGTGATCATTTTTCTTTAACATTGGACAGTCTGCCTTGATATGTCCAGGTTTCTTGCATTCATAGCAAAGTGGCTCATTCCTCTTCTGATCTTTTCCATCTGGTCTCTTGAGATCTTTGTTTTTCTTGAAGTACCTCCTACCAGACTGGAACTTCTTTTTCTTTGCCAAGATTCTCTGCAATCTTCTTGAGAGCATGGCTTCTTCATCATCACTATCTTTGCTATCTTCACTGTTATCTAAGGATTCTTCTGATGAGTCCCCATTAGCTTTAAGCGCATTTGACTGCTTCTTTCTACTGGAGGATTCTCCTAGTCTTTCCATGTTTATTTCATGGGCCATGAGAGACCCAATGAGTTTTTCTACTGACATTCTCTTAAGATCATTAGCTTCTTCGATAGCTGTGACCTTTGCCGTCCATGAAGATGGCAGGGATCTGAGAATCTTCCTTACCATATCTGCATTTTCATATGACTTTCCTAGACTTGCTAGGCCATTAGTAATGTCAGTAAATCTACTAAACATTTGGGTAATAGACTCACCTGTTTGCATTTGAAATCTTTCATACTGAGTGACAAGAATGTCAATTCTTGTCTCCTTTACTTTGTCTGTACCTTCATATGTGATCTTTAACTTTTCCCACATTTCCATGGAGGATTTGCATGCTGAAACTCTGTTGAACTCTTTCTTGCTTAGAGCACAACATAGAATGCTCTTAGCTTTACAGTTCAAGGAGATTTTCTTTCTATCTTCATCTGTCCATTGTGCTTTCTCATTTGTGACGACCAGATCACCTTCTTCCACTATTGACCAGATTTGATAATCGTGGCCTTGTAGAAAGTATTCCATCCTGGTCTTCCAATACGTATAATCTTCACCATCGAACAAAGGAGGTCTGTTGACAGACTGACCTTCGAAGTGACTTTGGGCTGCCATTGATCTTTGCTCTTCAGATCGTTGGATCTTCTTCTTTGTCGAAGAGACGGGCTCTGATACCACTTGTTGCCCAGCTAGCTAGCCCAGAGGGGGGGTGAATGGGTTAATAAAACTTCGATCTTTGATTAAAACCTGTTTACTGAAAAGATTGCACAACTTAATAACAAGGTTAGAGTTAGAACAAACAAGATAACAATCACACAAAACACATCCACAAGACACAAGGATTTTATCCTGGTTCGGAACTCCTCTCCACAGGAGACCTACGTCCAGTCCCTGAGCAATACCTCAGGATTTTACTATCAAGGGTACAATCCCCCTTAAGGATCCTTACACCCAGCCTCAACTGGTCTTCCTTCAGCCTGAAGGGAACAACAACCACCCTGGATACCACCAGGTCTTCCTTCGTCCAGAAGGGAACAACAACCACCCTGGATACCACCAGGTCTTCCTTCGTCCAGAAGGGAACACAAACTAATCAGAAAAAGGTTGTGAAAACAGGCTTCAGATTCTAGCTTGACCAGCTACAACCTGAAGCACTAAGCCCCCGAGAGAGAAAGAGATTTAACAAGGTTTTTCTCTCCAAGGACCACACAGGCTCTTACAAATGAGAAGATTCCTTTTGAGCACAGAGAGCTAAGAGCTTAGAACAAGGTTTGGAGTGGAGGCTTCGCTCTTCTTCAAAGTTCTAAATATTCTGAGAGATGGATTTCTTTCTTCTTCGGAAATCAGGCGTTGTTGCGCACTATCGCACTGCTTTCTTTTCCGTCTTGATTCTTCTATTTAAACTGCTGATTCAAATTCGAACGTTGAAGTGTCCGTTGTCTCTTATCCTTGTGTACGTTAGACTGGTCACTGAGGAAGCTTCTGATCGTCAGTCTTTTATCCTGGTGTACACGCTAAAGAGATGTCATAGAACTTTGTATCTTGTGTCCAACGTTGTCCAGATGAGTCTTGTCAGATATCTGTAAGCATATCATCAATAAAAGGAAGACAGCTAGGACTGCTGTCTATTGTTAGTTGAGATGGAACAGATATTGCAGTATATAGCAAAGCTCCTTTCTGTCCAAGAAAAAGTACGTAGACAGAGTAGCATAGAAATGGAAGATATTGTCTGCATGCATGGGAGATATGATCGGAGAGCATTTAATGCATAGCAGTCAACGGACAAGATATGACTTTGACTTTTCAACGCTTATTAAAAAGCATTATACTGATGTATCAAGAGATTCGATAAAAAGAATCTTGCTGACTTCATAACTTATGAAATCGTTATGAATTATAGCAAGTCGTTATGAACTGTAAAGAAATCGTTGTGATAACTTATGAAGCCGTTACAACAGGCAAGTCGTTGTGAGCTCTAAAGAAATCGTTGCAAGAAATCGTTATGACTAATAAAGAAGTCGTTACGCGAAATCGTTATGACTAATAACGAAGTCGTTACACGAAATCGTTATGACTGATAAAGAAGTCGTTACACGAAATCGTTATGACTGATAAAGAAGTCGTTGCGCGAAATCGTTATGACTAATAAAGAAGTCGTTACACGAAATCGTTATGACTGATAAAGAAGTCGTTGCGCGAAATCGTTATGACTAATAAAGAAGTCGTTACACGAAATCGTTATGACTGATAAAGAAGTCGTTGCGCGAAATCGTTATGACTAATAAAGAAGTCGTTGCGCGAAATCGTTATGACTAATAAAGAAGTCGTTGCGAGTTCTAAAGAAATCGTTACGGCTAGAGAGTCGTTGCGAGTTCTAAAGAAATCGTTACGAGGTCTAAAGAAGTCGTTACGGCTAGAGAGTCGTTGCGAGTTCTAAAGAAATCGTTACGAGGTCTAAAGAAGTTCTAAAGAAATCGTTACGAGGTCTAAAGAAGTCGTTACGGCTAGAGAGTCGTTGCGAGTTCTAAAGAAATCGTTACGAGGTCTAAGGAAGTCGTTACGGCTAGAGAGTCGTTGCGAGTTCTAAAGAAATCGTTACGGTAACGATTTGAGTGTTCCGGTCAAAGAGGAAGTCGTTCTGCTTATCAAAGAAGTCGTTACAGGGACTTGGATAGAAATGATGGGACTTACCAGATTGTCTTGATCTTTCATTTTTCTTTTGCTTCCTGTTCTCAAGGCTCAAGAAATCCATTAGAGTTATTTTGTTAATCATCAAAATTAATATATAAATAAATGGAAATATTTATTATGGGGACAGTTTGGTCATCACTACTGAGGCAGAGGAGCTCCAGAAGGGCTGATGTGAACTCTTAAGTGAGCTACCTTTTGTGCACAAATTTCTTGCCATAAACCCCTACAATTAGGAAAGACATATCATTACATTAATCATTTACATGATGGTTATTTAATATGAGACATTGCATCTTCTAGTCTTGTATGTGAAGTAATTTTTATTGCTAAGGGACTAGCAATGTTTAAGTAGGGGGGAGTGATAACTACACAATTTTCAGTGTTAAATCTCATACATATAGTTGATTCTAGACGTCTTTTGTCTGTAAATAACGTACAATTTGATTTTAATTTCCCTGTCATCCAAAAATAAAAATTTTGAGCACTTTAGTTAAAGTTTTGGGTAGAACACATAGTTAAAATGTTCATTTAATAAAGCCAATACTTGTTTTTAATAGTTTGACTAATAAATGGTTTTCTTTGTAAATACATTGTACATAAATCTTTGATTCCTACAAACATTAATAAATCAACATTTTGCATAACCCACCTCACCTTATTAAATAAACAAATAAATTACTCACCATCCCATTGGCCACATACCTCTTTTCTCTCATCTCACCGGATCCAGCCATAACCCACTCAATTTCAAAAAATAAAAATATAATAATAATAATAATAATAATAATAATAATTTTTTATATATCCCACCCGATCCCATCTCACTACCTTTTAAATTTTTTCCATCGTACAGGGGGAAGCTGCTATAAGCAGCTGGTGTGGTGTTCTGGAGGCGGCGGCGGGGCTATGGAGATGAGCAGATGGGCATAGCGGCCCAGCTACTGTGCGCGGCTGCTGGGTCCAGCTGAAGCGGTGCTGGCCAGGGCGGCTGGAGCTGGCGCATGCAGAAGATGGAGGCGGGCTGTGCAGGGCCTGGGCGGCCAGCGCCCAGGTGGACCAGATGAGGGCGTGGTGCAGCGCCTGGTGCTGGGCGGCTGGCACGGCGGACCAGGTGTGCTGGAGCTGGGCCAGGCGGTTCAGTGCTGTGGTGGAGGCGCGACTGGAGTTTGAGGCAGTGTGAAGACGATGCAGAGGTCAGGTGGAGGAGGGAGCCCGTGCACGGCAGCAGCTGTGTAGATCTGGGGCGGTTCGTGCGCAGCAGGTGGAGCTCCTGTGAAGAGCTGATGGGCCTGCTGCTTGGGCCGATGGTTGTGCTGGCCGGTTGAGGTGGCAACCAGGGGCGATGATGCTGTGGCACTGGGCCATGTGAGATCCGTGTGCTATGATGTTGGCTGGCCGTTTGAGGGCTGGCGCTGTGGTCTGACCGATGGTGGAGCGATGGCGTTTGCGATGGATCCGGATCCCATGTGAGGCCGATGCTGTGTGCAGTGAACCAGATGACCGTGTGCGATGCTGAGCTGTTGGCTGGTGCGGCTGGAGTGCGAGGCAGAACAGCTGACGTGGCGATCCTGGTGAGGTGTGAAGGCGGCATCCATGAAGCGGGAAGGAGCTGTGCGATGGAGCCCGAGCGTCTATAAAAAGGACCCCAGGTCCTCATCTCCGAGGCACTCGGGTTCGATGCTTAGGACTTTTGTTTTAGTTTTCTCTTCCCTGTTTGAGCAGAGCAGTGAGGGGTGTTCTTGAGTTGAGCATGGGAGTGTTGGTTAATTCGGCATTTCAGATTTCTTAGCTTCTTCCTGTTCTTCCAGGAGAGGGCTCGCCAGTGGAGTGGTTGGAATTTTTCTCTACTTTGTTCTGTAATTTTTCTTTACGTAAGGCTGTTGGGCAGGGGAAGGAGACGGGTTCTTCCTGGGGGAATCTGTTGCTTCTCTTCTGTTCTTTCGTTCAGATTTTAGAGACTTTAGGTTTAGAATTTGAGCAGTGTTTTCATTTCCTCTTTTCTTCAGTTCAGATCTGGGGAGGTTCGATTTGTGGCTGGGTTCCATTTTGTTCTTCTTTGTGTTCATTCAGATGGCGAGTGTAATCTTTCTTTTAGTTTTCTGCAAGTGATCTGAGGTAATTTGTTTTTTTTTTGTTTTTTTTTTCTTTTCTGCTGTGGATGATCCAGTGACGTTTCTATCATTTCTTTTATGCTTTAGTTTGATCCAATGTTCTCCTTGTTCTGTGTTCTGTTGGCATCCGGGAGGTTCTCAGCATTTGAGAGAATTTGGCTGCTGTGAATTTGGATTTTGTTATCTCTTCTGTTGTGAGTTGGGTGGGAGAGGTAGCAATTTCCTTCTGCTGTTCTTGGTTTGATGTCAGAGTTGAGAGGTTCTCATCTGCAGTTCAATCGTTGGGTGGGATAGTTAGATTAGTTCTATTTCATTTCTTCTGTGCTGGAGGGTTTGATCCAGTGAAAATTTTCCATTCTTCTGTGTTCTATAAAGGCAACCGGAGGACGATTGCAATTATTTGTATTCCTTTCTTCTGTTCTATCCGTTGGTCTGAGAGAGGTTGTTCTAATTTCTGTTCTACAGTGGAAGCATTAGGAATTTGGTTATGTCATCCTTTTATTTCCTTGAACTTTAGATCATCTCAGAATTATAGTTGCATCTTTGTGCGATCTTAGTTTAATTTCTATTTCACATTTTTTGTCTACTTGCTTCATCCCTCAATGGAGAGGGTACATTGATATCACTTCTCTTTTCATTTCAATTCAGTTTGCTCTTTCATTAAGTTTGATTTGTCAAGATTGTGAGGATTGGATCAGTGTTGTTTACACATTCACTTTTAACGCATTGTCGATAATGATTTCAAGTCAAAGTAGTTTAATTCAAATTCTATTCAGCCTCTCTATGGATATGACATGTTCTCACCACTATATGGGTTCATCTTTGTTATTTTAATTTTGTGAGACAATTTAGAGGAAGTGCGCATACTGACTTGTGCAAGGACTCTGGACAACGAAAATGCACAGTCAACAATGTCGCGCGTTCACGAACCACCTTAAATCTTCGTGTCCTGTGGTTTGAACGTTTCACGGTAGATGATTAGTAGGCATGTTGAAGTACTCACACGTTAGGTAGATTGTTACTTGTTCTACTCACAATCAGCACACACGTCATAGTTCCAATTTCATACATATCTGTTTAAGTTTTCAATAAGTCAGTGTTGAATAAAAAAGAAGCACCTAGTGTTTCCAATTGGTAGTAATCTATTCAACCCCCCTTCTAGATTACTGTTATAGATAGTTCCGCATATCTTTCAATTATTTCTCTCTCATATTTTAATATCTTATTGACTTTGAGTACTCCTGCAACCCCCATTTCCTAACTCCACCGTTTGCTTTCTTGTCTCTATTACTTCAGTCTCCACCGGTTGATATCCATTGTTCTTCACAGGGGGGGGGGAGTGTTTTACCAAGGGGGAGAAATTGACTTTTTGCTGTTGTAAAAAAGGGGGAGTGAGTTTAGCATTTTGTCACCATAAAAAAGGGGGAGAATGTTGACCATAATCATTGTTTTGATTTGTTTTGATGATGACATAACCCTTGTTCATCTTGTTGATAACATAACTTCATTATTTTATTGATGAACTTAGTTGCTTTCATGTTACATATCTCTTAATTACTCATTGTAATTCATAGACAGACTAGCTTGAATGAACATCTGAACATCGACTCTTGGACAGTCGAAGTTTGGACAATTGACTCTTAGTCAGTCGAAGTCTCGCCAATCGACTCTTGGACTGGCTTGATCTGGACAGTCGACTCTTGGATAGTCGAAATCTGGACAGTTGACTCTTGGACAGTCAAAGTCTGGCCAATCGATTGTTCATTGGCTTTGTTCATCAATCGATTGTTCATTTGTTTTGTTCATCAATCGTTTGCTAATTCAAAGTCACATCTGTTGATGACTAATTCACATTGATTGGTCAACCATCTTCTGTGAAATGGATAGTTCTTAAGTTTCATTTCGATTGTTGTGAGTCACCAATCAATTGCTATTATCAATTGAAGCTTCTTGCTTTTTCTTATGAATTCCTTAAGATGTTATTTGTGCAGAATATCATTTAATTAGCACGTGTTTCACTCAAGATGCTTCGGGTACACGAAACCCTATGGCCAAGACACATGTGAGCGAGTGAGCAATATTTGAAGAAGAAGAAGATTTTGTTGAATAGAGTCTGTGGTGTCGACACACCCCTGTCAGGGTGTCGACACATGACCCTTGCCCGTGAGTAGTTATATACATTGAAGTTAGGTGCGTAGACACAAGTCAATCATGTGTCGACACAAGTTAACTTCTAGAGAAACTATCATAGAAATCAGACTACATGTGTCGACACACATGATACATGTGTCGACACACTTCGACTACGAGATCAAGAAACTAGAAGCACGTGTGAGGGGGCAAAAGCACATGTCACTAAAGGGTGTATAGACAACCCTAATTGTGGTACTCTCGCATCCCAAGGTACGAGGTCAGTGATGAGGGCTATAAATATGCCCTTTGTCACATCTGAAAAGGTAGCATCCAAAAAAGGAGTAGAGAATATTCCAGCGCCGCCAGAGGAGAAAATAGTGAGAGGAGAAGAACTCCACAGAGAGAGGAGATACTCTTAAGAGGTTTCTAGCAGAGGAAGAAGAAGGCCTCAAGGATGCTACACCACATGAAGCCTTGCTATTGTCAAATCTGCTGAAGCTAATAGCAGAGTATCGTCAGTCAAGCCTGATTTGAAGATGATCAAATAAAAAATGCTTCAGCAACACATCAATATAATGAAGGCATGCAAGACGATCTGAAGCATGATTCAGGCTATCAAGACTTGAAGAATTTGAGATCAAATTGATCAATACATAGAAGAACAAGCAAGATCGAAGGACAGATCCTTGAGGATTTGCTTCTCTGAACTCAAATTCCTTTGAGCAACTTATTTTTCCTTTTATTCACTTCAGAACTCGTTGGGTGCTCCTACTGGTGTTCAGAGTGTTGATCCCACATTGTGTATGTGTGTGGATTGAGGAGGTCTATCTAACCTTAAAGCCATGAATCAGAGGATAAGCTGTGTAATCAACGGGTGTAGAAGTTGTGAAACAGCAGTGTGAGGGTGTCTGTAACGCCCCTCTTAGATCCAGTACAGTTACACCAACTCACATTGGATCTAATAAAGGTATTACAGTGGAATGATCCAACATTAGATGGTACATATTGAGATATACATAAATGACAATTCAATTCCAATAATATGCAACGGAATATGGAACCAAATACTTGTAATCAACATCATATTCAAATGTAAAGTCTAAACATAAAGGAAAGATAACAATAGTCCAACTTTATTACAAGCCATAAGTTCCAGTGCATAAAATAAAGTACATCATTTTCCTCACATACATAGTGATCACTCCAAATCTCTCAAGTAAAACTACGCCTCCACATCCTCAAGATCAGAGTCAGTGTGCACTAACTCCTGACTATTCTCTGGCTCTCCTGAAATGTTAAACAAGTATGAGTCTACAAGACTCAGCAAATCACATGAAAGACAGTTCAAGGTATTATGATTATAATAAGTTTAAAACATGGTAGCATATTATCATTCACATCATTGGTATCATATAATTCTTCCTACTAACATGGTTCTAAGTCAATTGGCATTCAATCATTACATAGCAATTCACATTATCATGTAACTAAAATGTTTCATGTAATGCATGTAATTCACATCTCATAATCTAATAATTGAATTAACATGTTTCTATACATAGCATGCAATCAATTTATCATGGTATATACTTGTTGTGATGCAACATGTAAGTTATCTCAAATAAAGCTTTATGCCACATTATGCAATATGCAATAGTTATCATGTAATCATTTAAACATGAAGCAATTATTTCATATAACAAATGACATGTAATTCATGTAGCATGTAGAACAATGACATGTGAATCATGTAGCATTTAACACATAGACATGTAGAATGTAGTCACGTAGACAATGTTCATGTAGGCATGTAGTCATTTTCATTTAATTGCCAAGACATAACCCGCACTATAATAGAGATCATATAGTCATATAGCATTCACTTATAACCTAGGCAATACAGTGATGAAGTCATGGCCATTGCGCAATACCGGGGAAAGCCCTTCCCACCTTAACTAGTAGAACTTGTCTACATCCAGGATTTCAATCCGTTGCCCAAGGATTCAATATGTCATTTTCATATCGGTGAACCATTACCATAGCGGCATCCATGGTGTAGTTCCTTGTAGAAATTTCTAAAATAGCAATGTCTTTATTGGCATTTCATTTCAATGCATGCACTAACATGTATGAGATCATTTAATTTACATTTCATGCAATTCTAACATGTGTCAATGCAATAACCTATAGCATGTCTCTTTCAGTTCTGAAATTCTATTTTTCTATATGACAGATTCCTATCATGGTACTAAATGCAACACATTCATTCTTGCACATATTCTCATATTTATTCAAATTCTACATGCAATTTACTATTCAGAAATTCATAACAAGATGTACAGATGTCCAAAATTTCCGAAATTTTGACAGTAATCCAGAAGCAGATTATACTACGCACATGCAAATTTTCATATTTTTATGAACTCTATAACCATTTTTCATAATTAAAATCCCTCACTTTAAGCTAACTAATCATGATACAACAAAGAGAAATTCATGTAGTTTTTATACAGGAACTAAGTACAACATATATGCAGTATTACAGTCTCAGAATGTAATCCTCCAATATAAATCACGTTCACCATCACCTCACTTTTCTTTTATCATTTTCATTAATATCACAAAGTGACTATTCATATGTACATGTGGTCTATACCCTAATATAATAACCTGTCCATGATATAGCAGTGATAAAACATACTAAACATCACCTGGTCGAAATCTCATATAAGTATGGATCATAAGTATGCAATTAAAATCAATTTTCTGATAACTCATGGCACTGGTAAACTTGACGGCAGCATATGTGACGTTTACTAAAGTAGACGACCACATATACCGTCGTTAAGCCACAGTAGACGATGGCACATAGCGCCGTTAACATATACTAGCGGTGGCACATAGCGCTGTTAACTTATAGTAAAGAACGGAAAAATAAATGGTGTTCACATGAAGTAGACAGCAGTCGATGCCGCCGTTTACAAGATATAGACGGCAAGCGATCTGGACGTCTAGTTCTTCAACACAGAAAACTCAGAAAAACCCGCATGAACTGACACGACTTTTACCCTTTCCCGTGCGTTGATTTCATGCTTTTAAAAAATATAGAAAAATGGTAATTACATAATATAACATATCCTAAACTAAACCCCCATGCAACTTGCCTCTATCCCTCCTACTGGAGTGATAAATCTAAGCCCGAAGATGCCCGCCTCGTCTATGAGGCAGTCTCCTCCACCAACTTCAAGCGCTCCAAATCCGCCTCCAACGCAGTTCCCCCGCCTGGATAGGTTTTGGATCTTGAAGTTGGACGAACCTCTTTGGTCCAGAAGCCTCCAAACTGCACGAACCAGCACTGCAAAACTCTTTTTCGGCCCTCTTTTCTCTCTTCCAAAACTAGTGCGAAAAACCCCTTCTATATGCGAATTCTAGGTCTTATAAAGACCTCCCACGCAATAGCCATCCTTAATCCTGACCCTTGGATCCTAAACGCTCGGATCTATGCATTAAAACCCTTGGAAATGGTCGATCTCTCTTTCCCGGAACGAAAATATAAAAAACAGGCAAGTCAGCTTAACATCAAGCGAAATTGCCATCAGCCTCAATGTAAACGTCCATCGATGATGTCGTCTACAGTCTTGCCCGAAAAATTAAAAAAATTCAGAAAATACTAAACGACACTATCTACTGTCGTTAATAAGGGATAAACGGCAGATGATCATGCCGCTAACAGGACTTAACGCTAAAGGATGTTGACGCCAAGTTCAACACAGAACAACACTCAAATACATGCAGAAATAACATACAGTTTACAATATAAATTCAAGAAAATTCTAGGGCACTACATCCTCCCCCCCTTAAAATAATCTTCGTCCTTGAAGATTGAGTTAGATTACTCACCAAATAAGGACTAATAAAGCTTCTTCATTCTTTCTTCAAGCTCCCCCATCGCTTCTTCACGCGAGAAATTCCTCCATAAGATCTTCACAAAGGGAATAGACTTTGATCTCAATTCCTGCACCTTCCGATCCAGAATTTCTACAGGCTACTCTCCATAGGACAAATCTGGCTGAAACTGCACTGGCTCATAACTGATCACATGAGCCGGATTTCTTACATACCTCCTCAACATGGATACATGGAAAACTGGGTGCACTGCTGCCAAAGATGGTGGCAAAGCTAGCTGGTATGCCACATTCCCGATCTTCTTCAAGATCTCAAAGGGACCAATGAATCTCGGATTTAGCTTACCTCTCTTTCCGAACCTCACTACACCCCTGGTTGGCGAAACCTTAAGAAAAACATGGTCTCCAACCTCAAAAGCCAAATCCTTCCTCCTTATATCCGCATAATTCTTCTGACGATCTTGAGCTACCTTTAATCTCTGCACAATCAACTGGATCTTTGCTGAAGTTTCCTGCACCACTTCTGGCCCAACCAGATGCCGATCTCCTGCTTCTTCCTAACACAACGGGGATCTACAAGGTCTCCCGTACAATGCCTCAAAAGGTGCCATACCTATGCTCGAATGGAAACTGTTATTATATGCAAATTTTGCAAGAGCTAGGTGACGCTCCCAATCTCCTTTCCACTCCAGAACACAAGCCCTAAGCATATCCTCCAACGTTTGAATAGTCCTCTCAGACTGTCCATCCGTTTGTGGATGAAATGCCGAACTCAAATTCAACTGACTGCCAAAAGCCTGCTGCAAGCTCTGCCAAAATCTAGATGTAAATCTCGGATCATGATCTGAGATGATTGACTTCCGAATCCCATGCAGCTTCACAATGCTATCAATATACAGTCTGGCCAAACTCTCTACGGACTGCTTCTTTCTCATGGCAAGGAAATGAGCACTCTTCGAAAATCTATCCACAATCACCCAGATGGAATCATTCCCTCTAGCCGATCTAGGCAATCCAGACACAAAATCCATGGTCACTTGTTCCCACTTCCATTGAGGAATATCAAGCTTCTGCATCAAACCTGAAGGTCACTGACGCTCTGCCTTCACCTGTTGACAAATCAAACACTTCGCCACAACATCAGCAACTTCCCGCTTCATGCCAGACCACTAGAAAGAACGCTTCAAATCCTTATACATCTTCCCACTGCCTGGGTGAATAGAGAACTGCAATTTGTGCGCTTCCTCCAAAATCTCCTTCCTCAGATCAGCATCATTAGGGACACACAACCTAAGATTCAGACGAATCACTCCCTCCTCATCCCTGATAATTCCTCCCTTTCTAACCAATTCCTGCAATAGAGGGTCATCTTTTTACAAAGTAATAACCCGATCATGAATAGAAGATCTAAGTGACAACTGAGCCATGAACATGCTACACAACTGAGGTTCTAAAACAGCCAAAGAACCCGAAGCATCTTCTAACATTTTCCAATCTTGCCTCATCAATTGCCTCTTCCTGCTCAACGCATCCGCCACTACATTGGCCTTCCCTGGGTGGTAAGAAAGCTCAAAATCATAGTCCTTTAAGAATTCTATCCACTTCCGCTGCCTCAGATTCAACTCCTTTTGCGAGAATAAATACTTGAGACTCTTGTGGTCTGAGAAGAGCTCAAATCTGACTCCGTATAGATAATGCCTCCAGATTTTCAGAGCATAGACCACTGCCGCTAACTCCAAGTTGATGAACAGTCCATCCCCATGTACTTTTAAATTAATTACTTGCTTATTTTGGTGATAATCAAAACACTGTCAAAAGTTTTTCTAACTATGTTTTATTTAGCCTTAAGCACAGGAAATACCCAAAGAAAGTCAAGCATTTGTGGTAAGTACTTACATACATTGTTTTCAGAAGAGCTATAACGATTCCTTCATTAACTGTAACGATTTCCTCACAAGCTGTAACGATTTACTTGAAAGATTGAATAACCTTGCTGTATCAAAACAAGTCGATGTTATAACGACTCTGTAAGTTATCGTAACGACTTCTTTAGAAAGTTATAACGACTTGCTCGTCATAACGATTCTGTAAGTCATCGTAACAATTTCTTTAGAAAGTTATAACGACTTGCTCGTCATAACGATTCTGTAAGTCATCGTAACGATTTCTTTAGAAAGTTATAACGACTTGCTCGTCATAACGATTCTGTAAGTCATCGTAACGATTTCTTCAGAAAGTTATAACGACTTGCATCTCATAACGACTTCTTAAGTGTTTCACAACGATTTCTTCAGAAACATAACGACTTGCATCTCATAACGACTTCTTAAGTGTTTCACAACGATTTCTTCAGAAACACAACGACTTGCATCTCATAACGATTTGATAAGTGTTTCATATCGATTTCTTCAGAATCAGAATGACTTGCCATGTTTCATAACGATTTCTTATATCATCTGTTATAGAACGACTTGGTTATGGTAACGATTTCATAAGTTATCATAACGACTTCTTCTGAGTCTACAGCAACTTGATCATAACGATTCTATCAGACTTTCATAACGATTGCATAAGTCATGTTTCCATTAATTAATTGTTTTCCTTGATTCAAGATACGTTGAATAGTCAAAGTCGCATCACGTCTGTTTGACTGCCTTGCATTTAATAAAGACTGAACGTATCTCTGCACGGATACAGAACATATCTTCCATTCTCGTGTATCCTCTGCATGCATCTTCTAGAACGATAAACTGTCACTACCATATTTGTGTCTATCTGCTCTAACGTTGATTGACATCTGGAGATAGTATAGCTGTCTACCATTAAAGCTCAACCTTGCAGAACCTTGAGGATATACTATCCTACATCATCTGACACAGAAAGAACTACAAGCCAACTAAGAAGATCTCATCACTTTGCGTGCTCCAAAGAACAAAAGACTGTCGACAGGAAGTTTCCACAGATCCTTCAGTCTAACGCACACCAAAGCTGTGAGACAACGGTCATCTCTTCGTCCTCATTCAAATTGGAGATACAAATACAAGACGAAGTTCTGAAGACAGACCATCCATCTAAGAAGGAAGCATTATTGATATTCAAGAGAGCCCAGAACTCTGCAGCTTTCAAGTCTTTAGAAGATCTCTAGAGCCAGAAATTCATTCCTTTCTATCTTGGCTCTTAGCTCCTTGTGCTGTGAGAAGAAAAATTAAGGAAGAGCTAGATTAGTTCTGAGAGAGAGCACACTGTGTAGATCTTCGTCTCTCAGTGCTTGTAGCTTCAGATTGAGTTTTGTAAAAGCTTGATCTAGGGGCTAGTCATTTCTTTCAAAATTTTCTTGTGTTTTTCCCTTCGTGTGTGAAGGAAGACCTGGTGGTTTCCAGGGTGGTGTTTTTCCCTTCGGGAGTGAAGGAAGACCTGGTGGTACCAGGGTGTTGTGTTCCCTTCAGGAGTGAAGGAAGACCAGCTGAGCTGGGTGGTTGTTTTTGTCCATAGGGGGACTGTACCCTAGTTAGTGAAATCCTGAGGGTTGCTCAGGGACTGGACGTAGGACTCCTAAGGAGAGGAGATCTGAACCAGGATAAATCTGTGTGTTGTGTGATTGTCTTCATTGTGTGATTGTTGTTTTTACTAACCATTACTAATCTCTTTCAAGAACTCTTTATGTTTGTTTGAGTTCAGGTTTTTATCTGATAAATTTAATTTAAAGACCCATTCACCCCCCCTCTGGGTTAGCCAACCGGGCAACAAGTGGTATCAGAGCTAGTCTCTTCGACAAAGAACAAGATCCAACGATCTGAAGGGTAAAGATCCATGGCAGCCCAAGGTCACTTCGAAGGTCAGTCTGTCAACAGACCTCCTTTGTTCGACGGTGAAGATTATACGTATTGGAAGACCAGGATGGAATACTTTCTACAAGGCCACGACTATCAAATTTGGTCGATAGTGGAAGAAGGTGATCTGGTCGTCACAAATGAGAAAGCACAATGGACAGATGAAGATAGAAAGAAAATCTCCTTGAACTGTAAAGCCAAGAGCATTCTATGTTGTGCTCTAAGCAAGAAGGAGTTCAACAGAGTCTCAGCATGCAAATCCTCCATGGAAATGTGGGAAAAGCTAAGGATTACGTATGAAGGTACAGACAAAGTAAAGGAGACAAGAATCGACATTCTTGTCACTCAGTATGAAAGATTTCAAATGCAATCAGGTGAGTCTATTACCCAAATGTTTAGTCGATTTACTGACATCACTAATGGTCTAGCCGGTCTAGGAAAGTCATATGAGATTGCAGATATGGTAAGGAAGATTCTTAGATCCTTGCCATCTTCATGGACGCCAAAGGTCACAGCTATCGAAGAAGCTAATGACCTTAAGAGAATGTCAGTAGAAAAACTCATCGGGTCTCTCATGGCCCATGAAATAAACATGGAAAGATTAGGAGAATCCTCCAGTAGAAAGAAGCAGTCCAATGCGCTTAATGCTAATGGGGACTCATCTGAAGAATCCTTGGATAACAGTGAAGATAGCAAAGATAGTGATGATGAAGAAGCCATGCTGTCAAGAAGATTGCAGAGAATCTTGGCCAAGAAGAAGAAGTTCCAGTCTGGTAGGAGGTACTTCAAGAAAAACAAAGATCTCAAGAGACCAGATGGAAAAGATCAGAAGAGGAATGAGCCACTTTGCTATGAATGCAAGAAGCCTGGACATATCAAGGCAGACTGTCCAATGCTAAAGAAAAATGATCACAAGAAGAAGGACAGCTCCAAGAAGTTCAGAAGATACAAAAAGAAAGCCATGGCAGCTGCATGGGAAAACAGCAGCGACTCAGACAGTGAGTCAAGCTCCAGCAGTGAAGAAGAAGAAGCCAACCTAGCTCTTATGGCAAATACCGGGATAAGGTAACTTCTGATTCCTCTTTTGATTCCTGTAATGATTCAGATTCCGATAATTTGGAAAGTGCCTTTAATGAACTTTACGATAAGTATAAAGAAGTGTCTAAACTACTTAAGTTTAGCAAGAAAAATATCACCTGTCTCGAAAATACCAACTCAGATTTAAAATCTGAAAATGAAGAATTAGAAAAACAAATAATGGAGCTTAAGAGAAGAAATGAACTATTATGTGAAAACTTAAAAGACAAGAACAATCAAATCATTAAACTAGAAAAACAGGAAAGCTCAGATGATTTAAGAAAAACGGTAAAAGAATTGAATGAAGAAAACAATACACTTGCAAGCACCTTAGAAAAGTTTACAAATGGGAAGAACTCCTTATTACTAAAGGGTGCTAGAAGATCTGGTAAGAACAAACGAGGTATAGGATACATACCTCCAGTAAATGAAGAAGAAATAGTCTATCCTGAAAAATATCCAACTCCTAAATTCACTCCAGAACAAGATGTGGCATATAAAGCGAATTTTAAGTACATAGAAAGAGTAACAATAACATCATGTTGCAGTCACTGTAATAAGCTAGGACATTTAAAATCCACCTGTCCAAAAGACATAAGAAGTGGATAATAAAAAGTAAAAATAATGATACTGACCCATCAGGACCCAAAAGAACTTGGGTACCTAAATCTTGATGTCGTTATTTCAGGTTAACCTTCGAGCATCCAAATGGTATTTGGATAGTGGGTGCTCAAGGCACATGACAGGAAACCTGAAGCTTTTCTCCCATCTCCAAGATGAAGAAGGAACAGTCACTTATGGAGATAATGGAAAAGGAACTGTAGTAGGCAGTGGATCAGTAAACAGCAAAGGAAAAACAGTCATAGAAGATGTGCTGTTAGTCAAAGGACTGAAGCACAACCTCATCAGTATAAGTCAGCTGTGTGATAGAGGACATCAAATCAAATTTCAAGAGTCAAAATGCAGCATACTAAAGGATGGAGCAGTCATCTTTGAAGCAAATAGAGAGAAGAATCTGTACGTGCTCTACCTTGAAGAACTCAAAGAGCAAAATGTATGTCTGGTAGCCAGCAAAGACAAATCAACTGATCTGTGGCACAGAAGGCTAGGCCACTGCAGCTTGGATGGCTTGAGCAAGCTCAGAAAGAGGAATCTTGTGGAAGGTCTACCAAAAATAAATGGTAAATTAGAAAGTGTTTGCAGACCTTGTGCTAAGGGAAAGCACACTAAGAGTTCCTTCAAGTCAAAGACGGTGGTGACCACCTCAAAACCCTTAGAGCTCCTACATATGGATCTATTTGGGCCAATGAGAACTACCAGTCTTGGAGGAAAGAATTTGGATTTGTTATAGTAGATGACTACTCAAGATTCACATGGGTATCATTCTTAGAACATAAAAATGATACTTTTGATAATTTTGTTAGTTTCAGCAGGAAAGTCCAGAAAGATCAGAAGTTCAGTATAGTATCCATTCGATCTGATCATGGTGGTGAGTTCCAAAATGAAAAGTTTGCTAGATTCTGTGATGATCAAGGAATTCAGCACAATTTCTCAGCACCAAGGACACCACAGCAAAATGGTATAGCTGAACGGAAGAACCGAACTCTCTTGGATATGGCAAGAACCATGCTTTGTGAATATGAGTTACCAAGATATTTCTGGGCAGAAGCAGTCAACACAGCCAGCTACATTGTCAACAGAGTCATGATCAGGCCAATCCTGAAGAAGACTGCATATGAGCTGTTTAAAGGGAAGAAGCCAAAGATCAGCCATTTCAGAACCTTTGGATGTCCTTGCTTTATACACAACAACGGAAAAAGGGATATTGGTAAGTTGGATGCCAAATCAGATGAAGGCATCTTCATGGGGTACACTTCTAAACCCAAAGGCTATAGAGTGTTTAATAAACGTACCTTATTGATTGAACAGTCTGTACACATTATTTTTGATGAAACTAACCCTTCCTTGAGGAAGGAAGTAGAAAGTGATAATGATGATGCAGATGAACTGTCCAAGAAACTGAATGACACATCACTTGAAGACAAGGATGATCCGCCTCTGGAAGAATTGCAACAAGAAGAAATTTCTCATGAGACTCTTCCAAAGGAATGGAGATACAAGAAAGATCACCCACCTGAAAACATCATTGGTGATCCATCCGTAGGGGTAAGAACAAGAGGTAACTTGATTCCTTGTGATTACCTTGCTTTTGTATCTCAAATAGAGCCTAAGACAGTCAATGAAGCCTTAACTGATGAATCTTGGATAATAGCAATGCAAGATGAATTAAATCAATTCAAGAGAAACCAAGTATGGTCACTTGTTCCTAGACCATCAGACCATCCTGTGATCGGCACCAAATGGGTGTTCAGAAACAAATTGGATGAATCTGGTGTAATTCTAAGAAACAAGGCCAGACTGGTGGCTCAAGGCTATTGTCAAGAGGAAGGCATAGATTTTGATGAAACCTATGCACCAGTGGCTAGACTTGAGGCTATTAGAATTTTACTTGCTTATGCTTCTGCATTAGATCTAAAGTTATTTCAAATGGATGTTAAATCTGCCTTTCTAAATGGTTTTATAAAAGAAGAAGTTTATGTGGAACAACCGCCGGGTTTTGATGATACAGACTTTCCGAATCATGTTTTTAAATTGCATAAAGCTTTATATGGTTTAAAACAAGCACCTAGAGCCTGGTATGAAAGACTTAGTTCTTTTCTCCTAAAACATGGTTTCAGTAGAGGTCAAGTAGATAGCACTCTTTTTATAAAAACAAAAGTCAAAAATATACTGTTGGTTCAAATTTATGTGGATGACATCATTTTTGGATCTACTGATGAATCCTTGTGCAAGTATTTTGAAAAGCTAATGCAGGGAGAATTTGAGATGAGTATGATGGGAGAGCTTAACTACTTCCTTGGACTTCAAATCAAACAAGGAAAGGAAGGAACTCACATCTGTCAAGCAAAGTACACCAGAGAACTGCTAAAGAAATTTGGATTTGAAAACACCAAGCCACTGTCAACACCAATGGGTACATCAACTAGGATGGACAGTGACAAGGATGGTAAGAAGGTAGATCAAAAGATCTACAGAGGTATGATAGGTTCATTACTTTATCTAACCGCAAGTAGACCTGATATATTATTTAGTGTATGCATGTGTGCTAGATATCAAGCCGACCCTAGAGAGTCACATTTAATTTCTGTTAAAAGAATTTTCAGATACTTAGCCAGGACTCATGATCTAGGACTATGGTATCCAAACTCCTGTGATGTAAAATTAGTAGGATATTCTGATGCTGACTATGCTGGATGCAAGGTAGATAGAAAAAGCACCAGTGGATGCTGTCAATTTCTTGCAGGGTGTTTAATCTCATGGTCCTCAAGGAAACAAAATTCAGTAGCACTATCTACAGCTGAAGCCGAGTACGTAGCTGCTGGAAGTTGCTGTACACAACTCTTATGGATAAAGCAACAGCTTGAGGATTTTGGACTCAAAATCAAGACAATTCCACTGCTATGTGACAACACCAGTGCTATCAACCTCACCAAAAATCCAATTCAGCACTCCAGGACCAAACACATTGAGGTCAGATACCATTTTATTCGTGATCATGTAGCTAATGGCAATATTGAAATATCGTTTATTGATACAAACAATCAGTTAGCAGATATTTTCACAAAGGCCTTACCTGAAGAGAGATTTACATCTCTTAGAAGGGAGTTAGGCATGTGTATTTTGTGAAAAGATCTTCATTTAAAGCTGGTATAAAAATTCTCAGAATTTAAGTAGGTTTTCTCTCTCTCCTTTTAAGGCAAAATCAATTCAAAATTCTCAGTTTAAGCGTTTCCGTCCTTTAAGTCATAGTCTTTCGAGGCGGTCAACCTCGTTTGTCGTTTTCTGACGCCTCACCTTTTGGAGCTTTTATTTTCTTTAAATCGATGCGTTAACGATTCCCCTTCCTCGTTCACCTTTTTCCCTCTTTCGTCCCGACGCATGAGCCGATGCCCTAGCGACTCTTGCCTCTATCCTCTGCAAATTTGAAGCTTCCATCTCCTTCCCGCGAAATCGTTTGAGGGTTTCTTCTCGTCACCCTTCTCTTCAACCTTTCCAACCTTCTCCCACCTGAATCCATGGCCGCACCAGCTATTGCCGGCAGTGTGGGTGGCTACAGCGCCGAATACCTCACCCCAGCACAGGAGGAGCGTTTCACCTTTGTGAAGACGAAGCTCTGTGGTCACAAGGAAGTAGATATTGAAGATCTGCAGAAGAATGGAATGAGCAGCATCGTTGAGAAGATCAATCAGATGAAATGGAAAGGGCTTACCACTTGCTCAGAGGTAAGTTATCCGGACTTGGTAAAGGCGTTCTTTGTGTGCTTAAGAACAGAAGAAGATGGGGCCCTCGTTTCTTCGGTCAAGGGCGCCCTAATCAGAATCGACCAGGAACTGCTTAGGATGCTATTTGGAGTAAGCACATCCGGTTTCAGTGGGATTCATTCTGTGGAAACCCAAGAAAAGGGTTTGGGGATTATTGGGCCGGGGTTCAGGATGAGGGATGGCAAGCTAGATATCAATCAATTAAGTGCCTTCAATCGCCTCCTTCACTTCATTGTTTGTCAGATTTTGGTTCCCCGTAGTGCAACCTTCTCCTCTTGCACTAAGGCTGACTCCGACCTAATGTTCTGGGCCATTAAAAATAAGGAAATCAATATGGCCGCAGTGATGATAGAGAGAATGAAATTTGCCAGGGAACAGATTTGGGACACTAAAAGCAAGTTGAATGTGTCCCTGCCCTATGCCCATTTACTTACCAGGATCTTCAGACACTTCGGTGTAGATGTCTCAGGGGCAGTTGTAGAGAAGATGGGCCAAGCTATCAGGTCCAGAAATCTAAAGAAGAGTGGTTTTTCAATAGTCAATGGGGTCTGGTCCAAGGCCTCAGTTGCAGAAGGTGAAGCACTCATTGGTGAGCCTTCAGTTGCTCAATCTCTGTTGGAAGCAGATGCTGTGATGCCCGAATTGCCACTGGAATCAGGCTCTGTTCCAGTCCTTGGAGAAGCAGAGCAGGAAGGGCCATCTATGGCCAGAAATCAATCAGAGGCAGCAACAGCAAGGGAAGAAGAAGAAAGGCCAGCAGCAGCAGATCCAGTTATACTTCATGCTGAAAGAGAATTGAGGATATTCTCCCAGAGGACATCTTGCCTGTTGTAGAGGAGACTGTGGCATCAGGCCACATTATTGAAGAAGGCCCAGTGGAAGAAGAGCAGCAAAATCCTCAGGATGACTCTATGGAAATGGATGCTCCCTGTCAGGGGGAGACTGGTGCAGTTGCAGAAGATGCTCCACTTGAGGGGGAGCAATCCCAAGAGAAACCAGTTGATGCACCACCAGCCACCAGAGATCAGGAGGAAGAACAGAGAGATTCTGCAAATTTGGATGCCAGAGAAGGGGAGACAGCTAGTTCATCAAGTTCTGATGAGGATAATGATCCACCTCCTCCAGCTACAAAGGGCAAAGAGAAAGTTATAACTCCTGAAGTACCCCTTCTAGCTGATGCCCCTTTTGAAAGACAGGTCAAGCAAAAAATTGTCATCAATTTAAAACCTGTGATTGAGAGGTTGGATATTCAGGGTGAGCTGCTTTGTACACTTCAGTCTGATGTGAATTCCATTTTTCTGAGCCAAGCTTCAGCCCGCAAGGAACTGGTTCAGATTCGCTCTGCCATGACATGGTTCCATCAAGAAATGGGGACCATGAAGAATTTGTTATCTGACATCCTTCAGGCAGTTGGAGCTCAAGCTCCTCCTCCTCCAGCAGCTCAGGAACCTATCACAAGTGTACCTGAGCCCTCCGGGCAAACAGCAGCAGCCCCAGCAGATGAAGCCCAGGCAGCAGCAGAGGCCGAACCATCAGGGCCAACTGAAGAGTCAGGGCCATCAGGGCCAACTGAAGAGTCAGGGCCATCAGGGCCAGTTGTGTTGGAATCAGTGCCCCCAGGGCCGGCAGTGTTGGATCCTTTGCCTCCCTTGCCTGAAGAAGTGGTTTCAGATCCTCCACCCATTGCTCCCACTTCTACCAACACTCCCATTCCTCCTTCTCCACCCACTGACTTCACAGCTCCACCTGCTCCACCTCACTTCAAAAGGCCTAGAACCAGGCCCATTTCTTCTCCCACACCTTTCCCTCCTCATCCTATCTCATCCTCTCCTGTTTCTACCACTTCTCATCTTTCTTCTTCTCAAAATTTCGAGGCCCCTCCAGCATCCTCAGCTGGAGCCTCATCCTCTTCTGGTACATCTTCATTTCCAGAAGTAGGATCTCTCAATTCTGATGCATTTCTCTACCCCCCTGCACCTCCCTCCTTTATCACTATTATTCCTAAAATGTCCAAATCGACTCTCCCTTTCTTGATAAAATTAAGGATGAGTTTGAAGAGGTTATCCTTAGGTCTGTGCTAAAGGTAGGAGACCACCTTTCCAAGACAGACTCTTCCAGTACTGTCTCAAAGAAACGCAAACTTTCTTCCTCCAACACTCCTCTTTACCCACCTTTGTGGTTTTCTCTTACAGTCACCCACAAGCATACCTCACTGTACAAAGAATACCTACAAAAAGTTGTTTTTGCCACTCTTTACAATCTTCCTTTTCTTAACCTCTCTGACCATCTAGACGTAATTCTTCCCTATACTCCTCTGTCTAAAGCCGAAAAATCCAAAATCTTCTCCTCAGCCCACTCCAAAACTGAAGAGCAATGGGCTAAATCTCATAAAGATTTGTACAATCGCTTTCTTCAAGCTAAGGCAGCAAGGTTTCCTCCCAGGGATCACTCCTTGACCCTTTCTGAGTGGTTCAAGTTTCACCACCAGAACACCTGGGCCCCTGCCATTCAGAAGCTAATCAAGCTGGTCAGGCATTTCCAAATGTTCAACAACTACAGGTATCTCAACAGATTACCTGAAGTTCAGCTTAGCCAGTTCAAGAGAGCCATCAAGGTCCTTATCCACTCTGAGCAGTCTGAGGAAATAAGAGTAGATTTTGCAACTCTTCATTTACCTGAAGACATTCTCCTGCCTCAGATTCATTTCCTGATCATGGAGTCTTCGATTGGTTCACTCATCTTTGAGCGTTTTGCAAGAGTCATGGGCAGAATCAAGATTCAGAAAGGCCTCCAAGTTGGTTTTCCTAGATTTCTCTTCCGGGAATATCATAGAGGGTTTGTCAACTCTGATGTTCTTGCCCCTCTACTCTCAGAGTGTGAAAGGCTAAATGCCTCCGACTGGTCCACGATTTACTCTCTGTCAGCTCAACAGCTAGCTCATCTGAATGCTGCTCAGGCCAGGGAAGGAAAAGCTCCTGTCTCTCCTGCCACTTTCTTGGATATGAACTCAATCCATCTGGTCCTTGATCCCTACAAAATTTGGGCTGAAAGGTACAAGGTGTTTTTAGCTCTTCGCCATGAACTCAAGGAGAAACAGATTTTCTATCCTGTCACCATGGATCAATTTCTTGCCTGTGCAAGCTTTGGTACAACTCTCAGCATCCGCTCCTCCATGGATCCAGATGAATATGACCAGTTTCTTACCAAGCAGCGCAGCATCTATCTCTCCAAGATGGCTTCAACCATGGGACCTACCTTCTCCATTGAGAGTGGTGCCTTTAGGCAATTTTTTGTGCGTCAGGAAGAGCAGGCCTGGGAAGCTATTTCTCATTATGCCTCCCTTCTCTCTCCTGCTTATTATTTGCCTGTACCTCCACAAGCTTAATGAATGGATTGTGCTCTTTCTCCTCATTGTCTCTTATTCATTGTCTCTTATTCTTTGTCTCTTTCCTATTCCTTTTTGCTTAAATGACAAAAAGGGGGAGAAACCTACATTTGTCTGACACATTCTTGAATCATGCTTGAAGTACTTTTAATCCTGTTTACTGTTAAGTACTATTTAAATGATGATCATAGTTTTGTCATCACCAAAAAGGGGGAGATTGATGAACAGTCCATCCCCATGTACTTTTAAATTAATTACATGCTTATTTTGGTGATAATCAAAACACTGTCAAAAGTTTTTCTAACTATGTTTTATTTAGCCTTAAGCACAGGAAATACCCAAAGAAAGTCAAGCATTTGTGGTAAGTACTTACATACATTGTTTTCAGAAGAGCTATAACGATTCCTTCATTAACTGTAACGATTTCCTCACAAGCTGTAACGATTTACTTGAAAGATTGAATAACTTTGCTGTATCAAAACAAGTCGATGTTATAACGACTTTGTAAGTTATCGTAACGACTTCTTTAGAAAGTTATAACGACTTGCTCATTATAACGATTCTGTAAGTCATCGTAACGATTTCTTTAGAAAGTTATAACGACTTGCTCGTCATAACGATTCTGTAAGTCATCGTAACGATTTCTTTAGAAAGTTATAACGACTTGCTCGTCATAACGATTCTGTAAGTCATCGTAACGATTTCTTTAGAAAGTTATAACGACTTGCTCGTCATAACGATTCTGTAAGTCATCGTAACGATTTCTTTAGAAAGTTATAACGACTTGCTCGTCATAACGATTCTGTAAGTCATCGTAACGATTTCTTTAGAAAGTTATAACGACTTGCATCTCATAACGATTCTTAAGTGTTTCACAACGATTTCTTCAGAAACATAACAACTTGCATCTCATAACGACTTCTTAAGTGTTTCACAACGATTTCTTCAGAAACACAACGACTTGCATCTCATAACGATTTGATAAGTGTTTCATATCGATTTCTTCAGAATCAGAACGACTTGCCATGTTTCATAACGATTTCTTATATCATCTGTTATAGAACGACTTGGTTGTGGTAACTATTTCATAAGTTATCATAACGACTTCTTCTGAGTCTACAGCAACTTGATCATAACGATTGCATAAGTCATGTTTCCATTAATTAATTGTTTTCCTTGATTCAAGATACGTTGAATAGTCAAAGTCGCATCACGTCTGTTTGACTGCCTTGCATTTAATAAAGACTGAACGTATCTCTGCACGGATACAGAACATATCTTCCATTCTCGTGTATCCTCTGCATGCATCTTCTAGAACAATAAACTGTCACTACCATATTTGTGTCTATCTGCTCTAACGTTGATTGACATCTGGAGATAGTATAGCTGTCTACCATTAAAGCTCAACCTTGCAGAACCTTGAGGATATACTATCCTACATCATCTGACACAGAAAGAACTACAAGCCAACTAAGAAGATCTCATCACTTTGCGTGCTCCAAAGAACAAAAGACTGTCGACAGGAAGTTTCCACAGATCTTTCAGTCAAACGTACACCAAAGCTGTGAGACAACGGTCATCTCTTCGTCCTCATTCAAATTGGAGATACAAATACAAGACGAAGTTCTGAAGACAGACCATCCATCTAAGAAGGAAGCATTATTGATATTCAAGAGAGCCCAGAACTCTGCAGCTTTCAAGTCTTTAGAAGATCTCTAGAGCCAGAAATTCATTCCTTTCTATCTTGGCTCTTAGCTCCTTGTGCTGTGAGAAGAAAAATTAAGGAAGAGCTAGATTAGTTCTGAGAGAGAGCACACTGTGTAGATCTTCGTCTCTCAGTGCTTGTAGCTTCAGATTGAGTTTTGTAAAAGCTTGATCTAGGGGCTAGTCATTTCTTTCAAAATTTTCTTGTGTTTTTCCCTTCGTGTGTGAAGGAAGACCTGGTGGTTTCCAGGGTAGTGTTTTTCCCTTCGGGAGTGAAGGAAGACCTGGTGGTACCAGGGTGTTGTGTTCCCTTCAGGAGTGAAGGAAGACCAGCTGAGCTGGGTGGTTGTTTTTGTCCATAGGGGGACTGTACCCTAGTTAGTGAAATCCTGAGGGTTGCTCAGGGACTGGACGTAGGACTCATAAGGAGAGGAGATCTGAACCAGGATAAATCTGTGTGTTGTGTGATTGTCTTCATTGTGTGATTGTTGTTTTTACTAACCATTACTAATCTCTTTCAAGAACTCTTTATATTTGTTTGAGTTCAGGTTTTTATTTGATAAATTTAATTTAAAGACCCATTCACCCCCCCCTCTGGGTTAGCCAACCGGGCAACACAAGTCACGAGTTGGGTAATTACGCTCATGCTCCTTGAGTTGTCTAGAAGCATACGCCACAATTCGACCTCCCTGCATAAGAACACAACCAAGCCCAATCTTCGAAGCATCGTGTAGATAGAGAAAGAATCCACACCATTGGGCAAAACAAGCACTGGCGCTGAGGTCAAGTGAGTCTTCAGCTCCTGTAATGCCATTTCACAAGCTTCTAACCATTCAAACTTCACTCCCTTCCTGGTTAACCTCGTCAAAGATGCCGCAATAGAAGAGAAACCCTCAATGAATCTTCTATAATAGCCAGCCAAGCAGAGAAAACTCCTGATGTCTGCAGATGATCTCGGTGTCTCCCAGTTAAGGACAGCTTCCACTTTAGCTGGATCCACAGACACACCATCGCCAGATATAACATGTCCCAAGAAATGGACCTCCCTCATCCAAAAGTTGCACTTGCTAAACTTAGCATACAGCTTGTGCTCCCTCAAGATATCCAACACAATCCTCAAATGCTCTTTATGAGTCTCCTCATCAGGTGAGTAGATCAGCACATCATCAATGAAGACCACAACAAAAGAATCCATATACTGCCGAAAAACCCTGTTCATTAAGTCCATGAAAACTACTGGAGCATTTGTCAAACCTGTTGGGTTGAGTGTGTTTTGGAATTTCCTAAAGTTGTATTTTAATGATGATCAATGAACATCACTCATACTTTGATTTTGATGATGACATATTGTGATTTTAATGATGACATATTGTGATTTTAATGATGACATATTGTGATTTTTATGATGACATGTTGAACATGTTATACATTTTATACATATCACAATAATGCTTAGACAACATGTTTTTGATGTTTAATATCTCATATTTTAATGATAATATCTTGTATTAATTATTTACACTTTATATTTTCAGGTTTATACAAATTTGTCTCAAGTGGTGTCGACACAGTGACACGGTCTGCCTGTGTGTTGACACGGTCTACCTGTGTGTTGACACAGTCTGCCAGTCGTGTCGACACACTCAATGGTCAGGTCGACACTAGTCCCAGATTCCAGAAGACCCAGTTGCCAGACTGGGACAGTGTGTCGACACAGCCAGTGAGTGTGTCGACACTAGACCCAGTTCCCAAATGACCAGTTTTGCGCAAATGGGACAGTGTGTCGACACACTCCTTGGTGGTGTCGACATAGTCCACCTGAAACTAAAAAATATGAATTTTTCTAGACATATGGCTGCTTGGGAATTAGGGGATTTGACCTAGATTTCCGTGCCCAAGCACCCCAAGGCACTTTATGGACATATGGGGCTATAAATACCCATGTTCCTTGTACCCCAAAGGCAAGAGAGCCCATATACTTCAAGAAGAAACCCTTTGGCGGCTAAAAGAGGTTTTCCAGATCTTGCTCCATCTCCTGAAGCTGCAGGCCATCCTTTCAAGAGGAAGGACGTGGGATGCAAAGGGAATCTCTGGAGAGAAGGTTGCTGTGCTATTCAAGGGAGCAGATCCAACTGAAGAGGTTGAAGAAGAAGAAGGATTTCTGGCATTTCAGATGCCATCAAAGCAGAGCATCGCCAATTGAGGAGAATCTCCATCGATTTCCATCAAGGCTCCTCAATTGAAGTGTATGCAAGGCCTCTTCATCGAAGAACACTCATTCTACATCCATTTCTCTTACTTCTGAGTTTGTTCTTCTTTATTTCGTCTATGAGATTTGTGCATGAAGTTCTGCACAAGTTTCTGTGTACGATTTTATCTTGAATCAGATCATTGCTAGAGGATCTGATCTCTTTTGTGTTTGATCTAGCTTTTGTACTTTGAGCCATCGAGCTCTGGTGTGTGAGTCGTCGTACTCACTGTGTGGTTTGAGCCGTCGTGCTTAATTTGGAGTCGTCGTACTCCGGTGGTTGTTTGAGCCATCGTACTCAAGGTTGTTTGGAGTCGTCGTGCTCCAGTGTGTGTTGTACTCAAGGTTTTGAGTAGTGTGGCCTCACTGTGTGAGGGGTGGACATAGGAGTCACTGGAGGTGATTTCCGAACCACCTAAAAATCCTCAGTGCAGTGGTTTGAATTGTGGTTTGACTTTGTATTGTTCTAGATGCATGCATAGGGATTTCGTTCACACTACTAATTGATTTTCTCACACACACTAATCACACTTCAGATCAGTAAATTGTTTGGGTGAATTGATCTCTGATTTGAAGTAATTTTTAAATTGCTTAAGCTTCCACATTAATTAGTGTTAGATCTATTCAACCCCCCTTCTAGATCTGATCCATCCACCCATTCGATCCTACAATTGGTATCAGAGCGGGTTAATGTTTGTTACTGATCTGATTTAATTGCTTCTGTTTGATCTCTGTGTTAATTGCTTGAATTGTTTGCTTGATCTTTCACTGTCTCTGTGTGCTTAATCGCTCTGATTTCTACATTTGGTATCAGAGCAGGTTAACCACTCTAATTGTTAGATCTAACTCCTTGTTACATTGATTCTCTGTGATTAGATCTAATAGTCTTTTGAGTTTTGGTATAATGGAAAATTGCCTTAATCTACATGAATTTCCTGTTATAATTTCAGAGAAATCCCCAAGCTTATTTTCATTGGATTTCTCAAAGGACTCACAAAGACAAAGAGCAAAAGAAACTCACAAGCACTCAATGGCAAAGAAGAACCTCAATGAATCCAGAAAATCACCAGTTCAGAAAATTGTAGCTCTCATAGCACATTCCATGAGATCAGAGCATTCTTCATCCTCTTCAGAACACAAGAGTTCAAATAAGTCTACAAGGTCAGGTAAATCAATTCCAGACTCATTTATGTATTCTAATTCTAATTCTGATGTAGATGAAGACATGTCTTATGTTGAATTGATTGAATTCTGTAAGAAGTTACAAAATCTCAATGCAAAGCTGAACACTAAGAATAAAGATTTGAAAAAGACTTTAAAACATTGCCATAAAGAAAGTGAAAATTTGAAAAATACACTTGAATTGCACCAGAACAATGATAAAGATCTTTCAGAAGAAAATGAGAATTTGAAAAATGAAGTTGAAAAATTAAATTCTGAGAAAGAGAATTTGGAAGATGAAGTCCAAATCTGTAAAAATAAACTGAATGGATTGAAAGAAAACCATGAGCTATTAAAATCAAAAGTCATTGATCTGGAAAATGAAAAATAAGAATTGTTTGATCTCAATAACAACTTCAAATTAGATAATGATCAATTAAACAAACAAATTTCTAATATGGCTCATGATCATCAAATAAACGAGAGATGCAAACAACTTGTTGAAGAAAATCATCATCTAAAAAGGAAGATTGAATACTTGTTGAATGACAAACCATTGGACAATGACTGTAGCAATTTAAGTAATAAAATTGCTGATTTGGAAAAACAAATTGCTCAATTTGAAAATGAAAAGAACAAGATGAAAAATGGTTTGGATGTCATGCTAAACAAGCTTCAAATTTCAGAAAAAGAGGTTTTTGCATTAAAATCTGAAAAACAGAAGCTTCAACATGAATTGAAGAATACTTCTGTGAGAGATAAGAAAAATGAAAATAAAACAAAATTAACATTTGTTAAAGCTGCTGCGAACAAGAACTCTGCTAATTCTAATAAAAACTTGTGAAAGTTCTTGTTCAGAAACAGACAGAGAAAAAGAAAAATGCTACTGTCAAGAAGATTTATCTTCTTCCTCCTTCAGTTCAAAAAGCTCCAAAGAAAGTTCAATATTCACATCATGCCAAGAGCCACCAAAAGGTACCTCCTTCTCTTCATGGTAAGCCTCCTCACATGAAAAGGAGATTCCAGCAAATGCATACATGCCAAGGTAAGTACCAGGTAAGAAATGATCTCATTTGCTTTAATTGTGATAAACCTGGTCATTTAGCCAAATTTTGCTGGAATAGAGATCAACATTTCCATCAGTCCAGTGCTTCACATGTCATAAATTTGGGCATACTTCTAGGGAATGTTGGCATAGAATTGATAATCTTGTGTATGGTCCCATGTTTCATGTTAATGTATATAAGAATAAAGATCATGTTCATGCTGAAAACACTCAGAAATTCTATGTACATGAAAAAGAAACTGTTGCACAAAAGATCTCTTCTGAATTCCATGTTAAAAATCTCAATGATAAAAATCTGAAAAATAGAAAACAAAATGTTCAGTATGTCAGTGGTGCATTCTATACCAATAGCTCTAAGATTAGAAACCAAGATTCCAGTGTTTCTAGTCTTCAGAAAATGCACCCAATATCAAATCCTTTTGGATTTAAAAATCATTGTTGCAAATTCATGGAACTCAAACAAGTTTGAGTTCTAAAATGTGCTGCTTGAATGCTGGATGCAGGGATCCTTGTAGTCAATCTCAAAATGAAGGCTTCATGACAAAGGTTACAAGGAAAGTAAGTGAAGAGAATGAAAATCTCACCAGGTAAATACTTCTGAGAGATTCCTTGCTAAATAAAAATTGAAATCAATTGGGACTCTTATGCAAAGATCAATTGGTATATCAAATGGTGAACTGTGGAAGGACAAGTCATGCCTATTTGGAAACTATCATTATGTGTGAGGAATAACCTCCGCCAAGTATCAATGATCTTTCTTGTGTAAGAGTAATTAATTTTAAAAATAATAAAAAAATGGTTGTCATTGAAACATGATTGCTTGTGTATTTCATTTCTTCCATGATGATTTTAGCTTGAATTACTTGCAAAAATTTTCACATCATTCACATGTAACTAAGAATCATGATTTTGTTGAAAATGATCAGAAACTCCATGTGAATATAAATTGAACACTTTATGAAAACATAGATGCATTGAGCAAGGCAAAAAGAAAATTTGGAACTAATTCTGCTCATAGTTCTGTCAATGAAAGAAATGCATCTATACCAAAAATAAAATCATTCTGGATTCAACAATCTTTATTGCACTCTAACATTGATTTCATTACAGGACCCAAGCAAGTGTGGGTCCCAAAACCAGCTTAATCAGCAAGCTGAGGAGACTTGCAGCCATACATTGTAAATGGACTCAAGATATTGGCTATGCAAGGCAAGAAATGATTGGAGAACACAGGTAAAATCTTTGAAAAGCAATTGAAGTCCATTCAGATAAAACTTCTTTATCATTTCAAATCTGAATTGCCTGAATTGAAATGATGTTTGATTTTTTATCTGAACAATGAAAAATGTGTTCTGATGCTACTCCCAACAATAACTTTGTGTTTTAACATTTGGAATCATGTTTGAGTTATCATGCTTGCTTAACTGTGCCCATGATTATGTGTGCATATCAACAGCTTTGACTTTTTGGTATATCAAATGATGACATGTGGAAAAACAAGTTATGCTTGTTTGGAAGCTATCATTATGCGTGAGTAAAATACTTCGCCAAGTACCAGAAGTCATGTTATGCTTAAAGCTAATTGTGTGCATAATCATGTGTGAATTGCTTGCTAGCCTTTTCATTCCATGCACATATTAAAGGGGAGTAAATTTGAAAAAGTGCAAAAAATGTTCTTGAAAATGCAATGAATTTCATGCTAAAACTAAAGAATAATTGACCTTTTTGCAGTGACTATGTGGTATATCAAATGGTGAAATGTGAAAGGACAAGTTAGGCTTGTCTGAAAACCCTCATCATGCGTGAGAAAAACTCTCCGCCAAGTATCAATAGTTTTTTCCTGCATAAAAGGTCATCAAGAAAAATGAAAATCTCAAAAACTTTATTTTAAGTCTTTGAAACTTTTCTCCTTCAATAAATTGCCTGTTAATGCATGCTTGATCATGTTCATATTCTTTATGTGCAAACTACTTTGAATGAACATATCTGAATTGCTTAAATGATCATTTCATATCATGCATATCTTATGGGGAAGTGAGTCAAAAGAATCTTTGAGTGAAATGCTGAAGAAATATTCTTTCATATCTGATTTATCATCAACTCCCATTCAGTTTGTTGACAAATGTTTCTGCAAATGAATTCCTCACTCTCACATTGCATTGGCATTCTTGGTATATCAAATGGTGATTTGAAGAAAGACAAGTCAGGCTTGTCAAGACACTTTCACTATGCGTGAGTATATGTCTCCGCCAAGTATCAAGAGTCTTGTATGCAATTGTTGAGGGGGAGTCCTTGTCTTTCAAATAAAACATTCACGTTCATTCTGTTTTCCCTATTTCTTCAATATTCTTCATGTTCACCTTGTAAGGGGGAGATACATGAAAGGGGGAGTCATTGTCATATCTCTTGAACTGACTTGTCTATTTTGAACCCCAAAGTCATCAGAATTTTTGAGTCATTGTGCTATTTTCTTATGAGAGAATTAAAACATTGAAAATAAACTCATTGTGCATTTAGTTTAATTTCAAAGATTCAGTATCATTTCAAGGTTAAGCAATCTTAATACTGAATGTCATTAAAATGACTTGCAAAACACTTGTAGGCACATGAGTGGCTTTACTATTTAACATGTGCATGTTTAAGCTTCAATTTTACCACATGTTAAGAATAATTTTTCTAAATTTGTATTCCTGACTTTTCTGGTCAAAGAAAACATATTCCTGTAAAACATCAAAAGAAAATGATCAAAACCTTGGAAAGATACAAACAGAGCAATGCAAATTCTTGAACCACTAAGTAACCGGGCCATTTCACCTAAAAAGTGATTTGTTTCGTGTAAAAAAGTGGAAATCAAATTTTCAACTCTGTATAAGATAATGAAAGTTAAACCACTGAGTAATCAGGAGATCTTGCATCTGATCAATGTGATCTCTTGCATTGAAAAGTGAGATTTAACTAATTTATTTTTGTATTCTTTCCCAGCCAAAATTACAAGAAAATCAAAAGACAGGATAGAAAAGCTTAAGACCTTAATAAAGCTCATGTATACGGAGTTTAGACCTATTATTCTACATTGTGTTAAAATTAAAGCTCCTAACATCCTTGTTAAATACTTCTGATCACTCATATAGGTCACTTTATTTCACATTTACATCATTATTTTAACCACATTCAGATCATTATATCTTGCAATACCTTGTGTTGAGTGTGTCTTTGTGATTAAACTTTGTGGCACAATACCAAAAACACAATCATTTCTCTCATTTGACAATATCACTTTGCCTCACTTATTTTGATTACTTCTGACCATTCATTTCCTACATTTCATTTCTTGATCTCCTACAATCTTTGTTTCTCTCTCTTGTCTAACTTTTTGATGCTGTCAAAAAGGGGGAGAAAGTTTCTTAAAGGAGGAGAAAGTAAAAGTTTCTAGGGGAGAAAGTTCAAAGGGTATATATGGTCAAGGGGAGTTATTGCCGTCAAGGGAGTCAGGTTATTGGGAGACTGTGCATATGTTTTGTCATCATAAAAAATGGGGAGATTGTTGGGTTGAGTGTGTTTTGGAATTTCCTAAAGTTTTATTTTAATGATGACCAATGAACATCACTCATACTTTGATTTTGATGATGACATATTGTGATTTTAATGATGACATATTGTGATTTTAATGATGACATATTGTGATTTTAATGATGACATATTGTGATTTTTATGATGACATGTTGAACATGTTATACATTTTATACATATCACAATAATGCTTAGACAACATATTTTTGATGTTTAATATCTCATATTTTAATGATAATATCTTGTATTAATTATTTTACACTTTATATTTTCAGGTTTATACAAATTTACCTCAAGTGGTGTCGACACAGTCCACCTGTGTGTTGACACGGTCTGCCTGTGTGTTGACACGGTCTGCCTGTGTGTTGACACAGTCTGCCAGTCGTGTCGACACACTCAATGGTCAGGTCGACACTAGTCCCAGATTCCAGAAGACCCAGTTGCCAAACTGGGATAGTGTGTCGACACAGCCAGTGAGTGTGTCGACACTAGACCCAGTTCCCAGAAGACAAGTTTTACGCAAATGGGACAGTGTGTCGACACACTCCCTGGTGGTGTCGACACAGTCCTGATGATCAGTCTGTCCCCACATAATTTTTAAATATACATGTATTTTGGTAATTAACAAAACCTTATCAAAGTTCTCTAAGTCCTAAGTACAGGAAATACTCCAAGGTCAAGGTCAATCAAGCCAATATTGATAAGCATTATATTTCTGAAGCATTAATTAT
The DNA here is from genome assembly GCA_014218235.1 of Colocasia esculenta. Lineage (NCBI taxonomy): Eukaryota > Viridiplantae > Streptophyta > Magnoliopsida > Alismatales > Araceae > Colocasia > Colocasia esculenta. The sequence continues at coordinate 31,981,906 of CM024759.1, forward strand.
TTCAAGAGTGTATCTATCTAAGTCCACATCGATTTCGGTTGAAAGTCACAATGATTTCCTTCATGTATATCGTTTTAAATAGAGCTATAACGATTTGACATCGCAATGGTAACGATTTGCTCATCGCAACGATTCCTTAAGTCATCGTAACGATTTGCTCATCGCAACGATTCCTTAAGTCATCGTAACGATTCACTCATCGTAACGATTTGCTCATCGCAACGATTCCTTAAGTCATCGCAATGATTCCTTAAGTCATCGTAACGATTCACTCATCGTAACGATTTGCTCATCGCAACGATTCCTTAAGTCATCGTAACGATTCCTTAAGTCATCGTAACGATTCACTCATCGTAACGATTTACTCATCGCAACGATTCCTCAAGTCATCGTAACGATTTGCTCATCGCAACGATTCCTCAAGTCATCGTAACGATTTGCTCATCGCAACGATTCCTTAAGTCATCGTAACGATTTGCTCATCGCAACGATTCCTCAAGTCATCGTAACGATTCACTCATCGTAACGATTTGCTCATCGCAACGATTTCTTTAGAGCTCATAACGATTTGATTCACACAACGATTTCTTTAGAGCTCATAATGATTTGCTTCACGCAACGATTTCTTTAGAGCTCATAACGATTTGCTTCACACAATGATTTCTTTAGAGCTCATAACGATTTGCTTCACGCAACGATTTCTTTAGAGCTCATAACGATTTGCTTCACGCAACGATTTCTTTAGAGCTCATAATGATTTTCTTCACGCAACGATTTCTTTAGAGCTCATAACGATTTGCTTCACGCAACAATTTCTTTAGAGCTCATAACGATTTGCTTCGAGCAACGATTTCTTTAGAGCTCACAACGATTTGCTTCGCGCATCGATTTCTTTAAAGTTCATAACGATTTGTTAAGTATTCATAACAATTTCTTCGTTGAACACATCGACTTGCTTTTCATAACGATTTGTTAAGTGTCTATAACGATTTCTTCATTGAATACAACAATTTGCTCTCTATAATGACTTGTTGATATTCATAACGATTTCATAAGTTATATAGACAACGACTTTATGGTTTATATCGACTTGATGTTTATCTTATCTCTTAAGGCATTGAATAGTCAAAGTCTTCGGTTATCTGTTTGACTGCTATGCATTTAATGAAGACAGAACGTATCTCTGCATGCATGCAGATGATATCCTTTTTATTATTGTGCATATTCTATCAACATCTTTTAGAACAAGCTATTTGGCATTGCTACTTTGGTGAATACTCACATCATCGTTTACTGACAACAAGAGACAGCTTAGCTGTCTACTGTTCTAGCATTTAATATATGCAGGGTCCTAAAGACATTCTGTCATACAACGTTGGACCATATAGATGCCAAAAGACCTTATCTCTTTGCGTGCTCAACTGGATAAAAGATGGTTGAAGCTTCCAAATGTCAAGCAGTCTAACGTCTACCAATCTAAGAGACAACGGTTACTTCAACGACCATATTTCAAAAGGAGATATAAATTCAAGACAGAAGATCAGAAGAAAAATATGAGGATTTTGAACGCACAAGCTATTCAAATCTTCTGATAGAATTCTAGAGCCAAGAACCTCATTCTTTTTAGTGTTGCTCTTTGCTCTCCACTCTATAGTGAAAATCTTGAGAGAGCTCGTGTAGTTCTGAGAGTCTTTTGTGTTTCTAGATCTTTTACTCTCAGTCCTGCTTGCTTCAGATCTTAGCTTGTTGAAGCTTGATCTAGGGGCTTGTCCTTATTGCTTACCTTTGCTGTTGTAGTTCCCTTCTGTGTTTAAGGAAGACCTGGTAGAGCTTCCAGGGTGTTGTTGTTCCCTTCTGTGTGAAGGAAGATCTGGTGGGGTATCTAGGGTGCTGTAATTTTCTTCGTGTGAAGGAAGACCAGCTGAGCTGGGTGTTGTAGTGTCCATAGGGGGACTGTACCTTAGTTAGTGGAATCCTGAGTTGTTGCTCAGGGACTGGACGTAGGACTCCTAAGGAGAGGAGGTCCGAACCAGGATAATTTCTTGTGTTGTGTGGTTGTTTTTCTTGTGTGATTGCGCTTTGAACTAACTGTTACTAACCTTCATCGAAGAACGTCTTCTGTGTGAATGTCTTAAGTACAGGTACTAATCAAGTAAAATTTTTAAAGACCCATTCACCCCCCCTCTGGGCTTGTCAACCGGGCAACAAGTGGTATCATAGCGAGTCTCTTCGATAAAGAAGTAAGATCCAACGATCTGAAGAGTAAAGATCCATGGCAGCCCAAGGTAACATTGAAGGTCAGTCTGTCAACCGACCCCCTCTCTTTGATGGTGAAGATTATGCTTATTGGAAGACCAGAATGGAGTACTTTCTCCAAGGTCACAACTATCAGATATGGTCAATAGTAGAAGAAGGTGATCTCCTGGTCACAAATGAGAATGCTCAGTGGACAGATGATGATAGGAAAAAGATCTCCTTGAACTGTAAGGTTAAGAGTATTCTGTGCTGTGCTCTAAGCAAAAAGGAACTCAATAGAGTTTCAGCCTGCAAATCCGCAATGGAGATGTGGGAAAAGCTTAGAATTACCTATGAAGGCACAGACAAGGTGAAGGAGACAAGAATTGATATTCTTGTTACCCAATATGAAAGATTTTAGATGCAATCAAGTGAGTCCATAACCCAGATGTTCAGTAGATTCACAGATATCACAAATGGGTTAGCCGGACTAGGAAAGACCTATGAAATAGGAGACATGGTGAGAAAAATTCTTAGATCCTTACCATCCTCATGGACCCCTAAGGTCACAGCTATTGAAGAAGCTAATGATCTGAAAAGTATGTCTTTGGAAAAACTCATTGGGTCCCTTATGGCCCATGAGATCAATATGGAAAGGCTAGGAGAGTCCTCTAGCAGAAAGAAGCATTCAAATGCTCTTAAGGCAGAAGAAGACAAGTCAGATGAGTCATCAGCTGAAGATGAGAACTCAAGTGGCTGTGAAAATGAAGAAGCTATGCTGTCAAAAAGATTGCAACACATTCTAGCAAAGAAGAAGAAGTTCCAATCTGGTAGAGGACACTTCAAGAGAAATAAAGACTTCAAGAAACCAGATGGAAAGGATCAAAAGAAGAGTGAGCCCATATGCTACGAATGCAAAATATAGGACATATCAAAGCTGAATGTCCAAAGCTCAAGAAGCCTGAATTTAGGAAGAAAGAGAGCTCCAAGAAATTCAGAAAATATAAGAAGAAGGCTATGGCAGCTGCATGGAGCAACAACAGCGACTCAGACAGTGAGTCAAGCTCAACCAGTGATGAGGAAGAAGCCAACTTGGCTTTCATGGCAAATACCAAGGAAAAGGTAACCTCTGACTCATCCTTTGATTCTTGTAATGGTTCAAATTCCGATAGTCTAGAAGAAGCCTTCAACGAACTATACAGTAAATATAGAGAAGCAACCAAACTATTAAAAGTAAGCAAGAAAAACAATGTTTGTCTAGAAAATACAAACTCAGACCTAAAATCAGAAAATGATCAATTAGAAAGCCAAATAACTGAACTTAAAAGGAGAAATGAACTGTTATGTGAAGATCTAAAAGCTAAGAATGAACAAATAATGAAACTAGAAAAACAAGCAAGCTCAGATGAACTGAAAACTGAAATTAAGACACCAACATAAGAAAATATTAAGTCATCTAGCACATTAGAAAAATTTACAAATGGTAAAAATCTCTTAATATTAAAAGGTGCTAGAAGATCAGGAAAGAAAAAACATGGATTAGGATATACACCTCCAGATAATGAAGAAACCATAGTCTATCCTAAAATATATCCGACTCCAAAATTTGTACCAGAACAAGACATATCATATAAAGCCAATTTCAAATATATTGAAAAAGTAACAAAAACATCTTGTTGCAGTCATTGCAATAAGTTAGGTCACATAAAAGTAACATGTCCAACAAGACATAAGAAATTGATAATAAAAAGAGAAACCAGTGATACTAACCAATCAGGACCCAAAGGAACTTGGGTACCTAAAACTTAATGTTTTCATTTTAGGGTAACTCTCGAGCATCCAAATGGTATTTGGACAGTGGGTGCTCAAGGCACATGTCAGGGAATCGGAAGCTATTCACCCATCTCCAAGCTGAAGAAGGAGCAGTTACCTATGGAGACAATGGAAAAGGCACAGTAATTGGCAGTGGTTCTGTGAGCGACAAAGAAAAAATAGTCATTGAAGATGCATTGCTTGTCAAAGGGCTGGAGCACAATCTCATTAGCATCAGCCAGCTTTGTGACAGAGGTCATCAGATTCAGTTTCAAGAGTCAAAGTGCAACATATTAAAGGATGGAGTAGTAATTTTCGAAGCCAATAGAGAAAAGAACCTGTATGCACTTCATCTTGAAGAACTAAAGGATCAAGATGTCTGTCTGGCAGCAAACAAGGATAAATCAACTGAACTGTGGCACAAAAGACTGGGACATTGCAACATAGAAGGTATGAGAAAACTGCTAAAGAAGAATCTTGTGGAAGGTCTTCCAAAGGTCAACACAAAATTGGATGGTGTCTGCAGACCTTGTGCCAAGGGAAAACATGTTAAGAATTCCTTCAAGTCAAAGACTGTAGTGACAACCTCAAAACCCTTAGAACTCCTTCATATGGATTTATTTGGGCCAATGAGAACCACCAGTCTTGGAGGAAAGAATTTCGGATTTGTTATAGTTGATGATTATTCCAGATTTACATGGGTGTCATTCCTAGAACACAAAGATGATACATTTGAAAGCTTTGTAAGCTTCAACAGGAAAGTTCAGAAAGACAAGAAGTTTTGCATTGTTGGAATCCGGTCAGATCATGGAGGAGAATTTCAAAATGAAAGATTTTCTAAATTCTGTGATGACCAAGGGATCGAGCACAATTTCTCAGCACCAAGGACACCACAGCAAAATGGAGTTGCTGAGAGGAAGAATATAACTCTATTGGACATGGCAAGAACAATGTTGTCAGAATATAATTTGCCAAGATACTTTTGGGCTGAAGCAGTGAACACAGCAAGCTATATTATCAACAGAGTAATGATCAGGCCAATCCTAAAGAAGACTGCATACGAACTGTTTAAAGGAAAGAAGCCAAAGATCAGCCACTTTAGGACATTTGGATGTCCTTGCTTCATTCACAATAATGGAAAAAGAGACATTGGTAAGTTGGATGCCAAATCAGATGAAGGTATCTTCATGGGGTATGTTTCTAAACCCAAAGATTATAGAGTATTTAACAAATGTACCTTATTAATTGAACAGTCTGTGCATATTATTTTTGATGAGACTAACCCTTCCTTGAGAAAGGAAGAAGATAGTGACAATGATGATGCAGACGAACTGTCCAAGAAACTAAAAGATACCTTAATTGAAGACATGGATGATCCACCTCTGGAAGACTTGCAACAACAAGATATTACACATGAAAATCTTCCAAAGGAGTGGAGATATAAGAAAGATCACCCACCTGAGAACATTATTGGTGATCCATCTGTAGGGGTAAGAACAAGAGGTAATGTAATACCTTGTGATTATCTAGCATTTGTCTCTCAAATAGAGCCTAAGACAGTCAATGAAGCTCTCACTGATGAATCTTGGATTATAGCCATGCAAGATGAACTAAATCAGTTCAAGAGAAACCAAGTATGGTCACTTGTTCCCAGACCATCAGACCATCCAGTTATTGGCACCAAATGGATGTTTAGAAACAAATTAGATGAGACTGGTGTAATCTTAAGAAACAAGGCCAGATTGGTGGCTCAAGGCTACTCCCAAGAGGAGGGCATAGATTTTGATGAAACCTATGCACCTGTAGCTAGCCTTGAGGCTATTAGAATTTTATTAGCATATGCATCTGCTTTGGATTTAAAATTATTTCAAATGGATGTTAAATCTGCATTTTTAAATGGTTTAATTAAGGAAGAAGTGTATGTTGAACAGTCTCCAGGTTTTGATGATACAGAATTTCCAAATCATGTTTTTAAACTTCATAAGGCATTATATGGTTTAAAGCAAGCACCAAGAGCCTGGTATGAAAGGCTTAGCTCATTTTTATTAAACCACGGTTTCACTAGAGGACAGGTAGATAGCACTCTATTTGTAAAAACAAAAGTTAAAAGTATATTACTTGTACAGATTTATGTAGATGACATTATCTTTGGATCTACTGATGAACTCCTTTGCAAGTACTTTGAAAAGTTGATGCAGGGAGTGTTTGAGATGAGCATGATGGGGGAGCTAAATTATTTCCTTGGACTACAAATCAAGCAAGGAAAAGATGGCATCCACATCTGTCAAGCAAAATACACCAAAGAGCTTTTGAAGAAATTTGGTTTTGAGAACACAAAGCCACTCTCAACACCCATGAGTACATCTACAAGGATGGATAATGACAAGAATGGTAAGAAAGTAGATCAAAAGATCTACAGAGGTATGATTGGTTCATTGCTTTACTTAACGGCCAGTAGACCCGATATTCTATTCAGTGTATGCATGTGTGCAAGATATCAAGCAGATCTTAGAGAATCTCATTTGATCTTCGTAAAAAGAATACTTAGATACTTAGCTAGAACTCATGATTTAGGTTTGTGGTATCCAAAATCTTGTGAAATTAATCTAGTAGGATATTCTGATGCTGACTATGCTGGATGCAAGGTAGATAGAAAAAGCACCAGTGGTTGTTGTCAATTTCTTGCAGGGTGTTTAATATCCTGGTCCTCAAAGAAACAAAATTCAGTGGCACTGTCTACAGCTGAAGCTGAGTACGTGGCTGCTGGAAGTTGCTGTACACAACTCCTATGGATAAAGCAACAACTTGAGGATTTCAGACTAAATATCAAATCAATTCCACTCATGTGTGACAACACCAGTGCTATCAATCTCACCAAAAATCCAGTCCAGCATTCAAGGACCAAGCATATTGAGGTTAGATATCATTTTATTTGTGATCATGTAGCAAATGGTAACATAGAAATATCCTTTATTGACACAAATGGTCAGTTAGAAGATATTTTCACAAAAGCCTTACCCGAAGAGAGATTCACATCTCTTAGAAGGGAATTGGGCATGTGCAATTTGTGAAAAGACTTCTATTTAAAACTGGGACATAAATGTTCAGAGTTAAGTAGATTTTCTCTCCTTGGCTTTAAGCAAAAGAAGTTTAAAATTGTTCCCTACTGGTCGCTCTTCTTAATAAAGTCTGCTTTGGCTGGTCAAACTTATTTGTCGTTTTCTGCCACCTCTTGGCGCTTCGCTTTTCCGCAAAACTTTTATTTAACCCCAAAATGAATGTGAAAACGATTCATCTCCCCATTTACACCTTTTTCCCTCTTTCGTCTGGTTGCCTGAGCCGATGCCCTAACGACTCCGACATCGCCTCTCTGCTCATTTGAAGTTCCTCTCTTCTTCCCGCGAAGAATTTATTGAGGACCTTTCTCTCCTCTTTCATTTCAACCTTCCAGAAAATCCTCCTCACCTAAAGTCCATGGCATCGTCCATTATCTCTGGCAGTTTGGGTGGCTACAACGCTGAGTTTCTATTGGCAGAACAGCAGGAAAGGTTTACTTTCGTGAAGACCAAGGTTTGTGGAAATAAGGCAGTGGATGTAGCTGATCTTGAGAAGAACGGCATGCACAGTGTAGTGGCCGCAATGAGCAGGATGCAGTGGATGGGAATCACCACCTTCTCTGAGGTAAGCTATCCAGACCTCGTGAAGGCTTTTTATGTGTGCTTGAGGACAGAGGCAGACGGGTCCCTGGTTTCATCAGTCAAGGGAACCCAACTAAAAATAGATCATGGGCTGTTGCATTTTTTGTTTGGAGTAAAGTCTTTCGGGCACAGTGGGGCTCACACCGTGGACGCCCAAGCTAAAGGACTTGGTATTGTAGGACCAGGGTTCAGACTGAGAGATGGGAAGTTAGATATTAATCAGTTGAGTGCTCTCAATCGCCTCCTCCATTTCATAGTTTGTCAGATTTTGGTTCCAAGAAGTGCAACTTTCTCAACTTGCACCAAGGCAGACTCGGATATGATGTTTTGGGCCATTCAGAACCAAGAAATCAACATGGGCGAAGTAATGTTGGAAAGGATGAAGTTTGCCCGTGATCAAATATGGGATACCAAGAGTAAGTTGAATATATCCCTGCCCTATGCTCACTTGCTCACCAAAGTCTTTCAGCACTTTGGAGTAGATGTTTCTGGCGCCGTTATAGAGAAAATGGGCCAAGCAATTAGGTCCAGAAATCTAAGGAAAATCGGTTTTTCAGTGGTCAGCGGAGTTTGGACAAAGACATCAGTAGCTGAGGGTGAACCCATCCTAGGGGAAGCCCAAGAAGTCCAACTCGAAGCAGTAGTAGCAGAATCAGAGGGTCCATCAGCAGTTGCAGAACCAGCAGCAAGAGAGGCCGCAGCGCCTAGTGCTTCACTGGAAGTTGCTGTCAACTCAAAAGTTGCAATGGAGACTCCGGTAGCTGAAGAAAATGTAGCAGTAGCAGATTCTGTCAGAAGTTCAGAGGGTCCTCTTCCCACCACCTCTGTGGCTTCTGTACTCCGTCAAGTATTAGACTCCATTCCCTCCTCCCAAGTGGTTCAAAACACCGGTGGGAGTTTGGTTGATCAGTCTGTGGCACCTGGCCACATTGAAGATTCTGTTTTGATTGATTCTCCTATTCATGGGGAGCAAGGAAGTTGTGTGGAGGATGCTCCTATTCAGGGGGAGCAACATATTGAGAAGGAAGCAGCATCTCAAGGGGAACTTTCTGAAGATGCTCCTGTGAATGAAGAGCAGTTTGAAGTTCCAATAGAGGTCGAGGAGCAAGTAGAAAAGGGAAGCCCCAGCAAGAAAACTGCTCACAAAAGGCAAAAGAAATTTTTAAAGAAGATGCACTTAAAGGCCATCTTGAAGCGATTGGATGATCAAGGTGCAGTCCTGGACTCAGTAAATTCAGCTGTAAGTACTGTCATTGAGCGCCAGGCATCCTTGTCAAATGACAATTTTCAAGCAAATGTTGCCATGAAGTGGTTCAATAAGGAGCTGAGCTCTATGAAGATGATGTTGTCTGAGGTTTTGAAGGCAGTAGGGCCCAAAGATCCCACTCCTCAAGAGCGTGAGCCTTCAGGGTCAAGTGAAGATAATGCAGGGCCATCAGGGCAAGTCAGTGTTGATCTTGTGGAGCTGCCATCAGGGCGTTCAGTTGATGCTCCAGCAGGGCCATCAGGGCCAAGTATTGAAGTTTAGCCTTCTGAAACTTTGCCTACTGAAGATTCTATTTTGTGTCAGGGATCTGGACCAGAGAAGGAGTCACTCAATCCAGTGGAACCGATAGCTGAACAAGAAGACCAGACTGTAGCTCCTGAGCCCCCTGCCTCTTCTTCACTTACCACTCCAGTTGCTCCCTCTCCTCCATCTTCTTCCACTGCACCTCCAGCTCCAACCACCTTTAAACGACCCCGTTCAAGATCTGTTTCCTCTCCCCAACCTTTTTCCTCTCAACTTGCTTCATCTCCTGCTTCCTCCACCATTGTTCCTCATCCACCATCCTCTCCTCAGCTTCCACCAGGATCCTCTTCTGCTGGACCTTCTTCTTCTGGTCCTTCTACATATGAAACTTTTGTTCTTCCTACAGTAACTCTTGACTCTATATTCAATCCACCTACACCTCCCTCTTTCATTACCATTATCCCTGAGGGTGCCCAACTCACACAACTAGAAATCCAGGATATTAAGGATGAATTTGAAGTAGCAATACTTCATTCAGTCCTGGCTGTTGGGACCCACTCTCACAGGACAAGCTCTTCTAGTCCTGTCTCTAAGAAGAGGAGACTCACATCCTCTCATCATGTCTCTTCTGAACCTTGCTATCCTCCCCTTTGGTTTTCCCTCTCTATCTCCAATAAGCAGAAACTCATCTATGAAGAATATCTTCAAAACGTAGTTTTTGCCCACATTTTTGGCCTTCCTTTTCAAAATCTTTCTGAAAATCTCACCACCATATTTCCTTATACCCATCTCTCTAAGGCTCAACAGTCAAAAATCTTCTCCATGACTGAAGCCAAAACTGAAGAGCAGTGGGCTCGGAGCAATAAAGATCTGTACAGTCAATTCCGTTGAGTTCAAGCTGCCCGATATCCGCCTAGGGAAGCTCCTCTTCCCCTTTCTGAGTGGTTCCAAATCCATCACAAAAATTTGTTTGGGCCCTTCATTCAGAAAGAAATCAAATTTATCCGGCAGTATCAGATGTACAGTAACTACTGCTATGTAAATCGCCTCCCAGAATCTCAGTTGGGTCAGTTTCGTGCAGCCATCAGGGCCCTCAGTTCAAGCACAGCTCATACTGAGTCCCTTCAGGTCGATTTTGCCACCTTGGTTATTCCTGATGTAGTGTTCCTTCCCCCTCTCCATGCTTTGATTATGGACTCTTCTGTGGGAACACTTATCTTTGAACGAGCTGCAAGGGTAATGGCCAGATTATTTGTGCAAGACGGCAGTGACTTATCCTTCCCAAGATTCGTCTTCAGGCAATATCTTCAGGGGCATATCAAGGCAGATGTTCTGGCCCCCATTCTCTCTGAATGCGAGCGGTTGTCTCCTGAAGAGTGGATGAAACTCTATCCCTTGTCTGCTCAGCAGCTAGGCGATCTAAATGCCTCTCAGGCCAGCTCCAATCAACCTCCCCTGTCTCCTGGTGAATTTTTGGATGCCAACTCTCTTCACCTCATCCGGGATTCCTATCTGACCTGGGTTGAAAGATACAAAGTTTTCTTTGCTTTAAAGCAAGAGCTTAGGTCGCTTAAGATTGACTATCCCCTCAAGATTGAAGCCTTTCTTTGGTTTGCTAGCTTTGGGTCCTTCTTAACCTACAAGTTAGCCCTTGGCAGTGTTAAGTATGGGGACTTCATTTCAGATCAAAGGCAACTTCATATCAAAAGGATGGCTCCCACCATGGGACCCTCCTATCAAATTGAAATTGGGGCCTTTCAAGCCTTTTTTGAAGAGCAGGAACGCCAAACACTACCTATCATCAGGCGCTTTGGCTCATTGTTATCCCCTGCTCATTACTTATATGTAAATCCTCAAAACTGATCAATATATGTTGGTTGTCTGCCCTTCCATCTTTTCTCTTCTTTCTTTGTCTCAGAGTATCTTTTTGCTTACTGACAAAAAGGGGGAGAAAATTAGCATGTCTGAAATACATTCTGAATATCTTCAGATTTTTCTTATATATTCATGCTTATTGTTAAGTGGAGAAAAATACTTAGCATGTTTGAAATACATTCCGGAAATATTCATGCTTATTGATAAATTTTTATCATCACCAAAAAGGGGGAGAATGATGATCAGTCTGTCCCCACGTAATTTTTAAATATACATGTATTTTGGTAATTAACAAAACCTTATTAAAGTTCTCTAAGTCCTAAGTACAGGAAATACTCCAAGATCAAGGTCAATCAAGCCAATATTGGTAAGCATTATATTTCTGAAGCATTAATTATTTCAAGAGTGTATCTATCTAAGTCCACATCGATTTCGGTTGAAAGGCACAACGATTTCCTTCATGTATATCATTTTAAATAGAGCTATAACGATTTGACATCGCAATGGTAACGATTTGCTCATCGCAACGATTCCTTAAGTCATCGTAATGATTTGCTCATCGCAACGATTCCTTAAGTCATCGTAACGATTTGCTCATCGCAACGATTCCTTAAGTCATCGTAACGATTCACTCATCGTAACGATTTGCTCATCGCAACGATTCCTTAAGTCATCATAACGATTTGCTCATCGCAACGATTCCTCAAGTCATCGTAACTATTTGCTCATCGCAACGATTCCTTAAGTCATCGTAACGATTTGCTCATCGCAATGATTCCTTAAGTCATCGTAACGATTCACTCATCGTAACGATTTGCTCATCGCAACGATTTCATTAGAGCTCATAACGATTTGCTTTACACAACGATTTCTTTAGAGCTTATAACGATTTGCTTTACACAACGATTTCTTTAGAGCTCATAACGATTTGCTTCACGCAACGATTTCTTTAGAGCTCATAACGATTTACTTCACACAACGATTTCTTTAGAGCTCATAACGATTTGCTTCACGCAACAATTTCTTTAGAGCTCATAAAAATTTGCTTCACGCAACGATTTCTTTAGAGCTCATAACGATTTGCTTCACGCAACGACTTCTTTAGAGCTCATAACGATTTGCTTCACGCAACGATTTCTTTAGAGCTCATAACGATTTGCTTCGAGCAACGATTTCTTTAGAGCTCACAACGATTTGCTTCGCGCATCGATTTCTTTAAAGTTCATAACGATTTGTTAAGTATTCATAACAATTTCTTCGTTGAACACATCGACTTGCTTTTCATAACGATTTGTTAAGTGTCTATAACGATTTCTTCATTGAATACAACAATTTGCTCTCTATAATAACTTGTTGATATTCATAACGATTTCATAAGTCATATAGACAACGACTTTATGGTTTATATCGACTTGATGTTTATCTTATCTCTTAAGGTGTCGAATAGTCAAAGTCTTCGGTTATCTATCTGACTGCTGTGCATTTAATGAAGACAGAACGTATCTCTGTCTGCATGCAGATGATATCCATTTTATTATTGTGCATATTTTGTCAACATCTTTTAGAACAAGCTATTTGGCATTGCTACTTTGGTGAATACTCACATCACCGTTTACTGACAACAAGAGACAGCCTAGCTGTCTACTGTTCTAGCATTTAATATGTGCAGGGTCCTAAAGACATTCTGTCATACAACGTTGGACCATATAGACGCCAAAAGACCTTATCTCTTTGCGTGCTCAACTGGATAAAAGATTGTTGAAGCTTCCAAATGTCAAGCAGTCTAACGTCTACCAATCTAAGAGACAACGGTTACTTTAATGGCCGTATTTCAAAAGGAGATATAAATTCAAGACAGAAGATCAGAAGAAAAATAAGAGGATTTTGAACGCACAAGCTATTCAAATCTTCTGATAGAATTCTAGAGCCAAGAACCTCATTCTTTTCAGTGTTGCTCTTTGCTCTCCACTCTGTAGTGAAAATCTTGAGAGAGCTTTGTTGGGTTGAGTGTGAATATAATTCATTTCTCCTCACATTTTGATGATGACAAGTTGTGATTTTAATGCATAACAATTGGAACATGTGAAATGCATCACACCTAAAATAACAATATTCAAAAAGCATGTTTCCAAGCACATTTATCATTTATATTCATGATAATATATTTAACTAATGATTTATGTGTTTATTTCTCAGGGACAAACACTTATTGCAAGGGTGGTGTCGACACACCTCACAGTGGTGTCGACACAATGCTCCAAGCCCTAAGGCAAAAGATGAAGAAATGGTCATCTAGTGTCGACACTAGACCAGGGCAGGTCGACACAAGAGACAGATCCCAGAGAAATATGCAAACATGCTTCTATCTCAGGTCGACACTAAACCAGATGGTGTCGACACTAGAGAGCCTTCCCAGAAGGCCTGTTTTTCAGATGGCTACAGCAGGTCGACACGAGATGATATCAGGTCGACACTAGATGCCTCTCCCAGGGAATTGATTTGCCAGTCTGGGACAGTGTGTCGACACATTCTATGGGCAGGTCGACACACTCCGGAATCTCTGTGACTTAAATTTTATCCTGGACACGTGGCACCCTAGGGAATTGTTGGATTAACCTTGGATCGTGTGCCCACGACCCCCAAGGGTACACTTGGACTATTAGGGGTATAAATACCCTCCTATTGGCCATCCAACATGCAAGAACCCTTTCAGAGCCTCCCAGAAATCCTGTTGGCGGCTAGAAGGTTTCTCCTCCCTGTTCTTGTCTTCCTAGTGCTTCCTCAAGCCAAATTCTCATCTGTTCAAGCATGAGGAGTAGAGATTGATCGTTGAAGAAGCAATTGGATCACCTCAAGGAAGCAGATCAAGTAGAAGCTGACTCTTGTGAAGAATTCAAGGAAGATCCTGAAGATCAGATTGCAAAGCATCGCCTAGGAACTTCCAGAGATCAAAGCTCTTCACAATTCGACCTTCTATAAGGGAGTACATCTGAAGAGAAAAGTTTATCAATGCAATTCTCATTTTCCTTTTCTCTTCTGAGTGATTCTGAGATTGTGCATGGGTTGTTGCATGAGTCTCATGAATTAACTCTTATTAAACTAGATCTGTTGCTAGAGGATCTGAGTCTTGTGTTTTTCTAGCAAGTTGTTTGTGAGCCGTCGTGCTTAGTGGTTTTGAGTCGTCGTACTCAAGTTGTAGTTGAGCAGTCTTGCTCAGGGTTCTAGAGTAGTCTTACTCTAGAGTTTGTATGAGTTGTAAACTCAAGTGGTTGGAGTTGTCAGGCTCCAGTGGGTGTGTTGTACCCAGGTTGATTAGTGGATCCTCACTGTGTGAGGGGTGGATGTAGGAATCACATGGTGTGATTTCCGAACCACCTAAAAATCTATGTGCATTGATCTGATTGTGGTTTGAATTTATCCTTCGTTAGATGCTTACATAGGATCGTTTGAATTCATCTAATCAATTTGTTCTCACACTCCGTTTGCACAACTCACTCAATTTATCTTCAGATCTGTGAAATCTATTTTTCAATTTGCCTCTGATTCAAGAGTTTTTAAAAATTGGTTAAGCTTCCGCATTAGTAGGCCTAGATCTATTCAACCCCCCCTTCTAGATCTTGTCCTCACCTTTTCTCGATCCTTCAATTGGTACCAGAGCAGGTTTACACTTGATCTGATTTGATCTGAGTATTTTTCTGAGTGTACTGTGTGATTTGTTTGCTTGCTTGTTTGCTTGCTGAGTGTTTCCTTCTTTGCACCATCTTTTTAATTCAATGGATTCCAGAGGGTTCATAGCTGAGGGTCATTCCATTAATAGGCCACCATTCTTTAATGGAACAGACTATTCTTATTGGAAAAATAGAATGCAAGTTTTTCTTAGAGCCCAAAATTATGAAATCTGGAAAGTAGTGGAGGTAGGCCCCTATGAGAACCAGGGAGAGGAAGAAACCTGGACTAGGGAATAGATAAGAAGAGCTACATTGAATTACAGTGCCATGAATATGATTCAATGTGCTGTTCACCCCAAAGAGTACTCAAGAATCTCAATGTGCAAATCTGCCAAAGAGATGTGGGATAAACTTGAGTTACTCTATGAGGGAACATCTCAGGTTAAGGAAACTAAGGCTAACATTCTTGTCTCTGAATATGAATTATTCATGATGAAATCTAATGAGAAATTTCTGAAATGTTTGCCAGGTTTATGATCATAGTCAATGGACTGAAGGCCTTAGGTAAGGACTATACGGATGCTGACTTGGTAAGAAAAATTCTACGTTCTCTCTCTTCAATTTGGCACACAAAAGCCACTGTCATTGAAGATTTAAAGATTTGTCCAAAATTTCTTTGGATGAGTTGATAGGATCTCTAATGACATATGAAATCAATCTAAAGAGAAATGAAGAACATATAATCAAAACCAAGCCAGTAGCTCTAAAGGCCTCATCTAGTAACAAAGACAAGAGTCAGGATAAAACCAGTTCTGATGAGTCTGAGTCAAATGAGGATGAGATTGCCCTCATGACCAGGCAATTCAAAAAATTCTTGAAATATAGAAAAGGAAAATTTTCTGGCAAAAAGGAATATTCATCAGGTAAAAGAAACACTTCCTTTTCTAATGCTAATCTAACAAGAATAAAAAATCTGACGAAATTGTCATCTGTTACAGGTGCAACAAGCCAGGACATATGAAGGGAGAATGTCCTGAAAACAAGAAGGAGAAGCACAAGAAGTTTCACAAGTTCAAGAAGCCAAAGGCCATGGTAGCCACTTGGTCTGATGAAGACTCAAGTGAGAAGGAAGAAGACGAAAAATCCTCAAGTTCTGAAAGTGAGGAAATCTGCTTCATGGCGAATAGTTCTGATGGAAAGGTAAGTACATCCTTCGAAGACTATTCAGTTGAGGATTGGCAAGATGCTTATGCAGAACTTGTTGAAAAATACACTGAAATGAGGAAAGAAAATAAACACCTCAAAAAGAAAATTGAAAATATTTACCATAACCAATCCTCAAACAAAAGAACTTGTGAACTAGAAAATGAAGTAACAGAATTGAATGAAGAAAAAGAAAATCTTCTGAACTTGATTGATGAACTTAAGCTAGCCTCTCAAAAGGCCACCCATGAATTCAAAGAACTGTCTGGAAAGCTGGAAATGGAAAACCATGATAAACAACAAAAGGTTGAAGAAATCAAAACCTTACAAAACCAGCTAAAAGAAAAGGATGAAGTTATTGAAACATTCACAAATGGTAAAGATAATCTGGAGGCCTTGCTGGGAGCAAAAATGAAATCAATTTCTCATGGACTAGGATTTAATAAACAAAAACTAAGAAAGACAAATCTGGTGAGAAGAAGGATAAAGCACCATTAATTAAATTTGTCAAAGGCCCTAGTCTTGAGAACACAGAAATCAAACAAACATCAAGCAAAGCACCAAAAATTCCAAAAACTCAGAGTCAAAACAAGGCAAGTAGGTCGACACAGTCACCTGACAGGTCGACCTGCTCAACATCAACAAAGACAAACCACAAAATAAAAAATTCAAATAAAAATTTGAAAAATAAGAAAAAGTCAAAGGAAGTCATTCATGAAAAACCTTGGACTTCCAAGACAAATATCAAGCTGATTGGAACCAATGGCATTACAACCCATGTTGGTATCATCCCCAATTCTCTATCCAAATTTTCTGATGTACCAACAAAATCCTTGGATTCCACCTCCTCATCTAAACTCTCATGTTCAAATGAAAACTTCCCCTCCTACCAAAAAAAAAACACTGGTGTTTTCATTCCTAAGGGAAAGAAGAAAGTAAAAAGACAGAGAACACCACTGTAATAAAACAAAAATAAAAAACAAATCAAATTTGGGTGAGAAAAGATTTGATAACAATGTCCAAACATTCTGATGGTCCCAACACTGTTTGGGTACCAAAATCTTCTCTCCATTGATTGATTTTGCAGGAAGGTCGTGCACCCAATTCAAATGTGTGGTTCCTTGACAGTGGGTGTTCACGACACATGACTGGAGATAGAGCCAAATTTTCTTTTCTGATTGAGAAGGAGGGAGGTTCAGTAACTTTTGGAGGTAAAAATAAAGGAAAGATCATTGGATCTGGAAAGGTTGGTCAAACTTCCTCAAACTCTGTTGATAATGTTTTATTAGTTGATGGTCTAGATTATAATCTGCTGAACATTAGCCAACTATGTGACAAAGGTCACAAAGTTGTGTTTGAATCCAATTTCTGTAAGATCATTGATTCATCAACTGATAAAATAAAATTTTTGGAAAAAGGAAAAACAATGTTTACATGATCGACCTTAATAAAAACTTTTCTGAAAATCTTTGTTTTGTTGCTAATAAAGATGAAATTGCATGGACTTGGCACAAAAGACTTGGCCATGCAAGTTTCAGAACATTGAATAAATTGTTAAGGCTGAACTTGGTTAAGAGTCTTCCTGAATCTTTCTCTAACATTGAAAATCAAGTTTGTGGGATCTGTGCCCAAGGAAAACAAACCAGGAAATCTTTTAAGACCTTCAATGAGGTACTCACATCTAGGCCACTAGAATTACTTCACATGGACCTTTTGGCCCAACAAGAATTCAAAGTCTAAGTGGCAAAAGATATGAGTTTGTAATCATTGATGATTTTACCAGATTTACTTGGGTTATCTTCTTGTCCCACAAAAGTGAAACTTGCATTGAGTTCAGGAAATTCTGTACCACTGCCCTAACAAACTTTTCATATAAAATCAAAAATATTTTGACTGATCATGGGGGTGAATTTGACAACCAATCCTTTTCTGATTTATGTGCTGAACTTCAAATTTTCCACAAGTTTTCTTCACCAAGAACTCCAGAACAAAATGGAGTTGTGGAAAGAAAGAATAGAACTCTTGTGGAAATGGCTAGATCCATGCTCTTAGAAAGCAATTTGCCCAAATCCTTCTGGGCTGAAGCTGTAAACACAGCAAATCACATTCTGAATAGAGCTTTGATCAGACCAAAAATCAGAAAAACCCCTATGAATTATTGAAAAACAAAAAGCCAACTGTTTCTTATTTCAAAATCTTTGGGTGCAAATGTTATGTACACAACAATAATAAAGAAAATCTTGACAAGTTTGATGCTAAGAGTCAGGAAGCCATCTTCCTTGGCTATTCAGAAGTGTCAAGAGCTTTCAGAGTGTACATTCTCAAAAACAAAACTGTTGAAGAATCTCCACATATTATCTTTGATGAAAATTCCTTTTCAACTAATAATTCTAAATCTTGCAGGGAAAGACAAGACAGTGAAGAGGATGATTTCATTGTGGACTCTTCACCAACTGTTGAGGAGCTTGAAGACATTGGTGAGAACTTGAACATCAATTCACCATCTTCAAGTGGATCAGGTAACATTGCTCCAGATTTAAGTACCCTCAACAGGTAATTTCTGAACATCGAATTTGAGAGATCACCCATTAGATAATGTAGTTGGCAATTTGCATGATAGAGTTAGGACTAGATCATCATTCCTGCATGCTATTGAAGAAGACCCACTAGCTCTAATTTCCCAAATTGAACCAAAGTCAATTGATGAAGCTTTATCAAGTTCTGATTGGATTAATGCCATGCATGATGAACTTCATCAATTTGAAAGAAATCAAGTATGGGAATTAGTACCTAGACCTAGTGACCAAACAGTCATTGGCACTAGATGGGTTTTCAGAAATAAGTTGAATGAGAATGGTCAAGTCATAAGAAATAAAGCTAGGCTAGTTGCAAAGGGGTACAATCAAGAGTTTGGAATTGACTTTGAAGAATCATATGCCCCTGTAGCTAGACTAGAAGCAGTTAGGATTTTCCTTGCTTTTGCATCCTCCATGAAATTTAAGTTTATCAAATGGATGTAAAAGTGCATTCTTAAATGGATATATCAAGGAAAATGTTTTTGTTGAACAACCTCCTGGATTTGAAAATGAAAAACATCCTAACCATGTTTTCAAGCTTCATAAGGCTCTCTATGGTCTTAAACAAGCTCCAAGAGCTTGGTATGACCGTTTGAGTTCCTTTTTGCTTGAAAAAGGATATTCTAGAGGAAATGTTGATCAAACTTTGTTCACAAAAACAGTCAATAATCAAATAATTGCAGTCCAAATTTATGTTGATGACATAATATTTGGATCAACCAATAAAGGCCTGTGTAATGAATTTTCAAATCAAATGAAAAATGAATTTGAAATGAGTTTAATGGGAGATCTAAAGTTTTTCTTGGGATTGCAGGTTAACCAAACACATGAGGGAATCTTCATCAGTCAAACCAAGTATGTCAAGGAACTTTTGAAAAGGTTTGACTTTCAGAACCTCAAGCATTCAAACACACCAATTGCTATTAATGCTAAGCTAGAAGAAGACTCTCTTGGTAAGTCAGTAGACCCAAAGACCTACAGAGGTATGATTGGTTCTCTACTTTATCTTACAACTTCTAGACCTGATATTCAGTTTAGTGTGTGTTTGTGTGCTAGATTTCAATCAAATCCTAAAGAAAGTCACATGTTAGCTGTTAAAAGAATTTTCAAATATCTTGTTGGAACATGTGATTTAGGAATTTGGTATCCTGCTAATTGCAAGTTAGATTTGATTGCCTATTGTGATGCTGACTATGCTGGATGTAAATTAGATAGAAAAAGCACAAGTGGCTTGTGTTTATACTTAGGTGGGTGCCTAATTTCTTGGGCTTCTAAAAAGCAACATTCAGTTGCTCTGTCAACTGCAGAGGCTGAGTATGTTGCAGCAGGTAGATGTGGAACTCAAATTCTTTGGGTGAAACATCAACTTCTTGATTATAACCAAGACTTAGGTTGTGTTCCCATTCTATGTGATAACACAAGTGCAATAAATCTGTCTAAGAACCCCATTCAGCATTCCAGAACCAAGCATATTGAAATTAGGCATCATTTCTTGAGAGATGAGGTAGCAAAGAAATCCTTTGAACTCCACTTCATAGAAACTGAAAAACAAATTGCTGACATCTTCACCAAACCCCTTCCTGACAGTAGATTCTCATCTTTAAGGAGAGAACTTGGTCTTTGTAAATGTCCATTTTCTTGATCTCTCTCTTTGGGATTGGGTTGAGTGTTAGGCATCTTCTGAGGGGGAGTTCTTTGCATCATCATATTCATTTGCTTCCTTGATTCATACTGATCATATCTCTCTCCATTTCACTTCTATTTCTTTTTGACAATGAACTCTTCAACTCACATTGTGTTGAACTTCTTGGTATATCAAATGGTGATTTGAAGAAGGACAAGTTCTGCTTGTCTGGACACTTTCACTATGCGAGAGTATATGTCTCCGCCAAGTACCAAGAAATGAATATGCAATTGTTGAGGGGGAGCTTTTGTTGTTCAAAGAGAATTATTTCTGATTTCAAAAACTTGCATATCTTTATTCTGATGAAAAGTGGTTGAAATCCTCATCTCAGGGGGAGCTAGAGAATTCACAAGTCATGTCTTTTGAAAAATTCAAAACTTTTCTTGCATTACATCAATTTCCTTGCATGATGTCCTCATTCAGGTGTCTAGAGTCTCAAAATGATCCTTTGAGTGATCTACTATATTCATTTGTCAACTCTCACCTATATTCTTCAAAACTATAGAAATTCAGATTTCTTTCAAAGACTGAAGGATAATGTGTGCCTTGAATTTAAACATGTTTTTGTTTGCAACTGATGTTGGATATAGATGATGTCTTTTTTGTCAAAAACTCTCCAAAATTTGTCAATTCAACAGAGCAATGGCACATGTGCTGAGAAACTGCACACCTTCACAATGAATGAAGTGCCATGTATGTCATGAGGCACTAATGCTATCTCTGTTCAAAGGGGTTCAAAATAAAAAATAAATGCAAAGCAAAATAAATATGCCCATTTTTTTGATGATGACTGAGTAACTGGAAATATTGGCGTCTAAAAAACGTATATTTTCATGTCAAAAGGTCATCATTTACCCCTTTGAGACTTGATAATGGATAAATCTTTAGTATCCAGGGACTATAGTGTGTGAAAAGCATTAGTTCTTGAGTGAACAAGATGTATCTCATTTGATAGTTTGTTTCAAAAACAAAATGTGTATATCATTGGAGAATTGTTTTAAAAGAATCATTCTTATCCATCATCAAGTTGTTCTTAAAAAGTTGTTTACTTTCAACACACTTGATTTCAGTCTAAAAGATTTTTTTTATTTCTTTGGACTTGAAGAATATGGTAGTGTGTAGTTGATTGTTAAATGTATTATATCCCTCAAATCATCATTTTAATGACTCAAGTCACTGAATGCTCATATCCTGTTGGATATTGTGTAAAACTTGAACTGTGTTGAATTTTTCAAAATATAACAAATGAATTTTTTAGCCTCTTAAAAATCCTTGAAATGATTATTCCACCCATTGCTTATCATTATAAAGATATCCCAAAAGCTCACAAATTTTTCCATACTCAAATCTCAATTTTTCATCAGGCCAGGTCGACACTACCTACATCTCGTGTCGACACACTTTAGCTCAGGTCGACACTCACCTCCTCTAGTGTCGACACTGACCCCCTGCCAGAGTCTTTTTCGCCGTGGGCGCCGGTTAAGGATTTGGTGTTCCTGCGGGGTAGCTTACCCTAAAACTACCCCTTTTCTTCTCCAGGTCGACCCGACGGCCGTCCTCTTCCTTAAATCCGGCAGGCTTTGAATCCATTTCCACCTCTTCCCTCCTCCATTCCATCCCTGTCCTTCTTCTCTCATTCCTCACTCTCCTTCTTCTCCTATTCCACTCCATCTTGCTCCCATGGCACACAAGCAAGCCCCTCGCCATGGAGCAAGGTCAAGGGCTACGACAAGGCCCATTCCGGCGGATGATGCTCCTCCCTCTGAAAGGAGAACCAAGAGGCGCCATGACCCTGCAGAGCAGCCAGGGCCTTCATCTGCCTCCCCATCATCTGCTAAGAGAGGAAGAACTTCTTCTGGTCGAGGTAGAGGATCTGCATACCCTAGGAGGAAGATTTTGGATTCTTCTCCTGAAGTCTCTGTGCAGTCATCCTCTTCATCCTCTGAGTCTTCCCAGCCTTCTAAGGCAACTCCTCCCAAACCACTTAGTGCAGGGAAGACCATTTTGAAACCTAGGACTGTGGATTTAGAGGACAGTGAACTGAATGCTGCTTTTCCTGAGGTCATAAACTTCTTCAAATTTCAGTCTTGGCAATCATTTATCTCAGAGTTTCGCATCATATACCCTAGACTTGTCCAGGAATTCTATCAGCATTTGGAATGCACTGATGATGGTTACAAGTCAAAAGTCAAAGGGATTGAGATTGATATGCCTACAGACATAGCATCCACTCTTTTTAAAATCCCAGATGAAGGAGCTGACTACCACAACTTTGAGTTCAACTTTCATGAAGCATATACCATCTTGACTGGATTGCAGGTAGATGAGTCTGATCTCAAGCAAACTCATGTCACTAAATTCAACACCAACACTTTTCCACCTGTGTTGAGGCTTACCCATCATATCCTCACCACTATCATAACACCTCAAGGTGGTGGGAGAGACAGACTCACAGACATCCAAAGGTTTGTGCTATACTGTATGAGCAAGGACATAAAGATCAACCTCCATGTCATCATGTACCAGATCATCTCTGAGACAACTAGGGCAGATTTGAATAGATCACTTCCTTATGCAGCCCATTTGACTCAAGTCTTCAAACACTTTGGTGTGTCACTTGAGAATGAAAAGTCTCAAAAAATTCCTAAGTCCAACATTTATTGTTTCAAGCATGTTCAAAAGTTCATGGGCTTTAGGATTGTGGGTGATCAGGTTAGGAGAGGGCCAGCTGCAGTAGAGGCCCCTGTGGTGCAAGAGGATCAGCCTCCAGCTCAAGAGGATCAGCCTCAAGTAAATGAGGACCAGCCTCCAGTGAATGAGGATCAGCCTCATGTGGCAGTTGAAGTTGATGTACCCATTAATGCCCCACTTTCACCTCAACTTCAGCCCTCCTCCTCCCTGAACCCTGAAACTGAAATTCCACCTTTTTCTCAACAACCTCCTGTTCATGTATCCACATCCTTTGGTGGACCTTCTGTTCCACCAGAGTTATACACCTTTTTAAATGACAAATTTGATGCTTTGAACACCTCCATTCAAACAATGTCAGAAACTTTTGAGTTGAGGGTACAGAGGTTGGAGACACTGTGTCTGCCAAATTTATTGAACAAAAAGCAGCTTCTGATCATGCAGTGCAAAGGTTCAACAGATTGATTGGAACATTGGGAGATGCTTCTATTGAACTGAAAGAGCATCAAGAAGAATTGGAAATAGTTCTTAAGGGAATTTTGGCAAATTCCCAAGCTGATGTCTTCAACACCAAGGAGACACTCTCTCCGATTACTAAGACAAGGCTGTCTTTTGCACATCTGGTAGATGATATGGAGAACATGAAGAACTTCTCTGCTCATATTGATGAAGAAATATCTGATCTTAAAAAGGAATTCAAAGTTTTGAATAGACATGGTTGGTCAGCTGGTTCCTCTTCATCTTCTCAGCCTATGTCAACTGATTTCAGTGCCCTTCAAGCTACAATGTCAGAGAACTCAGAGAGAATGGAACACCTTTTGCATACAAGACTCTCAACTATCCAAGCTCAAATGAAGTTCAGTTAGACTTCAATGGAAAAGAGACTCAAGGATATTGAGACCATCTTGATACCCATTCCTCCTCCTCCTCCTCCCCATTAATGTAATTTCTTTTGATGATGTCAAAGGGGGAGAAGATAGCAAGAAATTGTAATGCTTTTTAAATGTGTTTTTGAAGACTGTAATGTTCATATCCTTTTGAATGAAATGAATAGAAACCTATGTGTCTTCAATGTGATTGAAAACTCTGTGAATGAATGTGAATGTGATGAATGCTTGTCAAGCTGCTTGACCTTTGTGTGAAAATAGCTTATTTCTAGTAACATTGTGTCTTTCATGTGTGCAACTTTCAAATGTCACTAAAAATTGTTCAAAGGTCCTTGACAAGTATGAATAAAAGGAAATGAAAATGTTTAAAATCACATTTCATTGAAACTTTCTACTTCCATATGAATTTGATGTTGCCATCATCAAAAAGGGGGAGATTGTTGGGTTGAGTGTGAATATAATTCATTTCTCCTCACATTTTGATGATGACAAGTTGTGATTTTAATGCATAACAATTGGAACATGTGAAATGCATCACACCTGAAATAACAATATTCAAAAAACATGTTTCCAAACACATTTATCATTTATATTCATGATAATATATTTAACTAATGATTTATGTGTTTATTTCTCAGGGACAAACACTTATTGCAAGGGTGGTGTCGACACACCTCACACTGGTGTCGACACAATGCTCCAAGCCCTAAGGCAAAAGATGAAGAAATGGTCATCTAGTGTCGACACTAGACAAGGGCAGGTCGACACTAGAGACAGATCCCAGAGAAATATGCAAACATGCTTCTATCTCAGGTCGACACTAAACCAGATGGTGTCGACACTAGAGAGCCTTCCTAGAAGGCTTGTTTTTCAGATGGCTACAGCAGGTCGACACGAGATGATATCAGGTCGAAACTAGATGCCTCTCCCAGGAAATTGATTTGCCAATCTGGGACAGTGTGTCGACACATTCTATGGGCAAGTCGACACACTCCGGAATCTCTGTGACTTAAATTTTGTCCTGGACACGTGGCACCCTAGGGAATTGTTGGATTAACCTTGGATCGTGTGCCCACGACCCCCAAGGGTACACTTGGACTATTAGGGGTATAAATACCCTCCTATTGGCCATCCAACATGCAAGAACTCTTTAAGAGCCTCCCAGAAATCCTGTTGGCGGCTAGAAGGTTTCTCCTCCCTGTTCTTGTCTTCCTGGTGCTTCCTCAAGCCAAATTCTCATCTGTTCAAGCATGAGGAGTGGAGATTGTTCGTTGAAGAAGCAATTGGATCACCTTAAGGAAGCAGATCAAGTAGAAGCCGA
Source organism: Colocasia esculenta (assembly GCA_014218235.1). NCBI lineage: Eukaryota > Viridiplantae > Streptophyta > Magnoliopsida > Alismatales > Araceae > Colocasia > Colocasia esculenta. Next base: position 32,007,063 of record CM024759.1, read on the forward strand.
CTCTTGTGAAGAATTCAAGGAAGATCCTAAAGATCAGATTGCAGAGCATCGCCCAGGAACTTCCAGAGATCAAAGCTCTTCACAATTCGACCTTCTACAAGGGAGTACATCTGAAGAGAAAAGTTTATCAATACAATTCTCATTTTCCTTTTCTCTTCTGAGTGATTATGAGATTGTGCATGGGTTGTTGCATGAGTCTCATGAATTAACTCTTATTGGACTAGATCTGTTGCTAGAGGATCTAAGTCTTGTGTTTTTCTAGAAAGTTGTTTGTGAGCCGTCGTGCTCAGTGGTTTTGAGTCATCGTACTGAAGTTGTAGTTGAGCAGTCTTGCTCAGGGTTCTAGAGTAGTCTTACTCTAGAGTTTTTGTGAGTTGTAAACTCAAGTGGTTGGAGTTGTCAGGCTCCAGTGGGTGTGTTGTACCCAGGTTGATTAGTGGATCCTCACTGTGTGAGGGGTGGATGTAGAAATCACATGGTGTGATTTCCGAACCACCTAAAAATCTATGTGCATTGATCTGATTGTGGTTTGAATTTATCCTTCGTTAGATGCTTGCATAGGATCGTTTGAATTCATCTAATCAATTTGTTCTCACACTCCGTTTGCACAACTCACTCAATTTATCTTCAGATCTGTGAAATCTGTTTTTCAATTTGCCTCTGATTCAAGAGTTTTTAAAAATTGGTTAAGCTTCCACATTAGTAGGCCTAGATCTATTCAACCCCCCCTTCTAGATCTTGTCCTCACCTTTTCTCGATCCTTCAAGCTCGTGTAGTTCTGAGAGTCTTTTGTGTTTCTAGATCTTTTACTCTCAGTCCTGCTTGCTTCAGATATTAGCTTGTTGAAGCTTGATCTAGGGGCTTGTCCTTATTGCTTACCTTTGCTATTGTAGTTCCTTTCTGTGTTGAAGGAAGACCTGGTAGAGCTTCCAGGGTGTTGTTGTTCCCTTCTGTGTGAACGAAGACCTGGTGGTGTATCCAAGGTGGTGTAATTCCCTTCGTGTGAAGGAAGACCAGCTGAGCTGGGTGTTGTAGTGTCCATAGGGGGACTGTACCTTAGTTAGTGGAATCCTGAGTTGTTGCTCAGGGACTGGACGTAGGACTCCTAAGGAGAGGAGGTCCGAACTAGGATAATTTCTTGTGTTGTGTGGTTGTTTTTCTTGTGTGATTGCGCTTTGAACTAACTGTTACTAACCTTCATCGAAGAACGTCTTTTGTGTGAATGTCTTAAGTATAGGTACTAATCAAGTAAAATTTTTAAAGACCCATTCACCCCCCCTCTAGGCTTGTCAACCGAGCAACAAGTCCACCTGAAACTCAAAATGTGAATTTTTCTGGACACGTGGCTGATTGGGAATTAGGGGATTTGACCTAGATTTCCGTGCCCAAGCACCCCAAGGCACTTTATGGACATATGGGGCTATAAATACCCATGTTCCTTGTACCCCAAAGGCAAGAGAGCCCATATACTTCAAGAAGAAGCCCTTTGGCGGCTAAAAGGGGTTTACCAGATCTTGCTCCATCTCCAGAAGCTGCAGGCCATCCTTTCAAGAGGAAGGACGTGGGATTCAAAGGGAAACTCTGGAGAGAAGGTTGCTGTGCTGTTCAAGGGAGCAGATCCAACTGAAGAGGTTGAAGAAGAAGAAGGATTTCTGGCATTTCAGATGCTATCAAAGTAGAGCATCGCCAATTGAGGAGAATATCCATCGATTTCCATCAAGGCTCCTCAATTGAAGTGTCTGCAAGGCCTCTTCATCGAAGAACACTCATTCTACATCCATTTCTCTTACTTCTGAGTTTGTTCTTCTTTATTTCGTCTATAAGATTTGTGCATGAAGTTCTGCACAAGTTTCTGTGTACGATTTTGTCTTGAATCAAATCATTGCTAGAGGATCTGATCTCTTTTGTGTTTGATCTAGCTTTTGTACTGTGAGCCGTCGAGCTCTGGTGTGTGAGTCGTCTTACTCACTGCGTGGTTTGAGCCGTCGTGCTCAACTTGGAGTCGTCGTACTCCGGTGGTTGTTTGAGCCGTCGTGCTCAAGGTTGTTTGGAGTCGTCGTGCTCCAGTGTGTGTTGTACTCAAGGTTTTGATTAGTGTGGCCTCACTGTGTGAGGGGTGGACGTAGGAGTCACTGGAGGTGATTTCTGAACCACTTAAAAATCCTCTGTGTAGTGGTTTGAATTGTGGTTTGACTTTGTATTGCGCTAGATGCATGCATAGGGATTTCGTTCACACTACTAATTGATTTGCTCACACACACTAATCACACTTCAGATCAGTAAATTGTTTGGGTGAATTGATCTCTGATTCGAAGTAATTTTTAAATTGCTTAAACTTCCGCATTAATTGGTGTTAGATCTATTCAACCCCCCTTCTAGATCTGATCCATCCACCCATTCGATCCTACAAAACCAAAGGGCAAGACAAGAAACTCATAGTGACCATATCTCGTCCTAAAAGCCGTCTTAGCAGAATCCTCCGGCTTAATTCGGAGTTGATGATAGCCAGAACGATGATCGATCTTAGAAAACACCGAAGCTCCTCGCAACTGATCAAATAAATCACCAATACGAGGTAAATGATACTTTTTCTTGATAGTCACATGGTTAAGCTTGCGGTAATCGATACACAGCCTCATTGATCCATCCTTCTTCTTCACAAAGAGTACAGGTACTCCCTATGGCGAAACACTCGGCCGGATGAAACCCTTATCAAGCAATTCCTGCAGCTGCTTCCTCAACTCTGCCAATTCCGCTGGTGCCATACGATAAGGAGCAATAGAAATAGGTGCTGTGCCAGGTACTAGCTCAATGCCAAACTCAACCTCCCTTGCATGGGGCAAACCAGACAAATCCTCGGAAAAAACATCGCTGAAATCTCTGACTATATCAATATCCTCAACAGACAATACCTTCTTCGAATCCTCGGACACAACCACACTAGCCAGAAAGCCACAACAACCCTTGCTCAACATCCGGGCTGCCTTTAGAGCAGAAATGACAAACTTGCCCGACATGTTCTTGGGTAAGGGATGAAAAAACTCCTCCTTACCAAGAATCCGAAAAATAATAAGCTTCCGCCGACAATCCATAAGAGCATAATGCTCCTCGAGCCAATCTAAGCCCAAGATAGCATCATAATCCTTCATCTTCAGCAAATAGAAACTACCAGGTAGAACCTGCTCCTCAATGCTCACATGAAGTGAAGAAAACACTACCTAGTCAAAATAGTTAATGCTGGAGTATGCACAGATAAGGGAACCTCCAACTTTTCTGGAACCAGACCATTCTCCTTCATCAAAACCTTGGCAAATCCCTCGGAAATAAAACTATGCGTAGCACCAGTATCAAACAAAACTCTAGCATGCATTCCCATAATCAAGGCCGTACCTTTTGTGACATGCTTCGCCAACTCTGCCTCGTCTCTCGCCAAAGAGAACACTCGAGCCTGAGCCCTCGGTCTCCTTGCTGCTCTCGGTGCCGGTCTAGCTGCTATTGGTGCTGCTGTCACTGCAGTCTTCTGCGCCATCTTTGGACAGTCTCTGATCTTATGGTTCTTATCACCACACCTCAAGCTTCTCCCTGTTGTCACCCTGCAAACATCACCTCCATGGTAGGGCTGTAAACGAAGCGGATACGGAGCGGATATGGGTTTTCCGGTTCCGATCTGAATAGTTAATCGGATAATTCGTATCCGCTCCGAATATAATTCGAATATGGAGCGGATAATTTAATCGGATAATTTTCGGATTCGGAGCAGATATGGATATTATCCACTTCGAAAATATAAATTTAATAAAAAATATTAAGTGGTCTAAAAATCATAAAAATTAAAAATATATATGTTTTTTAAATATAAATGTCAAAAATATTTTCTAAACAAAAAATTAGTATTAGATATATTATATATTTATAATTATATATATTATATATGAATCATTAGATCTAAAATATAATGGTAAAAAATAATTCTATTTTGGAGCGGATCTTAAACGGAGCGGATCACCTATTTCTGTATCCGCTCCGTTTATTATCCAGATAATATTCGTATCCGAAATCCGCTCCGCCAGATATTTGTTAATCAGATAATATCCGGATAATCAGATACGAATTCGAATCGGATCCGGATATTATCCGGATCCGTTTACAGCCCTACTCCATGGCGCTTCCCACACTGAGTACACACTGGCTTCTCTGCAACTGTGCCTCTGCCTGGTGTCGGTGCAGCCACTCTCGCTGGTACCACTGCTCTCTGCTGAAACGCTGAGGCCTTCTTCTTTCTGTCCTGCTGTTGGAATGCTGATGCTGGCCTCTTCAAAGAAGCCCTCTTCTCCTCCAGATATACCTCCATCTCTGCCTCCTGCACGCATGCCGCTGACAATGCCTCCTCCATGGAACGATGCCCTAAAGCCACCAGTCTCGTCCTCAAGGACGGCTTCAACCCCATGATGAACTTCTTTACTTTCCTCCGCTCATCTGCCATAATGTGGGGCACATACTTGGATAGCTCCATGAACCTCGCCTCGTACTCAAGTACGCTCATGGACCCCTGGGTCAATGTCAGAAACTCCTACTCCATGCGATCTTGCACATGCTCCGGAATGTACTTCACCTTGAATAGATGGACGAACTCAGCCCAAGCAACCTCCATAGCTCCATTTGCAAACTGTGTGCGTAGCACTGAGGACCACCACACATCGGCACGCTCCTTACAAGAATACAAATGCATCTAAGGGTACACTCCAAACAACACACATAACCTTCAAAACCAACCATTACCTGCAGCATATATGTAGCTAGGGTCACCCTCTCCTCTTCTGCGCATCGGATGGCACGAAAGATCTTCTATGTCTCCCGGAGCCAACTTTCTGCTAGGATAGGATCACTCTCCCCCTTAAAGAAGGGTGGGGTCATCCTCCTGAACCTCTCCATCATAGGCACACCTCCAAAGACTGCCTCATGAGCAGGTGCCTGCGCCTACATCCAAGTTAAACTCTTAGATAAGTTCTTCCAATTAACATCTTAAATAACTCTTCCTCTCTACCAACCTGAACCTGCACCTGCGCCTGCAAAGCTGCCGTAGTCTGAGCCTGAGTCAGCATCACATGCACCAATCCTTGCATCAAAGCTCCATAATCCACAGGTGGTGGTGGGGGTGGCAAAGGTACACCAGTCTGGTCTTGAGCCTGCTGAGCTGGAGTCTGCGAACCTCCCGCTGACCCCTCGCCCTGCGTCGGAACAGCTCCTCTACGTCCACGAGTCGCCATAGTCTGCAAAATAGACATCTATTAAAATATCCTATCATTCTGCATAAACTTTGGACTAACTCTTTATGCAGACTTAAAATATGAACACAATGTTGATATTTCATCTATGTACATGCTCAACCTGGAACTCTCTGATACCAATCTCTGTAACGCCCCTCTTAGACCCAGTACAGTTACACCAACTCACATTGGATCTAATAAAGGTATTATAGTGGAATGATCCAACATTAGACGGTACAAATTGAGATATACATAAATGACAATTCAATTCCAATAATATGCAACGGAATATGGAACCAAATACTCGTAATCAACATCATATTCAAATGTAAAGTCTAAACATAAAGGAAAGATAACAATAGTCCAACTTTATTATAAGCCATAAGTTCCAGTGCATAAAACAAAGTACATCATTTTCCTCACATACATAGTGATCACTCCAAATCTCTCAAGTAAAACTACGCCTCCACATCCTCACGATCAGAGTCAATGTGCACTAACTCCTGACTATCCTCTGGCTCTCCTGAAATGTTAAACAAGTATGAGTCTACAAGACTCAGCAAATCACATGAAAGACAGTTCAAGGTATTATGATTATAATAAGTTTAAAACATGGTAGCATATTATCATTCACATCATTGGTATCATATAATTCTTCCTACTAACATGGTTCTAAGTCAATTGGCATTCAATCATTACATAGCAATTCACATTATCATGTAATTAAAATGTTTCATGTAATGCATGTAATTCACATCTCATAATCTAATAATTGAATTAACATGTTTCTATACATAGCATGCAATCAATTTATCATGGTATATACTTGTTGTGATGCAACATGTAAGTTATCTCAAATAAAGCTTTATTCCACATTATGCAATATGCAACAGTTATCATGTAATCATTTAAACATGAAGCAATTATTTCATATAACAAATGACATGTAATTCATGTAGCATGTAGTACAATGACATGTGGATCATGTAGCATTTAACACATAGACATGTAGCATGTAGTCATGTAGACAATGTTCATGAAGGCATGTAGTCATTTTCATTTAATTGCCAACACATAGCCCGCACTATAATAGAGATCATATAGTCATATAGCATTCACTTATCACCTAGGCAATACAGTGATGAAGTCATGGCCATTGCGCAATACCGGGGAAAGCCCTTCCCACCTTAACCAGTAGAACTTGTCTACCTCCAGGATTTCATTCCGTTGCCCACGGATTCAATAGGTCATTTTCATATAGGTGAACCATTACCATAGGGGCATCCATGGTGTAGTTCCTTGTAGAAATCTCTAAAATTGCAATGTCTTTATTGGCATTTCATTTCAATGCATGCACTAACATGTATGAGATCATTTAATTTACATTTCATGCAATTCTAACATGTGTCAATGCAATAACCTATAGCATGTCTCTTTCAGTTTTGAAATTCTATTTTTCTATATGACAGATTCCTATCATGGTACTAAATGCAACACATTCATTCTTACACATATTCTCATATTTATTCAAATTCTACATGCAATTTACTATTCAGAAATTTATAACGGGATGTACAGAAGTCCAAAATTTCCAAAATGTTGACAGTAATCCAGAATCAGGTTACGCACATGCAAATTTTCATATTTTTCTGAACTCTATAACCATTTTTCATAATTAAAATCCCTCACTTTAAGCAAACTAATCATGATACAACAAAGAGAAATTCATGCAGTTTTTATACAGGAATTGAGTACAACATATATGTAGTATTACAGTCTCAGAATGTAATCCTCCAATATAAATCATGTTCATCATCACCTCACTTTTCTTTTATCAATTTCATTAATATCACAAAGTGACTATTCATATGTACATGTGGTCTATACCCTAATATAATAACCTGTACATGATATAGCAGTGATAAAACACACTAAACATCACCTGGACGAAATCTCATATAAGTATGGATCATAAGTATACAATTAATTAAAATCAATTTTCTGAAAACTCATGGCACTGGTAAACTTGACCGCAGCATATGTGACGTTTACTGAAGTAGACGACCACATTTACCGTCGTTAAGCCACAGTAGACGGCGGCACATAGCGCCGTTAACATATACTAGCGGCGGCACATAGCGCCGTTAACTTATAGTAAAGAACGGAAAAACAAATGGTGTTCACATGAAGTAGACGACAGTCGATGCCGCCCTTTACAAGATATAGACGGCAAGCGATCTGGACGTCTAGTTCTTCAACACAGAAAGCTCAGAAAAATCCACATGAAATGACACGACTTTTACCCTTTCCCGTGCGTTGATTTCATGCTTTTAAAAATATATATAAAAATGGTAATTACATAATATAACATATCCTAAACTGAACCCCCATGCAACTTGCCTCTATCCCTCCTACTGGAGTGACGAATCTAAGCCCGAAGATGCCCGCCTCTTCTGTGAGGCAGTCTCCTCCACCGACTTCAAGCGCTCCAAATCCGCCTCCAATGCAGTTCCCCCGCCTGGATAGGTTTCACATCTTGAAGTTGGACGAACCTCCTTGGTCTAGAAGCCTCCAAACCGCACGAACCAGCACTGCAAAACTCTTTCTCGGCCCTGTTTTCTCTCTTCCAAAACCAGTGCAAAAAACCCCTTCTATCTGCGAATTCTAGGTCTTATAAAGACCTCCCACGCAATAGCCAACCTTAATCCTGACCCTTGGATCCTAAACACTCGGATCTACGCATTAAATCCCTTGGAAATGATCAATCTCTCTTTCCCGGAACGGAAATATCAAAAACATGCAAGTCAGCTTAACGTCAAGCTAAATTGCTGTTAGCCTCAATGTAAACGTCCATCGATGATGTCGTCTACAGTCTTGCCCGAAAAATTTAAAAAATTCAGAAAATACTAAATGACACTATCAACTGTCGTTAACAAAGGATAAACGGCAGATGATCATGCCGCTAACAAGACTTAACGCCAAAGGATGTTGACGCCAAGTTCAACACAGAACAACACTCAAATACATGCAGAAATAAACATACAGTTTACAATATAAATTCAAGAAAATTGTAGGGCACTACATCCTCTCCCCCTTAAAATAATCTTCGTCCTCGAAGATTGAGTTAGATTACTCACCAAACAAGGATTGATAAAGCTTCTTCATTCTTTCTTCAAGCTCCCACGTCGCTTCTTCACTCGAGAAATTCGTCCATACGATCTTCACAAAGGGAATAGACTTTGATCTCAATTCCTGCACCTTCCGATCCATAAGATCATCACAAAGGGAATATACTTTGATCTTCACAAAGGGACGTGGAGGAGTGGCCAAAGGAAGGGAGAATTCGTGGGGAGAAGGCTTGCTCAAGATCTACAACCTACACTTCGAGTTCTAAGCCCTAGAAGACAAATCGACCCAAAGATAGGCATTCTCAAAAGGTAAACTCAATTAATTTTTTCTGTAGGATGTTCCAAACACCAGGAACAAAAGCCATCTGATCTCTCTAATTTTCATCGACCCTATCTTTTGATCTTTATTTTTGAAGTTCTGCTATCAACTTGACCCCGACCCATCATATTTAATTTAGATCTCCATGCACTCTTGATCTCATGCCATGAAATTTTAACTGGAGATACTGCTCGTTGTTAGGCATCATTTGTCCCTGAAATCCCCAATTTTCATGTAGTATACTACTCAAATTAATTCATCTTCCTTCACTGTATCCTGCACTATGTTCTTCGTGCATGAACTTGTTTAAAATCCATCAAGATCATGATTATTTTCAAATTCCTAATTATTGTGTATACCGTTGCATGTCAATATTAGTTTGAAAGTCGTTTCACAATTTTTAATGGATTGTACATAGAGATATCAATTTTTGAATGACCCTGTATCAAAATAGGGAAGGTCTGGACTGCAATCCAAGGCAAATCCTTTTCCTGTTCGGACTCAGGCGTAGGACCTAAGAACGCGACGGCTCGATAGGCCGTGTTCTCAGGGGCTGATCGCCACCAGCCACCCTGTCGCGTTCTGAACGTGACAGGATCTGGCGTCACATTCTAGCCGCCTGTCTTGACCTACCCGTCGCGATCCTTGAAAGACCCTGTCGCGTTCTGTATGTGCCCTGTCACGATCCTTGCAGGGGTACATCGTGTAACGGCCCTGGATATTTAGGCTCAATAAGGCTCCATATCCAAGTCCGCCTCCCGTGATCAGATCGAAGTCTCGCAAGGGATAGCTCGTACACGTGTCCAGTAAGAATGTAAAAGACAACCATAACAACATAAGACACAAGAAAGTACATGGGCTCATACCTGTATGTAACAATTTACAACTGTCCCAATACATTATTACATGTCCAACAAAAAAAAATACAACTACCTGGGGCATACCCCGAGGGAGAACAAGCCCAAACAACACGATTAACTCTACTGCTGGTGGTACAAGTCTGCCACAACGCCTCTGTAAGCCACACAAATGATAAGCCCTGAAAAGAACTTTAGGGGAGTGAGCCTCAACAAGTCACAGGCTCAGTAGAGACCACACAAAAACAACACACAAAACTAAAGAGACCTCAACCCCAGAGGGTCTCACTGGCAACACCGATAGCCAAACCATATTATGCTCACAACAAAACATGATAAATAATAGCTAAACAATAAATCTCACTAACTAGCACAAATCTCAGAAGATACAAGGGACAACAGGACTAGCACAGTATCACTAGTCCGCCCAACAACTATAATGCCTAGGCCACAAACCTCACAGGCAAATCATTACAACAACTGGTCACCTAAGCTACAAGCTTCACAGGCAACCTACCCACGAAGGGTAACAGGACTGGCATCAGCAAGACAATCGACTACACACTTAAACCACATTTTGGAAACTTACCCAAAGAAGGGTAAAACACAACGTGTGGAAGGTCACACCACTTGACCTCTATGGAACTCAAGTCCACCTCAACACCTGAAGAGGCTGGTACACAACGTACCACAACACAAAGCTACCCACGAAGGGTACAGGTACCTACTACCACGAGGTACCACCACGGAACCACAAACACAATTATGCCAACACCAGGGCACACCCCAATAGGTAAAACCTCAACCAATGAGTCACTACACATAGGTCATAACCAGTGACAAAGCACGAGTCGAAAAGAACGCCACCACCACACGAGAACGGACTACTGGTTCATGACGCCAGTATCCAACCCGGACAACACAACACAAGAACCACCTCTTAGTCTCGTAGCCACGGACTACTCAGTCAAGCTACCGCTCCACAAACACACAAAGTAAGTCAACCAACTATGGAGACCAACCAACACCACACCTGCAGACCACACAGCTACAAGTCCATGCCTAGCACCTTTAGGGACTCCGGCCCGAGCTCCCTAAAGTGAGGCACTGAAAACACATGACTAGATGGGGACTAGTGACGTCTACTGGTGTCTGTCCCCCCAACCACGATCGTGCTACAAGCTACCAAACACAAACTCTCACAAGTCACTGCCCCACTGTCGTCTTTCCCTCAGCCGGACGTACAACTCAAACACAGGAGTGAGGGTGTACAGGAAGATGACACAGACCTCTGTGGTACACACCGTACCAGGACACGCCCCGAGCAGAATAGAACACACGTGCCTGGCTCACACAGAACCTGGGGTACCCGACTGAAGAGGTATTCCAGAATAGGCACCGGACCACCAAACTCAGCAACGCACAAACAGCGATACATACATATATACTCTTTATTACAAACCATGGTATAAGTGTCAGGAATAGCTTGTCTCCGGTCACCATGTGACCTACGAGCTAACCTACACAGACACATACATGGACCACATTAATCAATAATGACCTGGCTTGTCATTGATCATCTCATGACCTCCATTGCCATATTAAACACAATATACAATAACCACTTAAATACTATACACTAACTCTTAACCCTACACATACTTTACTAATTAAACCATCGTAAATAACCTATAAAAGACATCAAAGGACCGAGGCTAGGTTCACACTAGAACCTCACTGCCCAACCACCACAAATTACAGAAGTTAAATCACAACAAACACAAGCGTCGTACTACTCGCCATGCACACACAAGCCACATGCACAGCGTTCAAGCCACGTGAACAACACACTCCTTGAGCGCTACAGGTGCCAATGCACCGCTTACCAATGTGTTGCACATCACACAACGATAATCCGGTAGATACACTATCATGCACATACATAAAGCCCACGAAACTATTAACGCGACAAGGGCTACTGTCGCCTTCTGAAGGTGACACCCCAATAGGTCGCGTTCAGAAGCAGAACGCGACGGGTCGGCCTGTCGCGTTCAGAACGCGACAGGAGGGTTCGTCGCCTTCACAGGAAGGAACCCTAATCCAGGATCCCATCTCCGAATCTCCCTTATAAACCATATAAAACGATGTAAAAACCATTTTTCATGCTTTACTCAATGTCCTAGCATGGTATCTATCATTTATAAAGCGAGTAACAAGCTATTCATGCTTCACATGCAATTCACAACGTAAAACGGGGCGGAAGTATTTAACAGTTTAAAAACTAGAGGGTATGAACATGATATGTACTATGCAATTAAATCAACGGTAATAGCACGTGAACAGTGTATCATGCAAGATAGTAAGATCAAGAAGAGTTCAAGATAGAATGAACATTGATCTAGCAAGATGGTAACTTCACGGGCAAGAACAAGACAACATGTAGCAAGATTGGCCATTTCACGAGCAAGCAAGCAAGCACGCACGAGCAAGAAATTTTAACATGAAACAGTTATCAGGAATGAAGACAATAATGTGCACTAAGGATCTATGCCACCTTCGAATGCACATTAGGACACGTGTCTGTGGTTTATGTATCTAGCATTCAACACACAAGTACTCCTAGCGCAGATGCAACACCAGTAATCATTATACCCCATGGTTAATAGTATATTTATGACTCTCCGTCATTGGGGATAGACTGAAGCCCTTGGACACTATTTTCAAATGTAGATACCCACAGTTGAGTATAGCCGTATAACAAGAGTTCAATAATGTCAAGATAGTTTAGGTAATAGTGCAAGAGAGTTCAATCCGGCAGCATAATAGTGTGTTTTCAATTTAGTCCAATGACTTATTAGTAACTTGGTCTTATGTTCAATTGAGGTGTACTCCAGAATCAAAATGAGAAGAGAAAGATCTCGTCAAGAATGGCAAGAGAGAAGAGATATATGTACGCTAGCTTCTGGGTACTTCAATGGGACAACCTGCTAGTCGGCCAAGTGGGAATCCATGGTCAGAGGAGACTTACGGAGGCCTTGGTCATGGGATCACTAGTTCAGTAGAAGGAATATCTGGCAGAGAGTTCACCAGAAGCCAAGAAGGGGCTTTTCTATCGTGCTAGAGTGAATGCGCATGCCGCGCGTGAGAATCTCTCAAGCGCATGTGTGTGAATCCGATTATGGAAACTCCGTTTATGGAAACTTCGTTTATGGAAACTCCATTTATGGCAAGTGTTATGAGTGCTAAATCAGGAAATACTAATCATGCATGACCAATTTTAGCAAGTAACCATGTGTTTTAGCAAGTTCAATAACAAGGTAAAAAAGTGAATAATCGATAGGTAGAGAGCATGATCACTAACTTAAGATCAATTAAAAATCATGTGAAAATGTTTTAACCTTTATATGGATTGATAAATGCATGTTAACAGTAATTAACTTCGCACAGAAGAAGACGAGACACGAAAACGACGCAAAACGAGCAAAACAGGGCTGAAAAGCCCACTTTGGTCTGAAGGCGACAGACATGATGTCAGCTTCATGAAGGCGACCAGAAGGTGGTCGCCTTCTGATCTATGAAGACGACAGCCTTCCTATCGCCTTCTAAAGGCGATAGGTCAACTCGTCGTCTTCCTGTTTCCAGTGCAGGGGTGCTTTATAGGGGTGTTTTCCTATTCTGATTCAAACTAGGTTTGATACCTATGGGTTTGAAAAATCAAAACTAATGATAGGGTGATCCAAATCAGATGAAACCACCTCTTTTAGTTAGAGTACTTCCTATACAATGTACAGTAACAAGTAATTGAGAAACAAAACTCGTTTGGCTAGGTAATAAGATGTATTATGACTGTCTACGTGAATCTGACACATTACTCATGTATGAGCTAATACTCTTTGTATAGAAAACAAAAACTGAGGAAACCTATGCTAAATGAAACTAGACTCATGGGCGAACACGATCTATGTTGAATGCTCGGTATGAAAACGACTCCATAGAAAGATATAAAACTCGTAAGACAGGTCAGTGTTTAATCAAGACAGCACAAAGTTCTGATCATACTAGATTGAATTCGTGAAACTCACATGATAAAAATTAGGTAAAACAGTAAGAACATGATCTATACACATGTATGCAAGCATGAACGAGTTTAATTAGAGTTTGGCATGGAGATGACCTACCTTTTGGGTTGAAGAAGATTTATTCTCCAGAAAGCACTAGTTTCGACCAGTTGGAAAAGAACGCACAATCCTCATGATCTACTAGTTAGAAATTAAGCAAAATAGTACCATAAGAAACTAGACTCGTAGATATTTCCAAGGGTATATGGTTTGCTAGGTTTGGTCGAGGTTTTACTAACCTTTGGTGACGATATTGAAGGGTCTTGTTTGCAGGTCACAGGTGGAGATGAGCATGAAGTTGCTTCTTGCTCCAGCTCTCTCCTTGAGATCTCCAGCCACCACAGCCTCCAAGCACAACCTCAGAAACCCTAGGGGTCGTCCCATGGGAGAGAGGGGGCTTATTTAAAGGGGGATGGGTCTTTAGTTGCCTAATTGGATTAGGAAACTATTAGGCATGAATTTGAGTACATCCTTCCTTCAATTGAGGATTTCTCTCCCAATTCGTGATGGTTGTCATATAGAGACTTACCTTGGGTGGTATCCACCAATTTGGGCTTGGTTTGAAGTTCAACGGGGGTTTATTGGATGAGAATTCACCCTTTCATAGTCCATTAGTGAATATTTTTGAATTTGGGTTATTTTCTTAGCATGAATTTATTTGTGGCCCAAAAGATATCCTTTGGCCTATTTCTTTAATTGGGTTGTTAATACCCATTGTTTTAAGTCCATCCACAATTTTTATTTAATTTTTGGACTCACTTAAGTACCGGTGATAGTAATTAGCAGACTTATTCCCTAATTACGATAATAAGTCACAAAATGCCTTAAACATGGCCAATCGAATTTTTCCTTGCACGAATTTCTTCGTGGATTATTTGGGAGTATTATTTAGAGTTGAACTATAATTTTTACATAATTTTCCGATATGTTTACGTAAGTGTGATATTGGTATGTACGTTTTTTTACTATTTCAGGAATATTAAATTATTATTTTCGATTTATTTCTGATTTTTCAATTAATGAGATTTTCGGGGTGCTACATCCTCCCCCACTTAGGAGAATTTGGTCCAAAAATTCATAGATGGAATATAAGGAACTAGGAAGATTGCTTACTTGGGAATAATTCTGGAAATCTCTTACATATGGCTTCTTTCGTCTCCCATATATCATCCTCGTCCAGGCGTTGATTCCACCTAACCCTCACCAAGAGAATAATCTTGTTCCTTAAGTGGCGCAATTCACGGTCTATAATTTTAACCGATTTCTCTTCATAAGTCTTGTCTTTATGGAACACCAAGAACGCATATCCAATGACGTGAAAGGGATCACGTACATACTTCTTCATCATGGATATGTGGAATACATTGTGTAAATCTAGTTGTGGAGGTAATGCTAAACGGTATGCAACTTCACCTACTCTTTCAAGGATTTCGAAAGGGCCGATGAACCTTGGTGATAGCTTGCCTTTGATTTTGAACCTTCTGATCCTACACTTTGGTGATACTTTTAGGAACACATGGTCACCAACCTGAAATTCTAGATCCCTTATTCTTGTGTCTACATAAGCCTTCTTTCTCTGTTGTGCCACTGCCATTCTTTCTCTAATGAGCTTTACTTTTTTGTGGTTTCTCTCACTATTTCTAGACCTAACAGTTGCCTTTCGCCAACCTCATACTAGCAGATCGATGAACGACAGCTCCTGCCATAGAGTTCCTCAAAAGGTGCCATTTGAATACTAGCTTGGTAACTATTGTTGTAGGCAAACTCGATCAGAGGCAAGTGTTCATGCCAATTCCCACCAAAGTCTAGGACACATGCTCTCAGCATATCTTCTATCACTTGGTTGGTTCCTTTCGTCTGGCCATCAGTTTGGGGGTGGAATGCCATACTAAAGTTTGGTTTGGATCCCAGGGCACTATGCAAGCCTTTCCAAAAATGGGATGTAAATCTCGGAACTCGATCAGATACAATGGAAACATGAACTCCATGTAGTTTGACAATCTCCTTAACATATAGTGTTGCTAAGATGTCGACTGTCCACTTTCTCTTAATTGGTAAGAAGTGTGCGGATTTGGTTAAGCGATCGACAATTACCCATATCCCATCTATTCCACTTCTAGTCTTGAGCAGTCCAAAGACAAAATCCATCTCGATACCTTCCTACTTCCATTATGAAATTTCTACGGGTTTGAGATTACCTGCAGGTTGCAAGTGCTCTACCTTGATTTGTTGGCAAGTTAAGCATCAAGCGACGTATTCTGCCACTTCTCTCTTCATATTAGGCCACCAGAAACTCCTTTTCAAGTCCTGGTACATCTTTGTGATTCCGGGGTGAATTGTATACCTTGTCTTATGAGCTTCATCCATGATAGTCTTCTTTGTTTCTGCATGGTTTGGTACACAGGTTCGTCCTTGGAACAATAATTTTCCTTCTTCTGTTACAGAGAAGTCTGGCCTTTGCTCAAGATTTGCTTTTATTTCCACAAGCATTGGATCGTTGTCTTGCAATACTCGAATATCTTCAAGTAGTGTGGGTTGTATTATCATGTTGGCGATTAGATACCCTATTTCTTTTGTCTCGACATCAATATCTAGCTTGGCAAAATCTTCTAGTAATCGCCACTCGCCTACCATGAGGTTGGATAGTGTAGCCATGGGCTTCCGGCTAAGAGCATCTGCCACTGCATTTGCCTTGCCTGGTTGATACTGGATGGTGAAGTCAAAGTCTTTCAAGTACTCCAACCTCTTCCATTGTTTCACGTTCAACTCCTACTGGGAAAACAAATATTTCAAACTTTATGGTTAGAAAATACAATGAACTTCTCACCATATAAATATTGATGCCATATTTGCAGTGCGAAGACCACAACCGCCAGCTCCAGATCATGTACAGGATAATTATCTTCATGCTCCTTCAATTGTCTTGAAGCGTAGCATATCACCTTCCCGTTTTGCATCAATACACAGCCAAGGCCGATTCTTGATGCATCTGTATACACTTCGAAGTTTCCTTCAGCTATAAGTCATGTCAACACAGGCACCGAAGTTAAATGTTCTTTCAATGATAAGAAACTATCTTCACATTCGGCCATCCATGTGAATGGGTTCTCCTTTCTTGTAAGTTTGGTCAAGGGCACAACTATCTTTGAGAAATCCTTGATGAAGCGTCGATAATAGCCGGCTAGTCCCAGAATGCTTTTAATCTCGGATACATTAGTTGGTCTATCCCAGTTCTTCACTGCTTCAACTTTAGAAGGGTCTACAGAAATACCCTCTCTGGATATAATGTGGCCAAGGAATGACACCTCCTCTGGCCAGAAATAACATTTACTAAGTTTTGCATAAAGTTGATTATCTCTATGTACTTGCAGAGCAATCTTCAAATATTCTTCATGCTCTTCTTTAGACTTGGAGTAGATGAGAATGTCATTAATGAACACCACTACAAACTAGTCCAAATAAGGCCTATAGATATTGTTCATTTGTTGCATAAAGGTCGTTGGAGCATTTGTCAAGCCAAACGGCATAACCATAAACTCGTGATGTCCATATCTGCTTTTAAATGCAGACTTGTGGATATCCTCCTCCTTGATACGCAATTGATGATAACCGGACCTTAAGTCAATCTTAGAGAAATATTGGACACCTGAAATCTAGTCGAATAGCTCATCAATGATGGGCAATGGGTGCTTGTTGTTGATGGTAAGTTGATTTAACTAACAGTAGTCGATGTAGAGTCTCAACGATCAGTCCTTCTTCCTTACGAACAATACTGGCACACCCCATGGGGATGTGTTGTGTCTGATAAAGCCCTTGACTAACAACTCTTGGATCTGTCTCTTCAATTCTTGTAGTTCTGTGGGAGACATATGGTAGGGGGCTTTGGATACAGAGGCTACCCCAGGGAGTAACTCAATAGTGAAGTTTACCTCCCATTCAGGTGGTATACCAGGTAAGTCTTCTGGAAAGATGTCGGGATAGTATCTGGCTATGGGGATTTCATCTAGAGTGGGTTTCTTCTTTTTATTCACCATAACCAATACTAGGAAAGCGTCACAACCCTGGTTGATCAACTTGGAAGCTTTAAGGGAAGAGATCAGGACAATGTGTTTATGGTAACGAATGCCAAGAAAGGAGAGTTTTGGAAGGTTTGGTCTTTTAAAGGTGACCCTTCTATGACGAAAGTTGACATCAGTGTCATACTCAATCAACCAATCTATGCCCAATACTGTGTCATACCCCTTCGTATCTAAGCAAATGAGATTGGCAGGGAGATTCTACCCTCTAATCATGGTTTCATATCTAGGTAGGTAGTGTGTAAGTTCAGATTTGGAACCAAGGGGAGATGCTACAGTGATTTTGAATTTCATAGAGACTAGTTTAACAAATAAGGTTGCAACAAATGTGGTGGAAATGAAAGAATATGTAGCTCCAGTATCAATGAGAACTAAAGCAGGTTGAGAGTGAATAAAGATGGTACCGTCAACCATACCCCCTTCCTCAAGGATGTCAGCTTCTATCACAACATTAAGGTGTCCCGGATGCCATGGTACATTTTGTGCTCTCCCTGACTGATTCTTCAACATGGGACAGTTAGGTATGCGGTGATCATGACCACCACACCTTAAACAAGCTCCAAGCTTTTTCCAACATTCTTCGGCTCGGTGTCCAGGTTTGTCGCAGAATTGATAGTTCTCAGCTAACTATCTTTCTTCTACTTTGACCTTCTTATCTATACCATAGTCTTCCCAGTGTTTGACCTCTTGTTTTTGTTGTTGTTGTTATTGTAGTTGTTGGGGAAAGTACCAGCTGTATTGGCCACTCCTCTTTTGACAAAGATCGGCTTTGTAGTCTGTTTCCCTCTCATGCTTTCTACCTTGGCCATGGTGTCCTCCCCAAGCGAGTGAACTAAGCTTCGTACTCAACCACATACATTCCCCTCTGCTTAAGTGCGGCAAACTCTATAGCTTTCTTTTCCTTGACCCTCTCAGAAAAGTATTTTCCCTAGAATATCTCTAGGAAGCCCGCCCATTACAGTTCAACTATGTTAGGTAGGTGAGCCGAAGCAGCCTTCCACCACGCCCTAGCATCCTTGCTAAATTGAAAAGTGGCCAGCAACACCTTCCCCCGATTGGTGCACTGCATAGCTTGGAAAATCCTTTCCATCTCCTCTTGCCAATTTTTCGCCTCATCTGGGTCAAGGGATCCGGAGAGGCGGGGTGGATTCAGACTCCGGAAGCTGCAATGTAGATCGCCAACTTCAATCTAGGCTCCAACTGAATCCCCTACTTGTACCACATTTTGCAGGACTTGAGTGAGTCCTACAACCGTTTCGTGGATCGATTGCCACTGATTGCGTGCCATTGCTAAGGAATTAATGTAGTTCATGAGAAAAGGATAGCAACCAACTAGTGTTCTTAGTTATATCATAAGGTTGAATGGGTATGGGTGTTTACTTAATAAAACTAGTTCATTCCGAGTCTCTACCCATCCTGACCAGGCACTATATGTAATTTCCATGACCTAGGTTTCATAGGTATCTCTTAATCCTGAGAGATATAAGTCCTATTTTTGTGTTCCTAGGCTCTGATACCACTAAACTATAATGTCCCAAAGTATGGCAACGGAAGAGTTGATTGATCGTTGAGACGTGAATAGTCAAAAAATAAGCTTCTAGCGAGCAATCACATATAACACAACTATTTTTGTGCATATAATAAAACTCAAACTCTTTATTTCATTTCAATAATGAGAACTGGTACATACTCCATTTCAACTTTCAACTATAGAACTAAGACTCAATAAAAGGAAAATACATAGCATCTCACACCTACTACATTATTCTATTCCTCTCATACTCAACTATAGTACTATGACCCTAAGATAACTTGA
Source organism: Colocasia esculenta (assembly GCA_014218235.1). NCBI lineage: Eukaryota > Viridiplantae > Streptophyta > Magnoliopsida > Alismatales > Araceae > Colocasia > Colocasia esculenta. The sequence continues at coordinate 32,026,644 of CM024759.1, forward strand.
CTTCAATACTAAGGCTTGAGAGCGTTCTTCACTCTTGTTCATCCCCAGTATAGTCTTGGTTCTCTACGTCATCAATTTTTTGATCACCTGAAATGTTGGAGAGTACTGGTAATGAGTGCACTCGCCTAGTAGGATTTACATCTTCCAGCAATGATATAAGTATTTAACAGTTTAAAAACTAGAGGGTATGAACATGATATGTGCTATGCAATTAAATCAACGGTAATAACACGTGAACAATGTATCGTGCAAGATAGTAAGATCAAGAGATGTAGTGATCAGTCTAGCAAGAAGGCTGCATTCAAGAGTTCAAGATAGAATGAACATTGATCTAGCAAGATGGTAACTTCACGAGCAAGAACAAGATAACATGTAGCAAGATTGGCCATTTCACGAGCAAGCAAGCAAGCACGCACAAGCAAGAACTTTTAATATGTAACAATAATCAAGCACGAAGACACTAATGTGCACTAGAAATCTATGACACCTTGAAATGCACACTAGGACATGTGTATATGGTTTATGTATCTAGCATTCAACATGCAAGTACTCCCAGCACAGATGCAATGCCAGTAATCATTATACCCCATGGTTAACATTATATTTATGACTCTCCTTCATTGGGGCTAGACTGGAGCCCTATTATTTTCAAATGTAGATACTCATAGTCATTCGAGTATGGTCTTATAACAAGAGTTCAATAATGTCAAGATAGTTAAGGTAATAGTGCAAGAATTCAATCCGACAGCATAACAACGTGATTTCAATTTAGTTCAATCACTTATCAGTAACTTGGTCTTATGTAAAATAGAGTTGTACTCCAGAATCAAGATGAGAAGAGAAAGATCTCGTCAAGAATGCTAAGGGAGAAGAGATACATGCACACTAGCTTCTGGGTACTTCAATGGTACAACCTACTCGTCGGCCATGTGGGAATCCATGGTCAGAGGAGACTTACGGAGGCCTTGGTCAAAGGGTAACTAGTCCGGCAGAATGAATATCCGACGGAGAGTTCACCACAAGCCAAGAACAGGCTTTCCTATCGTGCTAGAGTGTATGCGCATGTCGCGCGTGACAATCGCTCGAGTGCATGTGTGTGAATCCGAATATGAAAACTCCGTTTATGGAAATTTCATTTATGGAACTCCATTTAAGGCAAGTATCATGAGTGCTAAATCAGGAAATACTAATCATGCATGACCAATTTTAGCAAGTAACCATGTGTTGTAGCAAGTTTCAAAACAAGGCAAGAAAGTGAATAATCGATATGTAGAGAGCATGATCACTAACTTATGATCAATTAAAAATCATGTGAACATGTTTTAACCTTTATATGGGTTGATAAATGCATGTTAACAGTAATTAACTTCGTACAGGAGAAGACGGGACACAAAAACGATGCAAAATGGGCAAAACAAGGCTGAAAACCCCATTGTGGTCTGAAGGCAACATGCATGATGTCGCCTTCATGAAGGTGACCAGAAGGCAATCGCCTTCTGATCCATGAAGGCGACAGCCTTCCTATCGCCTTCTAAAGGCGACAGGTTGACTCGTTGTCTTCCTATTTCCAGTGCAGGGGTGCTTTATGGGGGTGTTTTCCAATTCCGATTCAAACTAGGTTTGATACCTATGGGTTTGAAAAATCAAAACTAATGCTAGGGTGATACAAATCAGATGAACCACCTCTGTTAGTTAGAGCACTTCCTATACAATGTAGAGCAACATGTAATAGAGAAACAAAAGTCATTTGGCTGGGTAACAAGATGTAATCTGACTGTCTATGTGAATCTGACACAGTACTCATGTACGAGCTAATACTCTCTGTACGGACAACATAAATTGCGAAAACCTATGACAAATGAAACTAGACTCATGGGAGAATAGGATCTATGTTGAATGCTCCATCTGAAAATGACTCCAAAGAGAGATGTAGAACTCGTAAGACAGGTCAGGGTTTAATCAAGGCTGCACAACATTGTGATCATACTAGATTTAGTTCGTGAAACTCACATGATAAAAATTGGGGAAAACAATAAGAAGATGATCTATACACATGTATGCAAGCATGAATGAGTTTAATTAGATTTTTACATGGAGATGACCTAACTTTTGGGTTGAATAAGATTCGTTCTCCAGAAAGCCCTAATTTCGACCAGCTGGAGAAGAACACCTAATACTCACGATCTACAGGGTGGAAATTGGGAAAAATATTACCATAAGAAACTAGACTCATAGATCTATGCAAGGGTATATGGTTTGCTAGGTTTGGTCGAGGTTTTACTAATCTTTAGTGGTGATCTTGAAGGGTCTTGTTTGCAGGTCGCAGGTGGAGATGAGCACAAAGTTGCTTCCTGCTCCAGCTCTCTCCTTGAGATCTCCAGCCACCACAGCCTCCAAGAACGACCTCAGAAATCCTAGGGGTCGTCCCATGGGGGAGAGGGGGGTTATTTAAAGGGGGATGGGTCTTTAGTTGCCTAATTAGATTAGGAAATTATTAGGCACGAATTTGAGTACATCCTTCCTTCAATTGAGGATTTCTCTCCCCAATTCGTGATGGTCATCATATGGAAACTTACCCTGGGTGGTATCCACGAATTTGGGGTTGGTTTGAAGTCCAATGGAGGTCTATTGGGTGAGAATTTACCCTTTCATGGTCCATTAGTGAATATTTTCAAATTTTGGGTTATTTTCTTAGCATGATTTTATTTGTAGCCCAAAAGACATCCTTTGGCCTATTTATTTCATTGGGTTGTTAATACCCATTGTTTTAAGTGCATCCATGATTTTTATTTTATTTTTGAACTCACTTAAGTACCTATGATAGTAATTATCTGAATTATTCCCTAATTATGATAATCAAATTTTTTCTTGCACGAATTTCTTCGTGGGTTATTTGGGAGTATTATTTAGAGTTGAACTATTATTTTTATGAAATATTTCATTGTGTTACGTACGTGTGACATTGGTACGTATGTTTTTTTTACTATTTTAGGAATATTAAATTATTATTTTGATTTATTTATGATTTTTCAATTAATGAGATTTTCGGGATGCTACATTTGTGATCTTCTATTTTACATATTCTATGGTATCTTACCTACCTCCAAGAGAATGGAGGTATCTGCATATTTCTCTTGACCATGCAGACACTTAGCGACCAACAGAAGCTTGCTAGCTATCTTTCAATCATGGGCATGAAGCTTATAGACATTTATTAAAGCTATCAAATGGAGCCATGAAACTATCTGTATTGCCTGAAGCCGTTGAGACTCAAAAATCTGATGATCTAATGATGGACATCTCAAGAAGTCTCAAGTCACAAGACACAACGTTCAATTTTAAATGGCTAAATTCAAATGGGAAGAAAAGTCTCTGACGCTTATATATGTGGAGCTGAAGTTTGAAAAAGTGATAGATGAGCAAGAGAGCCTTTATGAAAATCTTTCTAGTAGAGACACACATAGTTAGGCACGAGCATACACGACCACATATTCTAAAAGTGAGAAGAGCTTACAAGATCTCAAGAGAGCTAGCTGTTCAAGCTTCGACATCCTGCTCTCTTGCTCTCAAAAGTTTCTTAGGTGGCAGTCATTGTTCTAGATCTTCTCAGTCCACCTGTTAGAGACAGAAAGAGTTTAGAGCTTTCATTCCTACTTGTAATCTCTTTTTGATCTTCTGTGTTTGCTCATTCTCTGAGCAGACACAATGTGTTCACTTCAGTGTTGTAACCAACAGGGTTTTTTTTCCCTATAGTGCCCCTCTACGAAGAGAAGACCTACAGTGATAGGTGGTTGTAATACCCATCTATTAAGGGAGGACTTGAGTGGGAGCAAGTGGGTTGTAATTGTTGTCCCCCTGGTTTTGATGATGTCATAAATCAAGCAAAATGTCATAAATGTCTAACATAAGTTATTTGTATCATAGGAATTTTCATTAAGTCAAAGTCATCTTTCATATGTTGACTCTAGTTACATCATAAGTCAACATATTTGTATCAATGGAAGAGTTACTGGAGTTCAGTGATGTACATAAGGTCGACTCTATTCAATGGTTAGGTCGATGCTTAATGAGTTTTCAGTAGCGCATATATTTAGAGTATCATATGAGGTCAACACTACTCAAAGAATAGGTCGACTCTAGTTGTTTTTCTAGTTAGTGTTGAAGGGGTGGAATTAGATAAGGTCGACTCTAGATGAGGATCAGGTCGACACTAATCAAGTTCTTGTGAGCATTTAAAGAGAAGTGTTGGATGAGGTCGACTCCATATGAGGATGAGGTCGACTCCATTAGTATGTTAGGTCGACTCTAAGGGAAGGTTAGGTCGACTCTATCATCAGATGAGGTCGACACTACGTTGCTGCAAGGTCAACTCTACATCACAGATAGTTAGTCAGAATCACAGTCAATTGGATGAGGTCGACTCTGGAGGGCAAGGAGTCGACTCTATTGAAGATTTTTTCACTGATCCAAGTCAAGTCATATGGATATGCATCGACACTATAATTAGGATGTGTCGACTCTATGACACTTATTCTATAGAGATGAAAAGTATCTGCTAGCGCATAAGTTATGGGCACATGACCCGAGGCCCAAAGATTGGGACTTCGAGGACACCTTACATGGTTCTAGAAGGTACTTCTTTTGGCGGCAAAAGCATCTCCCAAATTTTTGGGATTCTGTTGAGGGGCCTAGTGAGAAGATTCAACGAATCAGATCAAAAGAAGTGCGCCGTCCTCTGCAGAACAGATCACACTCAGGAAGAAAAAGTGCAGCAATTTGAGAGCGAAAAAGTACAGAGAGAGAAGGAGCTTGAGTTTAGAGAGAGCAGCTGTAATAACTGGTATGTTCGGATCGTAGTTTATCGAGTTTGGAGGCCAATGTGTGGCCCATTGGTAGACCCTGTGGGTCTACATGTGTTTATACAGTTGGTGCTGGAGGGTTGGAAATTCTAGCCCAAACAGATCTCTATCGGGTCCATTAAGAATGTGACATAACCAGACGTCGCAATTCTTACAAGAACGCGACCACCTTCCTTGTAAGGCCCTAGAATTTTTCTCTCTTGTATAGGTGTTTGCATATGATGGAAATAGATGTTTATATATATACATACCTATTGTATATATATATATATATATATATATATATATATATATATATATAATTACATTGCATGGATAGTACTATTTTTGAAGTGTACATTGTATATTTTATGTATGGTATGGTGTAAATATGATTTTCTGCATTGCATGGATAGTACTATTTTTGAAGTGTACATTGTATATTTTATGTATTGGTATGGTGTAAATATGATTTTCTGCAGTTTTAAGTTCTGTGCAGACGACCTGTTGGCGTCAACATGAGTTGACGTTAATGGTGAGTCAGCAGCCACATCGATGGACGCCAACTCCATATTGGCGGCCAGTGATGTTGACGTTAACCTCTCTGATCTATTGCGTTTTCAGATATGTCGCCCCTAGTTTAGGAAACCATTCTCCAACGGTAACCTAGCCTACCCTAATCGTGTCTTCGACCCCAACTCTATAAAAGACTCAGTTTGTGGCACTGTTGGGTCCTTTTGGCTCTTTGTTAAAAAAAAAAAACCCTAACTTTCATGTGCGAAACCTGAACTTTGGACCCGTGGATCCGACGATTGGAGGCATCATCCGGCGTTCTTCTTCGACTGGAAGGAAGACTGGACATCGAAGAGCGTCTTCCCAACCCCGGTGGACCTTAAAGACCATCTCAAAACCCAGATTGGAGGACTTTGGGGACTCTTTGGCTCAAGCTGAGGAGGGCTTCTCCGACTTGATTCGCTGTTTGTAGATTTGTTTGAAGGCAAGTAAACCCTTTACATTGACCATACGTATGTCTAGTAGGTTCTAGGGAATTTTACGGATTTTATTCGTGTCCTGGAACCCCCTTTCTCTTCGATTTTTGTGAGTTCTGTCTATTTTTCTGCAGACAGGAACTTAATGGCAAGCTTTGATGCCATTAAGATCCGAGGTTAGCGGCCACTTATGTTGCCGTTAACTGGGTAAGCGGCCACCCCCTGTAATCACGGGATTTGCTCCCAAAAAAACAAGTATGAAAAGATAAGGAAATCTGACTGTGATCGCCACCAAAGCAGTCGCTTGAAGGATGAGATGTTCAGAGACGCGGCTGACTACCTTGGAAAAGGAAGAGAAGAAAAAGAACGTACCTGCTCCTGAGAACACGACAAGGTGGCGGTCGCTACCCTTTTACCTGAACGCGACGTAATGCTTTGCGCCTTCTTGATCGGGACAGAGGGATTGTCGCCTTCTTCTTCAGTGGATGGAGATTGCAGGTTTTTTCTTCCTGCTCCTCGGCCGGCCGAGGGGCAAGAGCCTCACGCTTCCCTTGTCTTCAAACACCTACCAAGGTCATGCAAACAACATAAAACCCATTAAAAAACTCGTGTATGATGAATCTATTCCAAAAAATATGAAGAAACATGTACTATTTTGGAGGGAACTCACGTGGGATGGGTTTTTAACCCCTTTGGGTGATTAAGTTCAGTGTGTGTGGTGTGCTCTAATGCAAAACTACGAAAGAATAGATCCTATGCATGTATGAATGAAGAGAAAATTGAAAGAAAAAGGAAGAGAGAAAGTGTAGGCAGGGAGAAAACGCCCTGGGGGGCACTTCCTGGTCGTCTGGAGGTGAAGTTCTTTTCTGTGAAGTTGGAGCTCTCTGGCAGGGGAAGAAGCAGATGCCGGTCTTGCTAAAAAAGGTGCAGTATCAAGAGACTTATAGGCCATTATTCTTGGAAGGGCTGTGAATGGAATAATAGGCAAGACTCCGGGTTTGCGTAGGTATGACCACGCATGGGCGATTGGAACTCGGAAAAGAGACTTTAAGGAAGGTCTCCACGAGTTTTGGTAGGATTTGGACGCATTTAGGTCGACCAAAGGAGGGAATATCCATGCATGGCAAGTGTCCAAGTCATGCTCGGAAAGGATTCTCTGCATGGGGTCCAGAACGCGACGGCCTCCTAGTCGCTACCAAGGTGGCGACGCCTCGATACGTCGCCTTCCTTACAAGGAGGGGCTTTCAAGTTATTTCTGGCGATTTTTTCAGGGAATAAAAGGCCAATTTATGAACGCGACGTATCGAGGTGTCGCCTTCTGAAGGAGATCGATTCTGACTTGAAGCAAATCGTTATGAGGCAGATAGCGACAGGAAGGCTGTCGCTTTGGTTATGGGAAAACGACAGGGAGGCTGTCGCCTTCAAGAACTTTTCAGCATATGACCATGCAAAGTGTTTTATCTCCTTGCGCGGGCATCAGAATGACGTGCGGTTTGAAACGCCGGACTCTTAACCCAGAGAGCTATGAAATGATGATGAAGAGGATTGAATTTGACTAGGAAGAACCCACCAGGGCTATGAACTAATGAAGAGGATGTCATGATCGGAGAAAGCCAGCTTGGCGATGATGAGCCAACGTAGGGCATTAATGATGTGACAAGGAATTTGGCTCGACTTATGGGTCAGGAATGGGTGTCTATAGATTGCCCCTCGTTGATGCCTGTTTTGCAAGGGAGTGGAGCGATAGCGGAGCGAAGATGGCATGAAATGACGATGTAGCGGAATGAAGCAGAATGAGCTGAAAAGTGGGCATCAAGGTAAAGAGACACCCATTCCGAACGAATAAGCAGCGAGAATTATCCGGCTATCTTTGAATCATGGCTGGGAACATAGTGCAAGGATGGTTCCAATCTGGGACGAATAAAGATCAAAAGAAAATAAATGATCAACCTCTCGATTCAAGAGGTACCCTGGCTATCTTTAGCGTGCAGGTTTCGTTCATTAGGGGATTGGTGCTGCCCGGCGGGTCGATTCGACTCTGGCCTTTGAGTGATTCACGACTAATGAGCGGATCGGAGGATGAATGAATGACTGTTATAATGAATGGGGATGAGAGGAATCTTGGATAGGAACCATACTGGCAAACTAGACCGAGCAACTAGCTCGAGGAAAACTTTCAAATTCGGAATAGAATGAAATTCTTGTTTGAGGAGTGAAGATCTGCGTTGAAACATCATTGGGAAGCTGGATTTGTCAAATCATGAAGCATGAAGCTCAAAATCCTAGATGATGCATGCTGGGCTAAGAGAAAAGAAATTGTAAAATGAATGCGAAGAAAGGGAGAAAATAATAGGTACTCAAGGATAATATTGCTAGACAATACGAACAAGGGTAAAGACACTTCGCAACCCCGGCGTGCGATAGAATCCGTCATCCCCGAGTCATACCACCTAACGGCCTATCCAGCGATTAATAGTGTGCACTTAGATCATCCTTGTTTTTGGTGAAGGGGAACTCAGATCCCAGAACACACTGGAAACCAGCCGGTCCTTGAGGTGATATAATAGTGTAGATATCATATAGTAATGCGGAGGGATTAGGGTTAGAGATACTTACTTGTACTTACCTGGCGAGCCATCTTTTTTTTTTATTATTTTCTGGGTTTCTGATTTTTATGGATTTTCCTACATTTTTTTTTTATTTTTGTGGATTTTCAATAATCAAAGTAATAAAGCATGATACAAATTGAAATGCACCAAATAATGGAGAAACTTTAAAGCATGTGTGCACGCATATGGGAGAAGCAATCAACAGTAATCTGAAAGAAATCAGAATGCGACAGGAGGTAGGTCGCTACCCTTTTAATAAGAAGGCGACGCTTTCTATGTCGCCATCCTGAAGGCGACATATCGATGTGTCGCGACGACAGGATTTGCAGCCAGAGCTCAAACAGCAACCCAAAATTGGCATTTTGATTCCCACTTGGACTCTTAAAGCTTTCTAATCAATGTCCCACTCCTATTAGCTCTTCACTACCCTTTCCAACCATGAATAGGAGTCTTATGGCTCTATAAATAAGGGATGAGAGGCTCCAAATTCGTAGCTCACATCCTCTCTCTTCTTTTCTTCAAGTTTTCAAGCTTTCATGGCCATGAAGAGAGCTCCAAGTGCTCTCATGGGGGAGGAGGTCCCTTATGAAGGTCCGAAGCATGCCAGGATGATCTATGGTGCTCTAATGAGGTTAACGGATGTCCCCAACCATCTAAGCAAGAACCAGGAAGTGAGAGAGGTATGTAAATTGATGTATTCAATTTCCAATTATTTTTACCTCCGAATTTCTTCATTAATTTTGTTCCTCTTCTTCTCCTCTCTTTTGCTTTTTTCTTCTCCTCTAGCTCTTCCCCGGCTCCCGCCGATATTCTAAGCTTACGTGGATAACCCCTATGATCAAGGCCTTACCCATGTTTGTGATCCGGTTCTTGAGAGAGTGGGGATTGGGGGGTGTCCTGATAGCGGCCCATAACTACCATAAGATTTCCTTCGATTGGCATAGCATCACCGCCTTGATTGAACTTTGGCACCCACAAACCCATATCTTCATCTTCCCAAAATTTGAGGCGACCGTCCTTCTTGAGGAGGTCGAGGCGTTCTTGGCTCTCCCTAAGACCAAACGGGGGGATGAGAAAAATATTTGCTACACCGTCGAGCCCATCAACCCAAAGCTTATCCTAGGTGAGTTTATGACAGATCCCGGGGATGTGTATACCATGATCAGCCCTCAATCTATCCACCTTGTGCCGTTGTCTAAGTGGGTCATTTCTCAATGTAAGAACAAGAGTGCGGACCACCGAGAAATAGCTAAGGCCGTAGCCATTTGCTTGTGCGGGGTGGTACTCTTCCCATCCGGAGATCACCTCACAGACTACGTGAGCTTAAGCGCCATTAGCAGGGTATGGCGGGGACTTTCCCTCTCTCATGCGGTCTTGGCCTATCTTTATCTGGGTCTTACCTCGGCATCTACGGGGGGCCCACTTTATGGCTCTATGATCCTCCTAGAGTGTTGGTTGGGAGTGAGGATAAAATTTAAACCCGTAGACAACCCCACTACCGATAGCCGGATCTTTGGGTGCCATCCACTATGCTTCATTGGTGGGGCGGCCAAATTCCCCGATAGAGTTATGTGTAGGACGGCAGACAAGAAGACAAGGAGCGCATGGCGACAATATTTTAGTACCCTTCCGGTGGAGCACTTTGCCTTGGGCATAGTGGCACTGTGCGGAGCGGAGATTCGGCTTCCCCTTGGACGTGGATTGGATCTACAGCTTGTGGGAAATAGCTCTACAACCCACAGAGGTGTTATCTTCAGATTGGAAAGCCAAGGACCAAGCTACTCAAGCCGTCTCACTTACCTCCTATGAAGAAGAGACGCCTGGGAGATCCAGAGGATGAGCAGGCTGTGCGGAGTGCATTGGCCTTATGGCGAGCGTGCGATACCCACGTACTACCACCGACACTGAATGAGGAACGGGAGACGTACCAGGCATACCTCCGAGAGAAAGAGAAAATTTGGCCACTTGGGGACCGTGAGCTAGAGAGATAGACATGATTGTACTTTTTGTGAATCTGAGAGATTTTAAGGGATTGTAGGTGAGAGACATGTATAAGGCATTTGATGATTATTAGCTTTTATTTGATGTAAGCATTTGGAATTTGCAATGAAAATCTGATTTTTTAAGAGTTTTGTGAACAAACTAAGAAGGCGACGGGCTCGGCGTCGCGACATATAATGCGACAGGTCAACGGTCGCTACCTTGTTATGATCGCGACACGATAGATGTCGCCACCTAACCATAACGTGACGAGATCTTTGTCGCGATGATAGAACCGATGCGTTTTGAAATCAGGGCCCAACGCCCCTTCTCCTTTCTTTCCCTCCTCTTGTGTTTCTCTCTCTCTCTCCCCTTTCGCTCTCTCTTTCCTCTCCTTTCCGGCAATAGGAACCCCTCCCTCTTCTTCTCTCCTTACTCCGGTGATCACCGGCCGGCGGCGGCAGTGATCTTCCTCTTCCCTCCTTCTTTCTCTTTTCTTCCCCGGTGGCTCACGATGGAGGGCGGCGGTGATGGAGGCGGTGACGGGGGTGGCGGCCGATGGCGGACGAAGAAGACGATCCGCCGGCGGCAAGCGGATGAAGCTCCGTCCGTGGTGGCGCAAGAGGAGGCTCCGGCCGTCCCCATGGAGGAGGACGTTGCGGCGACGACACCGGGCGAGGATGAGCCATTCGGGCCCAAAAAGGTAGGATTCTAAAACCTTGACCTATGTGCGTGAATGGCGAGGTGAAATGCACCCACATGTAGGGCTTTTGCCTGAGGTGAAACGACCGGGAAACGGGTTCTGCCCATCCTCGGTCACCCTGGTAACGCGACAACATGGATGTCGCCTGACCAGTGGGAAGGTGATAGACCCCCTGTCGCCTTTTAGAAGGCGACGATTTTACCCGTTGTCTTCAGGAAACTGAAAGCGACAGGCTTCTCGTCGCCTTCAGAAGGCGACGGGGACCCTGTCGCGATGACAGGACTGAGGCTTCTTTGGCGATTTCTGGCTGACTTCTGGTGCTTTTGATGTTTGTTTTGCAGAGTGAGTTGCGGTCTGGGCTGGGATGGGCCGTTGTCCGAGCGATCTACCAGGGATTTCTAGATTTCCAGAGGGCCCGGCTGGAGGAGATGGGGTTCGGCCCCTTCCTGAGATTGGATGAGCTGACGCCAGATGTGGCGCTGATTCAGGCATTGAAGGAGAGATGGGACCCTGAGTGCCACACTTTCCTCTTACCGTGGGGTCACATGACCCCCACCTTGGAGGACGTGGCACGGATCACCGGCCTGAGGGTGGATGGCCGGGCGGTCACAGGGGTCACCTATACGGGTTACCAGGAGTTGGCGGAAAGACTCCTTGGGTTGGCCGTGACAAGGGAGAGGTCATCCTTGGTGTCGAGGACGGGGCTGCAGGCGAGCCTCAGGGTGGCGGATGCGCGTCACCAGACGGGAGAGGGACAGGCGGACTACATGGCCCGACTGACGGAGGATGCCCGGGCAGCGTTGGCAGAGGAGGAGGGAGCGGCAGCGGACCACGATTTGAGACGCTTCCTGATCCTTGTGATCAGGAAGTTGATCCTGAGGACTCGAGGAGACCCAGTGAGCTGCCGGTGCCTGCCCTTGCTGGAGGACCTGACCCAGGTGGGGCATTACGCGTGGGGTGCGGCCCTTCTGGCCCACCTCTTTGACAGTTTGGGCACCTACAGCAGGGAGACCAGGGTAGCCGGGTTCTTTCCACTTCTACAGGTATTCCTCTCACCCTTACCCTTTACTGCTTTTCCTACTTATTTCGATTAAATGCGGTACTGACTGTGTTGTTTTGCAGGTGTGGGCGTACCACCACCTCCCTTCCTTGGGCCGAGGGGTACCGAGACGGTCGGGTGCTGTGCCGCTACTATAGCGCTGGAGGTTCCTCCACGACGAGCGATCACTGCGGCTGCAGGTGACGCTCATTCACGATGCATTAGACACCGTCCCATTTGGGCATGTAAGCACTTCCACTCTTAGCACCCTTTCCTTTGCTTATATTGGCGATTGACTGACAAGTTTTCTTGTTTGTGATGTGCAGGTCGAGTGGACTCCCTACGCTGAGGAGGACGACGCCGCCCAACCGTGGGTGGAGCGGGGCCGTCCCTACTTCGGTAGGGACATCTGGCTTCACGCATTCAACACAGTGGTACCGCTCCACCACCGACTGGTTGCGCGGACACTGGGGCTCCATCAGGCTGTAGTGGAGTTCCCGACTCGGCAGAGGCCGTGGGAGAGGCCCGACTGGAGCTTCCGCGGGATCTAGCAGGTGACAGACTGGACAGTACGAGTCTGCGAGTAGCTCGAGGTCTGGGAGCAGCGAGGCCGGGTGGTGACCTCTGAGGCCACCAGCGATGAGGACTACTTCCGTGCCTATGCACGGAGGTACGGGGCCCAGGTGTACAAGGGGTCCCGACGACCGGTGAGTACCACAACTAAGCCTCTTAAGCATTTTGATCATTAATTGCTTGGCTAACCCTGTCTTGTGTTTGCAGTTTGACCCTGAGGGGCGGATCGACTCCCTTGAGGGCATCCTTCATTCCACGATCCAGCAGAGGGACGACCTCCAGCGGACCGTGACCCAGCTGGTGAGTGCTTTTCTCCATACCTTTTCTGTTTCTAGCTTTAGCTGACTGACTCTTGCTTTTCCTTGCAGCGGGACGAGCTGGCGCGAGCCCAGCAGAGGGTGGGGGGTGCATCTTCCTCTTGAGCGGAGGACGCCCTTGCCCAGCTACAGGAGCGGGTAAATCATCAATCGTATGCCCCTTGGTTCTCTATTTCTTTTGGTTTTGACAAGATGTTCATCTTTGCACGAGGTGGAGTTGAGGGACGCCCTAGCGCGGACGACCACACTGGAGACGGAGATGGCGGACTTGCGCCTGCGTCCGAAGGCTGAGGAGGTGGCGAGGTGGCGTTAGAAGGCCGAGGAGGCGGCGAGGCTGCGCGCCGAGGCGGGCGACCTCCGTTCGCAGCTGGGGGAGGAGCGGCACTGCTGCGAGATATTGCGGTCTGAGATGAAGGGCCTCGATAGAGCCCTGGCCTTGGTCAGACGTAGCCGCTCGTCGGCCAGCAGGAGCAGCATTCCCAGTGGGTCTGCCGGACACTACTTGACAGGTTCCTCCGGACGACGGAGGAATGAGGAGGAGGCGCGACGGTGCGAGAGGGCACCTGAGGGGAGTGAGACGGGACCGAGGGTCATGGCCCCTCCATCTCCCCGCCCCCTGAGGGCACAGGGGAGACCGGTTGAGGGCTTGTACTTTTGCCCCTCCTTTTGTCATGATGATGTATATATGATATGGAATGGAATGGACAGCTCTTTTGAATCGTGACTGAGTGATAGTGATGGGTGAGATGCGAGTGCCGCTTTCTTCCTTTTGCGCCATGCACACTTAAGACAACCATGAAACAAGTTAGACCCGTTCTTAGGCTTAGCCCCTTGCCTTAAAATGCGATGAGTGACCAACCTTGATAAATGGTCAAGGGGCTAAACCTTATTAAATAGGCAAAAGGACACACATAAATAGTATGTATGAATGGATGAGTGGAGTGTTTTGGGATTTGAACATGTTTTGGAATTTTAAAATATTTGATTTTTTTGGAGTTTTGAGATATTTGGTTTTTTTGGGGTTTTGAAATATTTGACTTTTGGAATTTTGAAATATTTTATTTTTTTGGAGTTTTTTAAAATATTTGATTTTTTTGGAGTTTTGAATTATTTGTTTTTTCTTGAAGTTTTGAAAGACGCCTAAAGCCGACGTTAGCCGTTCCTAAAACAAGACGCGCGAGGTGGAAGGTACTCACTCTTTCGGGCCACAACACATAGACTGGTTCGAACCGCTGGTTTGGAGTCTTGATCGCCTCTCGTTCTCGTCACGGACCTTACTAAGCTAGGATGTGTGTCGAGGGGTGACATTGCCTCTCATTCTCGTCACGGACCATACCTAAGAGATGATTCGGTCTTATAGGGAGAAATGGAAGACTATTTAAGGAAAGTCTCATGTGGGTTCAAGGATGTCGGGTTCGGCTACTTCCTACAGCATACCCTTCAGAGATTGGGTCTGTTGTGAAGGGACTTTATGGTCTTTTCTTATGGGCTTGCATTATTTGGGGCATGCATACGACCGGGCTCATGAGAGTCCCGCGGGGACTTTGCCACTCTTTGCCATGCCCCTATCGTGTTATGGACTTTCATTTTTCTTTTCGTTTCTTTGCTTCTTTGCCCCTTGTTATTTTGGCCGTCCCTGTTTGAGACTTCTTCTTGTCAGGGTATGCTTTAGGTTGACGACCTTACCCTTACAATCCTTGCCCCTACACTTCGACCGATTAGAAGAGAATGACCGGCGCATCGCTAGAGTAGGGCCCACCTAGACACGATATCTACCAAGTGTAGCTACCCAGGCTTGCCGTGTGTGTGTGTTAATCCTAACTTAGAGCGACCCTTGACATTTAGGGGAGGACTTCAGACTTTCAACGTGGGGTGTTCCCCCAATCCAAGTGTTGTGGTCTCACACCTACAGACTTAGGGATAGAATCTTTTAAGGTACAACCCATTCCATGGATGCGACAATTCGACACCCTCAGCGTTAACTAAGCGGTAGGCGTTTCCGGGATACACTTCCCTCACAACGTACGGACCTTCCCAGTTAGGTTGCAATTTGGACCTAGGACCTTTGGGTTTGATAAAAATGTGTTTCAAGACCATATCACCCTCTTGGAATTTTCGCTCAATTACCTTCTTTTCGAAAGACCTTGAGATTCGCCTCTGATATGAGAGCACGTGGTTAGCTGCCATAAGCCGCCTTTCATCTAAGAGTTCCAATTGGACTAGCAACGCCTCTCGACGTTCGTCAAGATTAAGTTCTTTGTCTAATTGGACTCTTAGTGAAGGGATTAGGATCTCGTATGGAACTACCGCCTCCATCTCATAGGTGAGGGCATACGGGGTTTGTCCCGTGGGAGTACGGACGGAGGTACGATAGGCCCATAGAGCCTCTATTAGCTTTTCTGGCCAATCGGCGAATTTGTGCGACTCACAGGTTTTCTTCAAGATTTTAAGAAGGGTTTTATTTGTTGCTTCAACCTGGCCATTGCCTTGTGGGTAATATGGAGATGAATGATTCAGAGTGATGTTGTATTTCTTACAGAGGTCCTGAAGTTCTTGCGAGATGAACTGTGGCCCGTTGTCCGTGACGATGCTGCTTGGCACTCCGAACCGCGAGATGATATTCCTCATGATAAAGCGTCACACTGTGGATGCTTTGATTTCTGTAAACGCTTCCTCTTCTGTCCACTTGGTGTAATACTCAGTTGCTGTTAGGATAAAGGATTTCTGCTTGGTTTGAGCATTAGGATCACCAAGAGGGCCAACAATATCGAAAGCCCACATGGAGAATGGCCAAGGTGTGGAGAGTGGATGCAGTGAAGAGGAAGAAGCATGGATTTTATCAGCATGGAGTTGACACTTGACACACCTACGAACGTAGATGGTATAGTCTTCCTCTAGGGTTGGCCAGTAATAGCCCTACCTAATGATCTTCTTAGCGAACATTTGACTGTTGACATGTCCTCCGCATAAACTAGCATGAGATCCTTCCACCACTCTCCAAGCTTCATCATCATTCAAGCACCTCAGAAGGACTCCATTAAGAGCCCACCTGTATAGTACTTCTCCCATGACTGTGTATCTTAAGGCGGCTCTTCTTATGGCCTTGCGATCTTCCGCATTTTCCCCTTCGGGATATGTCCCATCCTTGCAGTATTGCTCGATCTCAAAATACTAAGGCAGCTCCTCTTCATCTAGGATTTCCTCAAGCTCAGCTAGCATGACTTGCTGTGCTCCTCTCTTCTTAGCCCTCTCTTATAAGGTTGTCCTAAGGTCATGGAACCAAGGATCCTGGATAGATGGAACGTCGAGCCGTTGGACGACAATTGTCTTGGTCCGGCGACTCAGAGGGAAGGATAGAGATGAAGCCAGCGACGCCAGAGCGTCGGCCAGGATGTTTTATGAGCGAGGAGTGTGGATATAGATAAGCTTGCGGAACTGCCTTGCCAACAGCGTGACCAAGTCTTAATATGGCTTGAGCTTTGGGTCACGAGTGCGGTAAGTGGAGAGCACCTGCCGCAGAACCAGCTGAGAGTCTTCTATGATTCTAAGGTGGGATGCACCCAAGATATAAGCGCGCTTGAGGCCAGCGAGGAGAGCTTCGTACTCAGAGATGTTTTTAGTGGCAGGGAAGGTGAGCTGATAAGCGATGGGGATGGTAATACTTTCCGGGGTAAGCAGCACGGCTCCAATGCCCCGTCCTTAAGAGTTGAGTGCGCCATCGAAATGGAGGGACCAGAAGGGGTCTCTAATGATGACCGAGAGTTCCTCATCGGGGAATTCCTCCCGGACGGAGTCACTGTGAGGGAGTGGAAGGTGGGCCAGATGCTCAGCGATGGCATATCCTTTGATGGCGTTTTAGACCACGAAGGAGATGTCGAATTGTGCGAGGAAGATCTGCCAGCGTGCAAGCCGATCAGAGAGGACGGGTTTCTCTAGAAGGTATCGGAGTGGATCCATCCTTGAGATCAACTTGACCTCGTGGGTGAGGAAATAGTGCTTGAGCTTTTGGACTACCCACACGAGTGCGGCACATGTTTTGTCTACGGTGGTGTACTTGGATTCAGTGGTGTTGAAGAGCCTAGAGAGGTAGTATGCTCCCCTTTCTTTGCCAAATTCATCATGTTGTGCAAGGACAGCACCTAGGGAGTCCTCAATGACCGAGAGATATAGGATAAGTGGTTTCCCGGGTACAGGAGGTTGCAGCACTGGGGGATTCATGAGATAGCTCTTCAAATCGTCGAAGGCTGCTCGGCATTTATCATTCCATTCGAAATTTTGCCCCTCTTTTCAAGAGATCATAGAACGGGCGACATCTTTGTGAATGTTGGGATATGAATCTTCTGATGAACTGCAAACGCCCTATCAGCCCTCTTAATTGCGAGATGTTCTTTGGAGGTGGCATTTCGGCTATAGCCTTGGCCTTATTCGGATCAATCTCAATGCCCCGCTTGCTAACTATGAAGCCTAGCAATTTTCCTGATGATACCCCGAACACGCATTTCTTCGGGTTCATTCTCAGTTGGTACTCCCTTGACCTCTGCAACACCTTAGCAAGGATCCCAGGGTGTTCTTTCCTGGTTCTTGACTTCACCAAGATGTCATCCACGTATACTTCTACGTAGACATGTATCATATCGTGGAAGATGGCCATCATCGCCCTATGATAGGTAGCCTCAGCATTCTTTAGTCCAAAAGGCATGACTACATAACAGTACGTTCCCCAGGGCGTGGTGAAGGATGTTTTCTCTTGATCCTCAGGAGCTAGACGGATTTGATTATAGCCTGAATACCCATCCATGAATGAGAGGGTCTCGTACCCAGTAGTGTTATCAATAAGCACATCAATGTGAGGAAGCGGGAAGTCATCCTTTGGACATGCCCTATTTAAGTCCCTGAAGTCGATGCAGATTCTGACTTTACCATCTTTCTTCATGACGGGGACTACGTTTGCCACCCAGTTCGGATAAAGCACTACCCTGATGAATCTAGCCTTATGGAGTTTGTCTACTTCGTCCTTCATCTTCAGGGCCATGAGTGGGTGGAATCTTCTGAGCTTCTGTTTTATGGCCTTTGCCCCTTCTTTCAATACGAGTTGGTGCTCCACTAATGAGGGGTCTAGACTGGGCATGTCCTCATATGACCAGGCGAATGTGTCTTTGTACTCCCTTAGAATTTGCACCAGTTCCTCTTCTTCATCAGGAGGGAGGTTCGTTGAAATTATCATAATCCTGGGATCTTCTTCTGTTCTGAGGTTGACTTCCTTAGTAGGTTCATCCACTGCCGTTGTAGGCTCATCAAATATCCTTACGCCACTGGCATACTTTTCGGCAGCGTCCTCTACTTCGCTATCCTCTTCTTCAATAGGGTCCTCATCATTCATGATCTCATAGACGCCAAATCCGTTGTCTACGAACACCCCATCCTGCACAATCTCCTCTTCTAACACCATCACTTCTTTTGTGAATTCCTCTATCAGCAATAATGCCTGACATCGCCGAGCTAGCTCTTGAAGGTATCTCTGGGGAATAACCTTGCCCCGTTGCTTCCTAGGGCGACGTTTGGACTTGGTAGGCACTGGGCTGACCGGATTCTCTAACCTAGACCTATCTAATCTAAGACTAGACTCTTCTACCCTAGACTCTTCTAGACTAGACGACTCTACAGGACTGGTGGAGGACATGGTGTCCTCGAAGAGGATGGCCCCTAGTGAAGGAGCAAGAGGGGAAGCCCCAGCCGAGGGGTGCCCCTGATCAGGAGGGTGAAGGAGGTATGCCGGCTCCTCGACCTCAACGTGCATTTGAAAGTTGGCATTTTTTTTTGGAGATCAGTGGAGAGCATGCAGCAGGAGAGAGTGACCTCATGGTCGCTATGATCGGATTGCAGAGCAGAGAGGACTGCAGGTGGGAGATCAGGAGTGAGGAGGCTGTGTGCAGCCGTTAAGAGTTGGGGAGTCAGCTGAATAAGTAGGGGAGGAGAGGAAGGGACAAGACTGGGAAGGAGGGAGTCCAGGAGCGACGTGTGGATGGCTAGGCAGGTGCCCCTCCAGAGTTCATCTATCGTCCTTCCCTCCTCATAGGGAATGTCCGACTCTCCTATGTATGTGGTCTCACTCATGAGCTGTCTCTTGGAGGTAATGGAAGTGGGGGCATCTAGCAGCTCGGTTACAGCTGGCGGCCAGGTTCTTTCTTCCTCCCAGAACAGACGGCTGAAGGCTATGGTGATGTCTTCTATGTCAAACCAGAGGTACCATTCAGCCTCTGGGTCTCCTGTCTTCCTCCTCTTGTTTGGGCGGAGTGTTTCTAGTGCTTTATAGGTAGCAGAGGGGCCATGTGCCGAGAGAAGTTTCGGCCATGTACCTCATGTTGCGACAATTCCGCCTCGACTACCACGGTGTTGTATCCAGAGTGTCCATGTGAGTGGTTCGCGGTCGGCCTTGAGAGTGGATGTGTTGGATGACCATGGCTTAGATTTTTCTCTGTAACCTAGTCCCCATCGGCTCTTTTGTACAATGTCTGGAATGGGTTTGACTATGCCTTGCAACTCTACCCCTAACCCCTTGCCTTCTTCGTATCCCAGCTTCATCATGATTTGCCACCCTTTGGTGCTTAGTGGCTCCTTCCTTTTGACCGCATCGACTCGTGCTAGATTGGCCTCTCGTTTGGACTGGAACGAGTAGCTCCAGGAGTAGTTGACGTCTAACACTGAGACCACGGGTTTGTTGGCGGGCCACATAGTTGGGAGATGGGTGTCATGGATGGCATCGACTGAATGGGTAGTGGCTATGCTCTTGACCTTGATGATCCGCCCGTGGAAGGGGAATTTGAGACACTGATGTGCGGTGGACGGTACGGCTCCGAGCACTTCTAACCACGGACGCCCCAGAATAGCCTTGAACATGGGATCGATGTCGAGCACATAAAAGTCCACAGTGACAGCGAGCGGTCCCAGTTCAGCTTGCACAGTTACCATGTCGTGGCAAGATCTTCTAGAGTTATCGTAGGTGGCTATGGTGGTTGGCGTCGGCCTTAGCATCCCTTCTGACATGTCGCAGGCTCTCAGGGTACTCAGCGGGTAGACATTTATTGATGCCCCCGTGTCGACGAGTGCTGCCCCTACTGCTACATGGTTGATAACTAGGGTCACACAGAGTGGAAGCCTCCTGGCTTCTAGGGGTGCTAGTTCATTCTCCGCAAAGGTGATTGCCGGTCCACTAGTGAGCAGTTGAGATAAGAGAATTAATTAACAAAGTAGGGTGGATAAAAATTAGGGCTTTTTGGGGCAAAAGATGCCTAACATGCATCAGTATCTCCAGTAAAAATTTGAGAGCATGGGATCGAGTATTCAAGACGATATGAATTAAACATGAAGGTTCGGGGTCAAGAGAGTTGCAGAACTTCAAGATTCAAGAAGAAAATATTGGCTCGATGGAAAATTATGAAACTTGAGGATTTTATTCCTGATGCATGGAACAATCTACAGACGAAAGATTAGGATTTTAGCTTGTGAGAATGCCTACCTTGACTTGATTTCCTCTTCTAGGGCTAGAACTTGAAGAACTCGGGTAGAAGCTTTGAAAGATCCTCTCCCCATGAATTCTCCTCCTCCTTGGCCTCTCCTCCAGGTCCAGCAAGCCCCAGCAATGTGTTAGGGCCGGCCATGGAGAGATTGGAGAGTATTTATGCTTCCTATGGTCTTATTTCCTAATAGGACTCTAACTCCTATTTAATTCCAAATTTCCTTCTTCCTAACCTCCTTCCAAGCTTTCCACTTCCTATTTGGGTTAGGATGGGAGCTAAAATTCGTGGCCAACCTATTAGGGTAGGTTTAGGAATCTAATTCCAACCCAAACTAGCTATTTTACTTATTTAATAACCCTTTTCTATTTAGGTAATAATTAAGTTACGAATTTAGAGTATTTTCCTATTACTCTTCTTTTAAAAATCCCTATTTTGGCCCAATAAATCTTATATGGTTAATTTATCAAAGCCCATTAGTTATTGGAATTTATCTTTGGGATTTCCTTTTTTTTAATTAGGGAATAATAGAGTTACATATTTTATTATATTTTTCTTGCTTGATTTTATTTATGGACTATGAGAGGTCCATTGGTCCAATTTCGATAATGGGTCATCAATACCCGATGTTGGATGTCTCTCTGACACGTTCATTTAATTTATGAGCCCTTTATATTTTCCGACTTAGTTTCCTAATTGGGATAATTAGTCACGTTATGACATACGCTTGGCCAATCGGATTTTTCATTGCATGAATTTCTTCGTGGAACACTTAGGAATAATGTCTGGGGTTGATTTATAATTTTTATGGAATTTTTAGATGTGTTCTTGCACATACGATAATGGTACGTATGTTTCTATTATTTCGATTTAAAGAAATTATTATTTCGAATTGTTAAGTATTAAATTTTCCGGGTTGCTACATCCTCCCCCACTTAAAAAGAATTTTGTCCCCAAATTCATATGATATGATACATCTACCAATTTACTATGGATTTTTCATTCCATCACCTCCCCCACTTAGGGCTTTGCTATCGCGAAAATAACATGAAATTAAACTAAGGGTTTAGTGATGGTACCTTGTCCACCCTCATTGGCAGGATTTTTATCCACAAGGGTTTGTAATCATCCTTGGCGTGGAGTTTGGTTCTTCTTTGTTGGACAATCGATGACTCAATGTTGTTGACTTCCACAACGCAAGCATTTGCCCATTTTCTTCCAACAGTTATCAATCTGATGCCCTAGCTTCTTACAAAATTTACAGAATTCCTTCCGCTTCACTTCCCCTTTCATTCTCTTGTTATCTACTGTATTTCTTCCTTTATTATCATTGGAATGAGTAGCACATTCCCTTTTCAACACCTTCTTCTTATGGATCTTTTCAAGGAGTTCCATGGTGTCCTCTACTATTTGAGCTCTCAATACCATGACTGAATATACTTCAATGTCTAGTGGAACCAACTTTTCCCAGAACACAGGTCTCAACCCTTCTATAAATCTCTTTGCCTTCATATTTTCCGTACTCACCAAATGTGGTGCATACTGCGCTAGTCTTTCAAATTGCGCTTCATATTCTGCTACAGACATCATTCGTTGTTTCAAATTGGCGAATTCATTTGCCTTCTTCTCACGAATCCTCTCAGAAAAATATTTGGTGTTGAAGAGTTCTAAAAATTTATCCCACTCTATGTTGATGTTGGGTAATTGTCGACTGGTAGCTTCCCAACAGGCTCTAGCATCACGGTCCAACTGGAAGGTTGCCAGAAGGACTTTCTCCTACTCTGAACATTGCATAACCCAGTTCCAGAGAAAGCCTCAGGGGCCAGTCACCGAAGGAGTCCAAGTGAACGAGCAAGTGAGCACGTTCAACCCTGCCGGCCAGAACCAAAACTGCCAACCTTACACTGCCCAGGGTCAGAATCCTACCAATCCACCACAAGGGCAACAACAGCGCCAATACAAGGAAGTGCCACCTCCCGATGGCTCTCAACAAAGGCGTCCTTTAGGTCCAAGAAGAACTCACTACCCGCCACTCCCGGAGACACTCTCCGACATATTCTTGGCCTTGCTCTCCACAGAAGCCATTAGACTCCCTCCCGAAAGGCCATTGAACCCTAGTGTGGACCAAACTCAGTATTGTGTCTTCCACCGGCAGCCCAGTCATACCATCGACCAATGCTTTACATTCAAAGACTTGGTATATGACTTGCATGAGCAGAACATAATAGATTGGACAGCCCTCCGGAAAGTGATCGGAGACATCAAAGAGAGGCAGCGACAGCAACATCAGCAGAGGCAGCAACGCCAACCACCCCCTCAACAACAACAACAACAGCCATTGCAGGACCTTGGTATCATCCACAACCCCCTACCAAACCATCCACCAGCTCCAAACCCACCATAGCAACCAGCCCAAGTAAACCCCATCGTCCACCACCCTCCTCCTCAAGCAAACTGGACGTATGATGATGAGCTCGATGTCCAGCAGATGATGTCCATTAACCACCAGTATCCCCTCCAATCTCAAACAATACAACCAGCCAACACGGCTCCTCAGTTTATCCCTCCCTTAGTTTCCGTGGCCAACGCCGTCATACTGCCCGTCAGTTCAACATCTGCGCCAGTCGCTAGTCCACCCATCATCCTACCCTTTGCTCCACCTATCTCCATACCACTACCACCCCTCATATCCGCTCCCTCACCCATTATCCTACCACCACCTCGGCCAGACCAACCTTCCGCCGACACGCTATCCTCCGCCAGACAGCCAGCTACCCAACCAACCACCCTGCGGAGTGGGCGAGTCTTTTGTCGTCCGTACCCACCTATCTCCACCACCTCCACCAGCCAAAGAAACCCCCAGCAGGTCCTGCAACCACCCCAGCAACAACAAACTCAGCAACAGCCGCAAGACGAGGGGGTTATTGAGCCGTTACCAGGGACACACTATGACATCCTCAAGCACCTCGATCATGTGCCAGCCAAGGTCTCCATACTGGAATTGATAAAGAAATCCAAGGAGCACCAAGAGGCCTTGAGGAACTTCCTGCAGAAGGTAGTGGTGAATGAGGACATGCTGGCCGACAAACTATCGAGCGCACTAGCTATGGTGACTCGTGGGCCGGCAATCTCCTTTGCGGAGAATGAACTAGCACCCCCAGAAGCCAGGAGGCTCCCACTCTGCGTGACCCTAGTCATCAACCATGTAGCGGTAGGGGCAGCACTGGTCGACACGAGGGCATCAATAAATGTCTGCCCACTGAGTACCCTGAGAGCTTGCGACATGTCAGAAGGGATGCTAAGGCCGACGCCAACCACCATAGCTGCCTACGATAACTCTAGAAGATCTTGCCACGGCATGGTAACTGTGCAAGCTGAACTGGGGCCGCTCGCTGTCACTGTGGACTTTTATGTGCTCGACATCGATCCCATGTTCAAGGCTATTCTGGGGCGTCCGTGGTTATAAGCGCTCGGGGCCGTACCGTCCACCGCACATCAGTGTCTCAAATTCCCCTTCCAGGGGCGGATCATGAAGGTCAAGAGCATAGCCACTACCCATTCAGTCGATGCCATCCATGACACCCATCTCCTAGCTATGTGGCCCGCCAACAAATCCGTGGTCTCAGTGTTAGACGTCAACTATCCCTGAAGCTACTCGTTCCAATCCAATGAGAGGCCAATCTAGCACGAGTCAATGCGGTCAAAAGGAAGGAGCCGCTAAGTACCAAAGGGTGGCAAATCATGATGAAGCTGGGGTACGAAGAAGGCAAGGGGTTAGGGGCAGAGTTGCAAGGCATAGTCAAACCCATTCCAGACATTGTAAAAAGAGCCGATGGGGACTGGGTTATAGAGAAAAATCTAAGCCATGGTCATCCAACACATCCACTCTCAAGGCCGACCGCGAACCACTTACATGGACACTCTGGACTCATTTCATTAGGGGCCCTACCCAACCTGGATACAACACCGTGGTAGTCGAGGCGGAATTATCGCAACATGAGGTACATGGACGAAACTTCTCTCGGCACATGGCCCCTCTGCTTACTTATAGAGCACTAGAAGCACTCCGCCCAAATAAGAGGAGGAAGATAGGAGACCCAGAGGCTGAATGGTACCACTGGTTCGACATAGAAGACATCACCATAGCCTTCAGCCGTCTGTTCTGGGAGGAAGAATGAACCTGGCTGCCAGCTGCAGCCGAGCTGCTAGATGCCCCCACTTCCATTACCTCCAAGAGACAGCTCATGAGTGAGACCACAGACATAGGAGAGCCGGACATTCCCTAAGAGGAGGGAAGGACGGTTGATGAACTCTAGAGGGGCACCTGCCTAGCCATTCACCCGTCGCTCCTAAACTCCCTTCTTCCCAGCCTTGTCCCTTCCTCTCCTCCCCTACTTATCCAGCTGACTCCCCAACTCTTAACGGCTGCACACAGCCTCCTCACTCCTGATCTCCCACCCACAGTCCTCTCTGCTCTACAATCCGATCCGAGTGACCACGAGGTCACTCTCTCCTGCTTCATGCTCTCCGCTGATCTCCAAAAAATAACGCCAACTTTCAAATGCACGTTGAGGTCGAGGAGCCGGCATACCTCCTTCACCCTCCTGATCAGGGGCACCCCTCGACTGGGGCTTCCCCTCTTGCTCCTTCACTAGAGGCCATCCTCTTCGAGGACACCATGTCCTCCACCAGTCCTGTAGAGTCGTCTAGTCTAGAAGAGTCTAGTCTTAGTTTAGATAGGTCTAGGTTAGAGAATCCAGTCAGCCCAGCGCCCACCCAGTCCAAACGTCGCCCTAGGAAGTGACGGGGCAAGGTTATTCCCCAGAGATACCTTCAAGAGCTAGCTCAGCGATGTCAGGCATTATTGCTGATAGAGGAATTCACAAAAGAAGCGCTGGTATTAGAAGAGGAGATTGTGCAGGATGGGGTGTTCATAGACGACGGATTTGGCGTCTACGAGATCATGAATGATGAGGACCCAATTGAAGAAGAGGATAGCGAAGTAGGGGACGCTGCCGAAAAGTACGCCAGTGACGTAAGGAGATTTGATGAGCCTACAACGGAAGTGGATGAACCTACTAAGGAAGTCAACCTCGGAATAGAAGAAGATCCCAGGATTGTGATAATTTCAGCAAACCTCCCTCCTGATCAAGAAGAGGAACTGGTGCAAATTCTAAGGGAGTACAAAGACACATTCGCCTGGTCATATGAGGACATGCCCGGTCTAGACCCCTCATTAGTGGAACACCAACTCGTATTGAAAGAAGGGGCAAAGGCCATAAAACAGAAGCTCAGAAGATTCCACCCACTCATGGCCCTGAAGATGAAGGACGAAGTAGACAAACTCCATAAGGCTAGATTCATCAGGGTAGTGCTTTATCCGAACTGGGTGGCAAACATAGTCCCTGTCATGAAGCAGGATGGTAAAGTCAGAATTTGCATTGACTTCAGGGACTTAAATAGGGCATGTCCAAAGGATGACTTCCTACTTCCTCACATTGATGTGCTTATTGATAACACTGCTGGGAACGAGACCCTCTCATTCATGGATGGGTATTCAGGCTATAATCAAATCCGTCTAGCTCCTGAGGATCAAGAGAAAACATCCTTCACCACGCCCTGGGGAACGTACTATTATGTAGTCATGCCTTTTAGACTAAAGAATGTTGGGGCTACCTATCAGAGGGCGATGATGGCCATCTTCCACGATATGATACATCTCTATGTAGAAGTATACGTGGATGACATCTTGGTGAAGTCAAGAACCAGGAAAGAACACCCCGGGATCCTTGCTAAGGTGTTGCAGAGGTCAGGGGAGTACCATCTGAGAATGAATCCGAAGAAATGCGTGTTCGGGGTGTCATCAGGAAAATTGCTAGGCTTCATAGTTAGCAAGCGGGGCATTGAGATTGATCCGAATAAGGCCAAGGCTATAGAAGAAATGCCGCCTCCAAAGAACATCTCCCAGCTAAGAGGGCTAATTGGGTGTTTGCAGTTCATCAGAAGATTCATATCTCAGCATTCACAAAGATGCCGCCCATTTTACGATCTCTTGAAAGGAGGGGCAAAGTTCGAATGGAATGATAAATGCCGAGCAGCCTTTGATGACTTGAAGAGTTATCTCATGAACCCCCCAGTTTTGCAGCCTCCTGTACCCGGGAAACCGCTAATCCTATATCTCTCAGTCATTGAGGACTCCCTAGGTGCTGTCCTTGCGCAACATGATGAATCTGGCAAAGAAAGGGAAGCATACTACCTCTCTAGGCTCTTCAACACCACTGAATCCAAGTACACCACCGTGGAAAAAACATGTGCCGCGCTCGTGTGGGTAGTCCAAAAGCTCAAGCACTATTTCCTCGCCCATGAGGTCAAGTTGATCTCAAGGATGGATCCACTCTGATACATTCTAGAGAAACCCGTCCTCTCTGATCGGCTTGCACGCTGGCAGAGCTTCCTCGCACAATTCGACATCTCCTTCGTGGTCCAAAAGGCCATCAAGGGATATGCCATCGCTGAGCATCTGGCCCACCTTCCACTCCCTCACAGTGACTCCGTCCGGGAGGAATTCCATGATGAGGAACTCTCAGTGATCATTAAAGACCCCTTATGATCCCTCCATTTCGATGGCGCACTCAACTCTCAGGGACGGGGCATTGGAGCCGTGCTGCTTACCCCGGAAGGTATTACCATCCCCATCGCTTATCAGCTCACTTTCCCTGCCACTAACAACATGTCTGAGTACGAAGCTCTCCTCGCTGGCCTCAAGCATGTTTATATCTTAGGTGCATCCCACCTTAGAATCATAGGAGACTCTCAACTTGTTCTGCGGAAGGTGCTCTCAACTTATCGCACTCGTGACCCAAAGCTCAAGCCATATCAAGACCTGGTCACGCTGTTGGCAAGGCAGTTCCGCAAGCTTATCTATATCCATACTCCTCGCTCGCAAAACATCCTGGCCGACGCTCTGGCGTCGCTGGCTTCATCTCTATCCTTCCCTCTGAGTCGTCGGACCGAGACAATTGTCATCCAACGACTCGATGTTCCATCTATCTAGGATCCTTGGTTCAACAACCGTAGGACAACCTTTGAAGAGAGGGCTAAGAAGAGAGGAGCGCAGCAAGTCATGCTAGCTGAGCTTGAGGAAATCCTAGATGAATAGGAGCTACCTTGGTATTTTGAGATCGAGCAATACTACAAGGATGGGACATATCCCGAAGGGGCAAATGCGGAAGATCGCAAGGCCATAAGAAGAGCCGCCTTAAGACACACAGTTGTGGGAGAAGTCCTATACAGGCGGGCTCTTAATGGAGTCCTTCTGAGGTGCTTGAATGATGATGAAGCTTGGAGAGTGGTGGAAGGAGCTCATGCTAGTGAGTGCGGAGGACATGTCAACAGTCAAATACTCGCTAAGATGATCATTAGGCAGGGCTATTACTGGCCAACCCTAGAGGAAGACTGTACCATCTACATCCGTAGGTGTGTCAAGTGTCAACTCCATGCTGATAAAATCCATGCTCCTTCCTCTTCACTGCATCCACTCTCCACACCTTGGCCATTCTCCATGTGGGCTTTCGATATTGTTGGCCCTCTTGGTGATCCTAATGCTCAAACCAAGCAGAAATCCTTTATCCTAACGACGACTGAGTATTACACCAAGTGGGCAGAAGCAGAAGCTTTCGCAGAAATCAAAGCATCCACAGTGTGCCGCTTTATGATGAAGACCATCATCTCGCGGTTCGGGGTGCCAAGCAGCATCGTCAAGGACAACGGACCACAGTTCATCTCGCAAGAACTTCAGGACCTCTGTAAGAAATATAACATCACTCTGCATCATTCATCTCCATATTACCCACAAGGCAATGGCCAGGCTGAAGCAACAAATAAAACCCTTCATAAATCTTGAAGAAAACCTGTGAGTCGCATAAATTTGCCGATTGGCCAGAAAAGCTAATAGAGGCTCTATGGGCCTATAGTACCTTTGTCCGTACTCCCACGGGACAAACCCCGTACGCCCTCACCTATGGGATGGGGGTGGTAGTTCCATATGAGATCCTAATCCCTTCACTAAGAGTCCAATTAGACAAAGAACTTAATCTTGACGAACGTCGAGAGGCGTTGCTAGTCCAATTGGAACTCTTAGATGAAAGGCGGCTTATGGCAGCTGACCACGTGCTCTCGTATCAGAGGTGAATCTCAAGGTCTTTCGAAAAGAAGGTAATTGAGCAAAAATTCCGAGAGGGTGATATGGTCTTGAAACGCATTTTTATCAAACCTGGAGGTCCTAGGTCCAAATTGCAACCTAACTGGGAAGGTCCGTACGTTGTGAGGGAAGTGTACCCCGGAAATGCTTATCGCTTAACTAATGCTGAGGGCGTTGAATTGTCGCATCCATGGAATGGGTTGTGCATCAAAAGATTCTATCCCTAGGTCTATAGGTGTGAGGCCACAACACATAGATTGGGGGAACAACCCCGTGTTGAAAGTCTGAAGTCCCTCCCTAATCATCAAAGATCGCTCTAAGTTAGGATTAACACACACACACGGCAAGCCCGGGTGGATACGCTTGGCGGATGTCGCAACTATGTGGGTCCTACTCTAGCGATGCGTCGGTCATTCTCTTCTAATCGGTCGAAGTGTAGGGGCAAGGATCGAAAGGGTGAGGTCGTCAACCTAAAGCATATCCTAAAAAGAGGAAGTCTCAAACAGGGACGGTCAAAATAACAAGGGGCAAAGAAGCAAAAAAAAAAAAAGGAAAAGAAACGAAAGTCCATAACACGATAGGGGCATGGAAAAGAGTGGCAAAGTCCCCGCGGGACGCTCATGAGCCCGGTCGTACGCATGCCCCAAATAATGCAAGCCCATAAGAAAAGACCATAAAGTCCCTTCACAACAGACCCAATCTCTGAAGGGTATGCTGTAGGAAGTAGCCGAACTCGACATCCTTGAACCCACATGAGACTTTCCTTAAATAGTCTTTCATTTCTCCTTATAAGACCGAATCATCTCTTAGGTATGGTTTAACTAGTCGCATCGTCAACTAAGGGTAGTCTACGGAGGCAATGTCACCCCTCGACGCACATCCTAGCTTAGTGAGGTCCGTGACGAGAACAAGAGGCGACCAAGACTCCAAACCAGCGGTTCGAACCGGTCTATGTGTTGTGGCCCGAAAGGGCGAGTACCTTTCACCTCGCGCGTCTTGTTTTAGGAAGGGCTAACGTCGGCTTTAGGCGTCTTTCAAAACTAAAAAAAAAAAAAAAATCAAAACTCCAAAAAAATCAAATATTTTAAAAACTCCAAAAATCAAATATTTCAAAATTCCAAAAAATCAAACATTTTTAAACTCCAAAAAAAATATCAGATATTTCAAAACTTCAAAAAAATCAAATATCTCAAAACTCCAAAAAATCGAATATTTTAAAACTCCAAAACATGTTCAAATCCCAAAATACTCTACTCATCCATTCATGCATGCTATTTATTTGTGTCCTTTTGCCTATTTAATAAGGTTTAGCCCCTTGACCATTTATCAAGGTTGGTCACTCATCGCATTTTTAAGGCAAGGGGCTAAGCCTAAGAACGGGTCTAACTTGTTTCATGGTTGTCTTAAGTGTGCAGGGCGCAAAAGGAAGAAAGCAACACTCACATCTCACCCGTCACTATCATTCAGTCACGATTCAAAAGAGCTGTCTATTCCATGTCATATATACATCATCATGACAAAAGGAGGGGCAAAAGTACAAGCCCTCAACCGCTCTCCCCTGTGCCCTCAGGCGGG
Organism: Colocasia esculenta; assembly: GCA_014218235.1. Taxonomy (NCBI): domain Eukaryota; kingdom Viridiplantae; phylum Streptophyta; class Magnoliopsida; order Alismatales; family Araceae; genus Colocasia; species Colocasia esculenta. Next base: position 32,056,981 of record CM024759.1, read on the forward strand.
TGGGGAGATGGAGGGGCCATGACCCTCGGTCCTGTCTCACTCCCCTCAGGTGCCCTCTCGCGCCGTCGCGCCTCCTCCTCGTTCCTCCGTCGTCCGGAGGAACCCGTCAAGTAGTGTCTGGCATACCCACTGGGAATGCCGCTCCTGTTGGCCGACGAGTGGCTGCGTCAGACCAAGGCCAGGGCCCTCTCGAGGCCCTTCATCTCGGACCGCAATAGCTCGCAGCGGTGCCGCTCCTCCACCAGCTGCGAACGGAGGTCGCCCGCCTCGGCGCGTAGTCTCGCCGCCTCCTCGGCCTCCTGATGCCACCTCGCCACCTCCCCGGCCTCCGGACGTAGGCGCAAGTCTGCCATCTCAGTCTCTAGCGTGGTCATCTGCGCTAGGGCGTCCCTCAACTCCACCTCCAGCAAAGACGAACATCTTGTCAAAACCAAAAGAAATAGAGAACCAAGGGGCATACAATTGATGATTTACCCGCTCCTGTAGCCGGGCAAGGGCGTCCTCCGCTCGAGCCACTGCCGCCACCAGCTGACCCTGCAACACGGAGCGGCCAGGGTCCTCTCGGGAGGAAGATGCACCCCCCACCATCTGCTGGGCTCGCGCCAGCTCGTCCCGCTGCAATGAAAAGCAAGAGTCAGTCAACTGAAACTAAAAATAGAAAAGGTAGGGAGAAAAGCACTCACCATGTAACGCCCCAGAAATTCAAAGTGTTAAGAAAATAGAAATAATATGGTTATTATACATTAGACTTGGTATTAAATTGAGATAATTAATATTTAGGTATGATTAATGGTAACGAACGTTACCCCATTGTCGTACATAGAGATGCGCACTTCCACAGGGCGACACCGAAAAATGACAACGAAATAAAAATCTAAGAACACCATAATTTCCAGAAAAATATGGAGAAGTCAGAAATGTAATTATTTGAATTTTTTGACGTACGGATTTCAAGGTATACTCGACACGACCATTTTTCAGGTGATTTTTCACCTAGTGTAAAATAAAATGTAAAAATTAAATAAAAATCACCATAATTAGAAAAACCATTAAATTAGCTTATGGTTTAAATTTCACGACAAATGGACACTGTTTGGATAGATTTGCATAAGGATTAAATGACCAGCTGATTTATGGGTGATTTACGTAAGGGATTTTTGTAGGATTTTTACTATGCCTAAGTGGGAGGTTCTGGTGAGGCCAGCGCTCAACGTGGTGAAGGTAACACCTCAGTTACCATGTGTAACTCGCGAAGCATGCATGGGCTAGGTGGCTAAGGGTGGTTAAACGGGGTTTTTACCCCAACACCTGTAGACTTGCGTGGCTCTGTGCATGTTAATGGACAGGGCTATAAAAACCCTCCCACATCCATCGTACACATCTTTCCCCACTCTTGCTGGTGTGTATGTGTGTGTGTGTTGCTGCAGAGGATACTCCACTTCTGTGTTATTGTGATAAGCTGATATCTCCATCGGGAGAAGTCTCAACGATTGTTCTTGGTGTTCCTTTGCACTGGGAAGGGCTATTGTTGTTAGTGCTGGGAAAGGATCGAACCATTGCTGGGGGACGCTGCTACTGTGTGTGCAAGGTTCTTGAGATAGAGTAGTAGCTGGAACTATTGGTTTCCTTGTCCCCTGTTCTGGCACAAGTTACAGCTGAAATTCCTGTTGTGTGTTGCTGCTATTGGGTCTACGAAGGACCTTACTTCTCCAGTGCAATCGTCATCTGTTAAGGCTATTATACGTGCAAGTTTTGCATTTCTTTCTCTATTCTGTGGATCTCTAAGTAAGGGAACTCACACTACTTCATTAGGTAGGATTCTCTTCTTAACCTTTCTTTGTTTCCCTACCACTGTTCTTGGAATTATTGGCTAATGGCATGTAGTATTTTTAGCATGCTATTCTAAAATCTTAGGAGGTATATCCATGATAGGAACTGGACATTCCATCATGTTTTAGTTAGTCTTCAAGTCATGGATAGCTACTCCCTTTGTTTAAGTTGTCTGAATTTAGAATCATGTTGATTTCACTAATTAGAGTAGACTGAACCATAACGGTTCTTTTTCCTTAGTGAAACTGATTCATTGAGAGACCATGGAAGTTTTAGGTGAGTGTAATTGATATGTGATTAATGGAAAAAGAGAAAAGAGTTTGAGAAGAATGTTCTCCATTAAATCCCCTTAAATTCAACTCATTGTTAATCATTCATGTGATTTATATTCCATGATCTTTCCTTCATCTTTTTGTCATGTCACATTGAGTTGTAAACCTGAAATCATACTTGTTTAAGGTCCTAATCATGTTAGGAGTGATAGAGAAACTTTTTAGAACCATTTGAAGTTAAATTTAATAACTTTCTGAAGGTTCGCGTGGGACCTGTCAATAGACAAACTTCTTACTGTGGACAGGAACCTATTTCCAGAAACCAGAAAACCATCACTATGTGTTGCTGTCGACAGGAACACACAGAACTGAAATTTCAGTTCTGGAAACCAGCCCCTGTCGATAGCAAGCTTGTGCCTGTCGACAGGTGCTGACAGTGCCATGTTTCCAGCACTTGTTTTGCTCCGTTTCTTATTGTAAATCTTACTCAATTGTTCCAACCAATGGACCACTTAAATTTTGTAGTTTTTACCACCTAAACACTTACTAAAATCAGTCATGTCATCTTCCTTTTTACCTTGAATTATTACTTCAAGTTCTGAACCAAATTGTTCTTGCATGACTATCAATTTCTGAAATCAGTGAAGGAACCAAAGTTCCTTAATTCTTGTGTTCAAACCATGAGTAAACTATGAGTATATCCTTGATTCATTACAAGGATAAGAGTGTGGTGATGACAATTGGTGAGTCTCGGACTCAATTTAAGAATTATGCCTGGCAAATAAGGGCTGGTCCAGTCCTTGGAGGAGCACCCAAATTCGTTTAAGTGGCCGCGCGGAACGATAAAGGATGTGTGGATGTTTGGCATAGCATCATTAAGTGTTTGATTGGTCATCAGGTCATCTTTTTGTGTAATTATATATGTTCAAATCAGAGCATGATTGTTGCTATATATCTCTGAATCTTGAAGTTCACTATTCAGTAACTTCCCTATCTAGTGTCACATAGCACTATCATTCTTGGCATGCAAAAACAGTGATATATGAAATTCCTTGTGCTAATCTTCTCATTTCTTGATTCCTTGAATTGAATCCTATTGAGCTAGTTAGCTCACATAATTCTACCTTTTCAGGTAATCCAGGTGGAACGAATGTCTAAGGGGAAGTGTGTTGAGTGATCTACGTGTCAACCAGAAGCCATCTAGTTTATTCTTCTGTAGTATTGTAAATAGTAAATGTAATAGAATAGGTTTGTGTTGTCTGCTCCTCATATGAACTATAGTGAGGAACAACTATGTAATAACGTAGTTTTGAGGTTATTAAGGAATATATGGACATATTTTTCTTTCCATGTTATATTCTGTCATTTTCGATAAATAAGATTTTTATTAGGACGTGACATATTAGTTGGTATCAGAGCATTAGTACGATAAACCTAGGGATAACCAGTGAGTTGGGGTAGAAACATGGGATTAGTTAGCATGATTTTTCTAATCATGTAAATGCTTAACCTGTTAATTATTTCAGAATGGACATGAATGCCCAAGAAAGGTTGGTTGCTGCCATGGAAATGCTTCATCAGGATATAGAGCTATATGCTCAAGCCCAGCGAGAAGCCCACCTGTAAATTAAGGAAGAGGTGCTCAACTTGACTGCAGGTGCTTTCATGGCGGGCAATCCCTATGCTTCTCTAGAAACTATGAGCCAAGTTATGATCAATCTGGATAACTTGAAGTTGGGACAAGATCTGTTGCTCCACCAAGTTGAAGGTCATTGGGAGGCATTGACTGATGCTGCTAGAGAACTGTACCATGGGGCTGGAGTAGAGCAGCAAATACCGCCAATGGAAACCGTTATAGATCTGACCCGAAACTAGGAGAAGACTTAGACCACTCATCTTTTTGTATACCTCTCTTTTGTGTAAACACTAATTGTATATATGTAACTCCCATATATATGTGGAGTGAGAGGTTAGTGGAGGTTGGAGTTTTGTATATATGATAAACTTGGAAGGAGAAGGCTGTGATATTTTGTGGATACATGGGAATGTATTACAATGTAAATATTTGACTTGATAATATAGATGGTGTGTTATGTGAAATTGAATTGTGTATGTGATGAATGTAAGATTGGGATGCTTGTGAAATTAATGAATGTATTACTAAATGTTTCAGATTCTCTTTGATTTAATCATGGATGGTGGTGATGCTAATTGGAGGAAGATGGAAAGCTCTATGCATGATTTGACCCGTGTAATGAAGGTAGTAGCTAGAAATAACAGTCACAATGGAACAAGCTTGTTCAAGGATTTCCGAAGCCTGGACCCTCCGAGATTCGCAGGAAGTACGGATCCGGATGAAGCAGAGAATTGGTTGAAAGATATTGAAAGAATCTTTAGTGTGATTCGATGTACTGAAGAAGAGAAGATACGTCTGGCGATATTCTAATTAGATCGAGATGCACGAGCATGGTGGGAAACAGTGGAATCCAATTTGGAAGATCCAAAGCAAATTGATTGGGAAGAGTTTGTTGAGCTGTTTAATGATCAATATTTTTCTGAGGTAGTTCAAGAAAGGAAAGCTAATGAATTTGCCAATTTTAAACAACTAAGAATGTCTGTATCAGAATATGAAACTCAATTTGCCCGATTGTCAAGATATGCCCCTCATCTAATATCGACAGAGAAATTGAAAGCCAAAAGATTTATGAATGGATTACGTCCCATTTTCATTATGCAGTTAACTCCTCATCTGAGTACCTCATATTCAGAAATGGTTAAAAGGGCCTTAGCACTAGAAGCTGCTAATGATATTGTGGTTAAGATCAGGGGAAAGTCTGGGGAAGGATCTTTGGACCGTAAGAGGAAGTTTGAGTCGGGGAATGCCCCAAAAGTTCAGCAAGCAAATAAGAAGGCAGGGAAGACTCCAGTTGAAAACAAAGATGTGTGTAAGCATTGTCACCGTAGTGGTCACAAAACTGAAAACTGTTGGCGTAGGTTGGGTGCATGTTTGAAATGTGGGAGTACTCAACACCGAATTCTGGATTGTCCTATGGTAAAGAATGCGCCAGTAAATTTAAATTTCCGAGCAAAACAAGGCAGAGTGCAAGCCATTTAGGAAGTGGAATCGGAATCTCCACCAGAGGGCGGACTGATAGAAGGTACATTATTAGTAAACTCAAAACCCGCCTATGTATTATTTGATTCAGGAGCTACACATTCTTTTATTAGTTATGAGTTTGCTAAGTCTTTGGAAGTGCAATCAGTTCCACTTCTCACACAACTTGAAGTTGCAACACCTTTAAGTGAGGGTAAGAAACTTAAGGAATATTACCCTAATAGTCAAATTTTAGTCAAGGAGCATAATTTGCTTGGTGATCTAATATGTCTTGAAATGTGGGATTATGATGTGATCCTTGGGGTTGATTGGCTATCTAAGTATCATGCAAACTTGGATTGTCAATTAAAACAAGTAACCTTTCTAGGAAAGGAAATTACTCCCATAACTTTTGATGAACCTCGCACAAGGAAAATACCTATAATATCAGCAGTTAAAGCATGTAAACTGATACAGAAAGGCTGTCAAGGGTATTTAGTTTCCGTAACCGTGATAAATCAGAACACTTCAGGGTTGGAGAATATTCCCATGGTAAGGGAATTTCCTGATGTATTTCCCGAAGAACTAATTGGTTTACCACCTAGCAGGGAAGTAAATTTCTCAATTGAATTAGTACCGGGAGCTACACTAATTTCAAGAACACCATACAGAATGTCCATGGAAGAGTTGAAAGAGTTAAAGAGGCAGTTACTAGAATTGATAGAAAAAGGGTTTATCAGACCAAGTACTTCACCTTGGGGTGCTCCAGTATTATTTGTGAAGAAAAAAGATGGATTTATGCGATTATGCATAGATTACCGACAGTTGAATCAATTGACTATAAAGAACAAGTACCCACTTCCAAGAATTGATGATCTATTTGATCAACTGTCTGGAGCTCATTATTTTTCCAAGATCGACTTAAGGTCTGGATACCATCAACTCAGAATTCAGGAGCAGGATATTCATAAAATAGCTTTTAGAACACGGTATGGGCACTATGAGTTTGTAGTGATGCCGTTCGGATTTACAAAATGCACCTGCTGCATTTATGCGCTTGATGAATGACGTGTTCAGATCTTATTTAGATCAATTTGTGGTTATATTTATAGATGACATATTGATTTACTCCAAGAGTATAGAGGAGCATGAAGAGCATTTACGAATTACCTTGCAATTGTTACGGGATCACAAATTATATGCAAAGTTTAGTAAATGTGAATTTTGGTTAAAGCAAGTAATGTTTTTAGGACACATTATTTCTGAGGAAGGGTTATCAGTGGACTCTTCAAAAGTAGAAACCATACAGAAATGGAAGCAGCCTAAGAATCTCACCGAGGTAAGAAGTTTCTTGGGCATGGCTAGTTACTACCGGCGATTTGTCAAGGATTTTTCTAGAATTGCTTCACCTCTTACACAATTAACTAGAAAAGGAACTACATTTGTATGGAGTGAAAGTTGTGAACAAGCCTTTCAGTTGTTAAAGGAATGTTTATCCACTGCACCAATTTTAGCCTTGCCGATAGAAGGAAAAATATTTGAAGTCTATACTGATGCCTCGACTATTGGACTGGGATGTGTATTGATGCAAGAAGGAAGGGTTATTGCCTATGCATCTAGACAATTAAAGACCCATGAGAAAAACTACCCAATACATGATTTGGAATTAGCCGCAGTAGTTTTTTCTCTTAAACTTTGGAGACACTACTTGTATGACAATCAGTTCATAGTGTACTCCGATCATAAGAGTCTCAAATATTTGTTTTCACAGAAAGAACTAAATATGAGACAAAGAAGATGGATGGAATATATCAAAGATTATGATTTCAAAATAGAATATCATCCAGGGAAAGGTAACACCGTGGCCGATGCACTCAGTAGGAATCCTATAACTAGGGTATGTCAAATGCAAGTAAAGGAATGGAAGTTGTTAGAAGAATTTTCGACATTAAGTTTAAAGGCTGAACTGCAGGAAGCAAGAGTTGTAATTGATAATATGATAGTGCAATCAGATTTGCTAAAGCAAATTGGAGAACAACAGAACAATGACCCTATGTTGACAGAAACTAGAGAAAAATTGGCTTCCAGATCTGATTTTAATGAAGATGAGCATGGAAATCTTCAGTTTCGGGACAGATTATGTATACCGGATAATTCTGGGATCAAGAAACAAATCTTAGAAGAAGCTCATCGATCACGTTACACGATTCATCCAGGAGCTGTCAAGATGTATCAAGATCTGAAAAAACATTTTTGGTGGTGTAACATGAAAAAAGACATTGTGAACTTTACAGCAAGATGTTTGACATGTCAGAAAATAAAAGCCGAACACCAGAAGCCAGTAGGAAAGTTAAAACCACTTGAAGTACCAGAATGGAAATGGGATAGTGTCGGTATGGATTTTATTGTCGGACTACCCAGGACACGAAGTGGATTCGATGCAATATGGGTAATTATTGACTGACTTACTAAATCAGCTCATTTCTTGGCAATTAAAACAAGATGGTCTGTCAGTATTTTATCAGCCTTATACATGAAAGAAATTGTTCGATTACATGGGATTCCAAAAGACATAATTTCTGACAGAGATGCAAGATTTACTTCACACTTCTGGAGAGAATTACAAGATGCACTGGGAACTAAGTTAAAATTTAGTACTGCTTTTCATCCTCAAACCGACGGACAGACGGAACGAGTAAATCAGATCATTGAGGATATGTGTCGTGCTTGTATATTGGAATTTGGGAATGACTGGAATACTCATTTAGCAATCATGGAGTTTGCTTACAATAATAGTTACCAGTCTACTATTCAAATGGCACCATTTGAAGCTTTGTATGGTAGGCAATGTAGGTCACCATTGTGTTGGGTAGAACTAAAAGAATCACATATTCTTGGACCTGAAATGATTCAATAAACAACAGAAATTATTAAGTTGGTACAAGATCGAATGAAAGCTGCTCAAGATCGACAGAAAAGCTATGCGGATCAAAGAAGAAGGGAGCTAGAATTTCAACCAGGAGAGCATGTGTTTCTTAAAGTATCACCTCGAAGAGGAATCAAAAGATTTGGTATTAAAGGAAAATTGAGTCCAAGATATATTGGACCGTTTGAAATACTGAAAAGAATTGGGGAAATGACGTACCAATTAGCACTTCAACCATAATTATCCAACGTGCATGATATTTTCCATGTATCAATGTTGAGAAAGTATGTGTATGATCCAGAACATATTATTGAATACCAAAATCTGGGAATACAAGAAAATTTGGCATATGAGGAAAGACCAGTGCAGATCCTTGACCGGAAAATCAAGCAACTTCGGAACAAGGAAGTTCCCTTATTGAAAATTCAATGGAGCAGGCGAGGACAAGAGGAAGCCACATGGGAATTAGAGGATACCATCAAGAAAAAATATCCAGAATTATTTACAGGTTAGTATGCTTACCTTCATGTATTAAATTTGGGGGACCAAATTTCTTTTAGTAGGGGAGAGTTGTAACGCCCCAGAAATTCAAAGTCTTTAGAAAATAGAAATAATATGGTTATTATACATTAGACTTGGTATTAAATTGAGATAATTAATATTTAGGTATGATTAATGGTAACAAACGTTACCCCATTGTCGTACATAGAGGTGCGCACTTCCACAGGGCGACACCGAAAAATGACAACGAAATAAAAATATGAGAATACCATAATTTCCAGAAAAATGTGGAGAAGTCAGAAATATAATTATTTGAATTTTTCGATGTACGGATTTCAAGGTATAGTCGATGCGACCATTTTTCGGGTGATTTTTCACCTAGTGTAAAATAAAATATAAAAATTAAATAAAAACCACCATAATTAGCAAAACCATTAAATTAGATTATGGTTTAAATTTCACGACAAATGGACACTGTTTGGATAGATTTGCATAAGGATTAAATGACCAGCTGATTTATGGGTGATTTACGTAAGGGATTTTTGTAGGATTTTTACTATGCCTACGTGGGAGGTTCTGGTGAGGCCAGCACTCAACGTGGTGAAGGTAACACCTTAGTTACCATGTGTAACTCGCGAAGCATGCATGGGCTAGGTGGCTAAGGGTGGTTAAACGGGGTTTTTACCCCAACACCTGTAGACTTGCGTGGCTCTGTGCATGTTAATGGACTGGGCTGTAAAAACCCTCCCACATCCATCGTACACATCTTTCCCCACTCTTGCTGGTGTGTATGTGTGTGTGTGTTGCTGCAGAGGATACTCCACTTCTGTGTTATTGTGCTATGCTGATATCTCCATCGGGAGAAGTCTCAACGATTGTTCTTGGTGTTCCTTTGCACTGGGAAGGGCTGTTGTTGTTAGTGCTGGGAAAGGATCGAACCATTGCTGGGGGACGTTGCTACTGTGTGTGCAAGGTTCTTGAGATAGAGTAGTAGCTGGAACTATTGGTTTCCTTGTCCCCTGTTCTGGCACAAGTTACAGCTGAAATTCCTGTTGTGTGTTGCTGCTATTGGGTCTACGAAGGACCTTACTTCTCCAGTGCAACCGTGCATCTGTTAAGGCTATCATACGTGCAAGTTTTGAATTTCTTTCTCTATTATGTGGCTCTCTAAGTAAGGAACTCACACTACTTCGTTAGGTAGGATTCTCTTCTTAACCTTTCTTTGTTTCCCTACCACTATTCTTGGAATTATTGGCTAATGGCATGTAGTATTTTTAGCATGCTATTCTCAAAGCTTAGGAGGTATATCCATGATAGGAACTGGACATTCCATCATGTTTTAGTTAGTCTTCAAGTCATGGATAGCTACTCCCTTTGTTTAAGTTGTCTGAATTTAGAATCATGTTGATTTCACTAATTAGAGTAGACTGAACCATAACGGTTCTTTCTCCTTAGTGAAACTGATTCGTTGAGAGACCATGGAAGTTTTAGGTGAGTGTAATTGATATGTGATCAATGGAAAAAGGGAAAAGAGTTTGAGAAGAATGTTCTCCATTAAATCCCCTTAAGTTCAACTCATTGTTAATCATTCATGTGATTTATATTCCATGATCTTTCCTTCATCTTTTTGTCATGTCACATTGAGTTGTAAACCTGAAATCATACTTGTTTAAGGTCCTAATCATGTTAGGAGTGATAGAGGAACTTTTTAGAACCATTTGAAGTTAAATTTAATAACTTTCTGAAGGTTCACGTGGGACCTGTCGATAGACAAACTTCTGACTGTCGACAGGAACCTATTTCCAGAAACCAGAAAACCATCACTGTGTGTTGCTGTCGACAGTCCCTTATCTTGCTGTCGACAGGAACACACAGAACTGAAATTTCAGTTCTAGAAACCAGCCCCTGTCGACAGCAAGCTTGTGCCTGTCGACAGGTGCTGACAGTGCCATGTTTCCAGCACTTGTTTTGCTCCGTTTCTTGTTGTAGATCTTACTCAATTGTTCCAACCAATGGACCACTTAAATTTTGTAGTTTTTACCACCTAAACACTTACTAAAATCAGTCATGTCATCTTCCTTTTTACCTTGAATTATTACTGCAAGTTCTGAACCAAATTGTTCTTGCATGACTATCAATTTCTGAAATCAGTGAAGGAACCAAAGTTCCTTAATTCTTGTGTTCAAACCATGAGTAAACTATGAGTAAATCCTTGTATTTCCTTGATTCATTACAAGGATAAGAGTGTGGTGATGACAATTGGTGAGTCTCGGACTCAATTTAAGAATTATGCTTGGCAAATAAGGGCTGGTCCAGTCCTGGGAGGAGCACCCAAATTCGTTTAAGTGGCCGCGCGGAACGATAAAGGATGTGTGGATGTTTGGCATAGCATCATTAAGTGTTTGATTGGTCATCAGGTCATCTTTCGGTGTAATTATATATGTTCAAATCAGAGCATGATTGTTGCTATATATCTCTGAATCTTGAAGTTCACTATTCAGTAACTTCCCTATCTAGTGTCACATAGCACTATCATTCTTGGCATGCAAAAGCAGTGATATATGAAATTCCTTGTGCTAATCTTCGCATTTCTTGATTCCTTGAATTGAATCCTACTGAGCTTGTAACGACCCTCTTCATACCGGTACGATTATACCAATCCCCATCGGTATAAAGGGCGTCGTCACAGTGGGACATTTACCCAACACTAGGTTGATATGTACTTGGATAGCAATAGAGTACAGTGGAATAAAATAAATAACTCAACTTTTAACCCATCACCAACACACATTCCACAATCTAAATAGCGAAATAGAACGACAATGTCCACATTAATACAAGATAAAAGAACTACATTGTCCAAATATTGTCCATACAATATTTCTTTTAATACTATGAGAAAAAGAAAAGTACAACTAGTCGTAGCTCCACAAAATGGTCTTCTGATTGGCGATCCTCACTAAGCTTCCTTCTAGTGCATGATACCTGTCAACCTGTACGCCGAAGCAAGGGTGAGTCCAAAGACTCAACAAGCAAACCAAAGACTTAAACTTAAACATGTCACACTCACAATAAGGCATTCACATTAAAGAGATGCACACTATCATCAAATCACGAAGGTACTCATGGTCCTTACTCTCAACTAGCAATACATATTATATTCACAGGAGCATGCTTTAGTCTATCATAATTCTATTCTAAATCATGAGCATTACATCATACGCATGTACATATTTCATACACCTAACATGTAGCATGGTTCGTCCACACGTTATTTCATTCCATAGATATCTCTACTACTAAAGCATGCTATTGAGCATAAAGAAAAAGAACAAGCTAGCACGATGACTACTTTCTTTTCACATGCCCTTTTCATATTTATTTATACAATTTACTTTCTGTTTTAACATAATAAAATCACATGCACATAGCTTCACATTTTATAGCATGACTTGAAGGTTAAAATATGGTGAAAGCATTTAGCAATCCATGAGCACTTAAGTATGAAACTTTTATACTAATTGAGCCTTTCAACTAGCATGGAATCCAAATATTATTCATGCATTTACCATGTTCATAATCACACTTTATTTGGTTCTTGTATGCATTTCATTCAATTACATGGATCCATAATTATTCACATATTGTCTTATCCTTAGGTAAGCCTACATGCTCATAGTTTGTGTTGCATAAATAATCATGGTTGTTTAAGTTTACTCACATACACCATTACATGATGAATGTTAAACTACATGATATAATACTAAGCATGGCATTTCGATTGAGATACTAACATATGGAAAACATAACCATGGCGTGCTAGTAAACTAGTTTTCATATGCAAGCACACTACCACTTCATACACTTTAAGGTTTCTATCATAACATTATTTCACATTAACATATCATGGATCACAAATTCCGCAATCTAACACATTAGTTTCACATGTTTGCACAACTTCTCATTTGCATTAACTCTCCCTCACATCTCATATTTCTTATCATTTCACTTTTGCACATACATGTGCCACATTACGCATATCTTGCACATACCTTGTGCCACATTTACACACATCTTGCACATACCTTGTGCCACATGTACACACATCTTGCACATACCTTGTGCCATGAACACATATCACTTTACACTTTATTCATATTTCATTGCTTAATCAATTTGTCATGACACATAGTCCTAACTACCAGTAGAGGACACTAACAAATATCTCATTCTCATAACTCTTTTCACAACGCATAACACATAACACAACTCATAATCACATACCCACCACCTAGGCAACGCAGTGGTGAATCTTGGTAACTGCGCAGACCGGGAGAAGCCCTCTCCACCCTATCCAGTGGTACTTGTCCACCTCAGGGATTTCCCTAATGCCTTTAGGACGAACTTTTCACACATAGAGCTTTCCATAGAGACTTTTCTATGTACAGCTCTTGAGGCCCCTAGGGTAGCAGTGTCATTTTGGCCCAATTATTACACATTACATTCACTTTATCGTATTTTCACGCATCATTCACATGTTTTATTTATTCTATTGAATCATTTATATGTTACATCCATAATTTCTACATGTCTCAGTTAACCCTAACATGTACTACTGTTATCAGAAATCAAACATTCAGTAGTTCACATAATCAGATTGGCAAACACGTCATCAAATCATATTCATGATAGCATGTAATTATCACATGTTTTCACATGGAAATTTCGTAATATGCTTTACAGTTATCCAAATAACTTGAGATTTTAACCACAGACAAATTTCAGATTTATAATCGCACATGCAAAATTTCATATTTTTCTAAATCCTATTACATTTACAGGAATTAAAATATGAAATCTCATGTCGTTCATAATTTGATTTAACATGGAATATAACATGGATATCTAGTTTGATAGTTCACGGCTCTGAACCTAACATACTCATCATCACAGGAATTTTTCCGGAAATTATTGCACAACACACAATTTACTATGAGTTTTTACCAATCCTATGCATGTCTTCTATTTCCAAAACAGAAATTACAGTAAATCCCACAGTCATGGAAAAATTCTCAAAATTGCAGGGCATGGACGGATACATATGCACATGGTATAGAAAAATCTAGGGCATTTAATTCCTCAAGAATCATGTAGACAGTAGGTGAACATGCATAATCCATTTTTCCCAACATGTAATTCAACAACTAATAATTTATGCCATCTATAGAAGTTACAAAAATTTCCACACACATCACATTAGCTATTTTACATAACATATAAAAATTACACTATATCCTCATGCCTCAAAAGTCCGGAAATTAATTACTTAAGGGAGAACAGTTTACTGTTCTGCACTGAAGAACTTGGCGGCAGTGTCTGGCCGTTCACGGAGTTTGACGGCAAGATCGCTGGACGCCCACTGGAGATCTTGGCGTCAAGGCATTGACGCCAAGTTCCTGTCTGTGCAAGACACAGACCGAGCTCCAGGGATTTGGTGAATGTGGGGTTCCAGGACTCGAGGAAAAATCCATAAAAATACTAAGACTCAAGGGGACATGTATAGGGTTATGATCTAGGTTCACTTGCCTTAAGAAAACCCTCTAAACGGATCAAAATAGCCGATGAAGCCCTCCTTGGGCAGCGCTATGAAGCCTCCAGAAATCCTTTGCTCCGGGTTCTAGGGGGTTGCAGGCTGCAGTCCAACGCCAGGGAAGCCTTCTCCTACATATGGCCTTCCTCCTTGTCGTAGAAGATCACCAGAAAACGCCTCCAGTCGCCGGATCCAAGCCCTCCAAGGTCAGTCCTTCCTCTCTCTCAGTTAGGGTTTCCTTTCTAGTAAAGAGCCAAGAGAGCTCTCTAGGTTGCAAAAGGGATGTGTTTTATAGACTAAGGGACAAGAGGGGCTCGTGCAGGGGCTGAAGGGACAGGTAAGAGCCGTTGGGAAGACATCTCCCCAATTAGAAGCCTGGCCCAATGAGTGCTCTCTGCGCTCTATTGTGCACAGAAAATTAGGGATATTGACGTCCACATAACTGGCCATTTACTTATGTGTAGGCGTCCATCGACATGGACGTTTACTCACAATGGGCGTCCGCCCATGATGACGCCAACTTCCTCATCGGCCAGAAAACAAAACAATGCAGAAAACCATACCTGCACTCTACCTGTGCATGCAATGCGCTAAGTACAATGTATACATCAACTACCCCATGCAAATGAACAACGTCTACACTAAACATACTCATGCATACATAAGTATACCAAGATGTTATGCATTTAGAATTTGGCATACTATTGCCACATGCATAAGACAATCATACATATATATACATACATTCATACACATATAAATTGAACGGCGTTTTCAACTATCATATGCATGCATAGCAAGTACATCCAGCTGATATGTACATAGATATCTACATATGCACGCATGATTTTTACTCACAACCGCGAGTCCACACACACATACAAAAGAAGAGGATAATTCGAGGGCCTTACAACATTGGATAGATAAGTATCACATGCGTAAGATAACGTACATATACATGCTTATATGTATGTACGTACGTACTTCATATATCCACACATTACCCATAAAATAGGTAGTATAGAATATTCTTCAATATTTAGAAAATACATGCATAATATTACTCAATTATTCTAAGTCTAAGATTCTTGGGAAAAGAAAAGAAAACATTCATATTACTTCTTAATTTAGCTAATTGCTCACTTCTACGTGAATTATCATATACACGTATACATATATATATATATATATATATATATATATATACGCACATGCTCATGCTCAAGAGAAGTATAAAACTTATAGTAGGCACAATGAACTATGCATGCTATGCACACAACAAGTGAACACCCAACACACCATTCATATACATATATATATATATATAAAAGAGAATAAAAATTCGGGGTCTAACAGAGCTAGTTAGCTCACATAATTCTACCTTTTCAGGTAATCTGGGTGGAACGAATGTCTAAGGGGAAGTGTGCTGAGTGATCTACGCGTCAACCAGAAGCCATCTAGTTTATTCTTCTGTAGTATTGTAAATAGAAAATGTAATAGAATAGCTTTGTGTTGTCTGCTCCTCATATGAACTATAGTGAGGAACAACTATGTAATAACGTAGTTTTGAGGTTATTAAGGAATATATGGACATATTTTCCTTTCCATGTTATATTCTGTCATTTCCGATAAATAAGATTTTTATTAGGACGTGACACACCAGCTGGGTCACGGTCCGCTGGAGGTCGTCCCTCTGCTGGATCGTGGAATGAAGGATGCCCTCAAGGGAGGCGATCCGCCCCTCGGGGTCAAACTGCAAACACAAGACAGGGTTAGCCAAGCAATTAATGATCAAAATGCTTAAGAGGCTAAGTTGTGGTACTCACCGGTCGTCGGGACCCCCTATACACCTGGGCCCCGTACCTCCGTGCATAGGCATGGAAATAGTCCTCATCGCTGGTGGCCTCAGAGGTCACCACCCGGCCCCGCTGCTCCCAGTCCTCGAGCTGCTCGCGGACTCGTACTGTCCATTTTGTCACCTGCTGGATCCCGTGGAAGCTCCGACCGGGCCTCTCCCACGGCCTCTGCCGAGTCGGGAACTCCACTACAGCCTGATGGAGCCCCAGTGTCCGCGCAACCAATCGATGGTGGAGCGGTACCACCATGTTGAATGCATGAATCCAGATGTCCCTACCGAAGTAGGGACGACCCCGCTCCACCCACGGTTGGGCGGCGTCGTCCTCCTCGGCGTAGGGAGTCCACTCGACCTGCACATCACAAATAAGAAAGCTTGTCAGTCAATCACCAATATAAGCAAAGGAAAGGAAAGGGTGCTAAGAGTGGAAGTGCTTACATGCCCAAATGGGACAGTGTCCAAGGCGTCGTGAATAAGCGTCACCTGCAGGCGCAAGGATTGTTCGTCGCGGAGGAACCGCCAGCGCTGCAGCAGCGGCACGACACCTGGTCGCCTCGGCACCCCACGACCCAAGGAGGGGAGGTGGTGGTATGCCCACACCTGCAAAACAACTCAGTCAGTACCACATTTAATCGGAATAAGCAGGAAAAGTAGTAAAGGGCAAGGGTAAGAAGCATACCTGTAGGAGTGGGAAGTATCCGGCCACCCCTGTCTCCCTGCTGGAGGTGCCCAGGCTGTCGAAGAGGTGGGCCAGGAGGGCCGCACCCCATGTATAACTGCCTACACTGGACAAGTCCTCCAGCAGGGGCAGGCATCTGCAGCTGACTGGGTCCCCTCTGGTCCCCAGAACCAACTTCCCGATCACAAGGATCAGGAAGCGCCTCAGGTCGCGATCCGCTGCCGCTCCTTCCTCCTCTGCTAACGCTGCCCGGGCATCCCTCGTCAGCTGGGCCATGTAGTCCGCCTGGCCCTCTCCCGTCTGGTGACGCGCATCCACCACCACGAGGCTCGCCTGCAGCCCCGTCCTCGACACCGAGGATGACCTCTCCCTCGTCACGGCCAACCCAAGGAGCCTCTCCGCCAACTCCTGGTAACTCGTATAAGTGACCCCTGTCACCGCCCGGCCGTCCACCCGTAGGACAGTGATCCGTGCCATGTCCTCCAACGTAGGGGTCATATGACCCCATGGAAGGAGGAAAGCGTGGCACTCGGGGTCCCACCTCTCCTTCAAAGCCTGAATAAGCGCCACATCTGGCGTCAGCTCGTCCAAGCGTAGAAAGGGGCCGAACCCCATCTCCTCCAATCGGGCCCTCTGAAAGTCTGGCAGACCCTGGTAAATTTCCCGGACGACTGCCCATCCCAGCCTGGACCACAACTCACTCTGCACAAAAAACATCAAAAGCACCAGAAATCAGCTAGAAATTGCCAAAGAAGCCTCAGTTCTGTCATCGCGATAGGGTCCCTGTCGCCTTCTGAAGGCGACGAGAAGCCTGTCGCTTTCGCGTTCCTGAAGGCAACTGGTAAACTCGTCACCTTCTAAAAGGTGACAGGGGGTCTGTCGCCTTCCCACTGGTAAGGCGACAGCCATGTTGTCGCGTTACCAGGGTGACCGAGGATGAGCAGAACCCGTTTCCCGACCGTTTCACTTTGGACAAATGCCCTGCATCTGGTGCTTTGCACCTAATCCACACCATTCACACACATGGGTTTAGGGTTTTTTAGAGCCTACCTTTTTGGGGCCAACCGGATCGTCCTCACCCGCGGCCGCAATGGAATCCTCCTCCGTGAGAGCCACCGGAGCCACCTCCTCTGCCGCCGTGGACGGGCCCGCGTCTGTTGGCCGTCGGCGGACGATCCTCTTCGACCCCCGTTTACGCCGGTCGCCCTCACCTCCATCGCCGCCCTCCATCGCTAACCGTCAGAGAAGGGGGGGAAGAAAGAGCAGAAAAGGGAAGGGGAAAGAAAGGAGAGAGGGAAGGCACCACCGCCGGCCGGGGATCGCCAAAGGAAAAGAGGAGGTAAGAGGGGTCCGGAGGCTCTGAGTCGCCGAAGGGAGAAGTGAAAGGGAAGAGAGAGAAGCGTGGAGGAGGGAAAGATAGGAAAGGGGTGCTGGGCCCCAAATTTCAAACAGCTCGGTCCTGTCAACGCGACATAGAGCTTGTCGCGTTCTTTTCAGGTCGCGACAGGGACCCTGTCGCATTCAGGTAAAGGGTAGCGACCGTTGACCGGTCGCGTTCTAGGTAGCGACGGCTTGGCAGTCGTGTCACGTCCCGAGAATTTCGCAGCGGATATTAATTGAATAAATAAAGTCGATATCCTGAGACGTGAACAGTCGGCAAATAAGCCTCTAGCTAGCACGCACTAAATGTATAACAACATACATCATCATAGGGCCCAAATATTGAACTCAACTAATCTTTTATTCAATCTCAACTCATTGTGTTCCAAATGGATACTAGTACAGGACTAAGACTCAATAAAAAGGAAAGTACATTTATTCCTCACTTCCTACTACATTGTTCTAACACTCAAAATAAACTAACTATAGATAGACTCATGATTGGAACACTCTTCACTCAGACGCATTCCCATCCTCGACTTGCTCTTCCTCTTGAACTTCATAGTCACCTAGATTGGGTAAAAGTAGGGGATGAGGAAACTAGCCCAGTAGGATTTATATCTCAATGTGCGGGCAATGATATAAGTGATTAGCATTTTAGAACTAGGCAAGTACGATGAATGATATGCAAGTACGAATAAAACTCGTTAAAACATGATATATAAAACAAGCTAGAGAGACTGATTATAATAGAACAAGATTTGTGAACAAGATGACAATATAGAACTAGCAATAGATCTCTTTGTACGAGCACGCAGGATTTCAATTGATGTCCAGAACGCAAGATATCAATAATTGCATTAAATGCAGGATGGCCATATCACGCAAGCAAGCAAGCAAGAATGTACGAGCACAATCAAGTAACACTAATCAGGCATGTAGACTCTAATGTACACCGAGGAAAGATCCACCAAGAATGCACACTAGGACACAAGTATGTGGTTGTTGTATCTAACATTCAACAAGCAAGAAAGTACTCCCAGCGCAGATGCAATGCCAGTAATCATTATACCCCATGGTTAACAGTATATCTATGACTCGCCGTCATTGGGGCTAGATTGGAGCCCTTGGACACACGCCGTGCCCTGTCAGCATCTCATGTAAATTTTTAAATGTAGATACCCATAGTCATTAATAATGGCCAATGAGAGTTTCAAAAAGTAAGCCTGTGTAATGTCATGTTCATGATGATGATGGGAACCAGTAATAAATAATTGAACATGATTTCATGAGTACAATGGTCAAGAGATAAATTCGGCAGCATAACAGTATGATTTATACTTTCGTTCAATCTTTACATTAGTGGCTTTAGTCCAGTTTGTCAATCACACTCACGAGAACGAGAAGAGAAAGGAAGTGCACGCTATCTTTAGGGAACTTCAATGGTACAACCAACTCGTCGGCCATGTGGGAATCCATGGTCAGAGGAGATTTACGGAGGCCTTGGTGAAAAGGTCGCTAGTCTACCGATTCGGAATGACCGGTAGAGAGTTTCCAATTTCCCAAGAAAATGCTGCCTAATAGTGCTAGTGTGTAGTGCGGTACGCGTGTCTCAATTCACAAACCATCGGTTTCAAACTCGCAGGAAGCACTTGACAATATAACATGGAATAAAACTATGCACTTTAATTAATCATGGATTGCAAGATTTTATGATAACCCTTATCTTTTTAAACATGGTAGAATCAATAGGAAGATTAATCATAAGTAGCACGAATGGATCATAACATTTAAGGAGCACTTAGAATAGCATTCATGTAATTAAAGCTTTTAAATGGGTTAATCAATTTTAAGCCATTAAATAACAATCATGTAATGATCAGACCATAGACATGCAACTTACACAGTAATTATCACGTTTAAACAGACCTCGGGTATATGCGGTAAAATTTGTAGAAAACATGTGGTTTCAGGTAAAAATCCTGAGATCGCGACATGGGCATATAAGGAAGGCGACATGGGTGTCAGGCTCGGAGTCAGGTCGTGACAGGGTCTTACAAGGAAGGCGACGGGTCGGGACCAGAAGGCGACAGGGGGTTGTGAAGAACGCGACTGGGCGGTCAGGTCAGGCAGCATGATCGCGACGGAGCGCACGTCGCCTTGATAAAGCGACAAGGGGTATGTCGCAATCAAACCTCTGAACGCGACCTATCGGGCCGTCGCGTTCACAGGGTCCGTGCCTGACTCTGACAAAGCAAGGACAGAGCTTTGGATTGCGGACCAGTCTTTCCTTCTTTTGACACAGGGTTGTTCTAAAATAGAGAACAAATTGTACAGTGCATGAAAAATAATGAAACTAGTTTTAAAACAACCTAGACATACAAAGGTACTTCCAGTAAAACGGAATTGGACAATAAAGATGGTTTCGATAGGTTTTGATCAAGTTGAATACAAGGTAAGACCAAGTGTAACCTGAAGACGTAGTTTCATGCAGCAACCCTATTACTACGCTTATAACTCTCCCACTGATGACATTTAGATGAAACATGAAACACAAAACCTGAAGAGGATAACTAGTAGAATAACTTTCATGTTATGAGTTTACCCTAATTCGGTCTTGAATCACATGAAACATACGAAGAACAGGAAAAGCCCTAAAAGTGCACGACTGAGAAAACGCTTATAATTCAAAATCTACTCAATGAAATTCGATGAAACCAGAGGGCAATGAAAGCTAACTTGATGCTCTACACATTTGGTTTAGGAGATGTTAATATTTGGCCCGAGAAAACCTACCTCTTGGGTTGATGAAGTCTCGTTCTTCAGAAAACCCGTGTTCAGACCACTGTTTGTAGAACGCCTAATACTCCGCGTATACTGCATGGAATTTGGGCATTCCGCTTGGGTTAGGAAGTAGACTCGACCCTCTTTCCAGGGGTATAAGCCTTACACGATGGGATTTAGGTTTGGCCTACCTTTGATCGGCTTCAAGAGGGTGGTTTGTGCAGGTCGTAGCAGATGAACGGGGGAAGAAGATGAGCTTGGTATGCTTGATCTCCCACTCTCCAGCCACCAAGAGCTCCTCCACACGACCCCAGCAAGTTCTAAACTCGTCCCTAGGGTTTGGGTGAAGAGTATTTAAGCATCCATGGTGTTTAGGAGTCCTATTGTAACT
Organism: Colocasia esculenta; assembly: GCA_014218235.1. Lineage (NCBI taxonomy): Eukaryota > Viridiplantae > Streptophyta > Magnoliopsida > Alismatales > Araceae > Colocasia > Colocasia esculenta. The sequence continues at coordinate 32,078,283 of CM024759.1, forward strand.
AGGAAAGAAGGGTTTCGGGATTGGCGTGTTGGTTTCCTATTTTTGATGATTTCTTCCTCCATTAGAGAGTCTTGGCCATAAAACAACTTCCATGGATGGGTAGGCACGAATTTGGGTTGCCATGAATGCATGTTTGTATCCCAATTCAACTCTAATTGCCTCTTTTTAATTTCAGCTTATTTATGGTTACAAATTTTATGTATTTTCTTGCTTCATTTGATTTTTGGGCCATATGTGGTCCATTGGCCCACTTATGATATTGGGTCATTATTATATATTGTTAGAAGCATTTCTAACATTTTTATTTAATTTATGATTGCGTCGTATTTTCGTGTTATCGATTTTCCGACTTGTTTCCTAATTCGAATAATTGGTCACCCTGTGATGCTCACTTGGTTAGTCGGATTTTTCATTACACGAATTCTTTCGTGGAACCCCTAAGAATTATGTGTGGGGTTGATTTCCTATTTTTTACGGATTTGTCCTATATATTTTAGCACATATGATAATGACACGTATGTTTAAATACTCCGATATTATGGAAATTATTTATTTCCATTTATTTTGATTTTATTTATTTATGAAAATTTTAAAATTTCCGGGGTGCTACACCCTCCCCCACTTAAGAGAATTTGGTCCCCAAATTCATATATAGAAAGATTTTGTACAAGTGAGGTGTACTTACTTGTGAATAACTCCGGGTATCTTTTGCGCATTGCTTCCTCGGTCTCCCACGTGTCGTCTTCATCCATGCGTTGATTCCATCTAACCCTTACTAGTGGAATAACTTTGTTCCTTAGTTTGCGCAGTTCCCGGTCCACGATCTTAATCGGCTTCTCTTGATATGTTCCGTCTTTGTTGAATTCCAGAAGCTCATATTCTATGACATGCCATGGATCTCGTACATACTTTTTCAACATGGATATGTGGAACACATTGTGTATTCCATCCATTTGTGGTGGTAAAGCGAGACGATATGCCACCTCGCCGACTCTTTCGAGGATTTCGAAAGGCCCGACAAACCTTGGTGACAACTTGCCTTTAATGCCAAATCGCCTGATCCCACGGCCTGGAGACACTTTCAAGAATACATGTTCACCAACCTGAAACTCCAGTTCTCTTCTTCTATTATCTGCATTTGCCTTTTGTCTTTGCTGCGCCACTGCCATTCTTTCTTTAATAAGCTTTACCTTTTCTGTGGTTTCTCTTATCATCTCAGGTCCTAGCATTTGTTTTTCGCCAACTTCATACCATCATATTGGAGATCGGCAACTCCTGCCGTAGAGTGCTTCAAATGGTGCCATTTGAATGCTAGCTTGATAGCTATTATTGTAGGCGAATTCCACGAGGGATAAGTGTTCGTGCCAGCTTCCTCCAAAATCTTGGACACATGCTCTGGGCATGTCTTCAATCACCTAGTTGGTTCTTTCCGTCTAACCATCTGTCTGTGGATGGAAAGCCGTACTAAAGTTTAGTTTAGATCCCAAGGAGTAGTGCAGTCCTTTCCAAAAGTGGGATGTGAACCTGGGGTCTCTATCAGACACGATAGACACCGGTACTCCATGTAGTCTGACTATTTCCTTTACGTACAATGCGGCCAGAACATCTACTGACCACTTATTCTTCACTGGCAAGAAGTGAGCCGACTTAGTTAAGCGGTCGACAATAACCCAGATACCATCGAATCCACCTCTAGATTTGGGTAGACCGAAAATAATGTCCATCCCTATACCTTCCCATTTCCATGCCGGGATTTCTAGGGGTTTGAGTTTACCTGCAGGTCGCAAGTGCTCCGCCTTGACCTTTTGACATGTTAAGCATCGGGCGACATATTCCGCCACCTCTCTCTTCATATTAGGACACCAAAAGCTTCTTTTCAAATCTTGGTACATTTTGGTGGTTCCTGGATGAATAGTATATCTGGTCTTGTGAGCCTCATCCATAATCATTTTCTTTGTCTCCGCATGGTCGGGTACACAGACTCGATCCCGGAACAATAACCTTCCATCTTTGGTTAATGAGAAATCCGGCCTCTGGTCTAGATTAGCCTTAATCTCCACAAGTACAGGGTCATTGTCTTGGAGTGTTGTGATGTCCTTCAATAGTATGGGTTGTGCTCTAACACTAGCAACAAAGCATCCCTTCTCTTTGATGTCAGCATCAATATTTAACTTGGTGAAATCTTCTAATAACTTCCATTCATCTACCATTAAACTTGACAATGTGATCATTGGCTTTCTACTTAGAGCATCTGCCACAAAATTTGCTTTTCCGGGATGATATTGGATCGTGAAATCAAAGTCTTTGAGATACTCCAACCACCTCCGCTGTCTCATATTCAAGTCCTGCTGAGAAAACAGATACTTCAAGCTTTTATGGTCAGAAAACACAATGAATTTCTCACCATATAGATAATGACGCCATATCTTCAAGGCGAAGACTACAGCCGCTAGCTTCAGATCATGTACAGGGTAATTGTCCTCGTGCTTCTTCAATTGTCTGGACGCGTAGCATACAACTTGCCCATTCTGCATCAGCACACAGCCAAGGCCGATCCTGGATGCATCGGTGTATACTTCAAAACTACCCCCAGCAACTGGCAGTGTTAGTACGGGTGCTGAGGTAAGGTGCTCTTTCAGTGCCTTGAAACTTTCTTCACATTCATCAGTCCATGCAAATGGATTCTCCTTCCTGGTAAGCCGGGTCAATGGTACAGCTATCTTTGAGAAATCCTTAATGAAGCAACGATAATAACCGGCTAAACCCATAAAGCTTCTAATCTCCGACACAGTTGTCGGCCTTTCCCAGTTCTTTACTGCCTCCACTTTAGACGGATCTACAGAGATTCCCTCCTTTGATATGATGTGGCCAAGGAAAGACACATCTTCCATCCAGAACTCACACTTACTAAGTTTGGCATAGAGTTGATTGTCTCTAAGCACTTGTAGAGCCATCTTCAAGTGTTCTTCGTGTTCTTCTTTGGATTTGGAGTAAATAAGGATGTCATCAATGAACACCACTATAAATTGGTCCAAGTATGGCCTATAAATATTATTCATAAGTTGCATGAAAGCCGCTGGAGCATTTGTTAAATCAAACGACATAACTACGAACTCATAGTGACCATATCTACTTCGGAATGCAGACTTATGAATATCCTCCTCCTTTATTCTTAGTTGATGGTAGCCTGATCTTAGATCTATCTTGGAGAAATACTGTGCACCGGAGATCTGGTCAAACAGCTCGTCGATGCGGGGCAGTGGATACTTATTCTTTATTGTCAACTGGTTTAACTGACGGTCATCAATGCATAGCCTCATTGTCCCGTCCTTCTTTCTGACAAATAGCACTGGCGCTCCCCATAGGGATGTGCTAGGCCTAATAAAACCTTGATCTAGTAATTCTTGGATCTGTCTCTTTAACTCCTGCAATTCAACAGGGGACATACGGTACGGGGCCTTTGAAACAGGGGCTGCCCCAAGGAGTAACTCGATGGTGAAGTTTACCTCCCGCTCAGGTGGTATACCAGGTAATTCCTCTGGAAATACATCAGGATAGTCCCTGGCTATTGGAATGTCTTCTAGGGTCGGTTTCTTCTTTTCAGTTGCCAAGACGGAAACTAGGAAAGCATCACAGCCCTGGTTGATCAGCTTAGAAGCCTTTAAGGAGGATATCAAGATAGGGTGTTTATGATAGCGGGTGCCAAGTAGTGATAAAGTTGGAAGTTTTGGTCTTTTAAAAGTGACCCTCCTATGGCGACATTTTACGTCGGCATCATATTCAATTAGCCAATCGACACCCAGAATGACATCATAACCCTTCATGTCTAAATAGATAAGGTTGGCAGGGAGATTGTGTCCTCCTATTGTAGTTTCACATTTTGGCAAGTAGTGGGTGAGTTCAGATTCTGAGCCTAGTGGTGAGGCTACTGTGATCTTGGATTTCAAGGGTACAGGTTTGACAGGTAGAGTTGCAGCAAATGTGGTGGAAATAAAAGAATATGCAGCTCTCGTATCAATAAGTACAAAAGCAAGCTGAGAGTGTATGGAAATGGTACCTTCCACCTTACCCCCTTCCTCGGGTAGGTCAGCTTCTATGACAGCATTAAGGCGTCCCTGACGCCGTGGTATATTCTGAGCTCTACCTGGTTGGTCCTTCATCATTGGACAGTCGGGAATACAGTGGTCACAACCACCACATCTCAAGCAAGCCCCGAGCTTCTTCCAGCATTCTTCAGCTCGGTGCCCTGGTTTATCACAAAATTTGCAGTTTTCCGCCAACTGCCTACCTTCCACCTTAGCTCTCTAATCTCCAGCAATATCCCTTCCGATATTCGGCCTCTTGTTGTTGTTGTTGACGTTGTTGTTACGAAAGGTTGGAGCAATATTAGGTGCTCCCTTCCTGATGAAGACCGGCTTGGAGTTGTCCTTGCCCCTCATGCCATCCACTTTGGCCATGGTGTCTTCTACCAACTGTGTTGGGTTGAGTGTGTTTTGGAACTTCCTAAAGTTGTAATTTAATGATATCTAATGAACATCACTCATACCTTGATTTTGATGATGACATACTGTGATATTGATGATGACATATTGTGATTTTAATGATGAGATATTGTGACATGTTGTGATTTTGATGATGATATGTTGAACATGTTATACATTTTATACATATCACAATAATGCTTAAACAACATGTTTCTAATGTTTAATATCTCATATTTTAATGATAATATCTTGTACTAATGGTTTATGTGTTAAATTTTCAGGTTCACACATTTTTGTCTTGGTAGTGTCGACACTAGATCAAAGCAGGTCGACACTAGTCCCAGATTCTAGAAGACCCAGTTGCCAGACTGGGACAGCAGGTCGACACTAGCTCAAAGAAGGTCGACACTAGTCCCAGATTCCAGAAGGGTAGGTCAACACTAGTCCCAGATTCCAGAAGGGCAGGTCGACACTAGCTCAGGGCAGGTCGACACTAGACCCAGTTTCCAGCAGACTAGTTTGCAGAAATGGGACAGCAGGTCGACACTAGATTAGGGCAGGTCGACACACTCCGGCTGAAAGTCAAAATCGTGAATTTCTCTGTACACGTGGACGCTTGGGATTTAAGGGATTTGACCTAGGGTTCCGTGCCCATGCACCCCAAAGCACTTTATGGACATATGGGGCTATAAATACCCATGTTCCTTGTACCCCAAAGCAAAAAGGAGAGCCCATACACTTCCAGAAGAAGCCTTTTGGCGGACAAAGGGGGTTTTTCCAGATCTGTCTCCATCTCCAGAAGCTACAAGCCATCCTTTCAAGAGGAAGGACAAGGGAATCAAGGGGAATCCCTGGAGAGAAGCTTGCTGTGCAAGGCAAAGGAGCAGATCCAACTGAAGAGGCGTAGGAGAAGAAGGATTTCTGGCATTTCAGATGCCATCAAAGCAGAGCATCGCCATTTGAGGAGAATCTCCATCGATTTCCATCAAGGCTCCTCAATTGAAGCGTCTGCAAGGCCTCTTCATCGAAGAACACTCTTTCTACATCTATTTCCCTCATCTCAGAGTTTGTTCTTCCTTATTTCGTCTGCGATATTTGTGCATGAAGTTCTGCACAAATTTCTGTGTACGAATCTGTCTTGAATCAGATCATTGCTAGAGGATCTGATCTCTTTTGTGTTTGATCTAGCTTTTGTACTGTGAGCCGTCGAGCTCTGGTTTGTGAGTCGTCGTACTCACTGTGTGGTTTGAGTCGTCGTGCTCAATTTGGAGTCGTCGTACTCAGGTTGGTGTTTGGAGTCGTCGTGCTCCAGGTGTTTCTTGAGTCGTCATGCTCAAGGGTGTTTGGAGTCGTCGTGCTCCTGTGTGAGTTGTACTCAAGGTTTTTGACTAGTGTGGCCTCACTGTGTGAGGGGTGGACGTAGGAGTCACTGGAGGTGATTTCTGAACCACCTAAAAATCCTCTGTGCAATGGTTTGATTTATGGTTTGACTTTATATCTCGCTAGATGCATGCATAGGGATTTCGTTCACACTACTAATTGATTTGCTCACACACTCAAATCACACTTCAGATCAGTAAATTGTTTGGGTGATTTGATCTCTGATTAGAAGTAATTTTTAATTGCTTATCTTCCGCGTTAATTGGCATTAGATCTATTCAACCCCCCTTCTAGATCTGATCCTTCCACCCATCCGATCCCCAACAATTGGTATCAGAGCGGATTAATGTCTATCTCTGATCTGATTTGATTGCTTCTGTTTGATCTCTGTGTTAATTGCTTGAATTGTTTGCTTGCTCTTTCACCATCTCATTCTAATTGATGGATTCTCGAGGATTTGTAGCTGAAGGCCATTCCATTAATAGACCACCATATTTTGATGGGTATGATTATTCATATTGGAAAAATCGCATGCAAGTTTTTCTTAGGGCTCAAAACTATGAAATCTGGAGGATAGTTGAAGTGGGTCCTTATGAAAATCAGGGAGATGAGAAAAATTGGACTAGAGAGCAGATTAGGAAAGCTACTCTTAATTACAGCACCATGAACATGCTTCAGTGTGCAGTCCACCCTAAAGAATATTCAAGAATATCTATGTGTAAATTTGCTAAAGAAATGTGGGATAAACTTGAATTGATGTATGAGGGAACATCTCAAGTTAGGGAAATCAAAGCAAACATACTTGTTTCTGAATATGAATTGTTTATGATGAAATCTGATGAGTCGATTTCTGAAATGTTTGCTAGGTTTATGATAATTGTCAATGGAATGAAGGCATTAGGTAAGGAATACACTGATGCTGATCTGGTAAGAAAAACCTTGCGCTCTCTATCATCTGTTTGGCACACAAAGGCTACAGTGATTGAAGATTATAAGGATTCATCCAAAATCTCCTTGGATGAACTCATAGGATCTTTAATGACTTATGAAATAAATCTGAAGAGAAATGAAGAACACATGCTTAAAGCTAAACCAGTAGCACTTAAGGCTTCATCAAGCATCAAAGAGAAAAATCAAGAAACATCAAGTTCTGATGAGTCTGAGTTTAATGAAGATGAACTTGACATCATGACTAGACAATTCAAAAAATTTTTAAAATCAAGAAGAAGAAGATTCAATGAAAAGAAATAATATTCTTCTAATAAAAGGAATGTTTCTTCTTCAAATTGTAATGATAGAAGAAATAAAAAAACTGATGAAGATATTGTTTGCTACAGGTACCACAAGAAAGGACACATGAAAGGTGAGTGTCCTGAGATCAAAAAGGATAAATATGAGAAGAACAACAAATTGAAGAAGTCAAAAGCCATGATTGCAACTTGGTCAGATGAAGACCAAAGTGAGGATGGTGAAGAGAACTCTTCAAGTTCAGCAAATGAGGAGTTATGCTTCATGGCTAACAGAAGTGATGGAAAGAACTCACAAAGAAAAGGAGCAAAAAGAATGTTGCCCTGTTGACAAGCCCAGAGGGGGGGTGAATGGGTTTTTATAAATTCAATCTAGGAGATACCTGTAACCAAAAACAATCCCACAAACGATCTTCGAACTACGTTAGTTACTTGTTAGTTTAAATAACAATTACGCAATGAAGACAATCACACAACACAAGGATTATCCTGGTTCAGACTTCCTTTTCTTAGGAGTCCTACGTCTAGTCCCTGAGCAACAACTCAGGATTGCACTAACTAGGGTACAGTCCCCCTAAGGACGCTACAACACCCAGCTCAGCTGGTCTTCCTTCACACACGAAGGGAACAACACCCTGGATGCCACCAGGTCTTCCTTTACAGCCAAAGGGAGCAACACCCTGGATACCACCAGGTCTTCCTTCACACCCGAAGGGAACAACACAGAGAAGAATGAAAAAGACTTTCACGCCCCTAGATCTAGCTTTTGATAAGAGAGGATCTGAAACAACTAGAACTGAGAGCGAGGAGATTAAGAACTATTCACACTCTCAGAACTGAACAGGCTCTCTCAAGATTTTCACAAGAACTAGCGGAGAGCAAGAGAGCAAAAGAGCAAAAACGGAGTGAAGGATCTTGGCTCTTGATTTTCTTCAGAGGAATTTGAAAAATAGTCTCTCGATTGTCCTTTCTTCTATTCTTCTGTCTTGTATATATATCTTCAATTTGAAATCTAGTCGTTGAAGAGATCGTTGTCTCTCTCTTGAGTAGCCGTTAGACTGAATGACATCTGGAGTCTTGGAAGCTTCCTGTCACAGTCTTTTGATCACTTGAGCAGGCAAAGAGATGAGATCTTCACAGAGATCCGTTGGCTTTTATTTGTCTAACATTGTACAATGAAGCTACATCAAAGGTCTGCACAGATGTCAAGCTCAAACAGCAGACAGATAGGCTGTCTCTGATATCAGTCAACGTCAGTAGCAATAGTCAAGAAAATAGTAATACCAACTGGCTTAAGTCTAAAGGACGTTATCAGAATAAGCACGATAAAGGAAGATATAGTCTGCATCCATGCAGAGATACGTTCAGTTCTCATAAATGCAAAAGCGTCAGAGAGATGTCTACGTGGATTTGACTGGTCAATGCTTTAAGATGAATAAGATATCAAAATATGAAGTTGAAGACTATATGACTTATGAAATCGTTATGAGTTATGGCAAGTCATTTTGATTCTAAAGAAGTCGATGTGAAACACTTAACAAATCGTTACACAAAGCAAGTCGTTATGAATCTAAAGAAATCGTTGTGAGTCATGAACACTTATTAAGTCGTTATGAACTCTAAAGAAATCAATGCGGCTAGCAAGTCGTTACGAGTTTCAGAGAAGTCGTTACGAGAACTAAAGAAATCGTTTGCAGCTAGCAAGTCGTTACGAGCATCAAAGAAATCGTTACGAGAACTAAAGAAGTCGTTGCGGCTATCAAGTCGTTACGAGTATCAAAGAAATCGTTACGAGAACTAAAGAAATCGTTGCGGCTAGCAAGTCGTTACGAACTTTAAAGAAATCGTTGTGATAACTTATGAAGTCGTTACAACAAGCAAGTCGTTGCGAGTTCTAAAGAAATCGTTATGATAACTTATGAAGTCGTTACAACAAGTAAGTCGTTGCGAGTTCTAAAGAAATCGTTATGATCACTTATGAAGTCGTTACAACAAGTAAGTCGTTGTGAGTTCCAAAAAAATCGTTATGATAACTTATGAAGTCGTTACAACAAGCAAGTCGTTGCGAGTTCTAAAGAAATCGTTATGATCACTTATGAAGTCGTTACAACAAGTAAGTCGTTGCGAGTTCTAAAGAAATCGTTATGATCACTTATGAAGTTGTTACAACAAGTAAGTCGTTGCGAGTTCTAAAGAAATCGTTATGATAACTTATGAAGTCGTTACAACAAGCAAGTCGTTGCGAGTTCTAAAGAAATCGTTATGATCACTTATGAAGTCGTTACAACAAGTAAGTCGTTGTGACATCGACTTGATTGAAACGACATGACTTCTCAGTCTTATAAGAGAATCGTTATGAACTTTAACAGAAATCGATATGGACTTAGAGAAATCTCATGTTGAAAAGATTAAAGCTTCAGAGTAGTAATGCATACCTTTATTTGGCTTGTTTGACTTCGGTAATTTTTCCTGTACTTAAGACTTAGGAGATATTCAGCAGATATAATTGATAAATTCTTGTTTGGTTTTGTTAATCATCAAAATATGTATATATATACAATTAATTAAAATTGCATGGGGATAGACTGATCATCAATCTCCCCCTTTTTGGTGATGACAAAACTGAACAATAAGCATAAAAAAAATATCTGAATTTTTTGTACTTTTCTCCCCCTTTTTGTCATTAAGCAAAAAGAAACACTTTGACAAAGAAAGAAGAGAGAAAGAGAAAGAGAGAATACACATAGAGTCATGGCATTCATTGCGGAGGTACAGGCAAATAGAAGGCAGGAGACAACAGAGAGGCAAAATGGGAGATGGTTTCCCATGCCTGAACTTCCTGCTCTTCAAAAAGAGTCTTAAAAACGCCAAAAGACACAGAGTAAGATGGTCCCATGGTGGAAGCCATCCGTTTGATATGAAGATCTAAATGCCTATAGAGAAGATCAGCATAGGCATCTTTGTCCATGTTGAACTTGAGAAACCGAGAAGTGCCAAAGCTGGCACAGGAGAGGAACTGGTCCATGGTGACCGGGTAGTGATTGTGGTTAGCTCTGAGAGCTTGGTGCAAGCCACATACACTTTGTATCTTTCTTCCCAGACCCTGAAGGGGTCATCAACAAGATTGATGGAGTTCATATCTAAAAAAGTGGCTGGAGAAATAGCTGGTTTGCCTTCCCTGGCCTGAGCTTCATTGAGTGCAGACAACTGCTGAGCTGACAGAGGGTAGAATGTGGACCAATCAGAAGATGTGAGCCTTTCACATTCAGACAAGATAGGGGAGAGAACTTCAGCCTTGACATGGCCCTGGTGATATTCCCTGAAGAGGAATCTAGAAAAGGAAACCATGCATCCTTTCTGTACTTTAATTCTGCCCAAAACCCTGGCATAACGCTCAAAGATGATGGATCCTACAGAGGATTCCATAACTAGAAAGTGAATTTGAGGCAGGGCTATCTCCTCAGGTATTTGAAGAGTAGCAAAGTCTACCTTAATATCTGAAGAGTGAGCTGGAACTGGAGACAAGGCTGAAATGGCCTTCTTGAACTGACAGAGCTGAACTTCTGGAAGTTTATTAATGTATCTGAAGTTGTTGAAGAGCATGAAATGCCTGATCATCTTGATTTCTGATTGAATGAAGGGTGCCCAGAGTTCTTTGTGATACATCCTGAACCATTCAGAGAGAGTCAAGGAGTGGTCCCTTGGAGGAAATCTGGCAGATCTGGCAAGAGTGAACTTCTTGAGAAGATCCTTGTGACCTTTGCCCCACTGCTCTTCAGATTTGGAGTGAGCAAGAGAGAAAATTTTGGATTTTTCGGTTTTTGAAAGAGAAGTATAAGGAAAAATAGTGTGCAGATAATCTGTAAGGTTTTGAAAAGAAGGTTGATAATGGTGGCATAAGCAACTTTAGAAAAGTATTCCCTATACAGTGAGTTATGGTGGTTGGCCACTGTGAGAGAAAACCACAAAGGAGGGTATTTGGGTTCAGAGGAAGAGGAAGAGGTAGAAGTAAGTTTCCTCTTCTTGGAGGCAGGAACAGAAGGATCTGTCCTGTGAATATGGTCTCCCACTTTCAACACAGACCTGAGGATCCCTTCCTCAAATTCATCCTTTATCTTTTCAATAAAGGGAGAACTGAGTTGAGCATGTACAGGTATGATAGTGATGAAAGATGGTGGAGGAGTAGGATGAAGGAAAGAATGTGAAGTAGTGTGAGGAGCATCAGTGGGTCCAAGGGAGGGACCGGAGGAGGAGGATGATGCTCCAGCTGAGGATCCAGGAGGGGCCTCAAATGAAGGAGAAGGAATGGTGGACGGAAATGGAGTAGGAGATGAAATTGGTCTAGATTGAGGCTTCTTGAATGTTTGGGGAGCAGGAGGTGCTGTAGGAGCTGATGGTGGAGTGGGAGGAATGGGTGTGTGAGAGGGGGAAGAGGGAGCTGGGGGCTTGGGTGCCAAGATCTCTTCTGCCTCTAACTGCACAGGCTCACTCTCCAATGGTCTGGAATCTGGCACAGATGGCCCTGATGGCCCTGCATCCTGAACATCTGGCCCTGTTGGCTCTGCATCTTGAACATCTGGCCCTGTTGGCCCTGCATCTGGAACATCTGGCCCTGTTGGCCCTGCATCTGGAACATCTGGCCCTGTTGGCCCTGCATTTTCTGATGCTGCTGCTGCTCCTGGTGAAACTGCTTCTTCTTGAGGAGGAGGAGCATGAGCTCCAACTACCTTGATAATATCTGAGAGCATCCCTTTCATGCTGCTCATTTCCTGGTTGAACCAAGTCATAGCATTTCTGATTTGGGCCAACTCTTTGTTAGCCGAAGCTTGACTCAGAAAAATAGAGTTGACATCTGACTGGAGAGAACATAGTAGTTCACCTTGAACATTTAACCTTTCAATTACTGGCTTCAAATGTATGACAATTTTCTTCTTAGCCTTCCTCTGAAATGGAGAATCAGCCAGGAGAGGAACTCCAGAGGCAACCGCTTTTCCTTTCTTCTTACTTTTATTTTCTGGGGGAGGGACATCATCATCTGAGCTCGAAGAGCTTGCAGTCACTCCTTCTCTGTCATCCAGATTGGAAAAAGGTCTTTGCTCTTCAACCTTCTCAACATCTGGAGATGCACCTTCATGACCTTCTTTTGATAGCTCCCCCTCAATAGGAGCATTTTCTGCATCTGATACTTGCTCCCCCTGACTGGGAGCAGGTTCCACTGTGAGTCACCTTGGGCAGCTTGGTGCTCGACTTCGACTGGAACATCTTCCATCTGCTCATCAATGTGGCCTGGTGCCACAGTCTCTTTAGCAACACAGCTACTTGCTTCTGGAGCACTGGAAATAAAAGGAATAGAATCGATGATGTCTGCCAGAATTGATGCAACTACAATTGAGGGATGTGGGTCCTCAACAGGAGTAATGTCCTCTGGGAGGAGATCCTCAATGCGCCTTTCAGCAAAGGTTTGAACTGGTTCTTCTGGAAATTCTGAAGCTTCTGCAGACGCCCTTTCTTCTACTGCACTTTCATACTAAACTTCTGCAATGGAGGGTCCTGAAGATTCTGCTGCTTCAACTGCTGGAGCTAAAATTGACTCTACTGGCAGTTCTGGATCCATATTTGCTGATTCCCTCTCCGGATGAACAACTGCAGTGTCGATAATGATGGCCTCGCCTTCGGCCACTGAAGCCTTGAACCAAATACCATTCTCCACAGAAAACCACTCTTCTTCAAATTCCTGGACCTGATTGCTTGGCCCATTTTCTCTACAACTGCCCCAGAGAAATCAACACCGAAGTGTTTGAAAATTTTGGTGAGTAGATGGGCATAAGGCAGGGACACATTTAACTTACTCTTGGTGTCCCAAATCTGATCTCTTGCAAACTTCATTCTTTCCATTATCACTGCGGCCATATTTATTTCCTTATTCTGAATGGCCCAGTACATCATGTCCGAATCAGCCTTTGTGCAAGATGAAAACGTTGCACTTCTAGGAACTAGGATTTGACAGACAATAAAATGGAGAAGACGATTGAAGGCTGATAGTTGATTTATGTCGATCTTGCCGTCTCTCAGCTTGAATCCTGGCCCTATAATTCCCAGACCTTTCACTTGAGCATCCTCAGAGTGAATCCCACTAAATCCGGAAGTCTTTACATTGAACAACACTTTCAGCAACTCAGGGTCTATTCTAATCAAAGTTCCCTTTACTGACGAAACCAGAGACCCATCTTCCTCTGTTCGCATACACACAAAAAAGGCTTTTACCAAGTCCGGATAACTGACCTCTGAAAAGGTGGAAATTTCTGTCCACTGCATCTGATTGATCAACTCTACTAAGCTGCTCATTCCACTTTTCCGCAGATTAGCTACATCTACTGCTTTGTTGCCACAGAGCTTCGTCTTCACAAATGTGAACCTCTCCTGCTCCTCAGGAGTGAGGAACTCGGCGCTGTAGCCACCCAAACTGCCGGCGATGATAGGAGCGGCCATAGATTCAGGTGGGAAAGATCACGGAGGGTGGAGACGGAAGGTGAGGAGAAAGAGTCCTCAAGAAATTTTGCGGGAAGTAGGAGGAAGATTCGAATTTGCAGAGGATTGAGATGGAGTTGTTAGGGCATCGGCTCGAGCGGCAGGCTAAAAGAGGGGAAAGGGGTAGACGATGAGGCACGAATCGTTCTGACATCGATTTTATGAATAAATTAATGCTACGTGGAAAGTGAGGCGCCAAGCGGCGGAGAAAACGACAAAAGATTTTGACCGTTCAACTGGACTTCAATGAGAGAGAATTTATTGCAATAAAATTTGAATTTTTTCTTGCTTATCGCCAAGGAGGGAAAAAATTGCTTTAATTCTAAACTTTAATATGCCACTTGTAAGCAAACTTTTATCACAAATTACACATGCCTAATTCCCTTCTAAGAGATGTAAATCTCTCTTCAGGTAAGGCTTTTGTGAAAATGTCTGCTAATTGGCCATTTGTATCAATAAAAGATATTTCAATATTTCCATTTGCAACATGATCACGAATAAAATGATATCTAACCTCAATATGTTTGGTCCTTGAGTGCTGGACTGGATTCTTGGTGAGATTAATGGCACTGGTGTTGTCACATAGCAACGTGATCGATTTGATATTTAATTGACAACGGGATCGATTTGATATTTAATCCAAAGTCCTCAAGCTGTTGCTTTATCCATAAGAGTTGTGTGCAGCAGCTTCCAGCAGCCACGTACTCAGCTTCAGCTGTAGAGAGTGCTACTGAATTTTGTTTCTTTGAGGACCAAGATATCAAACACCCTGCAAGGAACTGGCAACAACCACTGGTGCTCTTTCTATCTAATTTACATCCAGCATAGTCAGCATCAGAGTAACCTACTAGGCTAATTTCACATTATTTTGGATACCATAGACCTAAGTCATGAGATCTTGCTAGATATCTAAATATTCTTTTCACAGAAATTAAATGCGATTCTTTAGGATCTGCCTGATATCGAGCACACATGCATACACTAAATAAAATATCAGGTCTACTAGCTGTTAAATAAAGAAGTGAACCTATCATACCTCTGTAGATTTTTGATCTACTTTCTTACCATCTTTGTCACTGTCCATTCTTGTTGATGTACTCATTGGTGTTGACAGTGGCTTGGTATTTTCGAATCCGAATTTCTTCAATAGTTCTTTTGTGTACTTAGCTTGACTGATGTGAGTTCCTTCCTTTCCTTGTTTGATTTGTAGTCCAAGGAAATAGTTGAGTTCTCCCATCATACTCATTTCAAATTCTCCCTGCATTAACTTTTCAAAGTACTTGCAAAGAGACTCATCAGTAGAACCAAAAATGATATCATCTACATAGATTTGAACCAGTAGGATTTGTTTGACTTTTGACTTTATAAAAAGTGTACTATCTACCTGACCTCTGCTGAAACCATTGTTTAGAAGGAAAGAGCTAAGCCTTTCATACCAGGCTCTAGGAGCTTGCTTTAAACCATATAATGCCTTGTGAAGTTTGAAAACATGATTAGGAAATTCTGTGTCATCAAAGCCCGGAGGTTGTTCCACATAAACTTCCTCTTTTATGAAACCATTTAAGAAAGCGGATTTAACGTCCATTTGAAATAGTGTCAAGTTCAAAGCAGATGCATATGCAAGTAATATTCTAATGGCCTCAAGTCTAGCTACAGGTGCATAGGTTTCATCGAAATCTATGCCTTCCTCTTGAGAATAGCCTTGAGCTACCAACCTGGCCTTGTTTCTTAAGATTGCACCAGTTTCATCCAGTTTATTTCTGAACACCCATTTGGTGCCAATGACTGGATGGTCTGATGGTCTAGGAACAAGAGACCATACTTGGTTTCTCTTGAATTGATTTAATTCATCTTGCATGGCTACTATCCAAGATTCATCAGAGAGAGCTTCATTGACTGTCCTAGGCTCTATCTGAGAAACAAAAGCTAAATAATCACAAGGAATAACATTACCTCTTGTTCTTACCCCAATGGATGGATCACCAATGATATTTTCAAGTGGGTGATCTTTCTTGTATCTCCACTCCTTTGGAAGGTTTTCATGAGTAACTTCTTCTTGTTGTAATTCTTCCAGAGGTGGATCATCCTTGTCCTCAATTGATGCATCCTTTAGTTTCTTGGATAGTTCTTCTGCATCATCATCGTCACTATCTACTTCCTTTCTCAAGGAAGGGTTAGTTTCATCAAAAATAATGTGCACAGATTGTTCAATCAACAAGGTACGTTTATTAAACACTCTATAGCCTTTAGGTTTAGATGTATACCCCATGAAGATGCCTTCATCTGATTTGGCATCCAACTTACCGATATCTCTTTTTCCATTGTTGTGAATGAAGCAAGGGCATCCAAAGGTTCTGAAGTGACTGATCTGAGGCTTTTTCCCTTTGAATAGTTCATATGCAGTCTTCTTCAGGATTGGCCTGATCATTACACGGTTGATAATATAGCTTGCTGTATTGACTGCTTCAGCCCAAAAGTATCTAGGCAGATCATATTCTGAGAGCATAGTTCTTGCCATGTCCAATAGGGTTCTGTTCTTCCTCTCAGCGATGCCATTCTGTTGAGGTGTCCTTGGTGCTGAGAAATTGTGCTCAATTCCCTGATCATCACAAAATCTAGAAAATTTCTCATTTTGAAATTCACCACCATGATCTGATCTGATAGACACAATGCTGAACTTCTGATCTTTCTGAACTTTCTTACTGAAGCTTACAAAACTCTCAAAAGTATCATCTTTATGCTCTAGGAATGATACCCATGTAAATCTTGAGTAGTCATCAACTATGACAAATCCAAAATTCTTTCCTCCAAGACTGGTAGTCCTCATTGGCCCAAATAGATCCATATGAAGGAGCTCCAAGGGTTTTGAGGTGGTCACCACCGTCTTTGACTTGAAGGAGACCTTGGTGTGCTTACCCTTAGCACAAGGTTTACATACACTTTCCAACTTTGTACTGACCTTAGGTAGACCTTGCACAAGATTCTTCTTTAGTAATTTTCTCATGCCATCTATGCTGCAGTGTCCAAGTCGTCTGTGCCATAATTCTGTGGATTTATTTTTATTTGCTGCCAGGCAAACATTTTGAACCTTGAGTTCTTCAAGATAGAGCACATACAAATTCTTTTCTCTATTAGCTTCGAAGATGACTGTTCCATCCTTTAGTATACTGCACTTTGACTCTTGAAATTTGATCTGATGGCCTCTGTCGCACAGCTGGCTAATGCTAATGAGATTGTGCTTCAATCCCTTGACTAGTAGCACATCTTCTATGACTGTTTTTCCTTTGTTTTCCACAGAGCCACTGCCTATTACAATTCCTTTCCCATTATCTCCATAGGTAACTGTTCCATCTTCAGCTTGGAGATGAGAGAACAACTTCTGGTTTCCTGACATGTGTCTTGAGCACCCACTATCCAAATACCATTTGGATGCTCGAGGGTTGTCCTGAAATAAAAACATCAAGCTTTAGGTACCCAAATTCTTTTGGGTCCTGATTGGTTAGTATCATTAACTTTATCTTTTAATATCCATTTTTTGTGTCTTGTTGGACATGTAGTTTTAATATGTCCTAACTTATTGCAGTGACTGCAGCAGGATAACTTAGTCACTTTTTCTATGTATTTAAAATCAGCTTTGTATGCTATATCTTGTTCGGGTACAAATTTTGGTGTTGGATATGTTTTAGGATAGACCTTGGTTTCTTCATTATCTGGGGGTGTATATCCTAATCCATTTTTCTTCTTACCTGATCTTCTCGCACCTTTTAATATTAGAGAGTTCTTACCATTAGTAAATTTTTCTAGTGTGCTTGATAGTTTATCATTTTCTTCATTTAAGTTTTCAATTTCTTTCCGTAATTCATCAGTACTTTCATGTTTTTCTAGTTTAGTTATTTGTTCATTTTTAACTTTTAGGTCTTCACATAACAGTTCATTTCTTCGTTTAAGTTCAATTATTTGACTTTCTAGTTGTTCATTTTCTGATTTTAGATCTGAGTTTGTATTTTCTATACAGACTATGTTTTTCTTACTTACTTTTAATAGTTTAGTTACTTCTTTATACTTTTCATAAAGTTCATTGAAAGCCTCTTCTAAACTATCGGAGTCTGAACCATTGCATGAATCAAAAGATGAGTCAGAAGTTACCTTTTCTTCAGTGTTTGCCATGAAAGCCAAGTGGGCTTTTTCTTCATCACTGCAGAGCTCGACTCACTATCTGAGTCGCTACTGTTTTCCCATGCTGCTGCCATTGCTTTCTTTTTGAACTTTCTAAACTTCTTGAAACTGTCCTTCTTCCTGAATTCTGATTTCTTTAACTTAGGACACTCAGTCTTAATGTGTCCTGGCTTCTTACATTCGTAGCAAATGGGTTCTCCTTTCTTCACTTCTTTTCCATCTGGTTTCTTGAAATCCTTATTCCTTTTGAAATACTTTCTACCAGATTGAGACTTCTTCTTTTTAGCCAAGATTCGCTGTAACCTTCTGGATAACATAGCTTCTTCATTTTCGCTGTCTGTATTACTTTCACTTTCAGCTGAGCTTGCTTCTGGTGAATCTTCTTCAGCTTTTAAGGCGTTGGAGTGCTTCTTTCTGCTAGAGGACTCTCCTAGCCTTTCCATATTGATTTCATGGGCCATAAGGACCCAATGAGTTTTTCTACAGACATTCTCTTCAGATCATTAGCTTCTTCTATTGCTGTGACTTTTGGAGTCCATGAGGACGGTAAGGATCTAAGTATCTTTCTTACCATATCTCCCATTTCATATACTTTCCCCAGGCTAGCCAGTCCATTTGTGATGTCAGTGAACCGCTGAACATTTGGGTTATGGACTCACTTGATTGCATCTGAAATCTTTCATATTGAGTGACAAGAATATCAATTCTTGTTTCCTTCACTTTGTCTGTGCCTTCATAAGTAATCCTGAGCTTTTCCCACATTTCCATTGATGATTTGCAGGCTGAAACTCTGTTGAATTCCTTCTTACTTAGAGCACAGCATAGGATACTTTTTGCTTTGCAATTCAGGGAAATCTTCTTTCTGTCATCATCTGTCCATTGTGCTTTCTCATTTGTGACTAACAGATCACCTTCTTCTACTATGGACCAAATTTGATAGTCGTGTCCTTGTAAAAAGTATTCCATTCTGGTCTTCCAGTAAGGATAATCTTCACCATCGAAGAGAGGGGGTCGGTTGACTGACTGACCTTCAAAATTACCTTGGGCTGCCATGGATCTTTACTCTTCAGATCGTTGGATCCTTTCTTTGTCGAAGAGACTCGCTCTGATACCACTTGTTGCCCTGTTGACAAGCCCAGAGGGGGGGTGAATGGGTTTTTATAAATTCAATCTAGGAGATACCTGTAACCAAAAACAATCCCACAAACGATCTTCGAACTACGTTAGTTACTTGTTAGTTTAAATAACAATTACGCAATGAAGACAATCACACAACACAAGGATTATCCTGGTTCGGACTTCCTTTTCTTAGGAGTCCTACGTCCAGTCCCTGAGCAACAACTCAGGATTGCACTAACTAGGGTACAGTCCCCTAAGGACGCTACAACACCCAGCTCAGCTGGTCTTCCTTCACACACGAAGGGAACAACACCCTGGATGCCACCAGGTCTTCCATTACAACCAAAGGGAGCAACACCCTGGATATCACCAGGTCTTCCTTCACACCCGAAGGGAACAACACAGAGAAGAATGAAAAAGACTTTCACGCCCCTAGATCCAGCTTTTGATAAGAGAGGATCTGAAGCAACTAGAACTGAGAGCAAAGAGATTAAGAACTATTCACACTCTCAGAACTGAACAGGCTCTCTCAAGATTTTCACAAGAACTAGCGGAGAGCAAGAGAGCAAAAGAGCAAAAACGGAGTGAAGGATCTTGGCTCTTGATTTTCTTCAGAGGAATTTGAAAAATAGTCTCTCGATTGTCCTTTCTTCTATTCTTCTGTCTTGTATATATATCTTCAATTTGAAATCTAGTCGTTGAAGAGATCGTTGTCTCTCTCTTGAGTAGCCGTTAGACTGAATGACATCTGGAGTCTTGGAAGCTTCCTGTCACAGTCTTTTGATCACTTGAGCACGCAAAGAGATGAGATCTTCACAGAGATCCGTTGGCTTTTATTTGTCTAACATTGTACAATGAAGCTACATCAAAGGTCTGCACAGATGTCAAGCTCAAACAGCAGACAGATAGGCTGTCTCTGATATCAGTCAACGTCAGTAGCAATAGTCAAGAAAATAGTAATACCAACTGGCTTAAGTCTAAAGGACGTTATCAGAATAAGCACGATAAAGGAAGATATAGTCTGCATGCATGCAGAGATACGTTCAGTTCTCATAAATGCAAAAGCGTCAGAGAGATGTCTACGTGGATTTGACTGGTCAATGCTTTAAGATGAATAAGATATCAAAATATGAAGTTGAAGACTATATGACTTATGAAATCGTTATGAGTTATGGCAAGTCATTTTGATTCTAAAGAAGTCGATGTGAAACACTTAACAAATCGTTACACAAAGCAAGTCGTTATGAATCTAAAGAAATCGTTGTGAGTCATGAACACTTATTAAGTCGTTATGAACTCTAAAGAAATCGATGCGGCTAGCAAGTCATTACGAGTTTCAGAGAAGTCGTTACGAGAACTAAAGAAATCGTTGCAGCTAGCAAGTCGTTACGAGTATCAAAGAAATCGTTACGAGAACTAAAGAAGTCATTGCGGCTATCAAGTCGTTATGAGTATCAAAGAAATCGTTACGAGAACTAAAGAAATCGTTGTGGCTAGCAAGTCGTTACGAACTTTAAAGAAATCATTGTGATAACTTATGAAGTCGTTACAACAAGCAAGTCTTTGCGAGTTCTAAAGAAATCGTTATGATAACTTATGAAGTCGTTACAACAAGTAAGTCGTTGAGAGTTCTAAAGAAATTGTTATGATCACTTATGAAGTCGTTACAACAAGTAAGTCATTGCGAGTTGTAAAGAAATCGTTATGATAACTTATGAAGTCGTTACAACAAGCAAGTCGTTGCGAGTTCTAAAGAAATCGTTATGATCACTTATGAAGTCGTTACAACAAGTAAGTCATTGCGAGTTCTAAAGAAATCGTTATGATCACTTATGAAGTCGTTACAATAAGTAAGTCGTTGTGAGTTCTAAAGAAATCGTTATGATAACTTATGAAGTCATTACAACAAGCAAGTCGTTGCGAGTTCTAAAGAAATCGTTATGATAACTTATGAAGTCGTTACAACAAGTAAGTCGTTGTGACATCGACTTGATTGAAACGACATGGCTTCTCAGTCTTATAAGAGAATCGTTATGAACTTTAACAGAAATCGATATGGACTTAGAGAAATCTCATGTTGAAAAGATTAAAGCTTCAGAGTAGTAATGCATACCTTTATTTGGCTTGTTTGACTTCGGTAATTTTTCTTGTACTTAAGACTTAGGAGATATTCAGCAGATATAATTGATAAATTCTTGTTTGGTTTTGTTAATCATCAAAATATGTATATATATACAATTAATTAAAATTGCATGGGGATAGACTGATCATCAAAGAACTCAGAAAACTATGGCTCTCACAGCAAAGTCTAAGAGTTCAGAACACTCTTCATCCTCTTCAGAACACAAGAGTTCAAATGGGTCTAAAAGGTCAGGTAAATCAACTCCAGATCCATTTGTGTATTCTAATTCTGATTCTGATGAAGATGAAAGTATGTCTTATGCTGAATTGATGAAATTCTGTGAAAAGATACAATGTCTTAATGTACAACTGAACACTAAAAATAAAGACTTGAAAAAGACTTTAAAACATTTCCATAAAGAAAGTGAAAACTTGAAAAATACACATGAATTGCTCCAGAAAAATGACAAAGATCTTTCAGAAGAAATTGAGAATTTGAAAATTGAAGTTGAAAAATAAATTCTGAAAAAGAGAATTTGGAAGATGAAGTCCAAATCTGTGAAACTAAATTGAATGGATTGAAAGAAAACCATGAGCTATTGAAATCAAAAGTCATTGATCTGGAAAATGAAAAAGAAGAATTGATTGATCTCAATAACAATTTCAAATTTGATAATGATCAATTAAACAAACAAATTTCTAACATGGCTCATAATCATCAAATAAATGAAAGATGCAAACAACTTGTTGAAGAAAATCATCATCTAAAAAGGAAGATTGAATGATTTTTCCATGGCAAACCATTAGACAATGAGTGTAGCAATTTGAGCAATAAAATTTCTGATTTGGAAAAACAAATTGTTCAATCTGAAAATGAAAAGAACAAGATGAAAAATGGTTTGGATGTCATGTTAAATAAACTTCAGAATTCAGAAAAAGAAGTTGTTGCATTAAAAGCTGAAAAATAGAAGATTCAAAATGAATTGAAGAACACAAGTTTTGCTTCTGTAAGAGACAAGAAAAATGAAAATAAAACAAAGTTAACATTTATTAAAACTGCTGCAAACAAGAACTCTGCTAACTCTAATGAAAACTAGTGAAAGTTCTTGTTCAGAAAAAGAAAAAGAAAAAGGAGAATGCTAATGTCAAGAAGATTCATCTACCTTCTCCATCAGTTCAAAAGCTCCAAGGCAAGCTCCAAAGTCACATCATGCCAAGAGCCACCAAAGGTACCTCCTTCTTCTCATGGTAAGCCTCAGCACATGAAAATGAGATTCCAGCAAATGCATACATGCCAAGGTAAGAACCAGGTAAGAAATGCTCTCATTTGCTTTAATTGCAATAAACCTAGTCATCTTGCCAAACATTGTTGGAATAAAAATCAAAATTTCAATAAACATGCCAAATCAGTCAAATGCTTTCATTGTCATAAAATTGGTCATATTTCTAGGGACTGTTGGTACAGAAATGATTTTGTTGTGCATGCTCAGAAATTCCAGTCTAATGCACATGCTCATACACATAGGAATAAACATCATGTTCATACTGAAGATGTTCAGAAATTCCATGTGTATAGGCATAGAAATGTTGCACAAAATCATTTTGTTTATGCTCATATTAAAAATCCAAAAAATAGAAAACTTCATGAAAACATAGATGCATTGATCAAGGCAAAAGGAAAATCTAGAACTAATTCTGCTCATAGTTCTATCAATGAAAGAAATGCATCTATACAAAAATTAAAAGCATTTTGGATTCAGAAATCTTTGTTGCAATCTAACATGGATTTCATTGCAGGAACCAAACAAGTGTGGGTCCCAAAACCAGCTTGATCAGCAAGCTGAGAAGTCTTGCAGCCATACACTGTAAATGGATTCAAGATATTGGCTGTGCAAGGCTAGAAATGATTGGAGAACACAGGTAAAATCCTTGAAAAAGAAATGAAGACCATTCAGGTAAAACTTCTTTATTATTTCAATTTTGAATTGCCTGAATTGAAACGAATGTTGAATTTCTATCTGAAGAATGAGAAATGTGTTTCAATGCTACTCCCTACAATGAACTTTGTGTCATAACAATTGGAATCATGTTTGGGTTATCATGCATGCTTAACTGTTCTCATGAATCTGTGTGCATACTAACTGCTTTGACTTCTTGGTATATCAAATGATGACATGTGGAAAAACAAGTTATGCTTGTTTGGAAACTATCATTATGCGTGAGTAAAATACTCCGCCAAGTACCAAAAGTCATGTTATGCTTAAAGCTAATTGTGCTCATAATCATGTGTGAATTGCTTGCTAACTTTTTCATTCCATGCACATATCAAGGGGGAGTAAATTTGAAAAAGTGCAAAAAAAAATTTCAATAAATGCAATGAATTTCATGCTAAAAATAAAGTGTAATTGACTCTTTTTGCAGTGACTATGTGGTATATCAAATGGTGAAATGTGAAAGGACAAGTTAGGCTTGTCTGGAAACTATCATCATGCGTGAGAAAAATTCTCCGCCAAGTATCGATAGTCTTTTCTGCATAAAGGTCATCAAGCAAAATGAAAATCTCAAAAACTTTATTTTGAGTCTTTGCAAAATTCTTCTCCTTCAATAAATTGCCTATTGATATATGCTTGATCATGTTCATACTCTTTCTGTGCAAATTGCTTGGAATGAACATATCTGAATTGCTTAAATGATCATTTCATATCATGCATATCTTGTGGGGGAGTGAATTCGAAAGAATCTTTGAGTGAAATGCTGGAGAAATTTGCTGGAGAAATATTCTGTCATATCTGATTCATCATCAACTCCCATTCAGTTTGTTGACAAATATTCTTGCTCATAAATTCCTCACTCTCACATTGCTTTGACATTCTTGGTATATCAAATGGTGATTTGAAGAAAGATAAGTCAGGCTTGTCTGGACACTTTCACTATGCGTGAGTATATTTCTCCGCCAAGTATCAAGAGTCTTGTATGCAATTGTTGAGGGGGAGTCATTGTCATATCTCTTGACCTTACTTGTCTATCTTGAACCCCAAATTCATCAGAATTTTTGAGTCCTTGTGCTATTTTCTTATGAGAGAATTAAAACATTGAAAATAAAAACATTGTGCATTTAGTTTAATTTCAAAGATTCAGTATCATTTCATGGTCATGCAATCTTAATACTGAATGTTTTTAAAATGATTTGCAAAACATTATTATAGGCACATGAGTGGCTTTAATATTTCACATGTGTATGTTTAAGCTTTATTTTTACCACATGTTAAGAATAATATTTCTAAATTCATAGTCATGACTTGTTTGGTCAAAGCAAAAATATTCCTGTAAAATGTCAAAAGAAAAATGATCAATCTGGAACGATACAAACAGAGCAATGCAAATGCTTGAACCACTGAGTAACCGGGCCATTTCACCTAACAAGTGATTTGTTTCGCGTCAAAAAGTGGAAATCAAAATTTCCAACTCTATATAAGATAATGAAAGTTAAACCATTGAGTAATCAGGAGGTCTTGCATCTGATCAATGTGATCTCTTGCACTGAAAAGTGAGATTTAACTAATTTATTCTTGTATTCTTTCCCAGTTAAAATTGAAAGAAAATAAAAAAGACAGGATAGAAAAGCTTAAGACCTTAATTAAGTTCATATCTACTGAGTTTAGATCTATTATTTTACATTGTGTTAAACTTAAAGCTCCTAACGTCCTTGTTAAATACTTCTGCTCACTCATATAGGTCACTTTATTTCACATGTGCATCATTATTTTAACCACATTCAGATTATTGTAATTTGCTATTCTTTGTGTTGAGTGTGTCTTTGTGATTAAACTTTGTTGCACAATAACCAAAACACCATAATTTCTCTCAACTGATCATATCACTTTGCCTCACTCATTTTGAATGACTCTGACCATTTATTCCCTACATTTCAATTCTTGATCTCCTGCAATCTTTGTTTCTCTCTCTTGTCTATCCTTTTGATGATGTCAAAAAGGGGGAGAAAAAGGCACATCAAAAAGGGGGAGAAAAGGGCTTTCCAAAAAGGGGGAGAAAAGGCCTTCAAAGGGGGAGAAAATCCTTTAAAGGAGAAATGTCAAAGTGTGTATATGGTCAAAGGGGGAATTATTGCAGTCAAGAGAGTCAAGATATTGGGAGATTGTGCATATGTTTTATCATCACCAAAAAGGGGGAGATTGTTGGGTTGAGTGTGTTTTGGAACTTCCTAAAGTTGTAATTTAATGATATCTAATGAACATCACTCATACCTTGATTTTGATGATGACATATTGTGATATTGATGATGACATATTGTGATTTTAATGATGAGATATTGTGACATGTTGTGATTTTGATGATGATATGTTGAACATGTTATACATTTTATACATATCACAATAATGCTTAAACAACATGTTTCTAATGTTTAATATCTCATATTTTAATGATAATATCTTGTACTAATGGTTTATGTGTTAAATTTTCAGGTTCACACATTTTTGTCTTGGTAGTGTCGACACTAGATCAAAGCAGGTCGACACTAGTCCCAGATTCTAGAAGACCCAGTTGCCAAACTGGGACAGCAGGTCGACACTAGCTCAAAGCAGGTCGACACTAGTCCCAGATTCCAGAAGGGCAGGTCGACACTAGCTCAAAGCAGGTCGACACTAGTCCCAGATTCCAGAAGGGCAGGTCGACACTAGCTCAGGGCAGGTCGACACTAGACCCAGTTTCCAGCAGACCAGTTTGCAGAAATGGGATAGCAGGTCGACACTAGATTAGGGCAGGTCGACACACTCCGGCTGAAAGTCAAAATCGTGAATTTCTCTGTACACGTGGACGATTGGGATTTAAGGGATTTGACCTAGGGTTCCGTGCCCATGCACCCCAAAGCACTTTATGGACATATGGGGCTATAAATACCCATGTTCCTTGTACCCCAAAGCAAAAAGGAGAGCCCATACACTTCCAGAAGAAGCCTTTTGGCGGCTAAAGGGGGTTTTTCCAGATCTGTCTCCATCTCCAGAAGCTACAAGCCATCCTTTCAAGAGGAAGGACAAGGGAATCAAGGGGAATCCCTGGAGAGAAGCTTGCTGTGCAAGGCAAAGGAGCAGATCCAACTAAAGAGGCGCAGGAGAAGAAGGATTTCTGGCATTTCAGATGCCATCAAAGCAGAGCATCGCCATTTGAGGAGAATCTCCATTGATTTCCATCAAGGCTCCTCAATTGAAGTGTCTGCAAGGCCTCTTCATCGAAGAACACTCTTTCTACATCTATTTCCCTCATCTCAGAGTTTGTTCTTCCTTATTTCATCTGTGATATTTGTGCATGAAGTTCTGCACAAATTTTTGTGTACGAATCTGTCTTGAATCAGATCATTGCTAGAGGATCTGATCTCTTTTGTGTTTGATCTAGCTTTTGTACTGTGAGCCGTCGAGCTCTGGTTTGTGAGTCGTCGTACTCACTGTGTGGTTTGAGCCGTCGTGCTCAATTTGGAGTCGTCGTACTCAGGTTGGTGTTTGGAGTCGTCGTGCTCCAGGTGTTTCTTGAGTCCTCATGCTCAAGGGTGTTTGGAGTCGTCGTACTTCTGTGTGAGTTGTACTCAAGGTTTTTGAGTAGTGTGGCCTCACTATGTGAGGGGTGGACGTAGGAGTCACTGGAGGTGGCCTTCCACCACGCTCGGGCATCCTTGGTAAATTGAAAAGTGGCCAGTACCACCTTCTCCCTATTAGTGCATTGCATTACTTGGAAGATCCTTTCTATTTCTTCCTGCCAGTTTTCTGCCTCATCTGGGTCACGGGATCCAGAGAAACGAGGAGGGTTTAAACTCCTAAAATTTCGGTGCAGATCACCGGCTCCATTCCTTGCAGCTCCAGCTTGATTTCCAGCCTGAACTACATTTTGTAGTGCCTGGGTCAATCCAGCCACGGTTTCTTGCATAGCTTGCCATTGATTACGAGCCATTGCAGTTGAGTGTAAGTGTTATGAAGGTTCCTGAGAAAAGGATGGAAACCAATTAATGTCTCTAGATACGTTATAAGAGTCAATGGGTAGGAGTGTTTAATTCCTTCTAACATATTCCCAGTCTCTACCCATTCTCACCAGGTACTATATTTAATTTCCATGACCTAGGTTCCATAGGTATCTCCTATTCCTGAGACATATCCTATTTGGAAATCCTAGGCTCTGATACCACTAAACTGTCACGTCCCGAGAATTTCACAGCGGATATTAATTGAATAAATAAAGTCGATATCTCGAGACGTGAACAGTTGGCAAATAAGCCTCTAGCTAGCACGCACTAAATGTATAACAACATACATCATCATAGGGCCCAAATATTGAACTCAACTAATCTTTTATTCAATCTCAACTCATTGTGTTCCAAATGGATACTAGTACAGGACTAAGACTCAATAAAAAGGAAAGTACATTTATTCCTCACTTCCTACTACATTGTTCTAACACTCAAAATAAACTAACTATAGATAGACTCATGATTGGAACGCTCTTCACTCAGACGCATTCCCATCCTCGACTTGCTCTTCCTCTTGAACTTCATAGTCACCTAGATTGGGTAAAAGTAGGGGATGAGAAAAACTAGCCCAGTAGGATTTATATCTCAATGTGCAGGCAATGATATAAGTGATTAGCATTTTAGAACTAGGCAAGTACGATGAATGATATGCAAGTACGAATAAAACTCGTTAAAACATGATATATAAAACAAGCTAGAGAGAGTGATTATAATAGAACAAGATTTGTGAACAAGATGACAATATAGAACTATCAATAGATCTCTTTGTACGAGCACGCAGGATTTCAATTGATGTCCAGAACGCAAGATATCAATAATTGCATTAAATGCAGGATGGCCATATCACGCAAGCAAGCAAGCAAGAATGTACGAGCACAATCAAGTAACACTAATCAGGCATGTAGACTCTAATGTACACCGAGGAAAGATCCACCAAGAATGCACACTAGGACACAAGTATGTGGTTGTTGTATCTAACATTCAACAAGCAAGAAAGTACTCCCAGCGCAGATGCAACGCCAGTAATCATTATACCCCATGGTTAACAGTATATCTATGACTCGCCGTCATTGGGGCTAGATTGGAGCCCTTGGACACACGTCGTGCCCTGTCAGCATCTCATGTAAATTTTTAAATGTAGATACCCACAGTCATTAATAATGGCCAATGAGAGTTTCAAAAAATAAGCCTGTGTAATGTCATGTTCATGATGATGATGGGAACCAGTAATAAATAATTGAACATGATTTCATGAGTACAATGGTCAAGAGATAAATTCGGCAGCATAACGGTATGATTTATACTTTTGTTCAATCTTTACATTAGTGGCTTTAGTCCAGTTTGTCAATCACACTCACGAGAACGAGGAGAGAAAGGAAGTGCACGCTATCTTCAGGGAACTTCAATGGTACAACCAACTCGTCGGCCATGTGGGAATCCATGGTCAGAGGAGATTTACGGAGGCCTTGGTGAAAAGGTCGCTAGTCTACCGATTCGGAATGACCGGTAGAGAGTTTCCAATTTCCCAAGAAAAGGCTGCCTAATAGTGCTAGTGTGTAGTGCGGTACGCGTGTCTCAATTCACAAACCATCGGTCTCAAACTCGCAGGAAGCACTTGACAATATAACATGGAATAAAACTATGCACTTTAATTAATCATGGATTGCAAGATTTTATGATAACCCTTATTTTTTTAAACATGGTAGAATCAATAGGAAGATTAATCATAAGTAGCACGAATGGATCATAACATTTAAGGAGCACTTAGAATAGCATTCATGTAATTAAAGCTTTTAAATGGATTAATCAATTTTAAGCCATTAAATAACAATCATGTAATGATCAGACCCAAGACATGCAACTTACACAGTAATTATCACGTTTAAACAGACCTCGGGTATATGCGGTAAAATTTGCAGAAAACATGTGGTTTCAGGTAAAAATCCTGAGATCGCGACATGGGCATATAAAGAAGGCGACATGGGTGTCAGGCTCGGAGTCAGGTCGCGACAGGGTCTTACAAGGAAGGCGACGGGTCGGGACCAGAAGGCGACAGGGGGTTGTGAAGAACGCGACTAGGCGGTCAGGTCAGGCAGCATGATCGCGACGGAGTGCATGTCGCCTTGAGAAAGCGACAAGGTGTATGTCGCAATCAAACCTCTGAACGCGACCTATCGGACCGTCGCGTTCACAGGGTCTGTGCCTGACTCTGACAGAGCAAGGACAGAGCTTTGGATTGCGGACCAGTCTTTCCTTCTTTTGACATAGGGTTGTTCTAAAATAGAGAACAAATTGTACAGTGAATGAAAAATAATGAAACTAGTTTTAAAACAACCTAGACATACAAAGGTACTTCCAGTAAAACAGAATTGGACAATAAAGATGGTTTCGATAGGTTTTGATCAAGTCGAATACAAGGTAAGACCAAGTGTAACCTGAAGACGTAGTTTCATGCAGCAACCCTATTACTATGCTTATAACTCTCCAACTGATGACATTTAGACGAAACGTGCAACACAAAACCTGAATAGGATAACTAGTAGAATAACTTTCATGTTATGAGTTTACCCTAATTCGGTCTTGAATCACATGAAACATACAAGGAACAGGAAAAGCCCTAAAAGTGCACGACTTTGAGAAAACGCTTATAATTCAAAATCTACTCAATGAAATTCAATGAAACTAGAGGGCAATGAAAGCTAACTTGATGCTCTACACATTTGTTTTAGGAGATGTTAAGATTTGGCCCGAGAAAACCTACCTCTTGGGTTGATGAAGTCTCGTTCTTCAGAAAACCCGTGTTCAGACCACTGTTTGTAGAACGCCTAATACTCCGCGTATACTGCATGGAATTTGGGCATTCCACTTGGGTTAGGAAGTAGACTCGACCCTCTTTCCAGGGGTATAAGCCTTGCACAATGGGATTTAGGTTTGGCCTACCTTTGATCGGCTTCAAGAGGGTCGTTTGTGCAGGTCGTAGCAGATGAACAGGGGAAGAAGATGTGCTTGGTATGCTTGATGTCCTACTCTCCAGCCACCAAGAGCTCCTCCACACGACCCCAGCAAGTTCTAAACTCGTCCCTAGGGTTTGGGTGAAGAGTAGTTAAGCATCCATGGTGTTTAGGAGTTCTATTGTAACTAGGAAAGAAGGGTTTCGGGATTGGCATGTTGGTTTCCTATTTTTGATGATTTCTTCCTCCATTAGAGAGTCTTGGCCATCAAGCAACTTCCATGGATGGGTAGGCACGAATTTGGGTTGCCATGAATGCATGTTTGTATCCCAATTCAACTCTAATTGTCTCTTTTTAATTTCAGCTTATTTATGGTTACGAATTTTATGTATTTTCTTGCTTCATTTGATTTTTGGGCCATATGTGGTCCATTGGCCCACTTATGATATTGGGTCATTATTATATATTGTTAGAAGTATTTCTAACATTTTTATTTAATTTATGATTGCGTCGTATTTTCGTGTTACCGGTTTACCGACTTGTTTCCTAATTCGGATAATTGGTCACCCTGTGATGCTCACTTGGTTAGTCGGATTTTTCATTACACGAATTCTTTCGTGGAACCCCTAAGAATAATGTGTGGGGTTGATTTCCTATTTTTTACGGATTTTTCCTATATATTTTAGCACATATGATAATGACACGTATGTTTAAATACTCCGATATTATGGAAATTATTTATTTCCATTTATTTTGATTTTATTTATTTATGAAAATTTTAAAATTTCCGGGGTGCTACAAGTCGCCTTTCCAGTCTGTGCGCAGAACTTTTAAAAATTGGGTTCCCATTGCAAATCCCCCATACATGCATCAAATGAAAGCTGAAACACTACAAGAAAAAGCGGAAATAGCGACCGACAGGTTCGGTCGCTATTCGGTCTTTGTTCGGTCGCTGTACCGATCGGCGACCGACTAACCACCGAAGTGAGACCGATAAAATCGGTCGTTATATACCGGTCGCTATACAGCGACCGATTGATATCGGTCGCAAAATCTGTCTCTGATAGCGACCGAAATATATCGGTCGCAAAGTTCGTCGCAAATAGAGACCGCCCTTTTCGGTCGCAGATTGGTCGCCCACAGCGACCGATAGTTGGTCGCTGTTACGGTCGCTAACAGCGACCGATATTTATGGTCGCTAAGGCGGTCGCTAAGTTAGAGACCGAATTAGCGACCAAATATTGTCCGTCGCTATCGATGAAGCGACCAATTTTAGCGACCGATCAGCGTCGGAATTCTATCGGTCGCTAGTCGGTCGCTAATTTGACAATATTTTTTTTTTAGAAATTTACATAAACAACAATAAATCACCTGATAAATAACAATATCACCTGATAAATAATAATACCACAAAACCACAATAAATCAACTACACAAATCACAATCTCCACAAAGTTCAAATTCATCACATAAAATACAAACACACAAACTAATCATACATCCATAACAAACCTCAAATTCATCACATAAAATACAAACACACAAACATCATACATCCATAATAAAATGACAACATGCACATAACTAAAATGAAATCACAAATCCTCCGCATATGTGTCATCCTCATCCTGGTCGTCGTCTCGTCCAACATCTCGCGACGGATAATCCTGCATATTATTTTAAAAAAAATAAAATTAAATACTTAATAAAGAAATCAATTATTCTTAAAAATTAAAAGCAAGATATTTTTCATTTAACTGAAATTGACGAATGATAGTTTTAAACGTTTTGCTCAAATCGGTAGTCCAATTTGAACTCCGTCAGTTTTTACGTGTTACTTTCACCCCCCATATCGTGTTTAAACAATCGATAGATTGATTGGACATTTCTTTTCAATTTCGGACTCTCAAACCCAAGTTCATAGATTTGAAACTAAAGTAGTTAAGAAAATGCAAAATTGTTTGTCCATGCCATATCGGGAGTCCAATTTGGACTCCGTCAGTTTCTACAAGTCATTCTCACCTTTCCGGTCGTGTTGGAGTCATTGACAAATTAATCGGATCTATTTTTATATTTCTGACCCCCTTAAACCCGATTAAATTAGTTCTTCTTAAGAAATGTAAATTTGAGCATGAAGTTCAAATTTGGAGTCCAATTTGAACTCTGTCAGTTTCTACGGGTTACTTTCACCTCCATGTCGTGTTGGAACAATCGATGGATTGATTAGACTTTTCTTTTCAATTTTGGACCCTCAAACCCAAGTTCATAGAGTTAAGAAAGTGATATTTTTCCCTCCTCAATCTAAATTCTTATATTTTGTAAGATGATATTTAGAGTTAACAAATAGAAAATCAATAAAATAAAATACTTACCGGAGGCTGCTGTGCAGGAGGTGCAGGAGGTGCTCTATTACCAGGAATTCCCAATTCTACGAGCATCTGGGCGACGGTCTGAGAGACGATGGTTGAGATATTCTGAGAGACGGTCTGAGAGACGATGGTTGAGATATTCTGAGAGACGGTCTCGTTGACGATCGCCCTAAACATATCCGGAGTCATGGTCGGGCCGGCACTGGAAGAAACACCTGGGGCTGCTGGTGTGGTAAATGGAGAGGTCGCATGTGAGACCGAACTCGAGCATGATGATATCACTTTGGTCGTGCCCAAGCTATGTCCAAAACCATAGACATGGCCTTTCTTGGGTGTCCCAGATGCTGCAACCCAAATGTCAGGATCCAACTCTGGACGCTGATTGTCATCCCGTACCTCTCATCCATTCCTCTACTATATGACTCCTGCAAAAAATAAAACAAATAAAACAAAATTATTCTACAGTTTAACCACAATAAATGAAAACTATTAGTGTATACACTTACCGCTACCTCCCGAGCTTTCTCACTAATGTAATCATTTGTCCCTTTCTTCTTATGAGTTTCATCAAAAAGCTCTTGAAATTGAGGTGGCCGCTTGAGCTGTACTTCCTGTTATTCAAATAAATCACAGTTTATTATTAGATTAAAAAAAATTCACAAATATAGAAGTATACTTACCAATCTCGCTTTATGCGTTGCAAAGGAGACAGAGCCACTCGTGTGTACATTCGCTTCAGGATGCGCTGCTCTGTTTTGCTTTGCTTTGCTTGAATTTTCACTCCATTTCTCCGCTCCCCAAATGTCGCACAGCTCCGTCCAATACTCCTTTCTCATCCACACAGGCCCATGCTCCTTCCATTCGTTCTTATCTGTACTTGCACATGCTCTTTCTGCAGTTTTTCGGACATTGTACATAAGATGTTTGAAATTTGCTCTTGCAGTACTTGTCCATGCAGATCTAGCACGTAACTCATGTGAATGCTCTGTGAATCGATGATTCTTCTACATATTAACAAAAAAAAAATTATATGTTACATAACAATAAGTGTGTTCAAATAAGAATTGAAAATGACTTAATATGATAAAATAAGATACATACCAAGAACATAGAGAACAATAAATCCTGAACATCCATCGGAAAATCAGAAAAGCGATGGATGGGGCCTGGAATATGTGCTTGAATTGTCTTTGTAATAAATTGTGATGCTTGGGCTGGCTCTATTTTATTCCTGAAATTGAGAATATTAATACCACAATGACGAATAGATAACAAAAATAATGCATTACATACCCTTCATTTATCCACACTGCCCGCATCGTCTCATTATAACTGCCCTCCCCCTCGTGATGACTCGTCTCGTCATCAGCATGTACTATACGAATTAAATAGTATAAATAAAACAAACTATAAAAAAAATAGAAATGTAAATGAACATACCTGATGTAGATCTACTCGCCATGTGTGATGGAGATGCAGAGGCTGTCAATCTACCTGCTGCCGATGGTAAAAGTGCAGAGGTCGTGGGTCCTGTAAAGATAAGAATAAGATACCACAAAAATATAAAGAATTATTTTAAACAAAACATACAGTGCATTATACATGACATATTTACCTGCTACAGGTAGTAACGGTGCAGAGGTCGTGGATCCTGAAAGGATAAGAATAATATACCACAAAAACATAAAGAATTATTTTAAACAAATACTACAATGCATTATACATGAAAGTATACATACCTACTGCCGGTGGTAGCGGTGCAGAGGTCGGTGGTATCGGTGCAGAGGTCGATGGTACCGGTACAGAGGTCATGGGTCCTGTGAAAATAAGAATAAGTTACCACAATGACATAAAGAATTAATTTAAATAAATACTGCAATGCATACAAATCAAAGTATACATACCTACTGCCGGTGGTAGCGGTACAGAGGTCGGTGGTAGCGGTGTAGAAAAGGAAGTAAATCTCCTCCTACTACCCTCTCCCCTCCCACTACCCTCACCCCTCCCACCTGAAGAAGTCCCACGCCGTCCTCGAACCATATCTTCAACTGGTAATAAAATACATGCATATTCATCAAATAGTGGGAAAAAAATGGGCAGACACGGGAGTATTAAAATTACAGAGTACCCTTCATTTTAGGTAAAATTGTATACCATTAATCAAACATTCTCCATTTCATCTTCAGATGTTGGAGATATATCAAATTCAGCATTCACATCTTCATTATCAGATTCATTTTGATCACTAATATATTCCTCCTCATCGGAGTCCCCCAACTGTATTTCAAGTTGTTCTGGTTCGACTTCTTCCACTTCATTCTCTTTAGATAAAGACAGTGCCTCCACAGATTCATCACTAGAAGCAGGCAAGTCTACATCATCACCCAAATCTGATTGAAAGAATTCGGAATTCACATCCAATTCTACTGTTTCAGTCAAATCCAACTCATAATCCGGGAAAAGCCTTGTCTTAACCTTGCAAACTGCCCACCAATCATTTCTTTCTTTATTTCTAGACGATGGATACTTTGTATAATAGACCTGCTGGGCTTGTGCGGCCAAAATGAATGGATCATAAGTATTCAATTTGGACTTATGTCTGATATCGACAATCCCATATGTTGTGTCATTTCGAACAGAATTTGGATCAAACCAATGACACTTGAACAGAAATATATGGTTGTCATCTCCGAGATATTGCAATTCTAAGATCTCCTCAATAATACCATAATAATCACATTCATTTTCATTATATGTACTTCCTTTCACACATACCCCGCTGTTCATTGTTGATTTATTCTGCCCATATTGTCTAGTGTGAAATCTATACCCATTCACAATAAATGCTGGATATGTACGTGCAACTTTCGATGGGCCATAACTGATCTCTCGAATTCTTTGATCAGTAATAAAACCATTTTCAACCTACATATGGAGAGCACACTAGTCAGAATTAGTCATAAATTGGCCTAACAAGGAGAAAGATTAGTAATAATACTTACACGATATTTCAGCCAAGAAGCCAATGATTTTTCTCGTTCTTTTTCAACCTCCATGTCAGAGAGATATGGACATCTTTGGATTAATTCTGAGTCAAATTGTCTGTATTATGAACATTAGAGCATTATAGATGGAATGAAAATTAACAAGTTATGGACATAAACATAATGTAAGCAGAGAACTTACGCAACATAAGATTCAACCTCCATACAATTTAAAAGGATGTAAATATCTTTTCCAATCTACAAACTGTCGTGATCACATTCTGTTCAATAGTTTCCACATCTTCATACCTGAGCTCTGATGTACATAAAATTTTAAAAAACTGACTTAACTCAGTCACTGCTCCCCATATCGGCTTCGGCAGCATATCACGAAATACAATAGGTAACAACCTCTGCATGAACACATGACAGTCATGACTTTTCATTCCATATATTTTCCCCTCATTTGTATTCACACAACGAGCAATGTTGGACACATAACCATCTGGAAATCTCAATTGTTTTAGCCAAAAGCATACTTCTTTAATCTGTGCAGCTCCAAGGGCGTAAATTGCTTTCGGTTTAACTGTTGTACCATTTCTATCAAGAAGTTCCAGTTCTGGACGTTTACAATGTATTTTCAAGTCTAAACGAGCATTCACATTGTCCTTTGTTTTGCCTTTTATGTCCATAATGGTGTTGAACACATTATCAAAGACATTCTTCTCAACATGCATGACGTCGAGGTTATGTCGTATAAGAAGAGTTGACCAATAAGGCAATTCCCAGAAGATACTTTTTTTGACCCAGTTGTGATCCTTCCCAAATCCAGGGAGATGTCTTGTGCTGCTCGACAATTGTGTTATATCTGGTAAGTTCTGTACCCTTGCTGCTAAATGTGGACCAGACAACCGTTCAAAATCAGCTTCTTCCAATTCAATTTTGTTCTTTAAGAATGCATCTTTTTGCCTTCTAAACGGATGGTCCCTTGGTAGAAATTGTCGATGACAATCAAACCAGCATGACTTGCCACCATGCTTAAGTACAAATGATTTGGAACTATCCATACAGTAAGGACATGCTAGTTTTCCATGGGTACTCCAGCCAGATAACATTCCATATGCAGGAAAGTCATTTATTGTCCACATCAATGCAGCCTTCATAGTGAAATTTTGCTTTCTGGATGCATCATAAGTAGTAACCCCATCGGTCCATAACAATTTCAACTCATCAATCAACGGCCTGAGATATATGTCTAGTTTTTTTCCAGGATTTTTTGGACCAGGGATCAATAATGATAGAAATAAATGCTCTCGTTTCATGCACATATTTGGCGGAAGATTGTATGGTGTCACAAAAACTGGCCAGCAAGAGTAGGAAGTCACTGAACCTCCAAATGGATTGAATCCATCAGTACATAAACCCAGTCTTACATTACGCGACTCTTTTGAGAAAGTAGGGTGAGCACAGTTAAAGTGACTCCAAGCTTCGGCATCTGCAGGATGAGTGATTACATTATGTTGTCGACGTACTCTTTCCGCATGCCATCTCATATGTTGAGCTATCTTTGATGACATATACATTCTCTGCAATCTCGGTGCAATAGGAAAATACCGCAATGACATATATGGTATATCTTTTTGCTTTGAATTGTCCCCTTTCTTAGGCTTGAATCTATCATGACCACATATGGAACATGATACCTTACTTTTATCCTCATTATAATATAGCATGCAATGATTAGGACATGCATCTATTTTCTCATATCCAAGCCCTAAGTCAGTGACCATCTTCTTTGCACGATAAAAATTTTCAGGTAACTTCTCATCTTGTGGCAACATACTTTTGATAATCAGTAACAAACGATCAAAACAAATCTCACTGATGTGAAATTCAGATTTCAAGTTCAATAATTGTGACACCGCAGACAGTCGAGAGTGATTTTGACATCCATTCCACAATGGCTCATCAGCATCTTTGAGTAGCTGATAAAATCTTTCAGCTGTCTTGTTTGGCGGTTCTTCATCGTGTACATGCTCCTCATGAACATTGAATCCTGGACCAGCAGCATCTATGACCATATCAACATATGAACTTCCAACATTGGCAGGCTCGGCAGGCTGGAAGGACCACAATGTTTCACCATGACATATCCAGTTTGCATAATCTTTAACAAACCCCTTTCTGTATAAATGACGTTGTACATCCCATGTTGTCAGCCACTTCAAATTCTTACAGACTGCACAAGGACATCGGATACGACCCTCACAATCTACAGCTTCAATAGGATTTCTCAAAGCAAACTGAATGAATCTCTCAACTCCATTTTTAAATTCCGTAGACACCACCTGATCAACTACTCTACGGTACATCCATGAACGATCTTCCGACATTTTCCCTGTGCGAATGAAATGTAAACACACAAAACTTTAACATGTCTAACAAAATAAAAAGTCCAACCCTTTCCTCACATCGTCCATCTCTGCCATTTTAAATAGGAATGAAATATCATTTAGATTTTCACTTTTTAACCCATCTGTGAAGGTTTGATCGCACGATTAATTACTATATGTGTTGTGTTATTTGCTAAAAATTTCGGCAGCATCTCCCCACACCTCTCCGATATACCACAAAATATTTATTGATTAAGAAATTTTCTTAAACACTTACTAATAAGTGGTTAAGAAAATAATCAAAATCAATAAAGGTATATCAGAGAGGAGTGAGAAGACGCAACCAAAATTTTTAACAAACAACACAAACACATATAGTAATTAACCACCTAAGTGCGATCAAACATTCACAGACTGTCCAAACGGGACAATTCAAGACTTTGAGTCAGATATACACGTTCTCATCATTCAAAATGAGAACGTGCACATCAATCCCAAAGTCTTGAACGGGTAGGTTGATTGACACGGGCTTAACACGCTCTCCTAAGATGCGTGCAATGTTAGGTTGCACCCACGCATCTCAGCTCACATACAACACCCAACTAATTAATTATTGACAAGATAATAACACATTCTAAAAGCACAAAAATAAGTATTCTAAAAACTCTATACATATCAACAAGCACATATAACATGTGAAATTTACAAAAACACCAATAACATGTGCAATTAGCAATACATGTAGATGATGAAAATATAGATTTTGTTTTAACATCCAACATATTCATAAGAGCAATCAATGGCATGGCATAACATGCATGATGGAGAGCATTATTCATGAGTGCATATCTAACTAAATATTAATATAGCACCACTGAAATTATATCCTTGAGGACATTAAGAAGCTTGGGAGAAGAATAATTAAGAAATTGTAAGAATTCTGGGGGCAGTCACAGTTCAAATTTGAGCTTGGAAACAACACTCTCTATGAGGGTATTTGATAAGTGAATCAGATTTACCCTTTTGCATTATGCTCACTTGTACTAAAATATATATGACTTATTGGCATTAGAAGAATGTGAAGAATTGGGACACATGACTCAATGAGATATAAAGGTTAATTAGCTGCCCCTAAACATCATCAAAAGAAATTAGTACTTGTTACGTTGTTAACAAAACTTAATTAATTCCCTTTTGTAATCAAAATACAACAGTAATGATCAACTCCAACTAAACATGGGCTAACCTCATGATCACACCCCACCGACCAAATGACCAGCTCCTAGCTAATCAGGTATTCCTTAATTACATAATCTCCCATTTCCTTGGGTACCCAAAGGGTCACTGAAAGATGAAGCCCTACTTGATTTGAGAAATGCAAGTGGATTGATATGTGAAGAATAGCACCTGTAAGAATATCATAACAGCCTAGCTACATGTACACTCTTTTAAAACGATGCCTTGCACATCACACTGACGTACGTGAATTGATGTGTGCCGGCCTGCCTTAAATACATAACCATGCTGCATGTTAAAGGAGTATCTTAATTAAGCTACCATGCATATATATGCTTGTGAGGTGCCACCTCCTCTATGACCTCTACATTCTCATATCACTCTTGTACGTTCGATGCAAAAGGGGAGGATCGAGATCCCGATGTACCTTGATCGTTCAATGCGAACCCTTGATCATTAAACAACACTCTCTACAAGGGATTATGACTGCAGTGGGGGGGTGGGGAAGGGAAGCAAGGGGAGGGGGGGCTGCGCGGTCAGGGGGTGGGGGAAGGTAAGCTGGGGGAGGGGAGCGTTGCCCGGGGGGGAGGGGGCGGCGAGTGGGGGGGGTGCTGTGCAGTGGAGGGGTGGGGGAAGGGAAGCAGGGAGAGGGGGGTGCTGCCCAGGGGGGAGGGGCGGCGAGTGGGGGGGGTGCTGTGCAGTGGAGGGGTGGGGGAAGGGAAGCAGGGGGAGGGGGGTGCTGCCCAGGGGGGAGGGGCGGCGAGTGGGGGGGGGTGCTGTGCAGTGGAGGGGTGGGGGAAGGGATGCAGGGGGAGGGGGGTGCTACCCAGGGGGGAGGGGCGGCGAGTGGGGGGGGGGGGGGGGGGGCTGTGCAGTGGGGTTGGGGGGGGGGAGGCAGGGGAGCTATGTAAGGGGGAGGGGGGAGCACAGTAGAGGGATGGGGGGGGGGGAGCTGGGTAAGGGGGAGGGGGGCGGGGGAGCTAGGAGCTGGGTAAAGGGGGGCGCCTACAGAGAGAGAGAGAGAGAGAGAGAGAGAGAGAGAGAGAGAGAGAGAGAGAGAGAGAGAGAGAGAGAGAGAGAGAGAGAGAGAGAGAGAGAGAGAGAGAGAGGCTTACCGGTGAAGCCGGCGGGAGGGCGGGGGCGTCCACGGCGGGAGGACGGGAGCAGGCGGCGGCGAGCAGGCGCAGCGGCGGCGAGCGGGCGGGGCGTCCACGGCGAGCGGGCGGGGCGCCCACGGCGATGGCAGCACGCAGCGGCGACGGCACAAGCAGAGAGGGGGAAAGACGGAGGGGGAAAGAGTTGGTCACGGCGGGGGGAAGTTGGTCGCGGGCTAAAAGTAGGGCATCAGAGACCGATTTGAGACCGCACTAAAATCGGTCGCAATATCGGTCTCAAACATGCGACCGATTTTATTGGTCGCTATTTGGTCGCTATTTGAGACAAATTTGCGACCGAAATATTCGGTCGCAAATTCGGTCGCTATGTCCGCTTTTTCTTGTAGTGAAAATCAAAATCAACATCATTCTCTCACTCTCAATACATGTCTCTCACATCAAATCCCCCAAAATCTCTCAAACTCTCAAAAAAATACAATCAAGTCTGTCTCTCAAGCTCGCGGTCCCCAAGCG
Organism: Colocasia esculenta; assembly: GCA_014218235.1. NCBI lineage: Eukaryota > Viridiplantae > Streptophyta > Magnoliopsida > Alismatales > Araceae > Colocasia > Colocasia esculenta. The sequence goes on from CM024759.1 coordinate 32,118,933, forward strand.
GCCGAATTTTCTCATGATCTCATAGGTACGCCTGGTACGTCTCCCGCTCCTCATTCAGTGTCGGTGGTAGTATGTGGGTATCGCACGCCCGCCATAAAGCCAATGCACTCCGCACGGCCTGCTCATCCTCTGGATCTCCCAAGCGTCTCTTCTTCATAGGAGGCAGATGAGACGACTTGAGTAGCTTGGTCCTTGGCTCTCCGATTTGAAGATAGCATATTTGTGGGTTGTAGAGCACCATCGCCATATTTCCCACAAGTTGTAAGTCCAATCCGCGTCCAAGAGGAAGCCGGACTTCCACTTCACGTAGCGCCGCTATGCCTAGGGCGAAATGTTCTACCGGAAGCGTGTTGAGGTAGTGCCACCATGCACTCCGCGTTTTCTTGTCCTCTGTCCTACAAATCACCCGATCGGGGAATTTGGCCGCCCCGCCAATAAAGCACAGTGGATGACACCCAAAGATCCGGCTATCGGTAGTGGGGCTATCTACGGGTTTAAATTTTATCCTCACTCCCAACCAACACTCTAGGAGGATCATAGAGCCATAAAGTGGGCCCCCCATAGATGCCGATGTAAGACCCGCATAAAGATAGGCCAAGACCACATGAGAGAGGGAAAGTCCCCGCCACACCCCTCTAATGGCGCTCAAGCTCACGTAGTCTATGAGGTGATCTCCGGACGGGAAGAGTACCACCCCGCACAAGCAAATGGCTACGGCCTTAGCTATTTCCCGGTGGTCCGCACTCTTGTTCTTACATTGAGATATGACCCACTTAGACAACGGCACAAGGTGGATAGATTGAGGGCTGATCATGGTATACACATCCCCGGGATCCGTCATAAACTCACCTAGGATAAGCTTTGGGTTGATGGGCTCGACGGTATAGCAAATATTTTGCTTATCCCCCCGTTTGGTCTTAGGGAGAGCCAAGAACGCCTCGACCTCCTCAAGAAGGGCGGTCGCCTCAAATTTTGAGAAGATGAAGGTATGGGTTTGTGGGTGCCAAAGTTCAATCAAGGTGGTGATGCTATGCCAATCGAAGGAAATCTTATGGTAGTTATGGGCCGCTATCAAGACACCCCCCAATCCCCACTTTCTTAAGAACCGGATCACAAACATGGGTAAGGCCTTGATCATGGGGGTTATCCATGTGAGCTTAGAATATCGGCGGGAGCTGGGGAAGAGCTAGAGGAGAAGAAAAAAACAAAAAAGAGAGGAGAAGAAGAGGAACAAAATTAATGAAGAAATTCGGAAAAAAATCATGGAAAATAGAAAACACCAATCTACATACCTCTCTCACTTCCTTGTTCTTGCTAAGATGGTTGGGGACGTCCGTCAGCCTCATGAGAGCACCATAGGTCGTCTGAGCGCGCTTGGGACCTTCATAGGAGACCTCCTCACCCATAAGGGCACTTGGAGCTCTCTTCATGGCTATGAAAGCTTGAAAACTTGAAGAGAAGAAGAGAGAGGGTGTGAGCTACGAATTTGGAGTCTCTCATCCCTTATTTATAGAGCCATAAGATTCCTATTCATGGTTGGAAAGGGTAGTGAAGAGCTAATAGGAGTGGGACATTGATTAGAAAGCTTTAAGAGTCCAAGTGGGAATCAAAATGCCAATTTCAGGTTACTGTTTGAGCTCTGGCTGCAAATCCTGTCGTCGCGACACATCGATATGTCGCCTTCAAGATGGCGACATAGGAAGCGTCGCCTTCTTATCAAAAGGGTAGCGACCTACCTCCTGTCGCATTTTGATTTCTTTCAGATTACTGCTGATTGCTTCTCCCATATGCGTGCACACATGCTTTAAAGTTTCTCCATGATTTGGTGCATTTCAATTTGTATCATGATTTATTGCTTTGATTATTGAAAACCCATAAAAGTTGGAAAATGCAGGAAAATCCATAAAAATCAGAAACCCAGAAAATCAAAAAAAGACGGCTCGCCAGGTAAGTACAGGTAAGTATCTCTAACCCTAATCCCTCCGCATTACTATATGATATCTACGCTATTATATCACCTCAAGGACCGGCTGGTTCCCAGTGTGTTCTGGGATCTGAGTTCCCCTTCACCAAAAACAAGGATGATCTAGGTGCACACTACTAATCGCTGGATAGGCCGTTAGGTGGTATGACTCGGGGATGATGGATTCTATCGCACGCCAGGGTTGCGAAGTGTCTTGACCCTTGATCGTATTGTCTAGCAATATTATCCTTGAGTACCTGTTATTTTCTCCCTTTCTTCGCATTCGTTTTACAATTTCTTTTTTTTAGCCCAGCATGCATCATCTAGGATTTCAAGCTTCATGCTTCATGATTTGACAAAGCCAGCTTCCCAATGATGTTTCAATGCAGATCTTCATTCCTCAGATAAGAATTTCATTCCATTCCGAATTTGAAAGTTTTCCTCGAGATAGTTGCTCGGTCCAGTTTGCCAGTATGGTTCCTATCCAAGATTCCTCTCATCCCCATTCATTATAACAGTCATTCCTTTATCCCCGATCCGATCATTAGTCGTGAATCGCTCAAAGGCCAGAGTCGAATCGACCCGTCGGGCAGTTCCAATCCCCTAATGAACGAAACCTGCACGCTAAAGATAGCTAGGGTACCTCTTGAATCGAGAGGTTGATCATTTCTTTTCTTTTGATCTTTATTCGTCCCAGATTGGAACCATCCTTGCACTCTATTCCCAGCCATGATTCGAAGATAGCCGGATAATTCTCGCTGCTTATTCGTTCAGAATGGGTGTCTCTTTACCTTGATGCCCGCTTTTCAGCTCATTCCGCTTCATCCCGCTACATCATCATTTCATGCCATCTTCGCTCCGCTATCACTCCACTCCCTTGCAAAGTAGGCATCAAGGAGGGGAAATCTGTAGACACCCATTTCTGACCCATAAGTCGAGCCAAATTCCTTGTCACATCATTGATGCCCCACATTGGCTCATCATCGCCAAGATGGCTTTCTCCGATCATGACATCCTCTTCATTAGTTCATCGCCCTGGTGGGTTCTTCCTGGTCAAATTCAATCCTCTTCATCATCATCTCATAGCTCTCTGAGTTAAGAGTTTGGCGTTTCAAACCGCACGTCATTCTGATGCCCGCGCAAGGAGATCAGACACTTTGCATGGTCGTATGCTGAAAAGTTCCTGAAGGCGACAGCCTCCCTGTCGTTTTCCCATAATCAAAGCGACAGCCTTCCTGTCGCTACCTGCCTCATAATGATTTGCTTCAAGTCAGAATCGATCTCCTTCAGAAGGCGACACCTCGATACGTCGCATTCATAAATTGGCATTTTATTCCCTGAAAAATCGCCAGAAATAACTTGAAAGCCCTTCCTTGTAAGGAAGGCGACGTATAGAGGCGTCGCCACCTTGGTAGCGACCAGGAGGCCGTCGCATTCTGGACCCCATGCAGAGAATCCTTTCCGAGCATGACTTGGACACTTTCCATACATGGATATTCCCGCCTTTGGTCGACCTAAACGCGTCCAAATCCTACCAAAACTCGTGGAGACCTTCCTTAAAGCCTCCTTTCCGAGTTCCAATCGCCCATGCGCGGTCATACCTACCCAAACCCGGACTCTTGCCCATTATTCCTCTCACAGCCCTTCCAAGAATAATCGACTATAAGTCTCTTGATACTGCATCTTTTTGGGGAGACCGGCGTCTGCTGCTTCCCCTGCAAGAGAGCTCCAGCTCCGAAGAAGAGAGCTCCCCCTCCAGACGACCAGGAAGTGCCCCCAGGGCATTTTCCCATCGGCTATCCTTTCTCTCTCCTCTTTTCCTCCATATTTTTCTTCATTCATGCATGTTTAGTTCCATTATTTTCGTAGTCTTGCATTATTTTACACACCACACACCGATTTTAAACACCCAAAGGGGTTAAAAACCCCACCCACATGTGTTCCCTCCATAATAGTGCATGCTTTATTCATTTTCTTGGATAGATTCTTCATGCACAAGATTTCTGATGGGTTTTGTGTTGTTTGCATGACTTTGGCAGGTGTTTGAAGACAAGGGAAGCGTGAGGCTCTTGCCCCTCGGCCGGCTGAGGAGCAGGACGAAAAAACCCGCAATCTCCATCCACTGAAGAAGAAGGCGACGATCCCTCTGTCGCGATCAGGTAAAAGGGTAGCGACCGCCACCTTGTCACGTTCTCAGGAGAAGGTACCTTCTTCTTCTTCTCTTCCTTTTCCAAGGTAGTCAGCCGCGTCTCCGAACAACTCATCCTTCAGGCGACAGCTTTGGTGGCGATCACGGTCCGTATTTCCATCTTTCACACATATTTTGTTTTTGGGAGCAAATCCCGTGATTACACCTATCAGTTGAGAGGATTTGCACAGGAGTGGTGGAGACTCAAGATGCAAACCGTGTTCATAGGACGAGCGAAGGATACCATCACATGACCGGAGTTTCTTGAAGTATTCAACAACACCTTCTTCCCGGTACAAATTCAGCAAGCCAAGAGGGAGCGATTCAGAACACTTCAACAAGGAAATTTGTCGGTGTTGGAGTATCAAATGAGGTTTATGGCTTTGAGCAGGTATGCACCATATGTGGTGACTAACAACGCAATGATGGTTGAGTACTTCATTCGGGGGTTGAGGCCAGAGTTGCAAGATACGGTGATTCCTTTGATGTGTGCGTTAGTGGAAGAGGCAGCCCAAAGAGTAGTAATACTAGAAAGAACCGTGCAAGCCAGGTAGTCCAGCGGATCGGGATCAAGTGGTGGTAGTTTCCGACTTCCACAGCAATCATTGGGTGTTAGCAAGGGCAAGGCACCTTCGGGAGGAGTGTCTTCATCGGGCTTTGGAAAATGGGGAAACAAGACAAAGAAGATATTTAGAGGCCGAGGAGGTGGCTAGCAGCAAGGATTTCAGCAAGGGCGAGGTTATAAGTCGGAGGCGGAGGAATCCCAGCAAAGCACAGCAAGGCAGCCCGCAGAATTTAGATGTTCTCCTTATCCACGAAGAGGCAATTATGGTAGAGGGGCACCACAGCAGTAGCGGCAGCAGCCTTCAGCTGAGCGAGGTAGAGGTTCTCCTTACCAGAGAGGAGGAGGATGAGGACGGGTGATGGAAATTACAAGGGCTCAAGCATAGGCGTCAAATCTGATTGAAGGTATTATATTGCTCCTTGAATTTTCTGCTAGAACATTAATTGATCCAGATGCATCTCATTTCTTCATTTCTGAAGACTTCATTGATAGTATGGTACATCCATTTGAGGAGAGGTAGTGTAAGCTTGTGGTAGAGGTACCGTCTGGTGACTTCATGCTTACTACATGTTATTTGGATGAGGTTTCCATTATGATACAAGGTAACTAGTTGCCATCTAGATTGTATGCACTACAGTTAAAGAAATATGACATGATATTGGGCATGGATTGGTTGGAAGCATATGGGGCAATTGTTGATTGCAAGAAGAAGAGAGTGAGGTTCAGCCATCCAGGAGGGGATATGTTTAAGTTCCAAGGTATGCCATTCTATACTCCTAAGTTTATCATTTCTGCCCTTAAGGCTAGGAAATTGATTAATGCAGGGTGTGTGGCCTATTTGGCATCAGTTAGCTTGGTTGAGGCAGGTAAGACAGTGGATATTGTACTCATTGTTAGAGAGTTTGTGGATGTGTTTCCAGATGAGTTACCAGGTTTGGCACCACACAGAGAGGTGGACTTCACAATAGAGTTGCAGCTGGTTAGTATGCCCATTTCCAAGGCACCATACAGGATGGCACCTGCAAAATTGAAAGAGTTAAAGAAGCAATTGCAAGAATTACTTGAGAAAGGTTTCATTTGGCCTAGTCACTCATCTTGGGGGGCACTGGTTTTGTTTGTAAGAAAGAAAGATGGCAGCATGAGAATGTGTATTGATTACCGCCAGTTGAATCAGGTCACAATAAAGAACAAGTATCCATTTCTGCGAATTGATGATTTATTTGATCGATTTCAATCAGCAAGGGTGTTCTCAAAGATAGATTTGAGGTCGGGATACCATCAATTGAGGATTCGGGAAAAGACATTGACAAGACGACATTTATAACAAGGTATGGGCGTTATGAGTTTGTGGTTATGCCATTTGGGCTAACCAATGCACCGGCAGTGTTTATGAACTTGATGAACATGATTTTTCATCCATATCTAGACCGGTTTATTGTGGTGTTCATAGATGATATTTTAGTATATTCAGTCTCAGAAGAAGAACATGCAGCTCACTTGAGAGTTACATTGCAGACATTGAGGGAGCACCAGCTTTATGCAATGTTTAGTAAATGTGAGTTTTGGCTTAAGGAGGTACAATTTTTAGGGCATGTTATTTCAGGTGAAGGTGTTGCAGTTGATCCAGTAAAGGTGGAAGCCGTTATGAAATGGGAGGAGCCAAAGACAGTGTCAAAAATTAGGAGCTTCCTTGGAATGGCAGGTTATTACAGGCGGTTTATCCAAGACTTCTCAAAGCTTGCAGCACCGATGACAAGGCTTACCAGGAAGGGAGTACCATTTGTATGGTCATCCGATTGCAGGCCTAGTTTCATGGAGTTGAAGAAGCGGCTCACTTCAGCACCGATATTGGAAATACCGTTAGGTCGAGGTGGTTTTGTGATATATACAAATGCATCGAGGAGAGGACTTGGAGCAGTGCTTATGTAACATGGAAAGGTGGTGGCATATGCATCCAGGCAATTGAAGCGGCATGAGGAGAATTACCCCACACATGACTTAGAGTTGGTAGCGGCTATGTTTGCATTGAAGATATGGCCGCATTACTTGTATGGTGAGAGGTTTGAGATATTCACGGACCACAAGAGCTTGAAGTACATCTTTTCATAGAACGACTTGAATTTGAGGCAGCGTAGGTGGATGGAATATCTCAAGGATTATGATTTCAGTTTGGCATATCACCGAGGCAAGGCAAATGTGGTAGCAGATGCTTTGAGCAGGAAAGCAGTCATGAGTCACATGATGATGAGGGAATGGAAGCTGTATGAAGATGTGGCAGAAAATTGCTTGATTGTTCCAAGTAGCCAGCGAAGAGCAGTGTTAGCTAGCAGCACAGTGGAACCATCTTTGTATTGGCAGATTATAGAAGCACAAAAGGTAGATGAGCAATTGGCTGATATTGTGAAGATGGAAGATGTCACCATAGATGATGATTGTGTGGTCCGATTCAGGCACAGATTGTATGTTCCAAGTGAAGCTGGTGTGAAGCAAAAAGTGTTAGAAGAAGCACATCGGTCTAGGTACACCATACACTCGGGAAGCACCAAGATGTACCAAGATTTGAAGAAATATTTCTGGTGGCCCAGCATGAAGAGGGAGATAGCGGAATTCATAGCAGGATGTTTGGTATGCCAGTAGGTCAAGGCAGAGCATCAAAGGTCAGGAGGTTTGCTGCAGCCATTACCGATACCGCAGTGGAAATGGGATGATATAACAATGGATTTTGTTGCAGGTTTACCCAGGACAACGTCAGGTCACAACGGCATTTGGATCTTTGTTGACAGGTTGACAAAGGTATGCAGGTTGCTAGCAGTTAGTATGTCATGGGCAGTTGACCGTTTGGTGAGATTATATGTTGAGAGAATTGTGCCATTGCATGGATACTAGTCACTATTGTTTCAGACAGGGATCCCAAGTTTACATCTGGCTTTTGGAGGAGTTTGCAGAGGGTTGTGGGCACACAATTGAGGTATAGTTCAGCATACCATCCCCAAATCGACGGACAGACGGAGAGGACAATATAGACTATTGAAGATATGCTTCGGGCTTGTTGTTTAGTTTGGGGAGGTGGATGGGAGCAGCACTTAGGTATGGTAGAATTTGCCTACAATAACATCTATCACACAAGCATTAGCATGGCACTGTATGGAAGACCTTGTAGAACACCAATAAATTGGCATGAAGTGGGTGAAAGGTAGGTGATGGGACCGGAATTGGTGCAGCAATGTGCAGAAATGGTAAGGTTCATCAAGAAGAAGCTTCAAACGGCACAGAGCAGGCAAAAGATTTATGCGGATACACGATGCAGGCCCCTACAGTTTGAAGTCGGTGACTACGTGTTTTTGAGAGTCTCTCCAACTAAGGGTGTATTGAGGTTCATAAAGAAGGGCAAATTGAGTCCCAGGTTTGTGGGTCCATTTCAAATTTTGGAAAGGATTGGTGAGACAACTTATAGGTTGGAGCTTCCAGCAGACTTCACGGATGCTCACGACATGTTCCATGTCTCAATGTTAAGGAGGTACATTTGGGATCCTTTACAGATTGTCAGTTACACACGGGATGACTTGATGCCAGATATATCCATGCCAGAGTATCCAGTTATGATTACCAGCAGAAAGACACAAAGGTTAAGAAATAAGAACATTGAGCTGGTAAAGATCATATGGGAGAACAGGAAGGGTGGTGAAGGCACTTGGAAGTTGGCCGATGAGATGTACAAGACATATCCATACTTGTTTGAGTAAGCATTAAATTCTTCTTAGGTGATAGTCGTGTATGTGTTGAAGTGTTGATTGCGCTTATTCCTTTAATTTCTAGGACGAAATTCTTTTTAGGTGATAGTAATGTAATAACCGGTACATTTTGATCGTAGTTTACCGAGTTTGGAGGCCAATGTGTGGCGCATTGGTAGACCCTGTGGGTCTACATGTGTTTATATAGGTTGGTGTGGCAGGTTGGGAGGCTGGACGGTTAGAAATTCCAGCCCAAACAAACCTCTGTCGGGTCCATTAAGAACGCGACATAACCAGACGTCGCGATTCTTACATGAACGTGACCACCTTCGTCGTCGCGATTTAGCACCGCTGTTACGTGAGCGCCACTGCATGCGCTCCACGTGGCGCATGCAGGGACGTCGAGGTTTAAATGCGTCGGCGAGGTACGTCGCATTTTTAAACGCGACGGAAAGATACGTCGCGAATTATACTTAGTAGGTTTTGAGCTTCTGCCTTAGGCCGAACAGTGCAGTTGCATTGTTCAGTTGGGAGGAGCTCTGCTGCGGGAATTTTGGCAATTTCTGACTATTTGGCGTCTGTTTGGCGTGATTCCGGTGCGAGGAGGAGCTTCAGAGTGCGAGGAATCCCTGGGTGGCGTCGGATTAGCATTTCACTTGTTGGTAGGGGAATTCTACCCTGTTTTCCCTTGTGTGGATTGTGTAGGTTAGGGTTTGTGGTTTTTAGATGTGGAAATTGGATGAGCCTGATAGAGAGCATGTTTAGGGTTTCATTGGCATTGTTATTTCCTGCTTTAGCATCTTGTACAGCCCCTGTGGGTGATTTCCGGAATGAGTTGTGACAGTTTGTTCCTATGTTCTGAAAGGCGACGAAACCAGTCGTCGCGATTCATGTGAACACGATGACCTGTCCCGTCGTGATTCAGACTGTAAGGCGACGTGTTGACCCATCGCGATTTAAGTCGATAGACGTCCAACACCAGGGCACACCTCAATGAGTAAAACCTCAACCCACGAGTCACACACACAAGAGTCACAGCCAGTGGCAAAGCACGAGTCAGAAAGGAACGACGCCACCACACGGGACAGACTACTGGTTCATGACGCCAGTATCCAACCTGGACAACACAACACAAGAACTACCTCTCAATCTCACAGCCACGGACGTAAGGTCCAGCTGCTGCTCCACAACCACAAGTAAAGCCAAAGAACAGTGGATACCAACCAACACCACAACCTGCAGGTCACACACCCCGCAGGCCCATGCCTGGCACCATTAGAGACTCTGGCCCGAGCTCCCTAAAGTGAGGCACTGGAAACTAGGACTAGTTGGGGACCAGTACGTCTACTGGTGTCCGTACCCCCAACCACGAGCGCGCTACAAGCGACTGCACACCCACAAACACAAGTCACTACCCCCAGTCATCTTTCCCTCAGCCGGACATACTACTCAAACATAGGAGTGAGGGTGTCTAGGACAGACGACATAGACCTCGATGGTACCACTGTACCGGGACAAGCCCCGAGCACACACACGTGCCTGGCTCACATAGAACCTGGGACACCCAACTGAAGAGGTATTCTGGAATAGGCGCCGGACCACCACACTCGGTAATGCACAATTCATGTCAATCATGTAAACCTCAATGAAACTTGCATTACGATATATTAAATATCACTAGCTCGTCACTGGTCACCAAGTGACCTCCAAGCCACTTACTGCTCATTACATGACACACATCTTACAATCCTATCTATGCCTTACCAATTATGTAGCACCCCTGAAATTTTAACTATATAAAAATTCAAATAAATGGAAATAAATAATTTCCATAATATCAAAGTATTTAAAACATACGAATCATTATCGTATGTGCTAAAACACATCGGAAAAATCCGTAAAAATTATAAATCAACCCCAAACATTATTACTAAATGTTCCACAAGGAAATTTGTGCCAATAAAAATCAGATTAGCTAAGTTTAAAGTGTTTTGCGACTTATTATCGTAATTCATAAATAAGTCGAAAAATCATTATCACACGTACTTGGATGAGTCAGAAAATTAAATAAAAATCATAAACGGACTTCAAATAATATCTTCTAATGACCCATCAAGAAATTTGGGTCAATAAAAATTGTTTGGGATTGGTTTAAGAGTTATTGTGACCGATTATCCAAAATAGGAAACAAGTCGGAAAATCGTTAACACGGAAATACGACGCAATCATAAATTAAATAAAAATGTTGGAAAGACTTCTAAAATTATATATTAATGATCCAATATCATAATTGGGCCAGTGGACCACATATGGCCCAAAAATCAAATGAAGCAAGAAAATGCATAGAAATTCGCAACTTTAATTAAGCTGAAATTAGAAAGAGGTAATTAGAGTTGAATTGGGAAGAGATCTTGCATTCTTGGCAACCCAATTCGTGCTTAACTATGGTGGGAGGTTTCCTAAAGCCTCACACACTCAAATGGAGGAAGAAATCCTCAAAATAGGAAACTAGTATGTCAAAACCACAACTCTTCTTTCCTAGTTACAATAGGACTCCTAAACACCATGGATGCTTAAATACTCTTCACCAAACCCTTGGGGATGAGTTTACATCTTGTTGGGGTCATGTGGAGGTGTTCTTGGTGGTTGGGGAGCAGGAGATCGTCCACACCAAGCCGTTCTTCTTCCGCTTCTCGTCTGCTGCGACCTGCACAAACCGTCCACTTGAAGCCGACCAAAGGTGAGTCGAAACATAACCAAACCTTGCAAGGCCTATACCTCTGGATAGAGGGTCGAGTCTACATTGTAACCCAAGTGGAATGCCCAAATTCTATGCAGTATACACGGCGTATTAGGCGTTTTCCTCCAAGTGGTCTGAACATGGATTTTCTGGAAAAATGGGACTTCTTCAACCCAGAAGGTAGGTTTTCTCGGGCAAAACCTTAACATATCCTATACCAATGTGTAGAGCATCAAGTTAACTTTTGGTGCCCACTAGTTTCATCGAATTTCAATGAGTAGATTTTGAATTATAAGCATTTTACCAAAGTCGCGCACTGTTAGGGCTTTTCCCATTCTTTATATGTTGCATGTGATTCAAGACCGAATTAGAGCAAACCCACAACATGAAAGTTTTTCTACTAGTTGTCTTGGTCATGTATTGTGTTGAACATTTTGTCTAAATGTCAACAGTTAGAGAGTTATCAGCATGGAAAGAGGGTCTCTGCATGATACTACGTTTTTCAGGTTGACTTGGTTTTATGTTTGTGTTTGACTTGATTAAAGCCTGTCGAAACCATCCTTGTTTTCTAATTCCCATTTACTGGAAGCACCCTTGAATGTCTAGGTTGGTTTAAAACTAGTTTTGTGATTTTTCATGCATTGTACAACTTGTTCTTAATTTTAGAACAACCTTGTGTCAAAATAGGGAAAGTCTGGTCCGCAATCCAAAGCACTGTCCTTTCTCTGTCGGATTCAGGCACAGACCCTATGAACGCGACGGCCCGATAGGCCGCGTTCTGAGGTCTTGTCGCGATAGCAAACCTGTCGCATTCTGAACTTGATGAGCACCCCGTCGCTATCTCTCTGCCTATTCTGACTGCCTTGTCTAGTTCTTCACATCCCCTTGTCGCATTCTGATCTAACCCCGTTGCGACCTTTACAAGTGTCCATCGCGATCTCAGGATTTTTACATGAAACCACTTATTTTCTTGCAAATCTTACTGCTATACCTGAGGTCTATTTAAATATGATATTTAGTGTGTAATTCACATGTCTTAGGTCTGATCATTGCATGATGGTTATTTTAATGGCTTAAAAGTGGTAAACCCATTTAAAAAGCTTTAATTACACGAATACTATTCTAATTACTTTCGTAATGACGTGATCATTCATGCTACTTATGAATTAATCTTCCTACTGTTCTACCATGTTTAAATGATAATTGTTATCTTAAAATCTTACAAACCATGATTAGCTAAAGCGCATAGTTTTATTCCATGTCATATTGTTAAGTGTTTTCCGCGAGTTTAAAACCGATGGTTTGTGGATTGAGACACGCGTACATCACTACACACTTACACGTCTAGGCAGCCCTTTCTTGGGAATTTGGAAGCTCTCTACCGATCGTTCCGAGTCGGTAGACTAGTGACTTGTTCTCCAAGGCCTCCGTAATCTCATCTGACCATGGATTCCCACATGGCCGATGAGTTGGCTGTACCATTGAAGTTCCCTCGATATAGCGTGCACTTCCTTTGTCTTCTTGTTCTCGTGAGTGTGATTTACAATCTAGACTAAAGCCATTAATGTAAAGATTGAACTAAATTATAAATCGTATCGTTATGCTGCCGAATTTATCATGAAATCATGTTCAATTAGTTATTACTAGTTCTCATCATCATCATGAACATGACATTACATATGCTTACTTATTGAAACTCTCACTGGCCATTATTAATGACTGTGGGTATCTACATTTAAAATTTAAGTGAGATGCTGACCGGACGCGGTGAGTGTCCAAGGGCTCCAGTCTAGCCCCAATGACGGAGAGTCATAAATATACTGTTAACCATGGGGTATAATGATTACTGGCGTTGCATTTGCGCTGGAAGTCGTGCGTGCGTGTTGAATGGTAGATACAATAACCACATACACGTGTCCTAGTGTACATTCTTGATGGATCTTTTCTTGGTGTACATTAGTGTCTACGTGCCTGATTAGTGTTACATGATCGTGCTCGTGCGTGCTTACTTGCTTGTGTGATATGGCCATCCTGCATTTATTGCAATTAGTGATATCTTGCGTTCTTGAAAGCTATTGACATCAAGTGAAATCTTGCGTGCTCGTACAAAGTAATCTATTGCTAGTTCTATCTTGTTATATCCTTCTAGATCTCGTTCTATCATGATCTCTCTATCTAGCTTGTTTCATGTGTCATGTTTTAACGAGTTTTATTCATACATGCATATCATGACATTCTTCGTGCTTACCTAGTTCTAAATTGCTAATCACTTATATCATTGCCCGCACATTGAGATATAAATCCTACTAGTGGGCTAGTTTGATCATCCCATACTTTTACCCAATCTAGGTGACTATGACATTCAAGAGGAAGAGCAAGTCGAGGATGGGAATGCGTCCGAGTGAAGAGCGTCCTAACTATGAGTCTAGTTATAGTAGTTTGCTTTGAGTGTTAGACTCATATAGTAGGAAGTGAGGAATAAATGTACTTTTCCTTTTTATTGAGTCTTAGTCCTGTAATAGTTTCCATTTGGAATACAATGAGTTGAGATTTGAATACAAGATTAGTTGAGTTCAATATTAGGGCCCTATTATGATGATGTATGTTGTTATACATTTAGTGCGTGCAAGCTAGAGGCTTATTTGCTGACTGTTCACGTCTCGAGATATCGACTCGAATTATATTCCGCATCATTAATATTCGCTGCGAAATTCTCGGGACGTGACAAATTAACCATCTTAAATAACTCATATAAAACATCGGAGAACTGAGGCTAGGTTCATACTAGAACCTCACTGCCCAACCATCACAAATAACATATTAAACCACGATAATGTGTGTGCCATGCACACACACACTTAATCCATATAAATGACACACCACTTGCGTAAACAGCACGTTAGCAACACAAAAGACACGTTCAAGGAGCGCTACGGGTGCCAATGCACCACATACCATAACTATACACCTCAAATACCAACAATCAGATAACCAAATCACTGAAAACATGCCGAACCGGACCTCTCAGCTGAGGTCGCGACATGGGATAACGTCGCCTTCAGATCGTGACACCCCGATATGTCACATTCACCACCAGAACATGACACCCTGACATGTTGCATTCAAAACCGGAATGCGATGGATCAACCTGTCGCGACCTGGTCGCGACAGCAGGGTCTGTCGCCTTCACAGGTGAAACCCTAATCCAGAGACCCTTCTCTAGATTTTCCATGCAAACCACCCTAAACGATGTTTCAACCCGGTTTTCATGCTCATTTCATTGCCTAAACATGGTATCTACCATTTATAAAGCATTAAACAAATCAAACATGCACCATACGTGATCTACGCAACGGAACCAGGTAAAATCTCCCTACCTTCGCGAAGAACACGCAAACCTGCTACGGCACGACGTCTCTGTAGACACCCGGTTCTGACTAATGAGTTGGACCACATTTCTTGCTATCTTAGTGAGCCCCTAGTTGGTCACTCACCTTGAGCCCATCATTAGCCTTGTTTTGAGCCCATTAACAACTCAAATTGCCTTGAAATCCCGCCCATTATCACTTTGAGAGAGTCCTTGGACATATATAAGTCTTATCCATTCATATGATTGGCTGATAATTTGCAGTTATTTGATTTTCTTGACGCATCGTATCGTAGCGCCGCGTCTTAGTGTCGCGACGCTACGGGCTACCGTGACAGCCCATGCATATCCATGCACGTGGGCATACTGTCACGTCGCTCCTCCCCATCGCGTCTCCATGTCGCGGCCCTACGATACGTCACGACAGCAGCTGCGCATGCAGGCCTCCGCAACCAACTCCTATTTATCCTCCCATGGGTTTATCTTTATCCCCAGGAAATATCTCAACCCCTTGGGCGGGATTTGGGCCCTAGCAACTCTCTTGAAGGTCCCAAGGGCTCTCCCATGCGATTTTCATTGGCATTTATCTCCCACTTCACTTATTATCCATTTTAATGAGATATTCTCACTCAAAGGCTTATAAAAACAAGCCCCCCTCTTCATGGACGAGGGAGCTCCGATTTTCACCCCGAAGGGCTGTCGAATTCTCCACTAAGTTATACTTAGCCTCATAGCCCTCCCATTTCCACTCCTTCCCTCACATTCCACTCCACAAAAGCTTGCTTATTTCATCATTCATGGAGCATGGAGCGTAAGGACGGCGACTCCAACCCCTTCCAGAAGCCATTGCACGACATTTGGGACTGCATCCACGCTAGGGAGTCGCCCTCATGGGGCTCATCCTCCTCCCCTTCCCATTCCCTCTATTTCCTCATGCATTTTATGTTATTTCTAGATAGGTTGCATACCACTTTCCCTCCCACATTTCCACACACCCAAAGGGGTTTAAAAGCCACCCCCAGGTTCGTTCCCACCATGCTCTTTCCCTTCTTTTCATTTTTGAATGGATACTACTCTTAACTCATTCTAATAGGGCTTTTGTTGTTCCTTCTTTGTTTTGACAGGCACCTAAACTTATTTCCATGAGGAGCTCTTGTTCTCCGGCCGGCTGGAGGACAGGAAGAAGGTCCAACCATCAATCTCCCGCACAATAGAGAACGTGACGGCCGAGGACGACGCGACAAGGAGACGCGTTCGGATAGAGAGACGCGTTACCAGCACCATCGCGACAGGTGCGACTGCCGCGATACCAGGTCCGCCTCCATTCTCTCTCCCTTTCCTAGAATAGTTAGCCCCTCACATTTTCTACTCATTAGGTAACTTTCTAGGTGGCGATCATATTTCTTATTTCCATATTATTAGATTTAATATCCTGTTGCGTGTTTTTGGGGTGCACATTCCCCGTGATTACACCTTTTGGCGATCACGGTGGGACCTTCAGTGCTACCCTCGTGGATTTAGTTTGCCTGCTTGCCATGTTTTCTTCCTTGTTTGTCATTTTAGTGCCCTGTTAGTCTTTTTTGTTCTTTGTTTCCTGCTTTTTTGTCCCTCGGTTCGTGTCACGGCGTATCACGGTGACGCGATAGGATCGCGGCACCCGACAAGGACGCAATAGCAGGTCAGCATTTTTTCTTCTCATATCTGCCTTATCCTGCTTCTATGAGATCATGCATCCCTGTTCCATGTCTCTGTACCATGTATTGTAGTGTTTTTTTTTATGTTAGAATCTTGTTAGGGTTCAGGTTTTCCTTTTCTTTTCATTTGTAAGTTTTCGGGATCTGTCGCGGCATAGTGCAGGGACGCGACAAGGTCGCGTCGAGCATAAGCGTCGAGTCAACATGTACGCTTTTTATGTTAATGTTTTCATCCATGAATCATTTTCTGGGTGCTTCATGATCCGTTCTGCATCAATTTAGTGATTTTTGCACTTTTATCATCTATTAGGGTAGTCTGTTTGAGTCTGGTTTGTGACTTACTTTCTTCTCGGGCTTCTGCTCTTATCACGGCAGGCCGCCCTGTCGCGATAAGGTCGCGGTGTATACGGCTGCCGCGACTCTGCCCGAGAGCTTGTTTGTCACCCTGTTTGATCTTCATTTGTTACTCTTGCATACATTTTGGGCACTTAGGCCCTTTGCTTACGCTATTCATCCCATTTGTTCAGATTCCCCCTTGGTTGAGTGAGCCCTCTCACCTACGAGCACTCGTAGGCTAACTAGGGCCCACCTTTCGAGGACCTCCGTAAGTCCTCGTGACCGTACGCATGTTGCGATTCACCGGGCCGGTTGTACCCGTCGCACCCATTAGTCCGAGCCACCCCTCGCGTGTGAGTGTCCCACCCCTTAGCAACACTGGAGGACTCGAGTTCCTACCTATTAGGGCCAACTTGACCGAGTGACATCCCCTTAATCAATTCATCTAACGGTCAAGTTTGAACCTTAAGAAATTTGCGCATTAATCATGACAACTTGAGTGTTTCGGTTCATCCCTCCTCCTCTCAATCTTTCTTGTTGTGCTAGAGTCTAGGAGTTGTCAGTATCACCCCCTATTTGTTTTTTTTTTGGGGGGGTGCATGCGTCATTGTTTAGGGAGATCAAGTCAGTCCCCTCCTATCCTTGTATTCTATCATAATCCCTTGTTCGACATGGACCAATTCCGGGTCCTTGCCGACGATGTCCTGCCCATTGGGCTCCTCGAAGATATGGCCCAACCCTCTACGGCCATACTCCCAGGGCATATCCAACCTCCCCTCGTCATCGGGAGTCAATCCCATCCTCCTTCTCCTCCTGGAGGAGATGACCCCCATTCACAATTTAGTCAGCTCCTCCCCCATCTCACTCTGGACCAAGTCCGCGAATTTCTAGCCGTTGCCAAGGGGAAGCGACCTCTATCCCCCTCAGGTCAAAATTCAGTCCGACCGGAAGATTCCTCTGCCCGTGTTGCCTCAGCACCCCACCTTCCTTCCTCAGGGGCAGATCCCACACCCCTTCGTCCTCTGGCCATCCATTTCTCGGAACCAAGCTATCTTCCGGCATGAGAAGTTCGGTCTCGATTGTAACGTCGCGTGCTTTTCGGATCCTTATGGATCATGTGTGTAATGGTTGTGATGGCCATTGTGAGGCCAGTGTGGTTTGGATGTGTGGTGTGTGCAGGTGTGGTACAGGTTGGGTTCTGAGATAAGATAGAACCTGCTGTAGTTAATTAGGAGTTGACGGCCAGGTGTGGTCGTTGACTGGTTGGCGTCCATGTATGTTGGTGTTTACTCTATGAACTTGGCGACAAAGAATATGGACGTCTAGCCTTGGCGGTCTGATTGGCGACAGCCTTGTTGACGCCAACCTGTGCGATCTGCAGAATATAGGTCTACCCGAGAGCAGTCCCCTCACTCCATTCTCCCTCCCTCTTGCCCTATCTTCATGCCCTTGCTTCCCCAATGCTTCCAATGGTTGTGGAAGACTAATTGGAGGATCGTGGAACGTGAGGTGGAGACGAATCGGCCAAGGAAACGCCGGACCGTGGTGCAATTTTCGTAGGAGCTCGCGGAGGGTTCGGTGTGGATCGGGAGAATTTAGGAGGTTTAAGCGCGTATTGAGGTAGGGAATGACCCCTTTAGTTCCTTTAGGACGTGATAATGCATCTGGAACGCGTGGATTTGCATGTTATTTATGTTTTTGGGTAAGGGTATCCATGCGGGGTAAATGGGTGGTTTGAGTAATTTGAAGAATGAAACATGTTGTTCGGTTTGATTGGAATGCATGCATGCTAGAGGAAGTGTTTCCTCGTGTCTTCCCGCAGGTTTTAGGGCCGAGGACATTTGTGAGGTCGGCCTAGGTTTTTTGTGAGAACTGGTAGCCGAGGAGCTTGGCGTCAACATCGTTTGACGCCAGGTTCTTCAGCTGGGAGATTAACGGCCAGATACCCTGCCGTTTACATCCCATCGACGGCAGTCGATGTTGCCGCCAGCATGTTTTTATGAAAATATTGTTATATCAGATATTTAGTGTTATCGAGCGGTGCAACGATAATTGTGGTGCACCTAGTGCTCGTGGTTTCTGAGATTAGCGTACTGAGTGTTCACGTGTAGTGGACTACTAGTGCACGCGGTTTACGTGAGTCTTCACGTGGTTTGTGTGTGACGTGCACGTGGTTTTGTGTACGTGGCAAGTAGTACGACGCCTACCATGGTTACCTCTCTAGTTGGGTGCCCCAGATTCTCTGTGAGCTAGGCTGTTAGCTCGGGGCTTTGTCCCGGTACTTGTGCTGTACCGTCGAGGTCTGTGTCGTCTGACCTGGACACCCTCACTCCTGTGTTTGAGTTGTACGTCCGGCTGAGGGAAAGATGACAGTGGGACAGTGACACTTGTGTTTGTCTTTAGTCACTTATAGCGCGCTCGTAGTTGGGGGTACGGACACCAGTAGTCGACACTGGTCCCCAGCTAGTCCTTTTCCAGTGCCTCACTCTAGCGAGCCCAGGCCAGGGTCTCTAGAGGTGCTAGGCATGGGCCTACGACCGTGTGGTCCGCAGGTGGTGGTGTTTAGTTGGTCTCCACAATTGCTTGACCTTTTCACGTGGAGCGGCAGTTGGACCTTTCGTCCATGGCTACGAGACTGAGAGGTAGACCTGTGTTAGCTTGTCCGAGTCAGTCTCTGGTGTCGCAAACCAGTTCACGTGGCTCGTGTTTGGCAGTCTCTACTCTAGCTCGTACACCTGTACTGATTTGCCGTTTAATTATTACAGTTGTTTTTCGTAGTCGGCAGATGGTGAGTACCTTTACAGCTTTCATATCCTGCTTAGCTATTCTATAAATTGTTGGTAATGTTTACTACTTTTGTACCTGTGTTTTTGGTTTGCTCGGTTTTGGGGGAGTTCCCTACTGAGCCAGTGACTAGCGAGGCTCACCCCTACCCCCACAGGTAAGAGAGAGGAGGACATTTCTCGACCGTCGTCCAGTTCAGAGCCACGTCGTAGCGGTGCAGGGTCAGTACCTCCAGCAGTGTAGCCTCAGTGGTGTAGTAGTAGCAGCAGTGTAGTAGTAGTAGTATAGTTAGTTGTTTACTTTCTTCAGTTGTACCTTGGGGTATGCCCCAGGCTCTTGTACTTTCTTTCAGTTTTGTGGAAATATGGCTATGTAAACTTGTGAAATATATATATAAAATGGTGTGTTCCTTTGTGTTTACACAAGCTGTGGTTTGGTATCCCTAGCGAGGCTTCAGCCCGTTCGCGGGAGGCGGACTCGGATCAAGTACGTTATCGGTTTAACGGGCTTGCCCAAGGCATTCCGCCACAGTTGGTATCAGAGCAAGGTCCGTGTTAATATAAGGGAACTAGAAAGATACATAGCCTTATTTCGGTCTTTGTACACTGCTGGTAAGGGGCCCTGGTTTCTGATAATTTGTTGTTTTGATTTTTGTTTGATGATTTGTTTATGTAGAAATTTGAAATGACTGATAGAAGAGATTGGGGTGGTGGAGGAGATGATCCAGAGGAGAGCACTCAGCGTATGATAGAGAGGATCTGGGAGAGCCTCACTGATATCCAAAGGAGAATGGATCAGCAGGCGCCGGTACCACCGGTTGCAGTGGCACCTGGGGATGGAGAGACTGTACCTATTGCTCCAGTCCCGCCAGGAGTGGAGGTGCCTTTTGCAGCACCTGTGCCACCACCACCACCAGTGTTATTAGCAGAGGAACCAGTGATGCAAGTTGAGAAATTTCTGAGATTGCAGCCGCCTACTTACTCAGGAGGGCCCAATCCAGATACAACAGAACAATGGGTCCATGAGATTGAAAGAGTCTTTGCGACCATGAGATGTCCGGCAGCAGATAAAGTTGTGCTAGCTGCCTATCAGTTGAGAGGTTTTGCATTAGAATGGTGGCGATTGAAGATGCAGACCACCTTTGCAGGCAGGACAGAAGAGGCTATCACTTGGTCAGAATTTCTTGATGTATTTAATGATACATTCTTTCCGATTCAAGTACAGCAAGTGAAGAGAGAGCAGTTTCGAACACTCCAGCAAGGTAACTCTTCAGTTTTAGAGTCCCAGATGAGGTTTATGGCACTTAGCCGATATGCACCTTATGTAGTATCAGATAATAATATGATGGTTGAGTATTTCATTAGAGGTTTGAGAGTAGAGTTGCAGGATGCAATAGTACCCCTCATGTGTAAAACAGTGGAAGAAGCAGCTCAGAGGGTAGCTACGTTGGAGAGGTCTATTCGGACTCGTCAGGTGGGCGAGTCAGGCACAAGTAGTTTTCGGCTACCGCAGTAGTTAGTGGGTGCGAGTAAGGGTAAAGCACCAGCAGGACCTTCTTCATCAGGCTTTGGTAAATGGGGCCATAAATTGAAGCAAGCATTTAAAGGTAAAGGAAGAGGATGGGGAGGTTGACAACAATTTCAGCAAGGTCATGGTAGGCCAGAGGTGGAAGAGTCGCAGCAGAGTACTGCCAGGCAACCCATTATTCCACCAGGGTATAGATGTTATAACTGCAATCAGCCGGGGCATTTGATTCGTAATTGCCCGTATCCAAGAGAGTATGGGTATGGATGAGGTGTGCAACAGTTTCAGCAGCCACAGGCAGGTCGTGGAAGAGGAACACCGCAACAGCAAGGAAGAGGCCGGGTTATGGCTATCACCCGAGCCCAGGCGGAGGCATCGAATATGATAGAAGGTACTTTACCTCTTTATGACTATTCAGCAAGAGTTTTATTTGATTCGGGTGCCTCTCATTCTTTCATTTCCGAAGAATATCTGGATTGCATGACTCATCCTTTAGAGGAAAAGTCCTGTGAGTTAGTAGTGGAGGTTCCCTTGAGTGAGTTCCTGCT
The DNA here is from genome assembly GCA_014218235.1 of Colocasia esculenta. Lineage (NCBI taxonomy): Eukaryota > Viridiplantae > Streptophyta > Magnoliopsida > Alismatales > Araceae > Colocasia > Colocasia esculenta. The sequence goes on from CM024759.1 coordinate 32,140,373, forward strand.
CACTTCGAGTTATATGGATGAAGCTCCTGTTATTATTGAAGGGAACCAGATGCCGGGTCGATTGTATGCCCTGCAGTTGACAGATTATGATATTATTTTGGGTATGGATTGGCTTGAGACTTATGGAGCAATGCTAGATTGCAGAAAGAAGAGGATCAGGTTTTGTCATCCTAATTGTGCAGTATTTGAATATCATGGTATGCCTTTTTATACCTCTAAGTTTCTAATTTCTGCAATTAGAGCTAGAAAGTTGATAAATGCTGGATGTGTGGCTTATTTAGCCTCGGTAAGTCTGGTAGTAGCTAGTCAGTCAGTGGAAGCAGTTCCCGTGGTTAGGGAATTTGCTGATGTTTTTCCTGAAGATTTGCCTGGTTTAGCTCCACATAGAGAGGTGAACTTTACCATTGAGTTGCTGCCAGGTACCATGCCGATTTCTAAAGCTCCATATCGGATGGCACCAGCAGAACTTAAAGAATTGAAAACGCAATTAGAAGAGCTATTGCAGAAAGGGTTTATTAGACCGAGTCATTCTCCGTGGGGAGCACCGGTATTATTTGTGAAAAAGAAAGATGGAAGTTTTCGTATGTGTATTGATTATAGAAAGTTGAATGATGTGACCATTAAGAATAAGTACCCGTTGCCGAGGATAGATGATCTGTTCGATCAATTGCAATCAGCGAAAGTATTTTCTAAAATTGATTTGAGGTCCGGGTACCATCAGTTGAGAATTAAAGAGGAAGATATAGATAAAACAGCATTCAGAACCAGATATGAATTTGTGGTTATGCCATTTGGGTTGACCAATGCTCCTGCAGGTTTTATGGATCTGATGAATAGAATTTTTCATCCATATTTAGACCAATTCATTGTGGTCTTTATAGATGATATTCTGATTTATTCAGCATCTGAAGTAGAGCATGCAGCTCATTTGAGGTTTACCCTGCAATTGTTAAGGGATAATCAGTTGTTTGCTAAATTCAGTAAGTGTGAATTTTGGTTGAAGGAAATTCAATTTCTGGGTCATGTCATCTCAGCTAAAGGAGTGGCAGTGGACCCAAGTAAAGTGGAAGCAGTGATGAAATGGGAAGTGCCTAAGACAATTACTGAGATTAGAAGTTTTCTGGGATTGGCAGGTTATTATAGGCGCTTTATACAAGATTTTTCTAAGATTGCGGCACCTATGACCAAGTTGACCAGAAAAGGTGTGCCTTTTATGTGGTCTGGTGAATGTCAGAAAAGTTTTATGGAATTAAAGAAGAGGCTTACAACAACACCCATATTGACATTACCGGCAGGAAGTGGTGGTTTTGTGGTATATGCAGATGCTTCAAGGAGAGGACTTGGCACAGTGCTTATGCATCATGGCAAAGTGATAGCTTATGCGTCCAGGCAATTGAAGCCGGCAGAGGAGAATTACCCCACTCATGATTTGGAATTGGCAGCAGTTGTGTTTGCTTTGAAGATGTGGAGGCATTATTTGTATGGCGAGAGATTTGAGATCTTTACAGATCATAAAAGCTTGAAGTATATCTTCTCGCAGAAAGATTTAAATCTCCGTCAGCACAGATGGATTGAATATTTAAAAGATTATGATTTTAGTTTGGCTTACCATCCGGGTAAGGCCAATGTTGTAGCAGATGCCTTGAGCAGAAATGCATATATTAATCTGATGATGATCAAAGAATGGAAGCTGTATGAAGAGATAGTGGAGAACTCCTTGTATGTGCCCAGTAGTCAACGACGGGCAGTACTAGCTGCTAGTGTTGTAGAGCCGTCCTTGTATTGGCTGATTGTTGAGGCTCAGAGAGCAGATGTAAGTTTAGCTGAGATTGTAAAAATGGAAGGAGTTACCATTGATGATAATTGTGTGATTAGGCTCAGAGGCAGGTTGTTTGTTCCAGCTGAAAGAGAAGTAAAGCAGCGAGTGTTGGAAGAGGCTCATAAATCCAGGTACACTATCCATCCGGGTAGTACTAAAATGTACCACGATTTGAGGAAGCATTTCTGGTGGCCTCATATGAAAAAGGAAATAGCAGAGTTTGTTGCAAGATGTGCTATCTGTCAACAGATTAAAGTAGAACATCAGAAGCCTGGAGGTCTGTTGCAACCGTTGCCCATTCCACAGTGGAAATGGGATGATATTTCCATGGACTTTGTGGCAGGTTTGTTTGGTTGAGTGTAATTTCATATCATTTCCCCTCTAATTTTGATGATGACAAATGTGATTTGAATGCAAACTAATTGAAACATGATACACACATTCCACCTGAAATTTATATTCAAAAAGCATGTTTCAAAGCACACTTATCATTTGTACTAATAATAAAATATTTTACTAATGATATATGTGTTTAATTTTCAGGTACAAATATTTTTTGCAAAGGTGGTGTCGACACACCCCACAATGGTGTCGACACAAAACCTCAGTCTCAAAGGCAAAAAGTTGAAGAAATGCCTAGACTGTGTCGACACTAGCCAAAGAGCAGGTCGACACGAGTTGCAAAATTCCAGGAATTAGTCTACCCAGGTCGACGCAGGATCAGGGCAGGTCGACACTGGACCTCGTTTCCAGAACAACCTGTTTGCAGAATGGGACAGCAGGTCGACGCAAGACCAGAGCAGGTCGACACTGGACCTTGTTCCCAGAACAGCCAATTCTCAGATTTGGGACAGTGTGTCGACACCATCACTAGGGCAGGTCGACACACTACAGAAAGATTCCAACTTAAGATGGATGATTGCCACGTGTTCTTCTAGGGCGATGGGGTATCAACCTAGGATCGTGTGCCCTTGTACCTAAAGGGTATCCTTAGAATATTTTGGGTATAAAAAGCCCCCAATTGGCCATCCATCACATCAACAGACCCAACGAACTCTTGGAGCCTTCAGAAAGTTCCCTTTGGCGGCGAGAAGAGTTCATCTCCCTCCTCTGCTCTCCTGGTGTCTTCTGAAGACCAATTCTCATCAATTCGATTGTGAGAATTGGAGTGTGATTGTTGAAGAAGCATCTGAAGCGCCTCAAGGAAGCAGATCAAGTAGAAGCATCTGTTGGAGAAGATTTCAAGGAAGATCCCCAAGTTCAATTGTGCAGAGCATCGGTTGGGACTTCAAGGATTCAAGCCTCTTCCCAATCTGAGCTTCTACAAGGGAGTACACTGAAGAACAAAGTCTTTTCATACAATCCTCTTTGTACTTTTGTTCTTCTGAGACATTTTGAGATTGTGCAAGTGCTTCTGCATAATTCTCATGAATGTTCTCATGTTTGACATGATCTGCTGCTAGAAGATTATGTCGTGTGTTGGTGTCTAGCATAGTTGTTTGTGAGCCATTGTGCTCAGTTTGAGTCGTCGAGCTCAAGTAGTTGTTGAGCAGTCTTGCTCAGGGATCTAGAGTAGTCTTACTCTAGAGGTGTGTGAGTTGTAAACTCAGGTGTTGGAGTTGTCTGGCTCCAGTGGGTGTGTAACCCAGGTTGTTTAGTGAATCCTCACTGGGTGTGAGGGGTGGATGTAGGAATCACATGGGTGATTTCCGAACCACCTAAAAATCTCTGTGCACTTGTCTATCTGTGGTTTGATTCTATTATCCGTTAGATGCTTGCATAGAATCGCTTAAAAGTCACTTAATCAACTGGTTTCACATCTATTTTATCAACTCACCTATCATCTCATCAGATCTGTGTTTTTCACTGTTAAAATTGCCTCTGATTCTCAAAGCATTTTTTAAATTGCTTAAGCTTCCGCATAGAGTGGCATAGATCTATTCATCCCCCCCCCCTTCTAGATCTTATCCACACCTTTTCCTCGATCCTTCAATTGGTATCAGAGAGGGTTTATACTTGATTGATTTGATTTGAGCAGTTTTTTAGTATTGTGTGTCTGATTGCTTGATTGTTTGCTTGTTTGCTAAGTATTCTTTCTGTGCTTTCTTTTTAACTCAATGGATTCCAAAGGTTTCATAGCTGAGGGGCATTCCATAAATAGGCCACCATTCTTTAATGGAACGGACTATTCATACTGGAAAAATAAATGCAAGTCTTTCTAAGAGCCCAGAACTATGAAATTTGGAAAGTGGTTGAGGTTGGTCCCTATGAAAACCAGGGAGAGGAAGAAACCTGGACTAGGGAACAAATAAGAAAAGCCACATTGAATTATAGTGCCATGAACATGATTCAATGTGCTGTTCATCCCAAAGAGTATTCGAGAATCTCAATGTGCAAATCTGCCAAAGAGATGTGGGATAAACTCGAATTACTCTATGAGGGAACATCACAAGTGAAGGAAACTAAGGCAAATATTCTTGTTTCAGAATATGAATTGTTTATGATGAAGTCTAATGAAACAATTTCTGAAATGTTTGCCAGGTTCATGGTTATTGTCAATGGACTCAAGGCCTTAGGTAAGGACTACACAGATGCAGACTTGGTAAGGAAAATCTTACGTTCACTTTCTTCAATTTGGCACACAAAGGCCACTGTCATTGAAGATTCTAAAGATTTGTCCAAAATGTCTTTGGATGAATTGATAGGATCCTTAATGACATATGAAATCAATTTGAAAAGAAATGAAGAACACATAATTAAGACCAAGCCAATGGCACTTAAGGCCTCTTCAAGTAATAAAGACAAAAGTCAGGAAAAGACAAGCTTTGAGGAGTCTGAGTCAAATGAGGATGAAATTGCCCTCATGACCAGGCAATTCAGAAAATTCTTGAAATATAGAAAAGGAAAAATGTCTGGGAAAAAGAAGTTTTCCTCAGGTAAAAGAAACACTTCCTCTTCTAATTTTAAGAAGAATCAAAAAACTGACGAAACTGTCATTTGTTACAGGTGTAATAAGCCAGGACACATGAAGGGAGAGTGTCCTGAGAACAAGAAAGAAAAGCACAAGAAATTCCAGAAGTTCAAGAAGCCAAAGGCCATGGTAGCCACTTGGTCTGATGAAGATTCAAGTGAAGAAGAAGAAGACAAAAAATCCTCAAGCTCTGAGAGTGAGGAAATCTGCTTCATGGCCAACAATTCTGAAGAAAAGGTAAGCACCTCTTTTGAAGATTTCACTGTTGAAGATTGGCAGGATGTTTATGCAGAACTAGTTGAAAAATATTCTGAAATGAGAAAAGAAAACAAACACATCAAAAAGAAAATTGAAAACCTTTATCATAACCAATCTTCAAACAACAGAACTTGTGAGCTAGAAAATGAGATAACAGAATTAAATGAAGAAAAAGAAAATCTCATGAATCTAATTGATGATCTGAAGCTTGCCTCTCAAAAGGCCACCCAAGAATTCAAAGACTTATCTGAAAAGCTGGAAATGAAAAAACAAGAAAAACAACAAAAGATTGAAGAAATTAAAACTCTTCAAAACCAGCTAAAAGAAAGGGATGAAGTTATCCAAACCTTCACAAAAGGTAAAGATAACTTGGAGGCATTGCTAGGAACAAATATGACAACAACCTCTCATGGATTAGGATTCAACAAACAAAAACCAAAGAAAGACAAATCGGTGAGAAAAAGGGCAAAGCACCATTAATTAAATTTGTCAAAGGTCCTAATCTTGAGAACACAGAAATCAAGCAAACATCAGACAAAACATCAAACAAAACACAAAACAAATCAAAAACTCAAAAACAAAAGAAGACAACCAGGTGACACAGTCTCCTGACAGGTCGACACCAGTCCACAAGAAGAAGACTTTGTGGTTGCTGTGTCGACACCAGTCATGGAGAGGTCGACCTGCTCAACATCAAAAGCTACAAACAACTCAATCAAAATTCAAATAAAAATTTGAAAAACAAGAAAAAGTCAAAGGAAATCATTTATAAAGAACCTTGGACCTCCAAGACAACATTTCAAATGATTGGACCAATCCTTGGAGCCAATGGTATGACAACCCTTGTTGGTATCATCCTCAATTCTTTCATCCAAACTTTTTGATGTACCAACAAAATCCATGGATTCCACCTCCTAATCTGAACTCCTATGCTCAAATGAAAAACTCCCCTCCCACTAAAAACAAAAATATTGGTGCTTTCATTTCTAAGGAAAAGAACAAACAGAAAAAGACTGAAAACACCAATTTAACAAAACAAAAATAAAAAACAAGTCAAATTTGGGTGAGAAAAGATTTACTAACAATGTTCAAACATTCTGATGGTCCCAACTCTGTTTGGGTACCAAAATCTTCTCTTCACTGATCTATTTTGCAGGAAGGTCGTGCACCCAACTCCAATGTGTGGTTTCTTGACAGTGGGTGTTCACGACACATGACAGGAGACAGAGCCAAATTCTCATTCCTGATTGAAAAGGAGGGAGGGTCAGTAACTTTTGGAGGTAAAAATAAAGGAAAGATCATAGGATCTGGTAAGGTTGGTCAAACTTCCTCAAACTCTGTAGATAATGTTTTACTAGTTGATGGTCTTGATTATAATCTGCTCAGTATCAGCCAACTATGTGACAAAGGTCACAAAGTTGTGTTTGAATCTGATTTTTGTAAGATAATTGATTCATCAACTGATAAAATCAAATTCTTTGGAAAAAGGGAAAACAATGTCTACATGATCAACCTAAATAAAAACTTTTCTGAAAATCTTTGCTTTGTTGCTAATAAAGATGAAATTGCATGGACTTGGCACAAAAGACTTGGCCATGCAAGTTTCAGAACAATGAATAAGTTGTTAAGATTGAATTTGGTTAAGGGTCTTCCTGAATCCTTCTCTAAAGTTGAAAATCAAGTTTGTGGGATCTGTGCTAAAGGAAAACAAACAAGAAAATCTTTTAAAAACTTCAATGAGGTACTCACATCTAAGCCACTAGAATTACTTCACATGGACCTTTTTGGCCCTACAAGAATTCTAAGTCTAAGTGGCAAAAGATATGGGTTTGTAATCATTGATGATTTTACTAGATTTACTTGGGTTATTTTTCTGTCCCACAAAAGTGATACTTGTCTTGAATTCAGGAACTTTTGTACCACTGTCTTAACAACTTATCCATATAAAATCAAAAATATTTTGACTGATCATGGGGGTGAATTCGAGAACACATCTTTTTCTGATTTATGTGCTGAATTTCAAATATTCCACAAGTTTTCTTCACCAAGAACTCCAGAACAAAATGGAGTTGTGGAAAGAAAGAATAGAACTCTTGTGGAAATGGCTAGATCCATGCTCTTAGGAAGTAACTTGCCCAAATCCTTTTGGGCTGAAGCTGTCAACACAGCCAATCACATTCTAAATAGAGCTTTGATCAGACCAAAAATCAGAAAAACCCCCTATGAATTATTGAAAAACAAAAAGCCAACTGTATCTTATTTTAAAACTTTTGGGTGCAAATGCTTTGTACACAATAATAACAAAGAAAATCTTGACAAATTTGATGCTAAAAGTCAGGAAGCTATCTTCCTTGGCTATTCTGATGTGTCAAGGGCTTTCAAAGTGTACATTCTTAAAACTAAAACTGTTGAAGAATCTCCACATGTTATCTTTGATGAAAATTCCTTTTCAACTAATAATTCTAAATCTTGCAGGGAAAGACAAGACACTGAAGAGGATGAATTTATTGTGGACTCTTCACCAACTGTTGAGGAGTTTGAAAACATTGAAGAGAACCTGAACACACCATCTCCAAGTGGCTCAGGTAATATTGTCCCAGAAGTGGGTACTTCTGAACAGGTAATTTCTGAGCATCGGTTTTTAAGAGATCACCCATTAGACAATGTGGTTGGCAATGTACATGATAGAGTAAGGACAGATCATCATTCCTGCATGATATTGAAGAAGACCCACTAGCTCTAATTTCCCAAATTGAACCAAAGTCAATTGATGAAGCCCTGTCAAGTTCAGATTGGATTAATGCCATGCATGATGAACTTCATCAATTTGAAAGAAATCAAGTATGGGAATTAGTACCTAGACCTAGTGACCAAACAGTCATTGGCACTAGATGGGTTTTCAGAAATAAGTTGAATGAAAATGGTCAAGTCATTAGAAATAAAGCTAGGCTAGTTGCAAAGGGGTATAATCAAGAATTTGGAATTGATTTTGAAGAATCATATGCCCCTGTAGCTAGACTAGAAGCAGTTAGAATTTTCCTTGCTTTTGCATCCTCCATGAATTTCAAAGTTTATCAAATGGATGTAAAAAGTGCATTTTTAAATGGATATATTAAGGAAAATGTTTTTGTTGAACAACCTCCTGGATTTGAAAATGAGAAACATCTAAACCATGTTTTCAAGCTTAATAAGGCTCTCTATGGTCTTAAGCAAGCTCCAAGAGCTTGGTATGACCGTTTGAGTACTTTTTTACTTGAAAAAGGATATTCTAGAGGAAATGTTGATCAGACTTTGTTCACAAAAATAGTCAAAAATCAAATAATTGTGGTCCAAATTTATGTTGATGACATAATATTTGGCTCAACTAATAAAGGCCTATGCACTGAATTTTCAAATCAAATGAAGAATGAATTTGAAATGAGTTTAATGGGAGATTTAACATTTTTCTTGGGACTGCAGGTTAACCAAACAACTGAAGGGATCTTCATCAGTCAAGCCAAGTATGTCAAGGAGCTTCTCAAAAGGTTTGACTTTCAGAACCTCAAGCATTCAAGCACACCTATTGCTATAAATGCTAAGCTAGAAGAAGACTCAAATGGTAAGTCAGTAGACCCAAAGACCTACAGAGGTATGATTGGCTCTCTACTCTATCTTACAACTTCTAGACCAGATATTCAGTTTAGTGTGTGTTTGTGTGCTAGATTTCAGTCTAATCCTAAGGAAAGTCACATGTTAGCTGTTAAAAGAATTTTTAAATATCTTGTTGGAACATGTGATTTAGGAATTTGGTATCCTGCTAATTGCAAGCTAGATTTGATTGCCTATTGTGATGCTGACTATGCTGGGTGTAAATTAGATAGAAAAAACACGTGGCTTGTGTTTATTCCTATGTGGGTACCTTATTTCTTGGGCTTCCAAGAAGCAACATTTAGTTGCATTGTCAACTGCAGAGGCTGAATATGTTGCAGCAGGTAGATGTGGAACTCAAATTCTCTGGGTGAAACATCAACTTCTCGATTACAACCAAGATTTAGGTTGTGTACCCATCCTATGTGATAATACAAGTGCAATAAATGTGTCTAAAAACCCCATTCAGCATTCTAGAACCAAGCATATTAAGATTAGGCATCACTTCTTGAGAGATGAGGTTGCAAAGAAGTCCTTTGAACTCCATTTCATTGAAACTGAAAAACAAGTTGCTGATATTTTCACCAAACCCCTTCCTGAAAACAGATTTTCATCTTTGAGGAGAGAACTTGGTCTTTGTAAATATCCACATTCTTGATCTCTCTTTAGGTTTGGGTTGAGTGTTATGCATTGTCTAAGGGGGAGTTCTTTTCATATCATAACCCTTTGCTTCCTTCAGTCACAGTGTCCATATCTCTCTCAATTCCACTTCCTTTTTCTTTGGACAATAAAGTCTTCAACTCTCATTGTGTTGAACTTCTTGGTATATCAAATGGTGATTTGGAGAAGGACAAGTTATGCTTGTCTGGACACTTTCACTATGTGAGAGTATATGTCTTCGCTAAGTACCAAGAAATGAAAATGCAATTATTGAGGGGGAGCTTTTATTGTTTAAAGAGAATCTTCCTTGATTTCAAAACCTTGCATATCTTTATTTTGATAGAAAATGATTGAAATCATCATCTCAAGGGGAGCTAGAAAATTCACAAGTCATGACTTTTGCAAAACTCATAACTATTCTTGCATTTCATCAATTTCTTGCATGATGTCATCTTAGATGTCTAGAGTCTCCAAATGATCCTTAGAGTGATCTATCATATTTTTTACTAATCAATTGTCAACTATATTTTTCAACCCACAGAAACTCAGAATTCTTCCAAGAATGAAAACAACTTGTGTCTTGAAATTAAAACATCTCATTGTTTGCAACTGATGTTGGATAAAATTGATTCTATCTTACAAAACTCTCAAATTTTTGAAAATTCAACAGAGCAATGACATTTGTGCTGAGAAACTGCACACCTTCACAATGAATGAAGTGCCATGCATGTCATGAGGTACTACTGTTATCTCTGTTCAAAGGGGATAAAAATTCAAAAATAGATTCAAAATACAACAAAAATGTGATATACTTTTTGATAATGACTGAGTAACTGGAAATATTGGCGTCTACAAAACGTATATTTTCATGTCAAAAGGTCATTATTTACCCCTTTGAGACTTGATAATGAATAAATCTTAAGTATCCAGGGACTATGGTGTGTAAAAAGCACTAGCACTTGAGTGAAAAAGATTTATATCATTTGATAGTCTGTTACAAAAACAAAATATATGTGTTAATGGAGTTTTTTCTAGAAAGAATCATTTTCATTCATCATCAAGTTGTTCTTTAAGATTGTGTTTTATTTTCAAAGCAATTGTATTTAGTCTAGAGAATATATTTATTTCTTTAACGTTGAGAAATATGGTAGAATAAAATTCATTGTTAGATATATTATATCCCTCAAATCATCATTTCATTGATTTAAGTCTTTGAATGCTCATATCCTATTGGAAATTGTGTAAAACTTGAATTGTGATGAATTTTTGCAAAATATAACAAATGAATTTTTAAGCCTCTTAAACATCCTTGAAATGACTATTTCTCTCATTGATTATCATTCTAAAGAAGTCCGAAAATTCTTAAAAATTCTCTCAAAAGAATTCAATTTTTCTTCTAAGGCCGTGTCGACACTATCCTATCTCGTGTCGACACACACCCTAGGTCAGGTCGACACTACAGTCTTCCAGTGTCGACACTGCCCTCTTTCCAGACCTTTTTAAATCGTGGGTTCCGGATAAACCTTGTTGTTCCTGCGGGGTATTGCACCACCGCAAACCCTTCTTAGGCATCAGGTCGACCCGACGGTCACTTTCTTCTCATTTCCGGCAAGAAATTCCACAGATTTCTCTCTCAATCACATCCCTTTCTCAATCATCTCTATTCTCCTTCATCAACTCTTGATTCCACTCCATCCTTGCACCCATGGTGAGAAAAATGGGTCCTCGCCGTGGAGCAAGATCTCAGGCCTCATCTAGGCCACTTCCGGCAAAGGATGATGTTCCTCAATTTGAAAGAAGAACCAAAAGGCGCAATGACCCTGCAGAGCAACCAGGGTCCTCCTCTGCACCTCAGCCAGCTGCCAAGAGAGGTAGACCCTCTTCTTCGGGCAGAGGTAGGGTTTCTACACCAGAGAATCCGGGCTCCTCTTCTGCAGATTCTACAGAGTTATCTTCATCTTCGTCTGAGTCTTCCAAGTCTCAAGACACCATTAGTGAAGCCAAGTTAACCTTGAAGCCCAGAATAGTGGATTTATCAGATATTCAGCTAGCAAACTCATTTCCAGAAATTCAGACCTACTTCTCCTTTCAGTCTTGGTTACTCTTTATTTCTGAGTTTCAAATCATTTATCCAAGACTTGTTAGGGAATTCTACAAGAACTTGAAATGCACAGATGAAGGGTATCAATCAAAGGTTAAGGGAATAGCCATTGACATGCCAACAGATAAAGCTGCCTCTATTTTCAAAGTACCAGATGAAGGGGCAGACTATCACAATTTCGAATTTGATCTTCATGAAGCCTACACCATCATGACAGGCCTTCCTGCTGATGCCTCTGATCCCAAACAGACCTATGTCACCAAATTCAACACAAACTCATTTCCCCCTGTGTTGAGGGTCATCCACCATATGTTGACCACAATCATTACCCCTCAAGGTGGTGGAAGGGACAGGCTAACAGATATTCAGAGGTTCATTCTATATTGCATGGTAAAAGACATAAAAATCAATCTCCATGTAATACTATACCAAATTATATCTAAAACAACCAGGAAAGACCTCAAGAGATCTCTTCCTTATGCTGCACATTTGACCTCAGTGTTCCAGCACTTTGGTGTGCCATTAGATAATGAGAAATCCCAGTCTATTCCTAAATCCAACATCTACACCTTTAAGAATATTCAGAAATTCATGGGATTTAGACTGGAGGGTACTCAAGTGAGGAGAGGGCCAGTTGTGGTTGAGGCCCCTCAAGCTGAAGAGGAACAGCCTCAGGGTCAAGGGGACCAGCCCCAGGGTGAAGAGGATCAGCCTCAAGCTCAAGGGGACCAGCCCCAAGGTCAAGAGGATCAGCCTCCTTTGAATGAGGGTCAGCCTCAAATCACAACTGAAGGTGACTTCCATTTCATGCCCCACTCTCACCTCAGTTTCCACATATCTCTCCACAACCCACATTTCATGCATCCACATCCTCTGGTGGGCCTTCTGTTCCACCAGAGTTGTTCTCCTTTTTAAATGAAAAATTTGAAACCTTGAACTCCTCTATTCAAACCATGTCAGAAAACTTTGAGTTGAGGATTCAAAGATTGGAGAACACTGTGTCTGCCAAGTTCATAGAGCAAAAAGCTGCCTCAGACTATGCAGCTCAGCGGTTCAATAGATTAATTGGTACACTGGGAGATGCCTCAATTGAGCTCAAAGAACATCAAGAAAAACTGGAGCATGTTCTTAAGGGGATCTTAGCAAACTCTCAAGCTGATGTGTTCAACACAAAGCAGACTCTACATGAAATCACCAGCACTAGACTGTCTTTTGCTCATTTTGTGGATGATTTGGAGAGCATGAGGAACTTCAATGCACATATTGACAACCAGATCTCTGATTTGACAAAGGAATTCAAGATCATGCAAAGGCCTCGTTGGTCAGCTGGATCATCTTCATCTTCACAACCCATTTCAGCTGATCTAGCCAGAATTCAAGCTACTTTGATAGAAAACTCAGACAGAATGGAACACTACTTGCACACAAAACTCGCAACCATTCAAGATCAAATCAAGTCCAGCTTGAATTTCATGGAGAAAAGACTGTCAGACATTGAGCAAATCTTACTTCCCATTCCTCCTCCTCTACCTTCTTCATAATGTATTTTTTTTTGATGATGTCAAAGGGGGAGAAGAAAGAAAGAGAACAAGAAATGATTGTAATCCTTTTGGAAACATTGTAATGCTTCTCTTGAATGAAATGAAATGCTTTTTGCTTAGCTTGAATGAATGAATTTCTCATTTGTGTCTTTAATGTGATTGAAAATTGTTATGTGAATGTGAATGTATGAATGCTTGTCAAGTTGCTTGACCTTCATTATGCAACACACTTACTTCAAGTAACATTGTACTTCAAGTACAACCATCAATTGTGACTTAGTAATATTTAAAGGTCTTTGACAAGCATGAACAAAAAGAAAAATAAGGACTTTTGAATAACCAAAAATTGCTTAAAATCACATCTAATCAAAACCTCATTGTCATATGGATTTAATGTTGCCATCATCAAAAAGGGGGATATTGTTGGGTTGAGTGTAATTTCATATCATTTCCCCTCTAATTTTGATGATGACAAATGTGATTTGAATGCAAACTAATTGAAACATGATACACACATTCCACCGGAAATTTATATTTAAAAGCATGTTTCAAAGCACACTTATCATTTGTACTAATAATAAAATATTTTACTAATGATATATGTGTTTAATTTTCAGGTACAAATATTTTTTGCAAAGGTGGTGTCGACACACCCCACAATGGTGTCGACACAACACCTCAGTCTCAAAGGCAAAAAGCTGAAGAAATGCCTAGACTGTGTCGACACTAGCCAAAGATCAAGTCGACACGAGTTGCAAAATTCCAGCAATTAGTCTACCTAGGTCGACGCAGGATCAGGGCAGGTCGACACTGGACCTCGTTTCCAGAATAGCCTGTTTGCAGAATGGGACAGCAGGTCGACGCAAGACTACAGCAGGTCGACACTGGACCTTGTTCCCAGAACAACCAATTCTCAGATTTGGGACAGTGTGTCGACACCATCACTAGGGCAGGTCGACACACTACAGAAAGATTCCAACTTAAGATGGATGATTGCCACGTGTCTTCCTAGGGCGATGGGGTATCAACCGAGGATTGTGTGCCCTTGTATCTAAAGGGTATCCTTTGAATCTTTTGGGTATAAAAAGCCCCCAATTGGCCATCCATCACATCAAGAGACCCAACGAACTCTTGGAGCCTTTCGAAAGTTCCCTTTGGCGGCGAGAAGAGTTCATCTCCCTCCTCTGCTCTCCTGGTGTCTTCTGAAGACCAATTCTCATCAATTCGATTGTGAGAATTGGAGTGTGATTGTTGAAGAAGCATCTGAAGCGCCTCAAGAAGCAGATCAAGTAGAAGCATCTGTTGGAGAAGATTTCAAGGAAGATCCCCAAGTTCAATTGTGCAGAGCATCGGTTGGGACTTCAAGGATTCAAGCCTCTTCCCAATCTGAGCTTCTACAAGGGAGTACACTGAAGAACAAAGTCTTTTCATACAATCCTCTTTGTACTTTTGTTCTTCTGAGACATTTTGAGATTGTGCAAGTGCTTCTGCATAATTCTCATGAATGTTCTCATGTTTGACATGATCTGCTGCTAGAAGATCTATGTCGTGTGTTGGTGTCTAGCATAGTTGTTTGTGAGCCATTGTGCTCAGTTTGAGTGTCGAGCTCAAGTAGTTGTTGAGCAGTCTTGCTCAGGGATCTAGAGTAGTCTTACTCTAGAGGTGTGTGAGTTGTAAACTCAGGTGTTGGAGTTGTCTGGCTCCAGTGGGTGTGTAACCCAGGTTGTTTAGTGAATCCTCACTGGGTGTGAGGGGTGGATGTAGGAATCACATGGGTGATTTCCGAACCACCTAAAAATCTCTGTGCACTTGTCTATCTGTGGTTTGATTCTATTATCCGTTAGATGCTTGCATAGAATCGCTTAAAAGTCACTTAATCAACTGGTTTCACATCTATTTTATCAACTCACCTATCATCTCATCAGATCTGTGTTTTTCACTGTTAAAATTGCCTCTGATTCTCAAAGCATTTTTTAAATTGCTTAAGCTTCCGCATAGAGTGGCATAGATCTATTCATCCCCCCCCCTTCTAGATCTTATCCACACCTTTTCCTCGATCCTTCAATTGGTATCAGAGCGGGTTTATACTTGATCTGATTTGATTTGAGCAGTTTTTGAGTATTGTGTGTCTGATTGCTTGATTGTTTGCTTGTTTGCTAAGTATTCTTTCTGTGCTTTCTTTTTAACTCAATGGATTCCAAAGGTTTCATAGCTGAGGGGCATTCCATAAATAGGCCACCATTCTTTAATGGAACGGACTATTCATACTGGAAAAATAAATGCAAGTCTTTCTAAGAGCCCAGAACTATGAAATTTGGAAAGTGGTTGAGGTTGGTCCCTATGAAAACTAGGGAGAGGAAGAAACCTAGACTAGGGAACAAATAAGAAAAGCCACATTGAATTATAATGCCATGAACATGATTCAATGTGCTGTTCCTCCCAAAGAGTATTCGAGAATCTCAATGTGCAAATCTGCCAAAGAGATGTGGGATAAACTCGAATTACTCTATGAGGGAACATCACAAGTGAAGGAAACTAAGGCAAATATTCTTGTTTCAGAATATGAATTGTTTATGATGAAGTCTAATGAAACAATTTCTGAAATGTTTGCTAGGTTCATGGTTATTGTCAATGGACTCAAGGCCTTAGGTAAGGACTACACAGATGCAGACTTGGTAAGGAAAATATTACGTTCACTTTCTTCAATTTGGCACACAAAGGCCACTGTCATTGAAGATTCTAAAGATTTGTCCAAAATGTCTTTGGATGAATTGATAGGATCCTTAATGACATATGAAATCAATTTGAAAAGAAATGAAGAACACATAATTAAGACCAAGCCAATGGCACTTAAGGCCTCTTCAAGTAATAAAGACAAAAGTCAGGAAAAGAAAAGCTCTGAGAGTCTGAGTCAAATGAGGATGAAATTGCCCTCATGACCAGGCAATTCAGAAAATTCTTGAAATATAGAAAAGGAAAAATGTCTGGGAAAAAGAAGTTTTCCTCAGGTAAAAGAAACACTTCCTCTTCTAATTTTAAGAAGAATAAAAAAACTGACGAAACTGTCATTTGTTACAGGTGTAATAAGCCAGGACACATGAAGGGAGAGTGTCCTGAGAACAAGAAAGAAAAGCACAAGAAATTCCAGAAGTTCAAGAAGCCAAAGGCCATGGTAGCCACTTGGTCTGATGAAGATTCAAGTGAAGAAGAAGAAGACAAAAAATTCTCAAGCTCTGAGAGTGAGGAAATCTGCTTCATGGCCAACAATTCTGAAGAAAAGGTAAGCACCTCTTTTGAAGATTTCACTGTTGAAGATTGGCAGGATGTTTATGCAGAACTAGTTGAAAAATATTCTGAACTGAGAAAAGAAAACAAACACATCAAAAAGAAAATTGAAAACCTTTATCATAACCAATCTTCAAACAACAGAACTTGTGAGCTAGAAAATGAGATAATAGAATTAAATGAAGAAAAAGAAAATCTCATGAATCTAATTGATGATCTGAAGCTTGCCTCTCAAAAGGCCACCCAAGAATTCAAAGACTTATCTAAAAAGCTGGAAATGGAAAAACAAGAAAAACAACAAAAGATTGAAGAAATTAAAACTCTTCAAAACCAGCTAAAAGAAAGGGATGAAGTTATCCAAACCTTCACAAAAGGTAAAGATAACTTGGAGGCATTGCTAGGAACAAATATGACAACAACCTCTCATGGATTAGGATTCAACAAACAAAAACCAAAGAAAGACAAATCCGGTGAGAAAAAGGGCAAAGCACCATTAATTAAATTTGTCAAAGGTCCTAATCTTGAGAACACAGAAATCAAGCAAACATCAGACAAAACATCAAACAAAACACAAAACAAATCAAAAACTCAAAAACAAAAGAAGACAACCAGGTTGACACAGTCTCCTGACAGGTCGACACCAGTCCATATGAAGAAGACTTCTGTGGTTGCTGTGTCAACACCAGTCATGGAGAGGTCGACCTGCTCAACATCAAAAGCTACAAACAACTCAATCAAAAATTCAAATAAAAATTTGAAAAACAAGAAAAAGTCAAAGGAAATCATTTATAAAGAACCTTGGACCTCCAAGACAGCATTTCAAATGATTGGACCAATCCTTGGAGCCAATGGTATGACAACCCTTGTTGGTATCATCCTCAATTCTTTCATCCAAACTTTTTGATGTACCAACAAAATCCATGGATTCCACCTCCTAATCTGAACTCCTATGCTCAAATGAAAAACTCCCCTCCCACTAAAAACAAAAATATTGGTGCTTTCATTTCTAAGGAAAAGAACAAACAGAAAAAGACTGAAAACACCAATTTAACAAAACAAAAATAAAAAACAAGTCAAATTTGGGTGAGAAAAGATTTACTAACAATGTTCAAACATTCTGATGGTCCCAACTCTGTTTGGGTACCAAAATCTTCTCTTCACTGATCTATTTTGCAGGAAGGTCGTGCACCCAACTCCAATGTGTGGTTTCTTGACAGTGGGTGTTCACGACACATGACAGGAGACAGAGCCAAATTCTCATTCCTGATTGAAAAGGAGGGAGGGTCAGTAACTTTTGGAGGTAAAAATAAAGGAAAGATCATAGGATCTGGTAAGGTTGGTCAAACTTCCTCAAACTCTGTAGATAATGTTTTACTAGTTGATGGTCTTGATTATAATCTGCTCAGTATCAGCCAACTATGTGACAAAGGTCACAAAGTTGTGTTTGAATCTGATTTTTGTAAGATAATTGATTCATCAACTGATAAAATCAAATTCTTTGGAAAAAGGGAAAACAATGTCTACATGATCAACCTAAATAAAAACTTTTCTGAAAATCTTTGCTTTGTTGCTAATAAAGATGAAATTGCATGGACTTGGCACAAAAGACTTGGCCATGCAAGTTTCAGAACAATGAATAAGCTGTTAAGATTGAATTTGGTTAAGGGTCTTCCTGAATCCTTCTCTAAAGTTGAAAGTTTGTGGGATCTGTGCTAAAGGAAAACAAACAAGAAAATCTTTTAAAAACTTCAATGAGGTACTCACATCTAAGCCACTAGAATTACTTCACATGGACCTTTTTAGCCCTACAAGAATTCTAAGTCTAAGTGGCAAAAGATATGGGTTTGTAATCATTGATGATTTTACTAGATTTACTTGGGTTATTTTTCTGTCCCACAAAAGTGATACCTGTCTTAAATTCAGGAACTTTTGTACCACTGTCTTAACAACTTATCCATATAAAATCAAAAATATTTTGACTGATCATGGGGGTGAATTCGAGAACACATCTTTTTCTGATTTATGTGCTGAATTTCAAATATTCACAAGTTTTCTTCACCAAGAACTCCAGAACAAAATGGAGTTGTGGAAAGAAAGAATAAACTCTTGTGGAAATGGCTAGATCCATGCTCTTAGGAAGTAACTTGCCCAAATCCTTTTGGGCTGAAGCTGTCAACACAGCCAATCACATTCTAAATAGAGCTTTGATCAGACCAAAAATAAGAAAAACCCCCTATGAATTATTGAAAAACAAAAAGCCAACTGTATCTTATTTTAAAACTTTTGAGTGCAAATACTTTGTACACAATAATAACAAAGAAAATCTTGACAAATTTGATGCTAAAAGTCAGGAAGCTATCTTCCTTGGCTATTCTAATGTGTCAAGGGCTTTCAAAGTGTACATTCTTAAAACTAAAACTGTTGAAGAATCTCCACATGTTATCTTTGATGAAAATTCCTTTTCAACTAATAATTCTAAATCTTGCAGGGAAAGACAAGACACTGAAGAGGATGAATTTATTGTGGACTCTTCACCAACTGTTGAGGAGTTTGAAAACATTGAAGAGAACCTGAACACACCATCTCCAAGTGGCTCAGGTAATATTGTCCCAGAAGTGGGTACTTCTGAACAGGTAATTTCTGAGCATCGGTTTTTAAGAGATCACCCATTAGACAATGTGGTTGGCAATGTACATGATAGAGTAAGGACCAGATCATCATTCCTGCATGATATTGAAGAAGACCCACTAGCTCTAATTTCCCAAATTGAACCAAAGTCAATTGATGAAGCCCTGTCAAGTTCAGATTGGATTAATGCCATGCATGATGAACTTCATCAATTTGAAAGAAATCAAGTATGGGAATTAGTACCTAGACCTAGTGACCAAACAGTCATTGGCACTAGATGGGTTTTCAGAAATAAGTTGAATGAAAATGGTCAAGTCATTAGAAATAAAGCTAGGCTAGTTGCAAAGGGGTATAATCAAGAATTTGGAATTGATTTTGAAGAATCATATGCCCCTGTAGCTAGACTAGAAGCAGTTAGAATTTTCCTTGCTTTTGCATCCTCCATGAATTTCAAAGTTTATCAAATGGATGTAAAAAGTGCATTTTTAAATGGATATATTAAGGAAAATATTTTTGTTGAACAACCTCCTGGATTTGAAAATGAGAAACATCCAAACCATGTTTTCAAGCTTAATAAGGCTCTCTATGGTCTTAAGCAAGCTCCAAGAGCTTGGTATGACCGTTTGAGTACTTTTTTACTTGAAAAAGGATATTCTAGAGGAAATGTTGATCAGACTTTGTTCACAAAAATAGTCAAAAATCAAATAATTGTGGTCCAAATTTATGTTGATGACATAATATTTGGCTCAACCAATAAAGGCTATGCACTGAATTTTCAAATCAAATGAAGAATGAATTTGAAATGAGTTTAATGGGAGATTTAACATTTTTCTTGGGACTGCAGGTTAACCAAACAACTGAAGGGAACTTCATCAGTCAAGCCAAGTATGTCAAGGTGCTTCTCAAAAGGTTTGAATTTCAGAACCTCAAGCATTCAAGCACACCTATTGCTATAAATGCTAATCTAGAAGAAGACTCAAATGGTAAGTCAGTAGACCCAAAGACATACAGATGTATGATTGGCTCTCTACTCTATCTTACAACTTCTAGACCAGATATTCAGTTTAGTGTGTGTTTGTGTGCTAGATTTCAGTCTAATCCTAAGGAAAGTCACATGTTAGCTGTTAAAAGAATTTTTAAATATCTTGTTGGAACATGTGATTTAGGAATTTGGTATCCTGCTAATTGCAAGCTAGATTTGATTGCCTATTGTGATGCTGACTATGCTAGGTGTAAATTAGATAGAAAAAGCATAAGTGGCTTGTGTTTATTCCTAGGTGGGTGCCTTATTTCTTGGGCTTCCAAGAAGCAACATTCAGTTGCATTGTCAACTGCAGAGGCTGAATATGTTGCAGCAGGTAGATGTGGAACTCAGATTCTCTGGGTGAAACATCAACTTCTCGATTACAACCAAGATTTAGGTTGTGTACCCATCCTATGTGATAATACAAGTGCAATAAATCTGTCTAAAAACCCCATTCAGCATTCTAGAACCAAGCATATTGAGATTAGGCATCACTTCTTGAGAGATGAGGTTGCAAAGAAGTCCTTTGAACTCCATTTCATTGAAACTGAAAAACAAGTTGCTGATATTTTCACCAAACCCCTTCCTGAAAACAGATTTTCATCTTTGAGGAGAGAACTTGGACTTTGTAAATATCCACATTCTTAATCTCTCTTTAGGTTTGGGTTGAGTGTTATGCACTGTCTAAGGGGGAGTTCTTTTCATATCATAACCCTTTGCTTCCTTAGTCACAATGTCCATATCTCTCTCAATTCCACTTCCTTTTTCTTTGGACAATAAAGTCTTCAACTCTCATTGTGTTGACTTCTTGGTATATCAAATGGTGATTTGGAGAAGGACAAGTTATGCTTGTCTGGACACTTTCACTATGCGAGAGTATATGTCTCCGCCAAGTACCAAGAAATGAAAATGCAATTATTGAGGGGGAGCTTTTATTGTTTAAAGAGAATCTTTCTTGATTTCAAAACCTTGCATATCTTTATTTTGATAGAAAATGATTGAAATCATCATCTCAAGGGGAGCTAGAAAATTCACAAGTCATGACTTTTGCAAAACTCATAACTGTTCTTGTATTTCATCAATTTCTTGCATGATGTCATCATTCAGATGTCTAGAGTCTCCAAATGATCATTTGAGTGATCTATCATACTTTTTACTAATCAATTGTCAACTATATTTTTCAACCCACAGAAACTCAGAATTCTTCCAAGATTGAAAACAACTTGTGTCTTGAAATTAAAACATCTCCTTGTTTGCAACTGATGTTGGATAAAATTGATTCTATCTTACAAAACTCTCAAATTTTTGAAAATTCAACAGAGCAATGACATTTGTGCTGAGAAACTGCACACCTTCACAATGAATGAAGTGCCATGCATGTCATGAGGTACTACTGTTATCTCTGTTCAAAGGGGATAAAAATTCAAAAATAGATTCAAAATACACAAAAATGTGATATACTTTTTGATAATGACTGAGTAACTGGAAATATTGGCGTCTACAAAACGTATATTTTCATGTCAAAAGGTCATTATTTACCCCTTTGAGACTTGATAATGAATAAATCTTAAGTATCCAGGGACTATGGTGTGTAAAAAGCACTAGCACTTGAGTGAAAAAGATTTATATCATTTGATAGTCTGTTACAAAAACAAAATATATGTGTTAATGGAGTTTTGTCTAGAAAGAATCATTTTCATTCATCATCAAGTTGTTCTTTAAGATTGTGTTTTATTTTCAAAGCAATTGTATTTAGTCTAGAGAATATCTTTATTTCTTTAACGTTGAGAAATATGGTAGAATAAAATTCATTGTTAGATATATTATATCCCTCAAATCATCATTTCATTGATTCAAGTCTTTGAATACTCATATCCTATTGGAAATTGTGTAAAACTTGAATTGTGATGAATTTTTGCAAAATATAACAAATGAATTTTTAAGCCTCTTAAACATCCTTGAAATGACTATTTCTCTCATTGATTATCATTCTAAAGAAGTCCAAAAATTCTCAAAAAAGAATTCAACTTTTCTTCTAAGGCCGTGTCGACACCATCCTATCTCGTGTCGACACACACCCTAGGTCAGGTCGACACTACAGTCTTCTAGTGTCGACACTGCCCTCTTGCCAGACCTTTTTAAATCGTGGGTTCCGGATAAACCTTGTTGTTCCTACGGGGTATTGCACCACTGCAAATCCTTCTTAGGCATCAGGTCGACCCGACAGTCACTTTCTTCTCATTTTCGGCAAGAAATTCCACAGATTTCTCTCTCAATCACATCCCTTTCTCAATCATCTCTCTTCTCCTTCATCAACTCTTGATTCCACTCCATCCTTGCACCCATGGTGAGAAAAATGGGTCCTCACCGTGGAGCAAGATCTCAGGCCTCATCTAGGCCACTTCCGGCAGAGGATGATGTTCCTCAATTTGAAAGAAGAACCAAAAGGCGCAATGACCCTGCAGAGCAACCAGGGTCCTCCTCTGCACCTCAGCCAGCTGCCAAGAGAGGTAGACCCTCTTCTTCGGGCAGAGGTAGGGTTTCTACACCAGAGAATCTGGGCTCCTCTTCTAGAGATTCTACAGAGTCATCTTCATCTTCGTCTGAGTCTTCCAAGTCTCAAGACACCATTAGTGAAGCCAAGTTAATCTTGAAGCCTAGAATAGTGGATTTATCAGATATTCAGCTAGCAAACTCATTTCCAGATATTCAGACCTACTTCTCCTTTCAGTCTTGGTTACTCTTTATTTCTGAGTTTCAAATCATTTATCCAAGACTTGTTAGGGATATCTACAAGAACTTGAAATGCACAGATGAAGGGTATCAATCAAAGGTTAAGGGAATAGCCATTGACATGCCAACAGATAAAGCTGCCTCTATTTTCAAAGTACCAGATGAAGGGGCAGACTATCACAATTTCGAATTTGATCTTCATGAAGCCTACACCATCATGACAGGCCTTCCTGCTGATGCCTCTGATCCCAAACAGACCTATGTCACCAAATTCAACACAAACTCATTTCCCCCTGTGTTGAGGGTCATCCACCATATGTTGACCACAATCATTACCCCTCAAGGTGGTGGAAGGGACAGGCTAACAGATATTCAGAGGTTCATTCTATATTGCATGGTAAAAGACATAAAAATCAATCTCCATGTAATACTATACCAAATTATATCTAAAACAACCAGGAAAGACCTCAAGAGATCTCTTCCTTATGCTGCACATTTGACCTCAGTGTTCCAGCACTTTGGTGTGCCATTAGATAATGAGAAATCCCAGTCTATTCCTAAATCCAACATCTACACCTTTAAGAATATTCAGAAATTCATGGGATTTAGACTGGAGGGTACTCAAGTGAGGAGAGGGCCAGTTGTGGTTGAGGCCCCTCAAGCTGAAGAGGAACAGCCTCAGGGTCAAGGGGACCAGCCCCAGGGTGAAGAGGATCAGCCTCAAGCTCAAGGGGACCAGCCCCAAGGTCAAGAGGATCAGCCTCCTTTGAATGAGGGTCAGCCTCAAATCACAACTGAAGGTGACTTCCATTTCATGCCCCACTCTCACCTCAGTTTCCACATATCTCTCCACAACCCACATTTCATGCATCCACATCTCTGGTGGGCCTTCTGTTCCACCAGAGTTGTTCTCCTTTTTAAATGAAAAATTTGAAACCTTGAACTCCTCTATTCAAACCATGTCAGAAAACTTTGAGTTGAGGATTCAAAGATTGGAGAACACTGTGTCTGCCAAGTTCATAGAGCAAAAAGCTGCCTCAGACTATGCAACTCAGCGGTTCAATAGATTAATTGGTACACTGGGAGATGCCTCAATTGAGCTCAAAGAACATCAAGAAAAACTGGAGCAGGTTCTTAAGGGGATCTTAGCAAACTCTCAAGCTGATGTGTTCAACACAAAGCAGACTCTACATGAAATCACCAGCACTAGACTGTCTTTTGCTCATTTTGTGGATGATTTGGAGAGCATGAGGAACTTCAATGCACATATTGACAACCAGATCTCTGATTTGACAAAGGAATTCAAGATCATGCAAAGGCCTGGTTGGTTAGCTGGATCATCTTCATCTTCACAACCCATTTCAGCTGATCTAGCCAGAATTCAAGCTACTTTGATAGAAAACTCAGACAGAATGGAACACTACTTGCACACAAAACTCACAACCATTCAAGATTAAATCAAGTCCAGCTTGAATTTCATGGAGAAATGACTGTCAGACATTGAGCAAATCTTACTTCCCATTCCTCCTCCTCCACCTTCTTCATAATGTATTTATTTTTTTGATGATGTCAAAGGGGGAGAAGAAAGAAAGAGAACAAGAAATGATTGTAATCCTTTTGGAAACATTGTAATGCTTCTCTTGAATGAAATGAAATGCTTTTTGCTTAGCTTGAATGAATGAATTTCTCATTTATGTCTTTAATGTGATTGAAAATTGTTATGTGAATGTGAATGTATGAATGCTTGTCAAGTTGCTTGACCTTCATTATGCAACACACTTACTTCAAGTAACATTGTACTTCAAGTACAACCATCAATTGTGACTTAGTAATATTTAAAGGTCTTTGACAAGCATGAACAAAAAGAAAAATAAGGACTTTTGAATAACCAAAAATTGCTTAAAATCACATCTAATCAAAACCTCATTGTCATATGGATTTAATGTTGTCATCATCAAAAAGGGGGAGATTGTTGGGTTGAGTGTAATTTCATATCATTTCCCCTCTAATTTTGATGATGACAAATGTGATTTGAATGCAAACTAATTGAAACATGATACACACATTCCACCTGAAATTTATATTCAAAAAGCATGTTTCAAAGCACACTTATCATTTGTACTAATAAAAAATATTTTACTAATGATATATGTGTTTAATTTTCAGGTACAAATTTGCAAAGGTGGTGTCGACACACCCCACAATGGTGTCGACACAACACCTCAGTCTCAAAGGCAAAAAGCTGAAGAAATGCCTAGACTATGTCGACACTAGCCAAAGAGTAGGTCGACACGTGTTGCAAAATTCCAGGAATTAGTCTACCCAGGTCGACGCAGAATCAGGGCAGGTCGACACTGGACCTCGTTTCCAGAACAGCCTGTTTGCAGAATGGGACAGCAGGTCGACGCAAGACCAGAGCAGGTCGACACTGGACCTTGTTCCCAGAACAGCCAATTCTCAGATTTGGGACAGTGTGTCGACACCATCACCAGGGCAGGTCGACACACTACGGAAAGATTCCAACTTAAGATGGATGATTGCCACGTGTCCTCCTAGGGCGATGGGGTATCAACCTAGGATCGTGTGCCTTTGTACCTAAAGGGTATCCTTGGAATCTTTTGGGTATAAAAAGCCCCCAATTGGCCATCCATCACATCAAGAGACCCAACGAACTCTTGGAGCCTTCAGAAAGGTCCCTTTGGCGGCGAGAAGAGTTCATCTCCCTCCTCTGCTCTCCTGGTGTCTTCTGAAGACCAATTCTCATCAATTCGATTGTGAGAATTGGAGTGTGATTGTTGAAGAAGCATCTGAAGCTTCTCAAGGAAGCAGATCAAGTAGAAGCATCTGTTGGAGAAGATTTCAAGGAAGATCCCCAAGTTCAATTATGCAGAGCATCGGTTGGGACTTCAAGGATTCAAGCCTCTTCCCAATCTGAGCTTCTTCAAGGGAGTACACAGAAGAACAAAGTCTTTTCATACAATCCTCTTTGTACTTTTGTTCTTCTGAGACATTTTGAGATTGTGCAAGTGCTTCTGCATAATTCTCATGAATGTTCTCATGTTTGACATGATCTGCTGCTAGAAGATTTATGTCGTGTGTTGGTGTCTAGCATAGTTGTTTGTGAGCCATTGTGCTCAGTTTGAGTCGTCGAGCTCAAGTAGTTGTTGAGCAGTCTTGCTCAGGGATCTAGAGTAGTCTTACTCTAGAGGTGTGTGAGTTGTAAACTCAGGTGTTGGAGTTGTCTGGCTCCAGTGGGTGTGTAACCCAGGTTGTTTAGTGAATCCTCACTGGGTGTGAGGGGTGGATGTAGGAATCACATGGGTGATTTCCGAACCACCTAAAAATCTCTGTGCACTTGTCTATCTGTGGTTTGATTCTATTATCCGTTAGATGCTTGCATAGAATCGCTTAAAAGTCACTTAATCAACTGGTTTCACATCTATTTTATCAACTTACCTATCATCTCATCAGATCTATGTTTTTCACTATTAAAATTGCCTCTGATTCTCAAAGCATTTTTTAAATTGCTTAAGCTTCCGCATAGAGTGGCATAGATCTATTCATCCCCCCCCCCCTTCTAGATCTTATCCACACCTTTTCCTCGATCCTTCAAGGTTTACCAAGATCGGGTTCCGGGCATAATGGAATATGGGTATTTGTCGACAGATTAACTAAGGTGTGCAGATTAGTGGCAGTAAGTATGTCTTGAACAGTGGATAAATTAGCAAATGTTTATGTTGAAAGAATTGTTCCATTGCATGGTATTCTGAAGACTATTGTATCTGATAGAGATCCAAGATTTACTTCTGGTTTTTGGAGAAGTCTGCAGAAGGTAATTGGTACTGAGCTAAGATATAGCTCCGCTTATCATCCCCAGACAGATGGTCAGATAGAGAGGACTATCCAGACGATTGAAGATATGTTGCGAGCTTGTTGTTTAGTTTGGGGAGGTAACTGGGAGCATCATTTGGGAATAGTTGAGTTTGCCTATAATAATAGTTATCATACCAGTCTTGGGATGGAACCGTATGAAGCTTTATATGGAAGGCCATGTAGAACCCCATTGAACTGGCATGAAGTGGGAGAAAGGCAATTAGTGGGTCCTGAATTGATTCAGCAAACCACAGAAGTGGTGAAGCTTATTAAAGAAAAATTACAGGCAGCCCAAAGTAGGCAAAAGAGTTATGCAGATAATCAGAGGAGACCACTTCAGTTTGAAGTGGGAGATTTTGTTTTCTTGAGAATTTCCCCGAGTAAAGGTATTATGAGATTTGGTAAGACTGGAAAATTGAGCCCAAGGTATGTGGGACCTTTCCAGGTGATTGAGAGAATTGGGGAAACAACTTATAGATTGGATTTGCCAGCAGATTTTGCGTATGTCCATGATATATTTCATGTTTCTATGTTAAAAAAGTGTATTGAAGATCCAGCTCAAATAATCAATTATCAAGGTGGTGACCTGAGGCCAGATATGACCATGCCAGAGTATCCAGTACAGATCACTGATCGAAAGATAAGGAAGTTGAGAAATAAAGAAATTGAATTAGTTAAAGTGAGATGGGAAAATAGGTTGGGTGGTGAAGATACCTGGGAGTTAGCCGAGGAGATGGCTAAAGGGTATCCCTATCTGTTTGAATAAAGTTTTGTATTTCTTTTTAGATGATAGTACTTGTAAAAGTGTGTATATTTAAGTTGTTTATGTTTGAGTTGTGTTATGAATTTTGAGGTCGAAATTTTCTTTTTAGATGATAGTAATGTAACGTCGCGTGCTTTTCAGATCCTTATGGATCATGTGTGTAATGGTTGTGATGGCCATTGTGAGGCCAGTGTGGTTTGGACGTGTGGTGTGTGCAGGTGTGGTACAGGTTGGGTTCTGAGATAAGATAGAACCTGCTGCAGTTAATTAGGAGTTGACGGCCAGGTGTGGTCGTTGACTGGTTGGCGTCCATGTATGTTGGCGTTTACTCTATGAACTTGGCGACAAAGAATATGGGCATCTAGCCTTGGCGGTCTGATTGGCGACAGCCTTGTTGACGCCAACCTGTGCGATCTGCAGAATATAGGTCTACCCGAGAGCAGTCCCCTCACTCCATTCTCCCTCCCTCTTGCCCTATCTTCATGCCCTTACTTCCCCAATGCTTCCAATGGTTGCGGAAGACTAATTGGAGGATCATGGAACGTGAGGTGGTGACGAATCGGCCAAGGAAACGCCGGACCATGGTGCAATTGCCGTAGGAGCTCGCAGAGGGTTCCGTGTGGATCGGGAGAATATAGGAGGTTTAAGTGCGTATTGAGGTAGGGAATGACCCCTTTAGTTCCTTTAGGACGTGATAATGCATCTGGAACGCGTGGATTTGCATGTTATTTATGTTTTTGGGTAAGGGTATCCATGCGGGGTAAATGGGTGGTTTGAGTAATTTGAAGAATGAAACATGTTGTTCGGTTTGATTGGAATGCATGCATGCTAGAGGAAGTGTTTCCTCGTGTCTTCCCGTAGGTTTTAGGGCTGAGGACATTTGTGAGGTCGGCCTAGGTTTTCTGTGAGAACTGGTAGCCGAGGAGCTTGGCGTCAACATCGTTTGACGCCAGGTTCTTCAGCTGGGAGATTAACGGCCAGATACCCTGCCGTTTACATCCTATCGACGGCAGTCGATGTTGCCGCCAGCATGTTTTTATGAAAATATTGTTATATCAGATATTTAGTGTTATCGAGCGGTGCAACGATAATTGTGGTGCACCTAGTGCTCGTGGTTTCTGAGATTAGCGTACTGAGTACGCAGTTGGCTAGTTCTTTACGTGTTTATGTGGTGTTCACGTGTAGTGGACTACTAGTGCACGCGGTTTACGTGAGTCTTCACGTGGTTTGTGTGTGACGTGCACGTGGTTTTGTGTACGTGGAAAGTAGTACGACGCCTATCGTGGTTACCTCTCCAGTTGGGTGCCCCAGGTTCTCTGTGAGCCAAGTTGTTAGCTCAGGGCTTTGTCCCGGTACTTGTGCTGTACTATCGAGGTTTGTGTCGTCTGACCTAGACACCCTCACTCCTGTGTTTGAGTTGTACGTCTGGCTGAGGGAAAGACGACAGTGGGACAGTGACACTTGTGTTTGTCTTTAGTCACTTGTAGCCCGCTCGTAGTTGGGGGTACGGACACCAGTAGTCGACACTGGTCCCCAGCTAGTCCTTTTCCAGTGCCTCACTCTAGCGAGCCCAGTCTAGGGTCGCTAGAGGTGCTAGGCATGGGCCTGCGACCGTGTGGTCCGCAAGTGGTGGTGTTTAGTTGGTCTCCACAGTTGCTTGACCTTTTCACGTGGAGTGGCAGCTGGACCTTTCGTCCGTGGCTGCGAGACTGAGAGGTAGACCTATGTTAGCTTGTCTGAGTCAGTCTCTGGTGTCGCGAACAAGTTCACGTGGCTCGTGTTTGGCAGTCTCTACTCTAGCTCGTACACCTGTACTGATTTACCGTTTAATTATTACAGTTGTTTTTCGTAGTTGGCAGACGGTGAGTACCTTTACAGCTTTCATATCCTGCTCAGCTGTTCTATAAATTGTTGGTACTGTTTACTGCTTTTGTACCTGTATTTTTGGTTTGCTCGGTTTTGGGGGAGTTCCCTACTGAGCCAGTGACTAGCGAGGCTCACCCCTACCCCCACAGGTGAGTGCGAGGAGGACGTTTCTTGACCGTCGTCCAGTTCAGAGCCGCGTCGTAGTGGTGCAGGGTCAGTACCTCCAACAGTGTATCCTTAGTGGTGTAGTAGTAGCAGTAGTGTAGCAGTAGTAGTATAGTTAGTTGTTTACTTTCTTCAGTTGTACCTTGGGGTATGCCCCAGGCTCTTGTACTTTCTTTCAGTTTTTTAGAAATATGGCTATGTAAACTTGTGAAATATATATATAAAATGGTGTGTTCCTTTGTGTTTACACGGACTGTGGTTTGGTATCCCTAGCAAGGCTTCGGCCCGTTCACGGGAGGCGGACTCAGATCAAGTATGTTATCGGTTTAACGGACATGCACGAGGCGTTCCGCCACATCGATCCCCTCCAACCTCAACATATTATACGGCTGAACCTGCTCCCCTCCCCCGTGAGAGGTCCCACTCTTTTGAACAACCTCGCTCCCTTGTCTCTGCGCACCATATCCAAACTCCTTCCGACTTTCTTGCGAGTGGACAAGTATAAAAAAGGAGCTCCATGACCTCAGGAGGCAAATTGATCCTCGGAAGGTAGCCGACATTGCTCTCCCATCTTTCCAACACCTCCGGGTACCACCCCAGTCAGAGCTCCCTATTTATCGGCGGTACTCTGGGGTAGGGGACCCATATGTTCATTTAAAGGATTTTGTCTATGAATCTACCCCGCACAAGTATGACCGCCACCTCATGGCATACTTGTTCAGAAAATCCCTAGATGGTTCGGCCCTGGAATGGTTCTATTCTTTGCCCCCTGAGGAAGCTGAGGACTTCCAAATTGTTCAAGAGAGGTTCCTACAGCAATTCCAAGATCGGGTCGGACCTGAATACTCCTTTGTGGATCTAGTAGCTGAAAAGATGAAGCCCGAGGAGGAGTTCTCAACTTATGCTGACCGATGGCGTTCAATGGCTGCCAAGGTCCGCTGCCCTATGCCGGAGGAGGAGAAAGTAAAGCTGTTAATTTCCAATGCTACCCCAACTTATCGAGCCATCTTGGCCATGAATGACATTACTACAATGCACCAACTATATAGCCGAGCCAGTTTCATTCAGACCCAACTCAAGGACTCGCCTATACACTCTATGTTTGAGACCCCTAAATCCCGTTACACCAAGAAGACTCAAGGCCCAGTCACCGAGGGGATCCAAACCAATGAGCAAGTGGGTGCAGTAAGTAACCCCCAAGGCCCGATAGGTAGGTCTCCATACACCCAGCAACCTCAGCAGCCATGGAGTAACAATAGGCAGCAACCTCCCCAGGGTCAGAACCCTCCACAAGACCAGCGCCAGTACTCCCAAGTTCCTCCTCCTCAGAATGGCTATGCCCCCAGAAAGCCCAACGAACCCAAAAGAGCCCAATATCCTCCTCTGCCTGAGTCTTTGGCCGATGTCTTTGCAGCCCTCATGTCCTTGAATGCCCTTAGACTCCCTCCTGAGAAGGCAAATTGTAATATGGCAGCAGACCAAACAAAGTATTGTGTCTACCATCGCCATCCGGGCCACATTGTGTCGGATTGTTTCCAATTCCGGGATATAATATATGACCTTCATGAGCAGAACCAAATTGATTGGGCAGAAATGAAGAGGTTGATCCAGACCATAAGAGATCAACAGGGTCAGAGGCAACAACAACAATAGCAAAGGCGACAACAACCACAACAACAACAACAACAACAACAACAACAGCAACAACAACAACAATTCCAACCCTTCCAACAACCGTACCAGCAACAGCAACAACAACAGCAGCCACAGCAGCTGGCAAATGACCTTGGCATAATCCGCAACCCCATGCCTCAACACCCGCCTACTCCAAAACCCCAACCTGCTCCACCACCTCCTCCACCCGCGCATGTTAACCCAGTCATCCACCACCCACCACCAGAAGCTCAATGGGCCTTCGACGATGAACACGAAGTGGACCAACTTTTGGTTATTTCCCATATCACATCCCCTGCCACCACGCCTACATCCACTGGGCCTCCCTCCTTCGCACCCACTATTGCCACCATCACCTCACCATCCTATAACTCCCCAGTCATATCACCCATTATCCCTTCGTCCAGCAACATCTCTCTCTCTCCTACGCCAGCGCCATTACTAGCCAACCCCTCCATTCTTGACACCTCACCTCCTCCACTCCACCATAACCTCGCCCTGCGGAGCAGGCGAATGTTCCATCGGATGTACCCTAATGCGTCTGTATCCATGCCAGGTCAACCGGCACAACAAACCAGCACTCAACAACAACAAGATATGGAAGAGATAGACCCAGTTCCGGGGACCCAATATGACATTCTGAAGCATTTGGATCAAACCCCTGCCAAAATCTCCATATTAGAGCTGATCAAAAGGTCACAGACTCACCAAGATGACCTAAGGGCCTTCCTGCAGAGGGTCATGGTCAGTGAGAACATGAACCCCGACAATCTGCCTTCTGTACTTTCTATTGTGAACAGGGGACCCACTATTACCTTTTCTGATGGTGAATTAGCTGCCCCTGAAGCCAGGAAGATGCCTTTGTGTGTGACACTCACTATAAACAAGGTGGCCATTGACGCAGCGCTAGTAGATACAGGGGCTTCCATTAATGTATGCCCGTTGAGCACCCTAAGAGCCTGCAACATCTTAGAGAGCCAATTGCAGCCTACCCCCACCACCATAGCTGCCTACGACAATTCACGACGTGCCTGTCATGGGATTGTCACGTTGTAAGCAGAGCTGGGGCCACTTGTCATGTCAATTGAATTTTATGTCTTGAACATCGATCACACATACAAGGCCATCTTAGGGCGCCCGTGGATCGAGTCACTAGGGGCAGTGCCTTCCACGACACATCAATGTTTGAAATTCCCCTTCCAAGGGCGGATAGTCAAGGTTAAGAGCGTAGCAATGACCCACACAATGGAAGCTGTTGAGAGAGTATTGTCATCAGTATGGCCATCCAATAAGCCCGTTATTTCAGTGCTCGATGTCAACTATCCCTGGGCTTATACATTATCTTCTAATCGCTCAATCGGGTCCCCATCAGTGATAGCTGTCAGGAAGGATGTGACCACAAACACAAAAGGTTGAGATATCATGTTCAGGCTTGGCTATCAGTTAGGAAAAGGTTTGGGTGCTCATCTCCAAGGGAGAACCAAAACAGTGGCCAGCACAAAGAAATTCACAAAACAAGATCTAGGATACTCAGAATGGGTTGCATTCTCATCTTCTTCACAGTCAGACCATGGCCCCCTCACCTGGACATTGTATGATCATTTTGTCAGAGGGCCGGTACAGCCTGGATATAACACCACGATGGAAGAGGCACCAAAGTCAGCATACCAAGCCCTAGAAGCTCAGCGACCCAGCAAGAAGAAGAGAGCCGAGTCAGATACAGAAACACCAGACCTTGATGATTTGATTTCAGTGGTCAGTTTGTTGTTCAATGAACCAGAAGCCGAGACAGAGGAACCAGAGTTGGAAGATCTAATCTCAGCGATCAACCGCTTGTTCAGCGAGGATGACATGTCACTGTCTCGGGTAGCCAACCCATCAGCATCAGCAGCCACCACCAAGCGACAGTTGCTTGGATTTGGTGAGGAATTTGAGATCATAAGTCCAACCAATTTAACAAAGGAGCTCTGGCCAGCCTCCCATTCATTTCGTTTTATCCATCCTTGTCCATAATTTTGATTTTATTCCCATATCTCCACCCTGCATTCTCCAATTCTCCCCCGACGCTGTTGAAGCGTTAATCCGCCCTTCACCCCTCTTCACCATCTTCCTTAATGGCTCGGTCCTGTCCTTTTTCCGAAGCCTCCTAATGTAATGTAGTGCTTTTCATTGTAAAAAAAAAAACAAAAAAAAAAATTCATCAAAAAATTGTGTGTTCCCCCATTTGTCTTTCCCCCCTTTCTTCGGACGGCGATCCCCGCCTTCTCCTTTCCCTTTTCTTCGGACGACGATCCCCGTCTTCTCCTCTCTCCTTTTCGTCAGATGGAGATCCCCGTCCTCCTTTTCTTTTCCGACTCATCCTTCCCACTTTCTGCCTTCAGCTGTCTGGCTCTCGCACTTTCTCTCGACGACGATTCCCATCACCCTTGCGCTTCCCCTTTGCTTCGACGGCGATCCCCGTCACCCTCTGCCTCGATGGCGATCCTCGTCACCCCGCACTCCTTCCCTCCTGCGGACGGAGATCCCCGTCACTCCCCTTTTCTCCTGGGCGGCGATCCCCGTCCTTCTCCTCATTCTGCTCAAGCTGTGCTTTCGCCTATTGACAGACATGGTCTTCCTGGGCGATTTGGGTGAGGGGCCTTCTGTTCCCTTGCACCCCAACTCTACTGCGGGCACCCTGAGCTCGGGTGGCCCGCCTCCTCCTCCAATCCCATCGGAGGACCTTTGCAGCCCTGCCACACCCTTTCCTTTCCTTTCCAATAAATCTCCGGATACTTCTCCAGAGCCTTCTATTAATATTAAGCCTAGTTTACATTCAGGGGTAGAATCTAGCAAGTCCCCGTCCCAGTCTAGGAAGAAGAAGGGTAGTGGCATACCCCGTATGTATCTGTTAAACTTGGTGCAAAGGTGTGGCGCTCTTCTAGCTGTCAAAGAGTTCATCCAAGAAGCAGTAGTTCTGAACATAGAGGATCTGCACAAAGAGGAAAGGCTAGACGATGGATTCGGAGTGTATGAGATCTTGGTCGAAGATGACCCATTGGATGAAAATGATTGTGAGATAGAGGATGCTGCCGAGATGTATGCAAGTGGTATGAGGAGATTTGATGAACCTACCTCGGTAGTAGATGAACCCGCCAAAGAGGTAAACGTGGGAACAGAAGAGAACCCCGGGCTCTTAACCATAGCTTCCAGTCTCCCTCCTAAAGAAGAAGAAGCACTCATAGAGATGTTAAGGGAGTTTAAAGATTCTTTTGCCTGGTCCTATGACGACATGCCCGACATTGACCCCGAATTGGTAGAACATAGGTTGATTTTGAAGCCAGGGGCAGTTGCCGTTAAGCAAAAGTTAAGGAGGTTCCTCCCCCACATTGCTCTGAAGAAAAAAGAGAAAATTGATAAACTACACAAAGCCAAGTTCATCCGTGTAGTCCTCTATCCATTGTGGGTGGCGAACATAGTCCCGGTGACGAAGAAAGACGGAAGGGTGCGCATTTGCATAGACTTCCGGAACTTGGATAGGGCATGTCCAAAGGATGATTTCCCGTTACCTCACTTGGACGTCTTAATTGATAACACTATAGGGTTTGAAACTCTATCATTTATGGATGGGTATTCAGGCTATAATTAGATTCGTCTAGCCCCAGAGGACCAAGAGAAGACCTCCTTCACCACCCCCTGGGGAACTTATTTCTATGTGGTCATGCCATTTGGATTAAAGAATGCCGACGCCACCTATCAGAGGGCAATGTTAGCTATCTTCCACGACATGATTCATATTGATGTTGAGGTATACGTGGATGATATCGTGGTGAAGTCTCGGACCAGAAGGGAACACTCCTCCGTGTTTGCCAGGGTTTTTCGTCGTGCACAAGAATACCAATTGAAGATGAATCCGAAGAAGTGCGTATTTGGGGTTTCTTCAGGCAAGCTGTTAGGCTTCATAGTTAGCAAACAGGGGATTCAAATAGACCCGCACAAGGCCAAGGCAATAAATGAAATGCCTCCTCCCAAGAACATATCTGAGCTTCGAGGTTTGATTGGTCGGCTTCAGTTCATAAGGAGATTCATATCTCAGCATTCCCAAAGATGTCGTCCCTTCTATGAACTGTTGAAAGGAGGAGTAAGTTTCAAATGGAACGCCAAGTGCCAAGAGGCCTTTGATGAACTCAAGAGTTATCTCATGAATCTGCCCGTGCTTCAGGCGCCTATCCTTGGGAAACCCTTGATCCTGTATCTGTCGACTATTGAGGACTCCCTAGAAGCTGTCGTTGCTCAACATGACGAATCCGGAAAAGAAAGGGCAGTCTATTACCTATCTAGGCTCTTCAATCCTTTCGAGCTCAAACTCACCATGATGGAGAAAACATGTGCAACGCTAGTTTGGATAGTGCAGAAATTGAAGCACTACTTCCTAGCTCATAAGGTGAGTTTGATTTCTAGAATGGACCCTATTAGGTATCTCCTGGAGAAGCCAGTCCTCGCCGACAGATTGGCAAGCTGGCAAAGTTTCATCTCTCAATTCGATATCACCTTTATAGTTCAGAAAGCCATAAAAGGGTATGCCATTTCTGAGCACCTTGCTCACCTTCCTCTCCCCCACAGTGACACGGTTCAAGAGGAATTCCCCGATGAAAACCTGTCACTCATCTCTCGCGATCCCTTCTGGTCGCTCCACTTCGATGGAGCTCTCAATTCTAGGGGACGGGGCATAGGTGCTGTTTTGCTCACCCCAGAAGGGATCACCATTCCTCTAGCCTATCAGCTCCAATTCTATGCCACCAACAATATCTCCGAGTATGAGGCACTCGTTGCCTGTCTTAAGCTTGCCTACCTCTTAGGCGCGCGTCACCTCAAGATCATAGGAGACTCTCAACTCATCCTTCGGCAAGTCCTTTCTACTTACCTCACTCGTGACCCTAAACTCAAGCCCTATCAAGATCTGGTCACACTCCTAGCCAAGCAATTCCGTCAACTCATCTACATTCATACTCCTCGCTCTCAGAATATCCTGGCCGATGCTTTGGCGTCGTTAGCCTCATCTCTTTCCTTCCCTCTCAGTCGTAGTGCTGAGATAATCATTGTTCAAAGATTAGAAGCTCCCTCCACTCAGGACCCTTGGTTCATTAACCTTAGGAGCTCTTTAGTTTTGAAGGCAGGGAGAAAAGAAGCGAAGAAGTTGATGCTTATGGAACTAGGAGAAATGATGGAAGAAGAAAGGCCGTGGTACCATGAAATTCAGTAGTATTGCAGAGATTGTACCTTCCCAGAGGAAGCTGAAGCGGAGGATAAGAGAGCCATCCGTAGAGCGGCGTTGAGGTATACCATTATGGGTGAAGTGCTCTACACACGCGCTCTAAATGGAATGCTCCTCCGATGTTTGTCGGACGAAGAAGCTTGGAAGGTAGTGGAAGGATCCCATGCCAGTGAATGCGGAGGGCATGTGAGTAGCCAAATGTTGGCTAAAAATATTCTTAGGCAGGGCTACTACTGACCGACCTTAGAAGAAGACTGTGCCACCTACGTTCGTAGGTGCATCAAATGCCAGATCCATGCCGACAAAATCCATGCCCCTTCTTCCTCTTTGCATCCACTATCTTCCCCTTGGCCTTTCTCCATGTGGGCCTTTGATATCATCGGGCCTCTAGGTGATCCTAATGCTCAGATAAAACAAAAATCCTTCATTCTCACTACTACTGAGTACTTCACCAAGTGGGCCGAATGTAACGACCCTCTTTATATCGGTACGGTTCCACCAACCCTCATCGATATAGAAAGCATCGCCACAGTGGGACATTTACCTAACACTAGTACAATAGGCTGAAACATACACAAATATAATATATCTCATGACAGCGGAATTTAAAGAACTGAAAAGAAATCTTATTCCATCATCCACATTCTATTCACAGTCCGTATAGTAGAAAAGAGAGCTAACTGTTCATAACTGAAATAAAATAAATACATTGTCCACATGAGACTATGCAGAGTCTTTATTACATACTATGAAGTAATGGAAAAGTACAATGCTAACTCCACAACAATCTCTCCTACTCTCGCTCCGAGTCGCTCCTAACGATCTCCTCGGAAGAAGTAGAAATGTCTGCACCTGTGCGCCAAAGCAAGAATGAGTTCAAAAGAACTCAACAAGTAACACCAAGCACACTAAACATACATGCATCAAGTAATCTCCGTATCCTTATGCTACATCATTTACACATAATGCATGGAAGTGACAATTTTTCAAATAGAAGCCTATTCATGATTTCTACACATTTTACACATGGGATTTAGTTTTATACACAATAAACTAATCCTACCACATGCTTTCTACACTTTTCACTATGCTAAACTTATTTCATTCAAACATTTATAAGCCACATGTTGATCATTTTACACATAAATTTACACATTTCATAACAACTAATTTAACATGAATTCTAAGACAATTTTGCACATAGTTTAACACATTTATATTAGTGAAAAGCTCGCTGTTTTACTACTATCATGTCACATTCACAAGAAACTTATCATTTTTGCATGCTTTCATAAGAATTTCATGAACACATATTCACTTACACAGGTTCACAATTTACACATTTTCTCTCATTAAACACATTTTCACTTTTCCTTAATGCCG
This sequence comes from Colocasia esculenta, assembly GCA_014218235.1. NCBI lineage: Eukaryota > Viridiplantae > Streptophyta > Magnoliopsida > Alismatales > Araceae > Colocasia > Colocasia esculenta. The sequence goes on from CM024759.1 coordinate 32,177,998, forward strand.
TGACACATAGCCCAAACCACTTTAGAAGGACACACACTAATCAAATCACATATCAATCACCTAGGCATTCCAGTGATTAATCTTAGTTACTGCGCAGAACCGGGAGAAGCACTCTCCACCCTAACCAGCGATACTTGTTCGCCTCTAGGATTTAATCCCAATGCCCATGGGACATCACACACTTTGAACTTTCCCATGGGGACTTTACCACAGTACAGTTCCACAGCCCTCTAAGGTAGCAGTGTCACCCATTGGCACATTAGTACATTTTATCAATTTCAACACATTTCTAAATACAAAATATTTACGCATTCATCTCATGTTCACACATTTACATTCTTCAGTATTACCTAGCATGGTACTACTATTTTCAGTATTAATCAAATTTTTATAACAATTCTAATCATGCTGAAATTTTTGCAGAATTAAACATTAATCATATTAGCATGTATTAATTATTAATATCTAACATAAAACAAGTTTATATAGCTATTGTCATCTGTTCAGTACAGAAATTTAACCAAAAATTCATCACAGTTTAGCCATCATGCATACCAAAATTTACATTTTTCTGAATTACACATATTTTCTGAAAATTCTAACAGTGATGTTATCAAATATAAAAATAGCCAAACTGACATAATTTTCATTATTCGGATTCACAATTTATTACATACATGAATACTGACAGTACAAATTTTATCACAAATTATAGAAATTTAACTAGTTTCGCATGAATTCTTAACTTTTCTACATTGAGTAGACATATTAACTATTTTTCGGTTCAGAAAATTAAATAAACTACACAGATATTATAAATTACTCAAATTTTTATATCATGCATCAGATCTCATAAACAATGTACATAAATTTCATGGCAATTAAATTCTATACATATTTCATAAATGACATTTTCCAAGATTAAAATTATGTGTGTAGCACATTCAAAGAATTCTAATAATTGGTGAAAATTTCAAAAATGCACAATAACTCACAGTACACCCAAACATATATATTTACATATTATATGGAATTTTACTGTATATCCTCATGCGGAAAAACTCAAAAATTAATTTATATAAGGACAGACTTGCACACTATTGCAGTCTGAAGAACTCGACGGCATGGGGTAGCCGTCTATAGGTTAATGGCATTATATGATGCCGCCAACACATGATATTAGCGGCAAGGGATCTTGCCGTTAATATCCTGTCTGCACAAACACAGACTGAAAGCCAACAAATCACTTGAAAGGGGGGTTCCAGGACACGAGAAAAATCTGAAAAATTCCTGGGACATACTAGACACATGTAGGGTTGATGTGAGTGGGGTACTTGCCTCCTGTAAAATCCACAAACGAAGATTCAAGCTGGAGAAGCCCTTCTCGGCCTGTGCCAAAGAGTCTCCAAATCCCTCCTTCTTCGGATCTTCTGTTGATCTTCACTGCACACCAGCGTGGGGAGTCGTTCCCGGATGTTCAAGGTTGACACCAGTCGATGCAGATCGCCAGATGAAGCCTCCCGAAGTCAGATCTCTCAGGTTCAAGTTAGGGTTTTTGCATAGAAGAGCTAGGTTTTTGACCCAAGAGTCAAAAGGGATGGATCTGGCCGAAAACTGGGTATTATAAAGGGTTGGGGGTCGGATATGTTAAAGGGGCAAGTCTTAGAGCCGTTGGGAAGGGTTTCCAAAACAAGAGGCTAAATTTCCGGAGGCGTTTCCGGATCTGGAAACGTAACAGGTCTGGGATATTGGCGTCCATATCTATGGTCGCCTATCCAAAATGGGCGTCCATTGATATTGCCGCCTACCCCTGGTCAACGTCAGCCGATGTTGACGCCGACTGGTCGACAAAAATTCACTTTAATTATACAGAATTTATAATACTACACACATAAATATGTATATATGTATACAATATGTACATTACAATAATTACTAATTCATACAATTTGTATAAATAAATACTTATACACAATAATCTATACATCATAGTATACACTTATACGCATATACATATACTTAAACAAACAAGGTGAAAAATCAAGGGCCTTACACCGAAGCTGAAGCATTTACGGAAATCAAAGGTTCAACCGTATGCAGATTTATCATGAGGAACATCATCACGCGGTTCGGAGTGCCAAGCAGCCTCGTCACCGACAATGGACCCCAGTTCATATCTCAAGAGCTTCAGGATATCTGTAAGAAATTCAACATTTCCTTGCATCATTTGTCTCCATACTATCCGCAGGGCAACGGCCAGGCCGAAGCCATAAATAAAACGCTTTTGAAAATTCTAAAGAAAACTTGTGAATCTAATAAATTTGCTGATTGGCCAGAGAAATTGGTCGAGGCTCTGTGGGCCTACCGCACCTCCGTCCGCACGCCCACTGGGCAAACTCCATTCTCACTTACATATGGGATGGAAGTGGTATGTCCACATGAGATCCTCATTCCTTCGCTAAGAGTTTAGCTGGACAAAGAACTTAATTCTGACGAACATCAGGAGGCGTTGCTTACACAGTTAGAACTCTTAGACGAACGACGTTTAGCTGCAACCGATCATGTACTTTTATATCAAAATAGACTCTCAAGATCCTTTCAAAAGAAAGTAATTGAGCGCAAATTCCAAGAAGGAGACATGGTTTTGAAGCGATTTTTTATAAAACTCGGAGGTCCGAGGTCCAAATTGTCAGCAAACTTGGAAGGGCCGTACGTCATTAAGGAAGTGTACCCCGGAAACGCGTATAGGCTAGTTAATGCCGATGGTGATGAGCTCTCTCACCCATGGAATGGGTTGTACCTTAAACGATTCTACCCCTAATGTTGATAACAACACCAATTTGCAAAAGAATGTTGTTGGCCATATGCCTCACTCCCCCTCATTGTGGTAAATGACCTCTATGTCCAGCCACACACACATAACACGACGACCTAAGGTCAATTCCCCTTTGTTTATGGTGTTTCTGCTCAGCCCTCGTGTAGGGAACCTGAGGTCAATTCTCTTCTTACTCAGACAAGGTCCGAGGGCAAAGGGGAGGCTAGCATGTAGACCAGCAAGCGGTATAGATCATGTGTATGAAGTCTCAAAGAGGGACGGTCAATTCAAAAGAAAAGCAAAAGGAAATGATGAAATAGCGAAAGAAAAATGATAAGAAAATAAGGGGCATCTCAAAGAGTGGCAGTACAGTTCCCCGCGGGACGCCCTTGAGCCCGGTCGTACGCATGCCCCCAATTCAAATAGAGTAACGACCTTAAAGTCCCTGGACAACAGACGAATTTCACATGTAACATACTCATTGCAAGTCTTACAAGCCAGTAACCCCGACCCCAAGACCAAGTCTTGTCACATTGCTAATCTTCCTATCCTTCCTAAAATGACCAAAGAACCCCTACATCTAGTCTGCGTTGGAACATTAACGCTCAAGGGGTAAGAAGCCTTAGTAAACCAAAGATAAATGCACGCTGCACATAGATGTTATTTGCCAAACGTGAAACAGAAGTGAGGTTCGTGGCTAATCACTGAAGAGCAAGAGGTGTTGTTATTCCAAAATCCAAAAAATTAGAAAATTCCAAAATCCAAAAAATAGAAAATCTAAAATCCAAAAAAAAAATATTAGAAAAACCAAATAAAAAAATCAGAAAATTCCAAAGTAAAAAAAAAATCAGAATATCAAAATTCAAAAAATCAGAAAATCCCAAAATAAAAAAAATGGAAACCCCAAAAAAAATCCAATAAAAAAATCAAAAAGTTTCCAGAACCAAAAAAATGTATATATATATATCGCTTTCTTTTAGCATGCATTGTTTAGCTTTCCTTTTCCGCCTATTCAATAAGGCTCAGCCCCTTGACAATTACGAAGTTGGGTTCATGATTATTTAAGCGCAAGAGGATGAGCCAAAGAACAGATCTAACCTATTTTGTCAAGTGTGTAGGAATAGGTAATTCTAAGGGACACGCAGGGTTGTACTCAGTATTCTCTGTCTCTCCCGTGTTTGAATCTCATCTCACATTCGTGTCAATTGCAAATCATTCATTCCATAAAGATTGACATAAAATAAAATTTTCACTACGAGATGAACAATATGTACAAAAGATAGAGGGGAGGTGGTTCACAAACTCCTCACTGTCCACCACCACTCTCCCCAGATCCCTCTTATCTCTCTACTGGTGGTGGCATCTCACCACCATCCCTACCACCTTGAACGCTACCCTCACCGCGGTAGCGCCTCTCATCCTCCTCGTTCCTTCTCCGACTGGAGGAACCTGCCAAATACTGTCTAACTGAGGCACCACTCGCCCCACTAACACCACTCCTACTCCTACTCCTACTCCTAGCTGCCTCTCAGAAGGTCTTCACCATACCCCAGAGCTCATCAATCCTAATCTGCTGCGCCATCACCTCTATGCGCAATCTCACCATCTCTATCTGGTCCGCTGACGATCCCTGCACTCGCAGTGTCGCCAGCTCTGCCGTAGCCTCTGCCACCCTCTGCTCTGCTGCCTCCGCCCGGATGCGCAGTTGATCTCTCTCACCCCTGGCCATGTCAATCTGCCTCTGTAGCTGATCCGCGCGGTTGGTGGCGATCCTCAACTCCCTCTCTTACAAAGGAACGGTCTAGTCAGTACCAAGTGTTTATAACTTTCAATCTAAAAGGTCTATCTTACTTACCCGCTCCTCCAGGTCCCTCTGTGGCTCCTCCACGCGCCTGACTGCAGCCGCCAGTCGGTCCTCCAGATCCGACTGGGTGCTCTCCGCTACTCTCGAGGAGGAGGCACCAGCAGCTGTGGCACTCCTTACTCTCTCCAACTCCCTCCGCTGCACAAGAAAACACATGTTAAATCCCCAAATCAGCTTTGAAAGTGGTTAAGTACCGAAGTCTGAGTAAGTACTTACCAGTTGCTCTGCCTCCTTCTACGCCACCTCGCGATCCTGCGTCGCTGAGTAGAGAAGGGCTCGGAGTGATGCAGTCTCGCCAGCCACGTCCACCTGCAATCCATGTCCAACTCATTAGTTCAATTCCATAAAATCAAATTCAAAGAGTTGTAGTTTAGGGGTTTTACCTAGTGTCGGGCACTCTTGTACACCTTTCCTCCGTACTTCAAGGCGTATGCCTGGAGGTACGCATCGTCCGTGGTTGCAGTAGACTTGACAGCCTTGCCCCGGCGCTCCCAGTTTTGGATTTGTTCCTTTGACCGCTCACGCCAATCAGTCGTGTCGTGGAGCCCCCGGAAGCTCCAACCGGGTCTGCGGAACTGGTCACGAGTAGGGAACTCCACAACACTCTGCCGAAGTCCTAGCGAGCGCTGGCATATGAACAGGTGCAGAGGTAGCACAAGGTTGAGTGCATGCACCCACACCGACCTACCGGGGTAGGGGCGAGCCTGCACCAACCAAGGTTGTCGCTCGTTGCTCTCTTCCAAATATGGCTGCCACACCACCTGTACATCAAAGTGCAATTAGTCATCAAGCAGTTATATCAAATCAAGCACTAATTCATGAAGAGAAAGGTTAGAGCACTTACATCCAAGTGTGGGTAGCTGTCAATGGCCTTCTGGAGGCGCGCTAACTGATGGCCGAGGTTGCGGGTGTCTCGGCGAGAATCCCAACGGCGTGCAATGGGCACGAGGCCTGGCCGTGTGAGGATCCCTCTCCCTAGGCCTGGGAGGTGGAGGTAAGTCCAGACCTGCAAAGTAAGAAGGATATTAGATCGCAGTTTAAAGCAAAATGCAGTTAAGTTCAAGGGTTAGGGAGAAGTAGTGTACTTGGAGAAAGGGGAAGAATCCGCTCGTCGAGGTCTGCCGCTCGGAGGCGCCCAAGCTGTCGAACTGGTGCGCCAGGAACGCCGCTCCCCAGGCGTAGTCCCCCACCTCGCTCAAATCCTCCAGCAGAGGCAAGAAACGGCAATGGACTACGTCGCCCCTCGTGGCAAACAAAAGTCTACCAAGAAAGAGGACGAGGAAGCGATGCAAGTCCAAGTCCGCCTCCGCCCCTGGCTCGCTTGCCAGCTCCCACCGACTCACCCGAACCAGCCTCTCGAAGTGCTCGTCTATGGTCTCCCCTACCTTCTTCCCAACATCAAATAGCCCCAGACTCTCCTGTAGCTCTACCCTGGGGACTAGGGAAGACCTACGGTCTACGGGTAGCCCTAGGAGTCGCTCAGCCAGGTCGTGGTGGCAGGGATAGGTGAATCCGCTCACTGGCTTCCTGGACACTCGGAGCCTCGTGATCCGGCTTAATCCTCTAGGCTAGGGATCATATGTCCCCATGGGAATACGAAGGCAGTCGCCTCCGTATCCCACCTGCTCCGCAGAGCCTGGGTGAGAGCGGGATCTGGCCTCATCCTCTCCATTCTAAAGATTTCCCCAAAACCCATCTCCTCCAGCCTCTCTCTCTGGAAGGGGGGAAAAGCTAAGAAGACGGCTAACACTAAAGTCCAAGAAACCCGGGCCCTCATCTCGCCCTGCATGCAAAACGGGTTGTAAGCAATCAATTTTAGATCCTCGGTTTGAGTCGCGACCCCTATGAAGGTTGCGACCTTGTCGCGATGTGGCGGTGAGCCGTGACCTTATCGCGTCGCCATACTAGGTCGCGATAAGGCCGTGTCACCCAGCTCTGCTGCGATACGGTCGCGGAACTCGTGGCCGCCGCGACTACTGGTGTCGCGGCAGATCGCGCCGTCGCGTCTTCAGGACCGAACCGGCCGGAGCCTCCCTTGTCCGATCCTCTTTCCCATGGGCTTCACGCCATACATCCACCCTTTGGGGGGCTTCCTCTAACCTTCCCATTCATTCATACAAGGATTCAGGTTGGATTTGTTGGGGATCAGATGGGTGACTTTGGTAAACAAACTAAGAAATTGTGTGTATGGCAGCGGAATTAAAATGAGTAAATCACACAATTCGATCAGATCCAAGTGTGGTGTGTGAGTATAGTGAATAAGAACAACAAACCACACATCAAACCACAGTGCACTGAAGATTTTAAGGTGGTTCGGAGAACACAACTTGTGTCTCCTACGTCCACCTCCTCACAACGGAGGAACCACTAACACAAGTGCAGTACAAACTAGAGCATGACGACTCTAACCTCTTTGAGTTCAACAACTCAAAGAAACCCAGGAGATAGGCACGACAACCTACTCCACAGACCACTTGTGAATTCAGAAAATTCACAAACCCTTGAGCACCACGGCTCAAGCACCAGAGCACAACGGCTCCAACCCAGAGCACTAGGGCTCCAAAACAGAGTACAACGTACTCAACCCTGTCGACAACAATGGATCCAAGTTCTGCTAGACCAAGCACACTTAGAGAATAGATCCTCTAGAATGATCTATCTCAATACAATGAAAATGGTAGAGACAAATAGAATTGGGAGGTCTATGTAGAACACATACACAGATTCCCAGAGAATTCAAGACTTTGACCAATTACAGACTCGGCTGGATCTCCCTCTTGATCAGCACTGCTGCAATCACGAGTTCCTCCTCTTCTTCTTCTTCTTCTTCCCTTGGCGGCGCTGCTCTGCTCCTCTGGATGCAGATGCCCTTTTCCTGCTCAAATCTCCTTTTTCCAGAATGGTCTTGGCTTGCTCTTTCGTGGATGCTTTGGAGTGCCAAGGACATGGGTATTTATACCCCCACAAGTCCATAAAAGGCCTTAGGGTACGTGGGCACAAAAACCTAGGCAGATCTCCTTGAACCCCAAGCAGCCACGTGTCCAGATGATTTCAGGAAATTGAGAATTAGCCGGAGTGTGTCGACACTACTTCAGAGTGTGTTGACAACCTGTCCCAAACTGGCATAATTGGTTCTCTGGGAAGAGTCACTAGTGTCGACACTACTTCAGGCAGTGTCGACACACTGTCCAGAACTGCCAAACAGGCCTTCTGGGAACTGGATCTAGTGTTGACACTGCCTGGGATTGTGTCGGCACACTGTCCAGACCTGATGACTGGGTTCACTGGGAACTAGGACTAGTGTCGACACTACTTGATCCTGTGTCGACACTACTTGACCTTTTCATCATCATTTTGCCTTAGTGTTTATAACACTGTGTCGACACCAGTAGAGGGTGCGTCGACACTACCATGACAAAATCTGTATACACCTGTAAAATTAACACATAAATCATTAGTACAAGATATTATCATTAAAATATGAGATATTAAACATCAAGAACATATCATCATCAAAATCACAATGTGTCATCATCAAAATCAAAGTATGAGTGATGTTCATTGGTTATCATTAAAATACAACTTTAGGAAATTCCAAAACACACTCAACCCAACAATCTCCCCCTTTTTTATGATGACAAAACATATGCACAATCTCCCTTGACTGCAACAACTCCCCTTGACCATATGCACCCTTTGAACTTTCTCCCCCTAGATACCTTTCTCCCCCTTTAAAGAAATTTCTCCCCTTAGAGACCTTTCTCCCCCTTTTTGACAGCATCAAAAAGATAGATAAGAGAGAGAAACAAGGATTGTAGGAGATCAAGAAATGAAATGAAGGTTCAGAAATGATCAAAATAAGAGAGGCAAAGTGATATTGACATATGAGAGAAATTATTGTGTTTTTGTATTGTGCAATAAAGTTTAATCACAAAGACACACTCAACACAAAATATAGCAAAGTTTAATGATCTGAATGTGGTTAAAATAATGATGCAAATGTGAAATAAAGTGACCTATATGAGTGAGCAGAAATATTTAACAAGGATGTTAGGAGCTTTAAGTTTAACACAATGTAAAATAATTGGTCTAAACTCAGTAAACATGAACTTTATTAAGGTCTTAAGCTTTTTCATCCTGTCAATTTGATTGTCTTTCATTTGCAACTGGGAAAGAATACAAGAATAAATTAGTTAAATCTCACTTTTCAGTGCAAGAGATCACATTGATTAGATGCAAGATCTCCTAATTACTCAGTGGTTTAACTTTCATTATCTTATACAGAGTTGAAAACTTTTATTTCCACTTTTTGACGCGAAACAAATCACTTTTTAGGTGAAATGACCTGGTTACTCAGTGGTTCAATAATTTGCATTGCTCTGTTTGTATCTTTCCAGATTGATCATTTTTCTTTTGATGTTTTGTCGGAATATGTTTGCTTTGACCAGAAAAGACATGACTACGAATTTAGAGAAATTATTCTTAACATGTGGTAAAATTGAAGCTAAAACATGCACATGTTGAATAGTAAAGCCACTCATGTGCCTACAAGTGTTTTGCAGATCATTTTAAAAACATTCAGTATTAAGATTACTTAACCTTGAAATGATAATGAATCTTTGAAATTAAACTAAGTGCACAAAGAGTTTAGGTTCAATGTCTTAATTCTCTCATAAGAAAATAGGACAAAGACTCAAAAATTCTGATGATTGAGGCTCAGAATATACAACAAATGTCAAGTGAAATGATTGAAGAATAGACAATAACTCCCCCTTAACAAATACTCCCCCTCAACAATTGCATAAAGGAATCTTGATACTTGGCGGAGACATACTCACGCATAGTGAAAGTGTCCAGACAAGCTTAATTTGCCTTTCTTCAAATCACTATTTGATATACCAAGAATTCCAATGCACTGAGAAGTAGGAATTATTTGCAAGAGAGACTGGCTTTTATTTGTTCAAAGAGATGAGATGAAGATATCAGACATGTGAAAACTTGCATAAACCAAGTTCCCTTCTAAGAGAAGTGAATCTAGGTTCTGCAAGAGGCTTAGTGAAAATGTCTGCAATTTATTTTTCTATGTCAATGAAGTGGAGTTCAAAAGAATTCTTTGAGAGTTCATCTCGAAGGAAATGATGCCGAATATCAATGTGTTTTGTGCGGGAATGCTGAATAGGATTTTTGGACAGATTGATAGCACTTGTGTTGTCCCAAAGAATGGGAATGCAACCTAATGTGTGATTATAATCTAGAAGTTGATGTTTGACCCAAAGGACTTGGGTACCACAGCTACCAGCAGCAACATACTCAGCTTTTGCAGTTGAAAGAGCTACAGAATGTTGCTTTTTGGATGCCCAAGAAATAAGACACCCTCCTAGATATAAACACAACCCACTAGTGCTTTTTCTATCAAGTTTGCACCTGGCATAATCAGCATCACTATATGCAATTAAGTCCAATTTACACCCAGCAGGATACCAAAGACCCAAATCACATGAAGAAAGAAGATATTTGAAAATCCTTTTAACAACAGACATATGACTGTCTTTAGGATTAGCTTGAAATCTGGTGCACATGCAGACACTGAATTGAATATCTGGCCTAGAGGTAGTTAAATAGAGAAGAGATCCAATCATACCTCTGTAATGTTTAGCATTAATAGTCTTACAAGAAGCATCACTCTCAAGTCTTACACTTGTGGCCATTGGTGTGTTGGATGGCTTGATATTCTGGAATTCAAACCTCTTGAGTAACTCCTTGACATATTTTGTTTGACTCAGAAAAATTCCTTCAGCAGTTTGATGTACTTGCAGACCTAAAAAGAATGTAAGTTCACTCATTAGACTCATTTCAAATTCAGATTGCATAAGATGGGCAAATTCATTGCACAAATTATTATCTGTGGAGCCAAAAATGATATCATCAACATAAACTTGAAGAGCAATAAAATGATTTTTTTTGCAGTTTTTGTAAACAGAGTTTGATCAGTTTTTCCTCTTATGTAACCTTTATTCACAAGAAAGGATGTGACGGCCCTCGTTACACCGGTACGGTTATACCAACCCACGTCGGTATAGCGAGAGTCCTCACAGTGGGACATTTACCCAACGATACAAACAGCTGAGATACACGCGAATATATATAACAGAGTAGCGGACGTAAAAGAGAACTATCTCCATTCATTCATCATCCACATTAAACATACATGCAGTTTACAATTTGCAAAAAGGAACTAAAATTCACATGATTTAAATTGCTGAAATAGAGATACAAAATGTCCACATATTACATTCTTTTAATGATAGTTCTAATACAATGTCCAAGTACATACTAAGAAGTACACACAATCACAAGGATCTCAAAAGTTGGCTAGTCTCCACGCTCGGAGTCCGTCTCTGATGCCTCCTCCGAGGGTATGGTGTCACCAAGTAGACCTATACGCCGAAGCAAGGAGTGAGTGCAGGGACTCAGCAAGTAACACTATGCATGATATACACGTACAAGTCCTAGTGGTTTCTACAAGCACATATACAATTAGCAACACATAGCATGCTAGTCCATTTAAGTTTTCAACATATCATGAAGGTTCTACAATTTTATACATAACGCATGCTTTCAGATTTCAAAAATATAACATTCACCTATCACATGGTCTCTAATCCATTCACTTATGAACTTTAACCTTATAAAGAACCAAACATGAGAGTTATCAACATGGACAATTTACATACATGAACGGGGAACATAGTTAGCATGGATTCCACATGTTCTTAAGTACCTACATAACTTTTTCACATGCTTTAGGTTGCTGATTTCGCATGGTTCAAAGACTATAAACCTACACATGAAAGCTACAATGTGGCTTAGAACAAAACATATGAACAATCCATCATGCCACTTTGCACACATACTCATTAATTGTTCCAAATCATGGATTCTAAACACTTTGCACACATAAACATGGAATTGCTAACATGCGTTTGCTGAATTCATACGGTTTCAGATTTAGCCTCACATGATTTCAATACACATTTTACACATCTAGAATTTCACATTTTCTTTTTACACAATTTCCGCTTTTCACATGGTTATACTTTACACATGCACATTCACATATCACTTACACATTTACACATGGTCACATACACTTTACACATTACACTTTACACATATTTTAGGTGCCGTGACACATAGTCCAAACCACCAAAGAAGGACACATTCACATCACATAACACATAGACACCATCTAGGCAATTCAATGGTGACTCTTGGACTGCGCAGACCGGGAGAACAAGTCTCCACCCTAACCAGTGGTACTTGTCCACCTCCAGGATTTCCCCCTAATGCCCTTAGGGTCACTTAACACAATGAACTTTCTCAAGGGGACTTTTCCCTGATACGGCTCCACTGCCTTCTCGGAAGCAGTATCACATTGGCACAGTTTACACTTTTACACATTTACCGTTTTACACATGGTTTTACACTTGACACTCTTCATTTCATTCACACTTTCTTACTCACATGAACACCTCTGTTTTCCTAACATGGTACTACAGAGTTTTCAGGATTCAACACATAGTAAACACACCAATCATGCTGGTTTAAACAAAATAAAATCACATTACTATCATATGTACGAATTATTCACAATTCACATGAAAACACATAACTTTTTATTTACTGTTCCAATTAACCTGAAATTTTAACCACATGCTGTTTTCGGGTTCAAAATCATACCCTCAATTTTTCAGATTTTTCTGAGCTAAATAGGATTTACAGAAAATCAAACACCTAATTAGCATGTTATTCACAACTTATGCTAACATGGGTCTAACACATTTGAAATTCACCCACTTACTGTTTTGCACAGAAAACACTAATGCATGATTTCAGAATACAACATCATCCTAATTCATACATCTATAAATCCGTTACCACAAATCATTTTTACATGCTTTCATTTTACCGAATCGAACTTTCTAGCAATTCCACAAGTATGCATGAATTACAAAAAATTCAGAACATACATACATGTCCCACAATATTTCATGAATAGACTGAAAACGAGACATTTAGCTAATCGTAATCATGGAACATTAATTTGCAAAAATTATCTACAAGTTATGCTCACAAGTTTAAAGACATCATTTTTCCACATTTGCCAACACAACTCACATACATCCACAACCACAACGCACAATATACATAGCTTATAGGAATACCATATATCCTCATCACGAAAATCATAACAAAATTAACATATAAGAGGGACAAAACAGCTCACTGTTCTGTCCTGAAGAACTAGACGGCGGTCTCTGGCCGCTGACTCAGAGTCAGCGGCATGGTCGATGGACGCCAAGCTCATCACAGGCGTCCAGGGACCTTGCCGTTTACTCAGGTCTGTGCAGAAACACAGACCCGAGCTCTGAAATTTGGGTGAAATGGAGGGTCTAGGACTCGAGGGAAATTCCATAAAAATCATAAAAACCTCCTAGACTCATACGGGGAAACCATAGATAGGTCACTTGCCTCTCTAAAAATCCTCTAAGAGTTTTATGGCTCGAAGAAGACCTCCTTGGGCAGTTCCAAGAAGTTGCAGAAGCACCTCCAAGATCGCCTTCCTCCGAGCTCCTGGGTGATCTCCACGCCGAGGGGATGATGGGGAGCCTTCCCCTTTGCTTCAGCTCCCTCCTTGATGCAGAAGATCTCCAAAACCAGCTTCAAGGGGTCGGATTTTTAGGGTTCTAAAGTGGGGCTTTCTCACAGAATGCTCTAGGGTTTTCTCTCCTCATCTCTCCTCTTGCAAGGGTGAAATGAGAAGTGGGGAGAGACCATTTCGGGTTCAGGGTGTAGGAGAGGCTCTCACCCACTCACCATGCCGATTAGACAGCCCTAGAGCCGTTGGGGGACATCCCCCCAATGGTTGCCATGCCTTGTTTCAGAAGATAGCAGCTCTGCTGCGCATGCAGGCCAGAGAAGTTGACGTCCAGATCGCTGGACGCCGGAGTTAGTGTTGGCGTCCAGGGTTGGACGCTAACACCACCTCAACGGCCTGGGGATTGACGCCAAAAGGTCCTGCGGCCAGAACCCTAATTTATGCAGAAAACCATGCATACCAAGCTTCTATACATGCAATATGTATATGGTATTATATTCACACTATCATCATGCAATACATACATTATTTACGTTTAATATAAACACATGTACACATATTTATACTATTTTAATATCCACGTAAATACGTACATACATACTCAACACAATATACACACATAAATACGAAAAATACGACGGAAATTCGAGGGTCTTACACCCTCTCTCCCTTAAACAAAACTTCGTCCTCGAAGTTAGAACGACACTACTCAAACAAAAGGGGATACTTCTTCTTCATCACATCCTCAAGCTCCCACGTAGCCTCCTCATGTGAGAAGTTCCGCCATAGAACTTTCACCGACGCAATACTCTTGTTCCGGAGATGCTGAACCTTCCGGTCAAGAATGGCTACTGGTTGCTCGATATACGAAAGATCTGGCTGGATCTCCACGGGCTCATGACTAATCACATGAGACGGATCTCGGACATACTTCCGGAGCATAGATACGTGGAATACCGAGTGAACGCTAGCCAAAGCTGGGGGTAAAGCTAGCTCGTACGCCACGTTGCCCAAACGTCTGAGAATCTCATATGGCCAATGAACCTAGGGCTTAGCTTGCTATGCCTGCCAAATCTGACAACTCCACGAGTAGGCGATATCTTCAAGAAGACATGATCGCCAACCTCGAACTCCAAATCCTTTCTCCTGTTGTCGGCATAACTCTTCTGCCTATCCTGTGCCGCAACAAGCCTTTTCTTGATAAGCTGAATCTTATCCGAAGTTTCCTGAACCAACTCCGGTCCGATCAACTGCCTATCACCAGTCTCCTCCCAACATAAAGGAGATCTGCAGGGCCTACCATACAACGCCTCGAATGGAGCCATTCCAATACTAGCATGAAAGCTGTTGTTGTATGCGAACTCCACAATAGGTAAATGACGCTCCCAATCATCTTTCCAATCTAGAACACACGCTCTCAACATATCCTCGAGCGTCTGGATAGTCCTCTCGGACTGTCCATCGGTCTGGGGATGAAATGCCGAACTGAGCTTAAGCTCCGAACCTAACGCATCCTGAAGGCCCTTCCACAATCTCGAAGTAAATCTCGGATCTCGATCCGAAATGATCGACTTCGGCACACCATGCAATCTAACGATACCGCTAACATACAATCTAGCTAAGCTCTCTACTGACTGCTTCTTCTTCATAGGTAAGAAATGAGCAGTCTTCGAGAATCTATCTACAACTACCCAAATCGAGTCATTGCCCCTTCTAGATCGAGGCAAACCCGATACGAAATCCATAGTGACAGCTTCCCACTTCCATACGGGGATATCCATCCTCTGCATAAGGCCGGATGGTCGCTGCCGCTCGGCTTTCACCTGCTGACATACTAGACATCTAGACACATAATCCGCAACATCCTTCTTCATGTCGGACCACCAAAATGATCTCTTCAGGTCTTGATACATCTTAGTGTTACCCGGATGAATAGAGAATCGCGATCTATGAGCCTCCGCCAACACATGCTCACGGACATCTACTACATCGGGGACACAAACGCGGTGCTGAAATCTAATCACACCGTCGTCAGTGATGGTTTGAGACCCATCACGAACTTCTTGGTCTTGCTGCACTCATCCTCTACTATGTGCGGTGCATATTTAGAGAGTTCAGAAAACCTTGCCTCGTATTTTAAGACGGTCATCGATCCTTGCGTCAGGGAAAGGAATTCTTGCTCCATCTTGTCCTGGATGTGCTCTGGGACGAACTTGGCTCGGAAGAGCCTCACGAACGCGTCCCACGCCACATCTACTGCTCCATCCTCGAAGCGCGTACGCAGTAGGGAGGACCACCATACATCAGCTCTCTCCTACAACACACCTTCATAAGCTCTAACTAACAAATAACAACCAACATTCAAGCATAAACGAAAGCATACCTGTAGCATGTAGGTGGCTAAGGTCACCTTGTTCTCGTCAGGACACCTGATAGCTCGGAAGATTTTCTCGATCTCCCTCATCCAGCTTTCTGCCAAAAGCGGATCACTCTCCCCCTTAAAAGAGGGTGGGGTCATCCTCTTGAATCGCTCCATGATGGAAGGTCCACCATGGTCCTGCGCTGGGGCCTGAGCCTGCTACATTAAACAACAAGCAATATACAATAAACACAATATCATACAATTCAAATAGCAGACTACTTAGTTGTTTTATTATTTTACCTGGGCCTCCAACTGGGCCTGGAGTGCTGCCTGAGTGTGTGCCTGGGTCTGCATGGCTTGCACCAGACCTTGCATGAACACTCCATAATCCACTGGCGGTGGTGGGGGAAGCACAGGACCCTGTGGGGCCGGGGCCTGCTGCTCCGCCCGTTCCTCACGCCTCTGCTCGTCGTCGCGAGCTGGCGCACCTCCACGTCATCCACGGGAAGCCATGGCTGTAATAAAATTTCAGCCACCATTAGAGCTAGGTTACTAAGTTTTCTAACCATTTTCCTATCTATTTTTCACTTCTTATTAGTGTTTTCTACACATGTGGACACACTTAGCATGCAATGGGGATGATGACTTAGTTATATTCATGTGTAATCTCAACCGGTCGCTCTGATACCAATCTCTGTGACGGCTCTCGTTACACCGGTACGGTTATACCAACCCACGTCGGTATAGCGAGAGTCCTCACAGTGGGACATTTACCCAACGATACAAACAGCTGAGATACACGCGAATATATATAACAGAGTAGCGGAAGTAAAAGAGAACTATCTCCATTCATTCATCATCCACATTAAACATACATGCAGTTTACAATTTGCAAAAAGGAACTAAAATTCACATGATTTAAATTGCTGAAATAGAGATACAAAATGTCCACATATTACATTCTTTTAATGATAGTTCTAATACAATGTCCAAGTACATACTAAGAAGTACACACAATCACAAGGATCTCAAAAACTAGCTAGTCTCCACGCTCGGAGTCCGTCTCTGCTGCCTCCTCCGAGAGTACGGTGTCACCAAGTAGACCTATACGCCGAAGCAAGGAGTGAGTGCAGGGACTCAGCAAGTAACACTATGCATGATATACACGTACAAGTCCTAGTGGTTTCTACAAGCACATATACAATTAGCAACACATAGCATGCTAGTCCATTTAAGTTTTCAACATATCATGAAGGTTCTACAATTTTATACATAACGCATGCTTTCAGATTTCAAAAATATAACATTCACCTATCACATGGTCTCTAATCCATTCACTTATGAACTTTAACCTTATAAAGAACCAAACATGAGAGTTATCAACATGGACAATTTACATACATGAACGGGGAACATAGTTAGCATGGATTCCACATGTTCTTAAGTACCTACATAACTTTTTCACATGCTTTAGGTTGCTGATTTCGCATGGTTCAAAGACTATAAACCTACACATGAAAGCTACAATGTGGCTTAGAACATAACATATGAACAATCCATCATGCCACTTTGCACACATACTCATTAATTGTTCCAAATTATGGATTCTAAACACTTTGCACACATAAATATGGAATTGCTAACATGCATTTTCTGAATTCATACGGTTTCAGATTTAGCCTCACATGATTTCAATACACATTTTACACATCTAGAATTTCACATTTTCTTTTTACACAATTTTCTCTTTTCACATGGTTATACTTTACACATGCACATTCACATATCACTTACACATTTACACATGGTCACATACACTTTACACATTACACTTTACACATATTTTAGGTGCCGTGACACATAGTCCAAACCACCAAAGAAGGACACATTCACATCACATAACACATAGACACCATCTAGGCAATTCAATGGTGACTCTTGGACTGCGCAGACCGGGAGAACAAGTCTCCACCCTAACCAGTGGTACTTGTCCACCTCCAGGATTTCCCCCTAATGCCCTTAGGGTCACTTAACACAATGAACTTTCTCAGGGGGACTTTTCCCTGATACGGCTCCACTGCCTTCTCGGAAGCAGTATCACATTGGCACAGTTTACACTTTTACACATTTACCGTTTTACACATGGTTTTACACTTGACACTCTTCATTTCATTCACACTTTCTTACTCACATGAACACCTCTGTTTTCCTAACATGGTACTATAGAGTTTTCAGGATTCAACACATAGTAAACACACCAATCATGCTGGTTTAAACAAAATAAAATCACATTACTATCATATGTACGAATTATTCACAATTCACATGAAAACACATAACTTTTTATTTACTGTTCCAATTAACCTGACATTTTAACCACATGCTGTTTTCGGGTTCAAAATCATACCCTCAATTTTTCAGATTTTTCTGAGCTAAATAGGATTTACAGAAAATCAAACACCTAATTAGCATGTTATTCACAACTTATGCTAACATGGGTCTAACACATTTGAAATTCACCCACTTACTGTTTTGCACAGAAAACACTAATGCATGATTTCAGAATACAACATCATCCTAATTCATACATCTATAAATCCGTTACCACAAACCATTTTTACATGCTTTCATTTTACCGAATCGAACTTTCTAGCAATTCCACAAGTATGCATGAATTACAAAAAATTCAGAACATACATACATGTCCCACAATATTTCATGAATAGACTGAAAACGAGACATTTAGCTAATCGTAATCATGGAACATTAATTTGCAAAAATTATCTACAAGTTATGCTCACAAGTTTAAAGACATCATTTTTCCACATTTGCCAACACAACTCACATACATCCACAACCACAACGCACAATATACATAGCTTATAGGAATACCATATATCCTCATCACGAAAATCATAACAAAATTAACATATAAGAGGGACAGAACAGCTCACTGTTCTGTCCTGAAGAACTAGACGGCGGTCTCTGGCCGCTGACTCAGAGTCAGCGGCATGGTCGATGGACGCCAAGCTCATCACAGGCGTCCAGGGACCTTGCCGTTTACTCAGGTCTGTGCAGAAACACAGACCCGAGCTCTGAAATTTGGGTGAAATGGAGGGTCTAGGACTCGAGGGAAATTCCATAAAAATCATAAAACCTCCTAGACTCATACGGGGATACCATAGATAGGTCACTTGCCTCTCTAAAAATTCTCCAAGAGTTTTATGGCTCGAAGAAGACCTCCTTGGGCAGTTCCAAGAAGTTGCAGAAGCACCTCCAAGATCGCCTTCCTCCGAGCTCCTGGGTGATCTCCACGCCGAGGGGATGATGGGGAGCCTTCCCCTTTGCTTCAGCTCCCTCCTTGATGCAGAAGATCTCCAAAACCAGCTTCAAGGGTTCGGATTTTTAGGGTTCTAAAGTGGGGCTTTGTCACAGAATGCTCTAGGGTTTTCTCTCCTCTTCTCTCCTCTTGCAAGGGTGAAATGAGAAGTGGGGAGAGACCATTTCGGGTTCAGGGTGTAGGAGAGGCCCTCACCCACTCACCATGCCGATTAGACAGCCCTAGAGCCGTTGGGGGACATCCCCCCAATGGTTGCCATGCCTTGTTTCAGAAGATAGCAGCTCTGCTGCGCATGCAGGCCAGAGAAGTTGACGTCCAGATCGCTGGACGCCGGAGTTAGTGTTGGCGTCCAGGGTTGGACGCTAACACCACCTCAACGGCCTGGGGATTGACGCCAAAAGGTCCTGCGGCCAGAACCCTAATTTATGCAGAAAACTATGCATACCAAGCTTCTATATATGCAATATGTACATGGTATTATATTCACACTATCATCATGCAATACATACATTATTTACGTTTAATATAAACACATGTACACATATTTATACTATTTTAATATCCACGTAAATACGTACATACATACTCAACACAATATACACACATAAATACGAAAAATACGACGGAAATTCGAGGGTCTTACACCCTCTCCACCTTAAACAAAACTTCGTCCTCGAAGTTAGAACGACACTACTCAAACAAAAGGGGATACTTCTTCTTCATCACATCCTCAAGCTCCCACGTAGCCTCCTCACGTGAGAAGTTCCGCCATAGAACTTTCACCGACGCAATACTCTTGTTCCGAAGATGCTGAACCTTCCGGTCAAGAATGGCTACTGGTTGCTCGATATACGAAAGATCTGGCTGGATCTCCACGGGCTCATGACTAATCACATGAGACGGATCTCAGACATACTTCCGGAGCATAGATACGTGGAATACCGGGTGAACGCTAGCCAAAGCTAGGGGTAAAGCTAGCTTGTACGCCACGTTGCCCAAACGTCTGAGAATCTCATATGGGCCAATGAACCTAGGGCTTAGCTTGCTATGCCTGCCAAATCTGACAACTCCACGAGTAGGCGATATCTTCAAGAAGACATGATCGCCAACCTCGAACTCCAAATCCTTTCTCCTGTTGTCGGCATAACTCTTCTGCCTATCCTGTGCCGCAACAAGCCTTTTCCTGATAAGCTGAATCTTATCCGAAGTTTCCTGAACCAACTCCGGTCCGATCAACTGCCTATCACCAGTCTCCTCCCAACATAAAGGAGATCTGCAGGGCCTACCATACAACGCCTCGAATGGAGCCATTCCAATACTAGCATGAAAGCTGTTGTTGTATGCGAACTCCACAAGAGGTAAATGACGCTCCCAATCATCTTTCCAATCTAGAACACACGCTCTCAACATATCCTCGAGCGTCTGGATAGTCCTCTCAGACTGTCCATCGGTCTGGGGATGAAACGCCGAACTGAGCTTAAGCTCCGAACCTAACGCATCCTGAAGACCCTTCCACAATCTCGAAGTAAATCTCGGATCTCGATCCGAAATGATCGACTTCGGCACACCATGCAATCTAACGATACCGCTAACATACAATCTAGCTAAGCTCTCTACTGACTGCTTCTTCTTCATAGGTAAGAAATGAGCAGTCTTCGAGAATCTATCTACAACTACCCAAATCGAGTCATTGCCCCTTCTAGATCGAGGCAAACCCGATACGAAATCCATAGTGACAGCTTCCCACTTCCATACGGGGATATCCATCCTCTGCATAAGGCCGGATGGTCGCTGCCGCTCGGCTTTCACCTGCTGACATACTAGACATCTAGACACATAATCCGCAACATCCTTCTTCATGCCGGACCACCAAAATGATCTCTTCAGGTCTTGATACATCTTAGTGTTACCCGGATGAATAGAGAATCGCGATCTATGAGCCTCCGCCAACACATGCTCACGGACATCTACTACATCGGGGACACAAACGCGGTGCTGAAATCTAATCACACCGTCCTCAGTGATGGTTTGAGACCCATCACGAACTTCTTGGTCTTCCTGTGCTCATCCTCTACTATGTGCGGTGCATATTTAGAGAGTTCAGAAAACCTTGCCTCGTATTTTAAGACGGTCATCGATCCTTGCGTCAGGGAAAGGAATTCTTGCTCCATCTTGTCCTGGATGTGCTCTGGGACGAACTTGGCTCGGAAGAGCCTCACGAATGCGTCCCACGCCACATCTACTGCTCCGTCCTCGAAGCGCGTACGCAGTAGGGAGGACCACCATACATCAGCTCTCTCCTGCAACACACCTTCATAAGCTCTAACTAACAAATAACAACCAACATTCAAGCATAAACGAAAGCATACCTGTAGCATGTAGGTGGCTAAGGTCACCTTGTCCTCGTCAGGACACCTGATAGCTCGGAAGATTTTCTCGATCTCCCTCATCCAGCTTTCTGCCAAAAGCGGATCACTCTCCCCCTTAAAAGAGGGTGGGGTCATCCTCTTGAATCGCTCCATGATGGAAGGTCCACCATGGTCCTGCGCTGGGGCCTGAGCCTGCTACATTAAACAACAAGGAATATACAATAAACACAATATCATACAATTCAAATAGCAGACTACTTAGTTGTTTTATTATTTTACCTGGGCCTCCAACTGGGCCTGGATTGCTGCCTGAGTGTGTGCCTGGGTCTGCATGGCTTGCACCAGACCTTGCATGAACACTCCATAATCCACTGGCGGTGGTGGGGGAAGCATTTTTGGGTTCAATTTGGGAAAGTAGAGCCAAAGAATCTTCAACTAAGACAAAATGAAAAGATGATCTGGTTCTTATTCCATCTTACAAATTACCAACAATGTTTTCAATTGGATGATCTCTTAAAAATCTGGGTTCAGAAATTATCTCAGGATTTGCATGATTTTCAGGAACATGATTACCTGAATCACTTGAAGTAGGCATTTCAGGAACCTCATGTACATTTGGTGCTTCTTGATCTTCAAGATTTGTAGATGGATGTTCAAGAAGATCATCTTCATCATCACATTTTTGAGTTCTGCACAAATCAGAAGTGTCAATCTTTTGCAAATTTTCATCAAAAAGGACATGTGGAGATTCTTCCACAGTCTTATTTTTCAAGATGTAAACTCTGTAAGCTCTTGATGTTTCATAATAACCTAAGAAGATTGATTCAAAACTTTTTGCATCAAATTTATCAAGATTTTCTTTGTTGTTATTGTGAACAAAACATTTGCAACCAAAAATTTTGAAATATGACACACTTGGCTTTTTATTTTTGAGCAACTCATAAGGGGTTTTTCTGATCTTTAGTCCATTCTCTATTCAAAATGAAATTATCTGTATTTACAGCTTTTGCCCAAAAAGATTTAGATAGTTTACTTTCTAAGAGCATAGTTCTGGCCATTTCCACAAGAGTTCTGTTTTTCCTTTCTACAACCTTATTTTGTTCTGGAGTTCTAGGGGAAGAAAACTTATGGATAATGTTCAGTTCAGTGCATAGATCAGAAAAAGATTTATTTTCAAACTCACCCCCATGATCTGTCAAAATGGAATTTAGTTTGAAAGATAAACCCACTAAGGAAGAATTGTAAAATCTCCTGAATGCTGAACATGCATCACTTTTATGGGATAGGAATAGAACCCAAGTATATCTTGTAAAGTCATCAATGATCACAAAACCATATCTATTACCACTGAGACTTTGAGTTCTGGTTGGACCAAAAAGATCCATATGAAGCAACTCAAGTGGTTTAGATGTAAGTACTTCATTGAACACTTTAAAAAACTTTCTTGTTTGTTTTCCTTGAGCACATATCCCACAAACAGGATTGACAATGACTGGGAAAGATTCAGGAAGACCTTTTACAAGATTCATTCTTATGAGTTTATTAATGGTTGTGAAACTTGCATGACCCAACCTTTTGTGCCACAACCAAGCAGTGTCATTTTTATTTGCAATCAAGCAAACATTTAAAGAAGAAGTATCACACAAATCAATCATGTAGACATTATTTTCTATTTTTCCAATCAATTTAATTTGCTCAGAAGAGGAGTCAATTATTTTGCATGAGTCATGTTCAAAAAGAATCTTGTGACCATTGTCACACAATTGACTAATGCTAAGCAAGTTATAATTCAAACCCTCAACTAAACAAACATCATCACTTAGGGTAATGCAAGACTTACCAATTTTTCCTTTGCCAATTATTTTTCCTTTATTATTACCTCCAAAGATGACTGATCCACCTTCCTTTTCAATCAAGCATGAAAATTTATCTCTGTCTCCTGTCATGTGCCGTGAACATCCACTGTCAAGAATCCAGATGTTGTTGGAATTGGATGCACGGCTTTCCTGCACATAACAAATTAGACAAGAAAAGTTTTTGGTACCCACATGAAATTGGTACCAACATCCTGAGTGAGAAGAGATAACAAATCCTTTCTAACCTAAATTTGTGTATTTTTCTTCACAGTGTTTTTTGAAATAGAAGATTCAACTTTTTGTTTTTCAATTTTCTGAACATTATGGCTCTTAGTTGGTTTGTTCCATTGTGAAAAACTTGGCATGTATTGTTGTTGATATGTAGGAAAAGATGAATGATAGAAACAAGGATTGAACCATTGGTTACCACTGTACCTTTGGTTTCAAGGCTTATTCCATCTTGAGTTGTAAGAGGAGAAAACATTCCAATTTCCATGAGAAAAATGATTATTGATTGGTTTGAAGTTTTTGTGATTTTTATAAGAAGGGTAGGTCGACCTCTGACTGAGATAGGTCGACCTGTGCATTGTGTGTGTCGACCTAGGTAAGGTATGTGTCGACCTCTCAGGTTCTTTTTGTTTTTGTATTTTTCCTTTGTTTTCAGATGAGCTTGCCTTGACAAATTTTATTAAAGGAGTTTTTGATGATTTTGTCTTCTTTAGAGATGATTCAGTTTTCTTTGAATTTTGTGGTTCAAAATCGAAACCAAATTTGTTTGAATTCATCTTAACTCCAAGTAGTGCATTCAGATTGTCTTTACCTTGAGTGAAGTTCTTGATAATTTCTTCTTTCTCTTTAAGGCAAAGATTTTGCTTTTCAATTTGATTCAAGTTTTCTTGATTTTCCTTTTCTTTTTCTTCAATTTTTTTAACAGAATTGATAAGTTCTTTGTTCAATTTTTGAATTTTCAACTTGAGATTATCAACAAAGATCAACAGTTCATCATTTTCTTTGATTTGATCTGAAACTTGGGCTTTCAATTCAGAAATTTTTTCAGATGATGAAGTATCATGAAGAATGCTTTCAATTTTTCTTTCAAATATTTATTTTCTTTTCTAACATCAGAAAGATTTTCAACTAAATTACCATATGCTTCTTGCCAGTCTTCAATGGTAAATAGTTCAAAGGTTATATTTACTTGTTCTTCACTGCTTCCAGCCATGAAACAGATTTCATTCCCTTCTGAACTTGAGGATTCTTCATTGCAGTCAGAGCTTTCATCATCTGACCATGTAGCAACCGTGGCCTTGTTCTTCTTTTTGTGAAACTCCTTCTTGTGGGTTTTGTGTTTTTCTTTCTTACCTTCTGGACAATCAGCCTTCATATGTCCAGGTTTGTTACACCTATAACACACAGGAATTTCATCAGTTTTCTTATGATCAACATGAGAGAAGTGTTTCTTTTTACTAGACATGACATTTTGCTTATTACCAAAATTCTTCTTGTTTGATTTCAGAAATGCCTTAAATTGTCTAGTGATGAAAGCAAGATTATCATTATTAGATTCAGATTTTTCAGACTCAGAATTTTCTTTAGATTTTCCTTTATTACTTGATGAAGCTTTGAGAGCAATGGTTTTTGTTTTTAGCATGTGTTCTTCTGATCTCATAAGATTTAACTCATATGTCATTAATGATCCAATGAGTTCATCCAATGTGATTTTGGATAAATCCTTTGAATCTTCAATGACAGTTGCTTTAGTGTGCCATACAAGAGATAATGAACGCAAGATTTTTCTTACCAATTCTTCATTTGAGTATTCCTTACCCAAGGCTCGAAGTCCATTTATAATGACCATGAACCTAGCAAACATCTTAGATATAGTTTCATTAGATTTCATGATAAACAACTCATAATCAGAAACTAACATGTTAGCCTTAGTCTCCCTGACATGAGATGTGCCCTCATATAGCAGTTCTAATTTATCCCACATCTCCTTGGCAGACTTACACATGGAGATTCTGGAATACTCACTTGGATGGATGGCACATTGCAACATGTTCATGGCGCTATAGTTCAGGGTAACCCTTCTGATCTGCTCCCTGGTCCATTGGTCTTCATCTCCAGTGACTTCATTTGGTCCTTTTTCAATAATTCTCCACACTTCATAGTTCTATGTTCTAAGAAAAACCATCATCCTATTCTTCCATTAAGGATAGTCAGTACCATCAAAAAATGGAGGCCTATTGATTGAATGACCCTCAGCAACAAAACCTCTAGAGTCCATGATAGAAACAATCAAATCAAAGCACACAGCAAATTGAGCAAGTAATTGAGTGATCAAAATCTGAATACAGAAAATTCACCAAAGCACCTCAGAGTATAGAATTGACTCTGACCTGCTCTGATACCAAATGTTGGGGATCAGATAGGTGACTTTGGTAAACGAACTAAGAAATTGTGTGTATGGCAGCGGAATTAAAATGAGTAAATCACACAATTCGATCAGATCCAAGTGTGGTGTGTGAGTATAGTGAATAAGAACAACAAACCATACATCAAACCACAGTGCACTGAAGATTTTAAGGTGGTTCGGAGAACACAACTTGTGTCTCCTACGTCCACCTCCTCACAACGGAGGAACCACTAACACAAGTGTAGTACAAACTAGAGCACGATGACTCTAACCTCTTTGAGTTCAACAACTCAAAGAAACCCAGGAGATAGGCACGACAACCTACTCCATAGACCACTTGTGAATTCAGTAAATTCACAAGCCCTTGAGCACCACTGCTCAAGCACCAGAGCACAATGGCTCCAACCCAGAGCACTAGGGCTCCAAAATAGAGTACAACGTACTCAACCCTCTGGACCACAATGGATCCAAGTTCTGCTAGACCAAGCACACTTAGAGAATAGATCCTCTAGCACGATCTATCTCAATACAATGAAAATGGTAGAGACAAATAGAATTGGGAGATCTATGTAGAACACATACATAGATTCCCAGAGAATTCAAGACTCTGACCAATTATAGACTCGGCTGGATCTCCCTCTTGATTAGCACTGCTGCAATCACGAGCTCCTCCTCTTCTTCTCCTTCTTCTTCACTTGGCGGCGCTGCTCTGCTCCTTTGGATGCAGATGCACTTTTCCCGCTCAAATCTCCTTTTTCCAGAATGGTCTTGGCTTGCTCTTTTGTGGATGCTTTGGAGTGCCAAGGACATGGGTATTTATACCCCCACAAGTCCATAAAAGGCCTTAGGGTATGTGGGCACAAAAACCTAGGCAGATCCCCTTGAACCCCAAGCAGCCACGTGTCCAGATGATTTTAGGAAATTGAGATTTAGCCGGAGTGTGTCGACACTACTTCAGAGTGTGTCGACACACTGTCCCAAACAGGCATAATTGGTTCTCTGGGAAGAGTCACTAGTGTCGACACTACTTCAGGCAGTGTTTACACGCTATCCAGAACTGCTAAACAGGACTTCTGGGAACTGGATCTAGTGTCGACACTGCCTGGGATTGTGTCGACACACTGTCCAGACCTGATGACTGGGTTCACTGGGAACTAGGACTAGTGTCGACACTACTTGATCCTGTGTCGACACTACTTGACCTTTTCTTCATTATTTTGCCTTAGTGTTTAAAACACTGTGTCGACACCAGTAGAGGTTGTGTCGACACTACCATGACAAAATCTGTATACACCTGCAAAATTAACACATAAAACATTAGTACAAGCTATTATCGTTAAAATATGAGATATTAAACATCAAGCACATATCATCATAAAAATCATAATGTGTCATCATCAAAATCAAAGTATGAGTGATGTTCATTGGTTATCATTAAAATACAACTTTAGGAAATTCCAAAACACACTCAACCCAACAGGATTTGCTTACCGATTTCATCGCTTTCTCCTTTTTCTTCTTCGCCGCCTCCACGTCCACGGCAGGGTCTTCCACCTCCTCCTCCACTTCCATCTCCACATCCGTGTCGACCCCCTCCGCCGGGGGCGCCTCCATCCGGCGCCGGGAGCTCCGTCGCTCCGCGTGACGCTTGGCCCGGGACGAGCCCTCTCTGGCGTTTCCTCCTCCTTCCATGGCAATGGTGGGTGACTAAGGTTCAGAAAAGGGGAAAGATTGAAGAAAGAAGGAAGAAAATCGCAAGAGGTTCGAAGGTTGCAAAGAGAAGGGTTGGCTCGGTGGTTTGAATGCCAAGAAAGGGGGAAATGGAAGGCTGGTTGCGTTTTGAATGTTCGGTTCGAGTCGCGACTCAGAGGGCCATCGCGTTAATGTCGCGCCACTCTGGGACGTCACGACTATGTCGCGACGCCCCGCCTTGTCGCGACCTTAAGGCGACGCCCTATGCTGTCACGTTATAAACAGAGCCCATTGCACCAAACAGGAAATTCATTTCAAATCAATCAATACATGTTCCAAATACTTCCTACATTCAAATAAAAGTGAATTCCTGCCCTAACTACCATCTGACATCTTTCCTACATCAGTCTACCTATCATCAAGCTTCAACAGTAGCTGGTTGGAGCTTTTTAAGCGCCTCCACGTACTCTCTGATCATGTCCTCATCTTCCTCTTCGACTTCCGCCTGGACGAAACTCGTAGCACACCTCTCCCAGTGCACCATGGCGCTCCGCACATCCCTCTCGTTCTGTTCATCGCCCATCTTCCTTTGTTGAATAGCCGGGTAGTGCGAGAGATACGGAACCACGGTGCATGCCATCCCGCACTACAGATAACACCGGTCTGGGTTGTAGTTGATGAGGGCTTCATTGCCCAGAAGGTGGAGTGCTAGCCCGAGACAATGTGGTACATGGATCGTCCGGTTGTGGAGGAAGCGCGGGTGCATTTCAAAGGCCGCCACGGTCATTTGCTTGAAGTACTAGCGCCACGCCTTCAAGCCCTTCACTTGGGAAGTTTTACACCAAGCTTGGGTCATCATATGGAGAGGGCCGCCCACATAAGCCAGCGGGTGATGGAGCATTGTCTTGCACTCTGTACCTAAGGTATCCATCGCCCGGAAGTTGATGTGCATGCCCATCCAGAGCTCGAGGGCGATGAAGGAGCCATAGAAGGGGCCTCCGGTGGCTGCAGAGGTTAGTCCGGCATACAGGTAACCCAGGATCGCTTGGCCGATATTCATACCTTCCGAGATGGAGTCGATGATGCTCAGGTTGGTGATAGAAACAGATCCATCTTCGGTCGGGAAGAGTATAATGCTGCAGATGCAGATGGCGACCGCTTTAGCGATGGCAAGATGGTTCCCGGTCCGGCGCTTGCATTGAGAAGTGATCCATTGGGCGATTGGTAGGAGATGCACAAAGTGCCGGCTTGTCATGCTTTGCAAGTCCGCCTTTCTCGTGGTGATCTCGCCCATAATTCCCCACGCGTTGATCGGCGCCACAGTGTAGGAGAGTGCGTACTCTTCGCCGCGCTTGTACTTTGGGAGCTCGAGCATGATCTCCAATTCCTCCAGCAGGATTGTCGCCTCGAATTTGGGGAAGACAAAGGTGTGAGTCTGCGGGTGCCACAGCTCCACCAGTGCCGTGATGCTATCCCATACGTGCACGAATCTGTGATATTGCTTGGCGAGAACGAACACCATGGAGAGTCCCCACTCTTTCAATTGCCGGATTGAGGCGGGAGGGAGAAGCTCGATCATGGGAGCTAACCAGGGTACTTTAGAAAACCTTCTATGGCTCGGTAAGATTTGATTGAAGAAGATAGAATTTGAGATTGGAAAGAAAGAAGAAGAGTAAAAAAACAGGGGAAAATAGAGCAGAAATTCAGGTTTTAGGAGAAAGAAGAAGACTTACTTGGAGCTCCGGGCGCATGCATGTGCCCTAGGATGGAAGAAAGCTGCTGGAGCTTGGCATAGGACTCCCTAGCCTCTCTTGGACCGGAGTAAAGAGGGACTTCCTCTTGGAAAGCTGAAAAACTTCTTTTCATGGCTGCAGGAGAGAGAAATCTGAAGAAGAGAGGAAGCAGAGAATTAGCTGCGGGATTAACACCCCAAACCACTCATTTATAGAGCCCTAGGGGGGTGCAAACACATCCCAATCCCGTAACTAGCTATTAGGATAAGATTAGGAGAGGTTTAGGAGTCCTAGTGGTAATCTAGGAGTCTTAGGATAGAGATAAATTTGGGTCTTCTGCGTTTTCAGGGTTCGGGTCGCGTCGCGACGCTGCGATATGACGCGACCAGGTCGCGACATGGCGGGGCGCCGCGACCTTGTCGCGGCCTTTCGAGGTGTCGCTTCTTTGTCTGCTATGTTATTTCTATGTCTGTGCTCAGTATATTTGTTTGTTTAATTATGCTTGTGTATATATTGTTATTTTGTGCTTATTATGTCTGTCTCTTGTCAAAAAAAAAAAAAGAAAACCAGAAAATTCCAAAAAAAGGGTCGTCACAGGTAAGTCAGGTAAGTATTTCTTCCCTTACTCCCCCGCATTACTATATGATATTCTAGCTATTATATCATTTCAAGGACCGGCTGGTTCTCAATGTGCTTTGGGATTGGAGTTCCCCTTTACCAAAAACAGTGATAATCTAGGTGCACATTGTTAATCGTTGGATAGGCCGTTAAGTTGGATAAGCTCGGGGACGATGGATTCAGGCCTGCACTGCGGTTGTGGGTAGTCTCTTGACCCGCTTTTATTTGGCTTAACAATATTATCCTTCATATATCTTCTATTTCTCTTTTTCTTTGCATTTTTTTTGATGATTTCTTTTATTTAGCCCAACATGCATCATGTAGGACTTTGAGCTTTCCTGACTCATTCCTGACTATTGATGACCCTTGTTGAGTGCACAATCATCCTTCATATTCCAAACAAGAAATCCAATTCCATTCCGAATCGGAAAGTTTGCCTCCGAGTGAGTTGTTCCTCTTAGTTTGACAAGAATTTCCCTGTCTCGATTCTCTATCCAATTTTCATCCTATTCCTTTGATCCGTTTTGGTTGCGAACCGCTCCCAAGACAGAGTCATGAGTTACCTGCCTGGCATGCATATGTCCCTCCAAAATGAAACCAGCAGGCCAATCGGCTAGGGTACCTCTCAATCGAGAGGTTGATCGTCCTCTTCTTTTCTCCTTCTCGTCCAGACTTGTGCTTTTCTTTGCATTCTGCTCGAGCAGCTGACTCGAGACTTTCACGAAGATTCCAATTGCTCGTTTGTTAGACCGGGTGTCTCTTTACCTTGGCTCACACTTTTCAGTCCACTCCGCATCATTTCCGCTCCGCCGTCACTTCGTGACACCTCCACTACACTTCCGCTTCGTCTCCTTGCAAAGTGGAAGCCAAGGAGGGGCAATCTGTAGACACTCGGTTCTGACTAATGAGTTGGACCACATTTCTTGCTATCTTAGTGAGCCCCTAGTTGGTCACTCACCTTGAGCCCATCATTAGCCTTGTTTTGAGCCTATTAACAACTCAAATTGCCTAGAAATCCCGCCCATTATCACTTTGAGAGAGTCCTTGGACATATATAAGTCTTATCCATTCATATGATTGGCTGATAATTCGCAGTTATTTGATTTTATTGACACGTCATATCGTAGCTCCGCGTCTCAGTGTTGCGACGCTACAGGCTGCCGCGACAGCCCATGCATATCCATGCACGTGGGCATATTGTCGCGTCGCTCCTCCCCGTCGCGTCTCCATGGGCAGGATTTGGGCCCTAGGGACTCTCTTGAAGGTCCCAAGGACTCTCCCATGCGATTTTCATTGGCATTTATCTCCCATTTCACTTATTAACCATTTTGATGAGATATTCTCACTCAAAGGCTTATAAAAACAAGCCCCCCTCTTCATGGACGGGGGAGCTCTGATTTTCACCCCGAAGGGCTGCCGAATTCTCCACTGAGTTATACTTAGGCTCGTAGCCCTCCCATTTCCACTCCTTCCCTCACATTCCACTCCACAAAAGCTTGCTTATTTCATCATCCATGGAGCGTGGAGCATAAGGACGGAGACTCCAACCCATTCCAGAAGCCATTGCACGACATTTGGGACTGCATCCATGCCAGGGAGTCGCCCTTATGGGGCTCATCCTCCTCCCCTTCCCATTCCCTCTATTTCCTCATGCATTTTATGTTATTTCTAGATAGGTTGCATACCACTTTCCCTCCCACGTTTCCACACACCCAAAGGGGTTTAAAAGCCACCCCCAGGTTCGTTTCCACCATGTTCTTTCCCTTCTTTTCATTTTTGAATGGATACTACTCTTAACTCATTCTAATAGGGCTTTTGTTGTTCCTTCTTTGTTTTGGCAGGCACCTAAACTTGTTTCCACGAGGAGCTCTTGTTCTCTGGCTGGCTGGAGGACAGGAAGAAGGTCCAACCATCAATATCCCGCACAATAGAGAACGCGACGGCGAAGGATGACGCGACAAGGAGACGCGTCCGGATAGAGAGACGCATTACCAGCACCATCGCGACAGGTGCGACTGCCGCGATACCAGGTCCGCCTCCATTCTCTCTCCCTTTCCTAGAATAGTTAGCCCCTCACATTTTCTACTCATTAGGCAACTTTCTAGGTGGCGATCACATTCCTTATTTCCATATTATTAGATTTAATATCCTGTTGCGTGTCTTTGGGGTGCACATTCCTCGTGATTACAGTCTCCCCTGCTCCATGCGACGTCCTCGCGTCGAGAGCACGTCGAAATCCATGCCAGAACGCTGAATCGCCCGAAGAAATTGTAGTAGCTCTTTCCCTGGTCGAGTAGAGCTTGTGAAAGCTCTGTTTGGCCAACCTACCTTAAAAACGCACAGCGGTTGGGAACGCGACGTAGGCCTGCATCGCGACCTAATCGCGATGTAGAAGGCCGTCGCCTTCCCACACCTGACGTCAGCAAGCCCCGCCCCGCGTGTGACACGTGGTGCGCTTGCAGATGTCGACCCAACCAGCGGCAACAAGAACGCGACCACCAGGGCCGTCGCATTCAGAATGCGACGCGCACCCCTGTCGTGTTCACAACCAGTAAACCAAAGTGTACTATGGGCTTAATCTGTCGGCCCACTAAGCCCCGCACAACACTCGGAAACCACGACCAAGGCTCAATCACCCCACATTGGTCATGAGCATCACACCAAAACCAGTAAACGCAGATCCGAACGACCACTAAACGACGATCCACGAGGATCCGAAAAATGCGCTTCGTTACATTACTATCATCTAAAAAGGAATGTCGTCCTCGACATTCAAAACGAATCACAATAAACCAAACTATCACCTAAAAAGAAACAAAGTCATATACAGAGAAAATAGGATACGCTTCCTCTGCATCTTTCTTTCAAACCATCTGTACTAACCGATCCATCTATCCATTTCCATGCTTGTTTTGCCTTTCCTTTCCTTTTTAATTTATTCCACAACCGTTTTATTCTGTGGATTCAATTTGCCATTCCTTACCTTTTGATTGTAAGCAATTCTACCCTGCGATTGGCGCTTTATCTCCTTGGACTCAACCTACTTCCACATATTCCTGGCTATGTTTGCAACATTTCTTGCTTTAAATCATACTTTCCAATTGACATTACATTTCTCTTATCATATAATATTACCACTTAATTGACTCTACCCATATTCTATCTTCTGCTATATTTGTACCACACTGAATTCTGAATCTTGTCATATTATTATTGATATACTTTCCCCTTTATATATTTTCTTCGCTTCAAACAATATTCTCTGATTGACCCAATAAATCTAACTCATATCTTTTCACAATTTCCATTCTCACTGCTACACATACCCGAAGATTTGCCTTTACCTTTATCCAAACCTTGCTCAATTATATGATATCAAATTTCAAATTTTCTTTACCACTAAACTGATCATACTGCTCCTCACTTTTTGTGACGGATCGCCTCGGCCAAGCCCGTTAAACCGATAACGTACTTGATCCGAGTTCGCCTCCCGCGAACGGGCCGAAGCCTCGCAAGGGATACCAAACCACAGTCCGTGTAAACATAAAGGAACACACCACATTTCATATATATTTCACAAGTTTACATAGCCAAATTTTCACAAAAACTAAAAAGAAGTACAAGAGCCTGGGGCATACCCCGAGGTACAACTAAAGAAAGTAAACAACTACAAAACTACACTGCTGATGCTACTCTGCTGGAGGTGCTGACCCTGCACCGCTACGACGCGGCCCGGAACTGGACGTCGGACGAGAGACGTCCTCCTCGCTCTCACCTGTGGGGGTAGGGGTGAGCCTCTCTAGTCACTGGCTCAGTAGGGAACTCCCCCAAAACCGAGCGAAACAAACACCACGGTACGAATAGTAAACAACACCAACAATTAATATAACAACTAAGCAGGTAAGTAAAGCTGTAAAAGTACTCACCGTCTGCCGACTACGAGAAACAACAGTAATAATTAAACGGCAAACCAGTACAGGTCTACAAGCTAAAGTAGAGACAGCCAACACGAGCCACGTGAACTGGTTCGCGACACCAGAAACTGACTCGGACAACTAACACAGGTCTACCTCTTAGTCTCGCAGCCACGGACGAAAGGTCCGGCTGCCGCTCCACGTAAAAAGGTCAAGCAACTGTGGAGACCAACTAAACACCACCACCTGCAGACCACACGGTCACAGACCCATGCCTGGCACCTCCAGAGACCCTGGCCTGGGCTCGCTAGAGTGAGGCACTGGAAAAGGACTAGCTGGGGTCTAGTACGTCTACTGGTGTCCGTACCCACAACTACGAGCGCGCTACAAGTGACTAAAAACAAACACAAGTGTCACTGTCCCACTGTCGTCTTTCCCTCAGCCGGACGTACAACTCTAACACAAGAGTGAGGGTGTCCAGGTCAGACGACACAGACCTCGACGGTACAGCACAAGTACCGGGACAAAGCCCCGAGCTAACAGCCTGGCTCACAAAGAACCTGGGGCACCCAACTGGAGAGGAAACCATGGTAGGCGTCGTACTACTCGCCACGTACACAGAACCACGTGCACGTCACACACAAACCACGTGAAACCTCACGTAAACCACAAGTAACCACTGGTCCACTACACGTGAACCCAACTGACTCGCGTACACAACGCGCAGTCACCGAAGTAAACAACTAACAGCATACCTTGTATGCTAAACACGTAAACCAAGTGCACTCAGTGCACCTCGTGCGTCAACACACATGCATTATCGATAATTATTGTACTTAGTCATTTCTGCTCAAATAGAAGTAGGCGGCCACATCGATTGCCGCTTACTGGGAGTCAACGATAAGGTTCCTGGCCGTTAATCTCCTGCTGAGAATCTTGGCGGCAAGCGATGTTGACGCCAAGTTCTCCGGTCATAAACCCTGCAGAAACCCTAATCCGGCTCTGCGGGTTTTCTAACTGTTCTAACTACTGAAAAACTTGCAAATGCAATTCCTTTAGCATGCTAGAACCCAATAGAACCTGCTAAAACATGCTCTGAACATTAAATAACTCAAACCACCCTTTATCCCGCATGGTGCAACTTTATTCAAACATGGATTATCGTGCTGGTTCAAGTGGTTATGATGTGTTTTAATATTTCTACGGAGCTAAACGGGTTCGTCCCCTACCTCAGAACGTGTTAGAATCCCCCGCAATCTCCCGATTCACGCCGAGCCCTCCGCGAGCTCCCACGTGAATTGCACCATGCCGCGACGTTTCCTCGCGCAATTAAGCGACGCCACGCCTTCTACGATCGTCCAACTACTCCTCGGTACCTGTTGGAAGCTTCAGAAACTCTGGGGCGCGAAGCTGGGGCAAGAGGGAATGAGAGTGAGCTGAGAAAACATCCCTCGGGTGAGCCTATAACCTGTTGAACTGACAGGTTGGCGTCAACCCCCTTGTCGCCAACATCAACCGCCAGCCTAAACGTCCACATCTACCGCCGCTAAGCTCATGATGTAAACGTCCACCAATCTGGACGCCTACCAGTAAACTGCCACCCCTGGCCGCCAACTCAGACAGAATAGCAGTAGGTCCTATTCCATTTCAGGACCCACCCTGCTCTACACCTGCTCAAGCCACGCATGCACATTACACATACCACACAACTGACTCACATTGGCCTCACAATGGCCGCTACAACCACAACACACACGATCCGCATGGATCCGAAAAGCACGCGACGTTACATTACTATCATCTAAAAAGAAAATTTCGACCTCGAAATTCATAACACAATTCAAAGATAAACAACTCATACATACACACCTTTACAAGTACTATCATCTAAAAAGAAAATATACAAACTTATTCAAACAGATAGGGATACCCTTTAGCCATTTCTGCGGCTAACTCCCAGGTATCCTCACCACCCAACCTATTTTCCCATCTCACTTTAACTAGCTCAATTTCTTTATTTCTCAGCTTCTTTATCTTTCGATCTGTGATCTGCACCGGATACTCTGGCATAGTCATGTCCGGCCTTAGGTCACCACCTTGATATCTAATTATTTGAGCTAGATCTTCAATACATTTTCTCAACATGGAGACATGGAAAATATCATGCACATCTGCAAAATCAGCTGGCAAATCCAGCCTATAAGCTGCTTCCCCAATTCTTTCAATCACCTGGAAAGGTCCCACATATCTCGGACTCAACTTCCCAGACTTGCCAAATCTCATAATTCCTTTACTCGGGGAAACTCTCAGAAAAACAAAATCTCCCACCTCAAACTGAAGTGGTCTCCTCCGCACATCTGCATAACTTTTCTGCCTACTTTGAGCTGCCTGCAATTTTTCTTTAATAAGCTTCACTATTTCAGTGGTTTGCTGAATCAATTCAGGACCCACTAATTGCCTTTCTCCCACTTCATGCCAGTTCAATGGGGTTCTACATGGCCTTCCATATAAAGCTTCATACGGTGCCATCCCAAGACTGGTATGATAACTATTATTGTAGGCAAACTCAACCATTCCCAAATGATGCTCCAACTGCCTCCCCAAACTAAACAACAAGCCCGCAACATATCTTCAATTGTCTGAATGGTCCTCTCTGTCTGACCATCTATCTGGGGATGATAAGCGGAGCTATATCTCAATTCAGAACCAATTACTTTCTGCAGACTTCTCCAAAAACCAGAAGTAAATCTTGGATCTCTATCAGATACAATAGTCTTTGGAATACCATGCAGTGGAACAATTCTTTCAACATAAATATTTGCCAACCTGTCCACTGTCCAAGACATACTCACTGCCACTAATCTGCACACCTTAGTCAATCTGTCAACAAACACCCATATTCCATTATGCCCTGAACTCGACCTTGGTAAACCTGCCACAAAGTCCATTGCGATATCATCCCATTTCCACTGTGGAATAGGCAACGGTTGCAATAGACCTCCAGGCTTCTGATGCTCTACTTTAATCTGTTGACAGATAGCACATCTTGCCACAAATTCTGCTATTTCTTTCTTCATATGAGGCCACCAAAAATGCTTCCTTAAATCATGGTACATTTTAGTACTACCCGGATGAATAGT
This sequence comes from Colocasia esculenta, assembly GCA_014218235.1. Taxonomy (NCBI): domain Eukaryota; kingdom Viridiplantae; phylum Streptophyta; class Magnoliopsida; order Alismatales; family Araceae; genus Colocasia; species Colocasia esculenta. Next base: position 32,214,776 of record CM024759.1, read on the forward strand.
GTACCTAGATTTATGAGCCTCTTCCAGAACTCGCTGCTTCACCTCTCTTTCTGCAGGAACAAACAACCTGCCCCTAAGCCTGACCACACAATTATCATCAATAGAAACTCCTTCCATTTTCACAATTTCAGGTAAACCTGCATCTGCTCTTTGAGCTTCAATAATTTGCCAATACAAAGACGGCTCTACAGCACTAGCAGCTAGAATTGCCCGTCGTTGACTGCTGGGCACATACAAGGAATTCTCCGCTACTTCTTCATACAACTTCCATTCTTTAATCATCATCAAATTCATATATGCTTTCTACTCAAAGCATCAGCTACAACATTGGCCTTACCCGGATGGTAAGCCAAACTGAAATCATAATCTTTCAAATATTCAACCCATCTGCGCTGGCAAAGATTCAAATCTTTCTGCGAGAAGATATACTTCAAGCTTTTATGATCTGTAAAAATTTCAAATCTCTCGCCATACAGATAATGCCTCCACATTTTTAAAGCAAACACAACTGCAGCCAATTCTAAATCATGAGTGGGGTAATTTTCCTCTGCTGGCTTCAATTGCCTGGATGCATAAGCTATCACTTTACCATGCTGCATAAGCACTGCACCAAGACCTCTCCTCGAAGCATCAGTATACAGCACAAAACCACCACACCCTGTCGGCAATGTCAATATAGGTGCTGATGTGAGTCTTTTCTTCAATTCCATGAAACTTCTCTGACATTCACCAGACCACACAAAAGGCACACCCTTTCTAGTCAATCTAGTCATAGGTGCTGCAATCTTAGAAAAATCTTGAATAAAGCGCCTATAATAACCTGCCAACCCCAGAAAACTTCTAATCTCGGTTATTGTTTTAGGCACTTCCCACCTCGACACAGCTTCCACTTTACTCGGGTCTACTGCCACTCCTTTAGCTGAGATAACATGACCCAAAAACTGAATTTTCTTTAACCAGAATTCACACTTACTGAATTTAGCAAACAACTGGTTATCCCTTAACAACTGCAAAGTAAACCTCAAATGAGCTGCATGTTCCTCTTCAGATGCTGAATAAATTAGAATATCATCAATAAAGACCACAATAAATTGATCTAAACATGGATGAAAAATTCTATTCATCAGATCCATAAAACCTACAGGAGCATTAGTCAACCCAAAAGGCATTACCACAAACTCATAGTGACCATATCTGGTTCTGAACGCTGTCTTATCTATATCCTCCTCTTTAATTCTCAACTGATGGTACCAGGATCTCAAATCAATCTTAGAAAACACCTTTGCTGATTGCAATTGATCAAATAAATCATCTATCCTCGGCAACGGGTACTTATTCTTGATGGTCACATCATTCAATTTTCTATAATCAATGCACATCCGAAAACTTCCATCTTTCTTTTTCACAAATAAAACCGGCGCTCCCCACGGGGAAAGACTCGGTCTAATAAAACCTTTCTGCAACAATTCTTCTAACTGCTTTTTCAATTCTTTAAGTTCTGCTGGTGCCATCCGATATGGAGCTTTAGAAATCGGCATGGTACCTGGCAGCAACTCAATAGAAAAGTCCACCTCTCTGTGTGGAGCTAAACCAGGCAAATCTTCCGAAAAAACATCAGCAAATTCCCTAACCACGGGAACTGCTTCCAATGGCTGACTGGCCTCTACCAAACTTACTGAGGCTAAATAGGCCACACACCCAACATTTATCAACTTTCTAGCTTTAATTGCAGAAATTAGAAACTTGGAGGTATAAAAAGACATACCTTGATATTCAAACACTGCACCATTAGGATGACAAAATATGATCCTTTTCTTTCTGCAATCTAACATTGCTCCATACATTTCAAGCCAATCCATACCCAGAATGATATCATAATCTGACAACTGCAGGGCATACAACCGACCCGGCATCTGGTTCCCTTCAATCATAACAGGAGCTTCATCTATATAGCTCGAAGTGAGTAAGAACTCACCTGAAGGAACCTCCACCACTAACTCCCAAGACTTCTCTTCTAAAGGATGAGCTATGCAATCCAAAAATTCTTCGGAAATAAAAGAATGAGAGGCACCCGAATCAAATAAGACTCTTGTTGAATATTCATAAAGAGGTAAAATACCTTCTATCATATTTGACGGCTCTGCCTGGGCTCGGGTGATAGCCATAACCCGGCCTCTCCCTCGCTGCTGCGGTGCTCCTCTGCCACGACCTGCCTGTGGCTGCTGGAACTGCTGAGGCTGCTGCTGCTGCACACCTCTGCCATACCCATACTCTCTTGCATAGGGACAATTGTGGATCAAATGTCCCGGCTGATTGCAATTATAACATCTATACCGTGGAGGAACCATAGGCTGCCTGGCAGTACTCTGCTGTGACTCCTCCACCTCAGGCCTACCACGGCCCTGCTGCAACTACTGACGACCTCCCCATCCTCTTCCTTTGCCTTTAAATGCTTGCTTTAACTTCTGGCCCCATTTCCCGAAACCATATGAAGAAGGTCCTGCTGGTGCCTTGCCCTTGCTTGCACCTACTGTCTGCTGCGGTAGCCGAAAACTACCTGAACCTGATTCACCTGCCTGACGAGTCCGGATAGACCTCTCCAAAGTAGCTGCCCTCTGCGCTGCCTCTTCCACTGTCTTACACATGAGAGGTACTATCGCATCCTGCAATTCCACTCTCAATCCTCTGATAAAGTACTCAACCATCATATTATTATCTGAAACCACATATGGCGCATAACGACTAAGTGCCATAAATCTCATCTGGTACTCTAGGACTGAAGAGTTACCTTACTGAAGAGTTCGGAATTGCTCTCTTTGTACTTGCTGCACTTGGATCGGAAAGAATGTATCGTTAAATACATCAAGAAACTCTGGCCAAGTGATAACTTCTTCCGTCCTGCCTGCAAAAGTGGTTTGCATCTTCAATCGCCACCATTCCAAGGCAAAACCTCTCAACTGGTAAGCAGCTAATACCACTCTATCCGCTGCCGGACACCTCATAGTCGCAAAGACTCTTTCTATTTCATGAACCCAATGCTCAGCTATATCTGGATTCGGCCCTCCTGAATAAGTAGGTGGCTGCAATCTCAGAAACTTTTCAACCTGCAACACTGGTTCTTCTGCTAGCAACACAGGTGGTGGCACATGAGCTACAAAAGGCACCTCCACTCTCGGCGGAAATGGAGCAACAGGTACAGCCTCTCCATCCCCAGGTGGCACTGCAACCGGTGGTACTGGCGCCTGCTGATCCATTCTTGCCCGAATATCCGTGAGGCTTTCCCAAATCCTTTCTATCATACGCTGGGTGCTTTCCTCCGGATCATCTCCTCCACCACCCCAATCTCTACTATCAGCCATTCAGAAATTTTCTACATACACAAAACACCAGAACAAAAATCAAAATCACAAATGATAAAAAACCAGGGTCCCTACCAGCAGTGTAAAATGACCGAAATAAGGCTATGTAACCTTTTAATTCCCTTATATTAACACGGACCTTGCTCTGATACCAACTGTGACGGATCGCCTCGGCCAAGCCCGTGTAAACATAAAGGAACACACCACATTTCATATATATTTCACAAGTTTACATAGCCAAATTTTCACAAAAACTAAAAAGAAGTACAAGAGCCTGGGGCATACCCCGAGGTACAACTAAAGAAAGTAAACAACTACAAAACTACACTGCTGAAGCTACTCTGCTAGAGGTGCTGACCCTGCACCGCTACGATGCGGCCCGGAACTGGACGTCGGACGAGAGACGTCCTCCTCGCTCTCACCTGTGGGGGTAGGGGTGAGCCTCTCTAGTCACTGGCTCAGTAGGGAACTCCCCCAAAACCGAGCGAAACAAACACCACGGTACGAATAGTAAACAGCACCAACAATTAATATAACAACTAAGCAGGTAAGTAAAGCTGTAAAAGTACTCACCGTCTGCCGACTACGAGAAACAACAGTAATAATTAAACGACAAACCAGTACAGGTGTACAAGCTAAAGTAGAGACAGCCAACACGAGCCACGTGAACTGGTTCGCGACACCAGAAACTGACTCGGACAACTAACACAAGTCTACCTCTCAGTCTCGCAGCCACGGACGAAAGGTCCAGCTGCCGCTCCACGTAAAAAGGTCAAGCAACTGTGGAGACCAACTAAACACCACCACCTGCAGACCACACGGTCACAGGCCCATGCCTGGCACCTCCAGAGACCCTGGCTTGGGCTCGCTAGAGTGAGGCACTGGAAAAGGACTAGCTGGGGTCCAGTACGTCTACTAGTGTCCGTACCCCCAACTACGAGCGCGCTACAAGTGACTAAAACCAAACACAAGTGTCACTGTCCCACTGTCGTCTTTCCCTCAGCCGGACGTACAACTCTAACACAAGAGTGAGGGTGTCCAGGTCAGACGACACAGACCTCGACGGTACAGCACAAGTACCGGGACAAAGCCCCGAGCTAACAGCCTGGCTCACAAAGAACCTGGGGCACCCAACTGGAGAGGTAACCACGGTAGGCGTCGTACTACTCGCCACGTACACAGAAACACATGCACGTCACACACAAACCACGTGAAACCTCACATAAACCACAAGTAACCACTGGTCCACTACACGTGAACCCAACTGACTCACGTACACAACGCGCAGTCACCGAAGTAAACAACTAACAGCATACCTTGTATGCTAAACACGTAAACCAAGTGCACTCAATGCACCTCGTGCGTCAACACACATGCATTATCGATAATTATTGTACTTAGTCATTTCTGCTCAAATAGAAGTAGGCGGCCACATCGATTGCCGCTTACTGGGAGTCAACGGCAAGGTTCCTGGCCGTTAATCTCCTGGCTGAGAATCTTGGCGGCAAGCGATGTTGACGCCAAGTTCTCCGGCCATAAACCCTGCAGAAACCCTAATCCGGCTCTGCGAGTTTTCTAACTGTTCTAACTACTGAAAAACATGCAAATGCAATTCCTTTAGCATGCTAGAACCCAATAGAACCTGCTAAAACATGCTCTGAACATTAAATAACTCAAACCACCCTTTATCCCGCATGGTGCAACTTTATTCAAACATGGATTATCGTGCTGGTTCAAGTGGTTATGATGTGTTTTAATATTTCTACGGAGCTAAACGGGTTCGTCCCCTACCTCAGAACGCGTTAGAATCCCCCGCAATCTCCCGGTTCACGCCGAGCCCTCCGCGAGCTCCCACGCGAGTTGCACCACGCCGCGACGTTTCCTCGCGCAATTAAGCGACGCGACGCGTTCTACGATCGTCCAACTACTCCTCGGTACCTGTTGGAAGCTTCAGAAACTTTGGGGCGCGAAGCTGGGGCAAGAGGGAATGAGAGTGAGCTGAGAAAACAGCCCTCGGGTGAGCCTATAACCTGTTGAACTGACAGGTTGGCGTCAACCCCCTTGTCGCCAACATTAACCGCCAGCCTAAACGTCCACATCTACCGCCGCTAAGCTCATGATGTAAACGTCCACCAATCTGGACGCCTACCAGTAAACGGCTACCCCTGGCCGCCAACTCAGACAGAACAGCAGCAGGTCCTATTCCATTTCAATACCCACCCTGCTCTACACCTGCTCAAGCCACGCATGCACATTACACATACCACACAACTGACTCACATTGGCCTCACAATGGCCGCTACAACCACAACACACAAGATCCGCATGGATCCGAAAAGCACGCGACGTTACACTTTTTCTGTTCCCTTTTGCTATACTTTAATCTGCTTGCTATTCCTTAACTGATTTATTATGACTTTACTTCAAATTTTGGAAATATTCTTATAACAGAATTCATTTATTCATCTGCATCATCTTACTACACACCATTACACAGATTCCTATTACACATTTCTTAAACCATCTGATTATCGTTGTTCTATAATCTACCACATTCTTTTCCCTCATATGGTCATTAATACTAAAGTTTATCTTTATTACCAATAACATAATACTATTTCTGCAAAATATTTCTCTTAACTATTCTGCTAACTGACTAGTCTCAAGGTGCCATTTATGTTGCAATCCCTCTTATTAGAATACTGCCATAGCTATAAACTGAAACTATTTCCTTTAAACACAATGACTTATTCTACCTGATTCCTTTATTCCACATTGCTGATTATTGCCAAATATAAACAATTCCACTGCTACGGCTTATTCACAAATATTCATTCACAATTTACTTTGCTATTCCCCATTGCTCCTCAATGGACTTAACCTTTTCTATTCTGACTCGCATAGCTCCTACTTACTCTAATTACTCAACCTTAATTTTAATCTGTTTCTGACACAAACTTTACCCCTTCATTCCCACAAGCTACACACAATTGCTGGCATCACTACTCTTATCTTTAACACTGTAATCCTGTACAAGTCTTTCTGCGAAATCTTCACCCACTACTTCTTACTAAATAGACATTTCTCTCTTATGAAATTCTTAGAAAAGTCCAACTTCACACTGTTCCTCTTTTACTCTTTCTTTAGCCACTAGTCACCTTTGCACACAGTTACATGGGTCTCCATATCAGATTTTCTATTATCCTCATTATTCATGACAGAACTACCCTTAAACACTTTACTGCAACTATTTCTAATTACAAATCACACTTAATGACCATCTTAATCACTATTCCCCTACTTGCCAGCATCTCACCTCAAGCTAAACTATTTCACTCAATTATTTCAAACCTGACATGCCACTAATCATGTTATTATGCAAACTGTTCCTTAACACTTTATTAACATAAATCTCAACCTCAATGACTGTCTCTTCTACAGTTCTCAGCCACAATTCACCCATTTAACAGCCCTAGTCACACAACCCTAGTCCTCATCATAACACTATTCCCTCTGCTATTTCATCACATCACTACCTTATACCTGTCTCTGCCAACTCTGATCCTCATTAGAACATTCTCACTGGTTTTCATAACTGAATTCACTATTCCCTTCAATTTTCTATATTGAGAACCTATAATCAACTATACTTTAACCGCAACTAGCACCCTATTAACCACTCACACTACACCACTAACCATACCATTCCTCTACCATTACCCACAGCTACTAATCTGACTAACTATACACACAATTCACATATCAAAACTCACGTGAAAAACGTACTAAAAAGCACCAAAAACCACAGACTTACTACCAGTGGACATTAAACTATGTTTTGGGACATTGTAACCTTAATGCCTTTTTATATTCTAATTGGACCATGCTCCGATACCAACTGTAACAGCCCTGGATACTTATGCCCAATAAGGCTCCATATCCAAATCCGCCTCCCGCGAATGGACCGAAGTTTCGCAAGGGATAGCTCGTACACGTGTCCAGTAAGAATATAAAAGACAAGTACACAGTATAAGACACAAGAAAGTATATGTGCTCATACCTGCATATAACAATTTACAACTGTCCCATTACATTATTGCATGTCCAAATTAAATAGAGTACAGCGACCTGGGGCATACCTCGAGGGAGCACAAGCTCACACAACTCAACTAACACTACTTCTGGTGGTACAAGTCTGCCACAACGTCTTCGCAAGCCATACCAACGATAAGTCCTGAAAAGAACTGTAGGGGAGTGAGTCTCAACAAGTCACAGGCACAGTAGGGGACCACCTAAAATCACACACAACACAGGAGAACCTCAACCCCAACGGGTCTCACTGGCAACATCGATAGCCAAACCATATCATGCTCACACATTCATAATAAACAACAACTAGAACATAAACTTACAATAAACATATAGTCCTTGGAGAGAAGGGGAACAATAGGACTAGCACCACACCACTAGTCTGCCCAACAACTGCAAAGCCTAGGCCACAAGCCTCACGGGCACAATACCACAACAACTGGTCGCCTAAGCTACAAGCCACACAGGAAAACCACTGCCTAGGCTACAAGCTTCACTGGCGAACCTTAAACATGTGGGTAACAGGACTTCTAACCAAGAGCTAGTCCTTTATACCCCTAAACCACGATATATCAAATGTCACACACAAGGTAACAAGACTAGCTACCACAATGCCAATCCATCACACATTAAAACCTTATTCGGAAGTATACCCAAGGAAGGGTAAAACACAGCAAGTGGAAGGTCTCACCGCATGACCTCCACGGAGCACAGCTCCACTACACCACCTGAAAAGGCTGGTACACAATGTACCACCACAAACCACTACCCACACTGGGTACAGGTACCTACTACCACGAGGTACCACCATGGAAACCACAAGTAAGCTTGTGCCACGGCTAGGCACACCACGGAAATACAAACCACAACCTCAACTGTGCCAACACCAGGGCACACCTCAACGAGTAAAACCTCAACCCGCGAGTCACACACACATGAGTCACAGCCAGTGGCAAAGCACGAGTCGGAAGGGAACGCCACCACCACACGAGACAGACTACTGGTTCATGACACCAGTATCCAACCCGGACAACACAACACAAGAACTATCTCTCAATCTCGCAGCCACGGATGTAAGGTCCAACTACTGCTCCACAACCACAAGTAAAGCCAAAGAACAGTGGAGACCAACCAACACCACAACCTGCAGGTCACACACCCCGCAGGCCCATGCCTGGCACCTTTAGAGACTCTGGCCCGAGCTCCCTAAAGTGAGGCACTGAAAACTAGGACTAGCTGGGGACCAGTACGTCTACTGGTGTCCCTACCCTCAACCACGAGCGCGCTACAAATGACTGCACACCCAGAAACACAAGTCGCTGCCCCTAGTCGTCTTTCCCTCAGCCGGACGTACTACTCAAACATAAGAGTGAGGGTGTCCAGGACAGACGACACAGACCTTGACGGTACCATTGTACCGGGACAAGCCCCGAGCACACACACGTGCCTGGCTCACACAGAACCTGGGGCACCCAACTGAAGAGGTATTCCGGAATAGGCGCTGGACCACCACACTCGACAATGCACAATTCATGTCAATCATGTAAACCTCGATGAAACTTGCATTACAATATATTAAATATCACTAGCTCGTCACTGGTCACCATGTGACCTCCAAGCCACTTACTACTCATTACACGACACACATCTTACAATCCTATCTATGCTTTACCAATTAACCATCTTAAATAACTCATATAAAACATCGGAGAACTGAGGCTAGGTTCATACTAGAACCTCACTGCCCAACCATCACAAATAACATATTAAACCACGATAATGTGTGTGCCATGCACACACACACTTAATCCATATAAACGACACACCACTTGCGTAAACAGCACATTAGCAACATAAACGACATGCTCAAGGAGCGCTACGGGTGCCAATGCACCACATACCATAACCATACACCTCAAATACCAACAATCGGATAACCAAATCACTGAAAACATGTCGAACCGAACCTCTCAGCTGAGGTCGCGACATGGGGTAACATCGCCTTCAGATCGCGACACCCCGATATGTCACGTTCACCACCAGAACGTGACACCCCAACATGTGTCATTCAAAACCGGAACGCGACGGATCAACCTGTCACGACCTGGTCGTGACAGCAGGGTCTGTCGCCTTCACAGGCGAAACCCTAATCCGGAAACCCTTCTCTGGATTTTCCATGCAAACCACCCTAAATGATGTTTCAACCCAGTTTTCATGCTCATTTCATTGCCTAAACATGGTATCTACCGTTTATAAAGCATTAAACAAATCAAACATGCACAATACATGATCTACGCAACGGAACCAAGTGAAATCTCCCTACCTTCGCGAAGAACACGCAAACTGGCTATGGTACGACGTCTCCCCCGCTCCATGCGATGTCCTCGCGTCGAGAGCACGTTGAAATCAACGCCGGAACGCCGAATCGCCCGCATAAATCGCAGAAGCTCCTTCCCTGGTCGAGCAGAGCTTGTGAAAGCTCTGTTCGGCCAACCTACCTTAAAAACGCACAGTAGTTGGGAATGCGACGTAGGCCTGCGTTGTGACGTAAAAGGCCGTCACCTTCCCACACCTGACGTCAGCAAGCCCCGCCCCACACGTGACACGTTGCGTGCATGCAGACGTCGACCCAACCAGCGGCAACAAGAACGCGACCACGAGGGCCGTCGCATTCAAACGCGACGCGCATCCCTGTCGCGTTCATAACAGTGAACCAACGGGTACTATGGGCTTAACCTGTCGGCCCACTAAGTCCCGCCCAACGCTCGAAAACCACGACTAAGGCTCAATGACCCCACATTGGTCATGAGCACCACACCAAAACCAGTAAACGTAGATCTGAACGACCATTAAATGACGATCCACGAGGATCTGAAAAATGCGCTTCGTTACACAATGACTCATATTTGTGGGTGTGCGGTCACTTGTAGCACGCTCTTGGTTGGGGGACGGACACTAGTAGACGTACTGGTCCCCAGCTAGTCCTGTTTCCAGTGCCGCACTTTAGGGTCCTCAGTCAGAGTCCCTAAAGGTGTCAGGCCTGGGCCTACAGCTGTGTGGTCTATAGGTGTGGTGTTGGTTTGTCTCCACAGTTTTTGACCCTGTTGAGGTGGAGCGGCAGCTGGACCTTTCGTCAGTGGCTAGGAGACTGAGAGGTGTACTTGTGTTGTTTGTCTGGGTTTGTGGCTGGTGTCGCGAACCAGTTCTCGTGACTCATGTGGAGTGTGCCCTTCTTTAGCTTGTACATGTGTACGTGATTTGCCATTTATTTACTTACAGTTGTAGCATCTTGCATAGGCGTTATTATATTAAACTGCTTTACAGCTTTGCTATTATTATCCGTTGTACTTTGTGTTTTATTGGCTTTGGGGGAGTTGCCCTATTGAGCTAGTGACTTGTGAGGCTCACCCCTTCTTCTTCCAGGTGAAGGAGAGCAGGTGGGCTCCTGCCCCTCTTCTTGTTCCGGTCAGCACCGTAGTGGAGTTGGGCCTTCGTCACCAGCAGAGTAATATTTTTTACTTGTGGATCCTTGGGGGTTTGTCCCGGGCTGTTGTACTTTGTTTAAAGACTATGTTATAGAACTGAATATGTACATTTCATGTGAGTATGTGTGAGAACTGGAAACTTATACATGTTCAGCATGTTCTTTTATATTTTCACGGACATGTGTGGTTGATATCTCTTGCGAGGCTACAGCCCGATCGCGGGAGACAGAGTCATGTCAGGCACGTTATTGGGATAACGGGCCTGAACGGCGAGGTCCGTCACAACAGCAGGCTTCGGTACAATCAACTGATCGTGAGAAGAGTAACTTGGATCGTATCTTCTTCCGTATGAAGATCTTCTGTTGATCAAGTGAAGCAGAGCATCAGATTTCACCTCAAATTTAGAGACAATTGATCCTTGTGCTATAACCAGAAGAGGAATTCGATGAGCTCAAGCATGAAGAAGATGCAATTGGGAGTTCAAGGAGTCATCTGACTAGATCCAACTCCAGCGTAGAGCGTTTGCTTATTTTTGCACTTCTTCAGGCTTCTCTCTAGTTTGATTTTACCAATTTCTTCTCTATACCAATTTGTTTGGTTGTCTCCTCCAATTGGAGTAGACAGTTTGATCCTACACAGTGTCTGTAAGGATTGTGAGATTTGGAACAATCTTGAAGCTGTGAATCAACGGTTTGTAAGAAGCTGTGTATTAGTGGTTGTGCGAGTGTCTCATAATTTTGAGTTGATAGTGTTGGGGATCAGATAGGTGACTTTGATAAACAAACTAAGAAATTGTGTGCATGGCAGTGGAATTAAAATAAATAAAACACACAATTCGATCAGATCCAAGTGTGGTGTGTGAATATAGTGAATAAGAACAACAAACCACACATCAAACCACAATGCACTGAAGATTTTAAGGTGGTTCGGACAACACAACTTGTGTCTCCTACGTCCACCTCCTCACAATGGAGGAACCACTAGCACAAGTGTAGTACAAACTGAGTACAACGACTCCAACCTCTTTGAGTGCAATGACTCAAAGAAACCCAGGAGATAGGCACACCTACCTACTCCAAACACCACTTGTGAATTCAGCAAATTCACAAGCCCTTGAGCACTACGGCTCAAGCACCAGAGCACAACGGCTCCAACCCAGAGCACTAGGGCTCCAAAATAGAGTACAAAGTATTCAACCTCTAGATCATAATAGATCCAAGTTCTGCTACAACAAGCACACTTAGAGTATAGATCCTCTAGCACGATCTATCTCAGTACAATAGAAATGGTAGAGACAAATAGAATTGGGAGATCTATGTAGAAACATATACACAGATTCCCCAGAGAAATTGACACTCTAACCAAGTACAGACTCGGCTGGATCTCCTTCTTGATCAGCACTGCTACAATCACGAGCTCCTTCTCTTCTTCTTCTTCTTCTTCTTCTCCTTCTTCTTCTCCTTCTTCTTCCCTTGGCGGCGTTGCTCTGCTCCTCTGGATGTAGATGCCTTTTTCCCGCTCTTCTTCCCTTCTTCCAAAATGCTCTTGGCTCTTGTCTTGCGTGGGATGCTTTGGAGTACCAAAAACATGGGTATTTATAGCCCCATATGTCTATAAGGAGCCTTAGGGTACGTGGGCACAAAAACCTAGGCAGATTCCCTTGAACCCCAAGCGGCCACGTGTCCAAATAAATTCACATTTTTTAGTTTCAGCCGGAGTGTGTTGACACCACCAGGGAGTGTGTCGACACACTGTCCTATTTGCACAAAAATATCTTCTGGGAGCTGAGTCTAGTGTCGACACTGCCACTGGTTGTGTCGACACACTGTCCCGGTCTGGTAACTGGGTCTTCTGGAGACTGGGTCTAGTGTCGACACTACCAGGGACTGTGTCGACACACTGGACCCTGTCTTCATAAAATTGCTTCAGGGAATGATACCCAGTGTCGACACCATCAATGGGTGTGTCGACACTACCATGATAAGAATTGTATGTCCTTGAGAATTCAACACATAAACTATTAGTACAAGATATTATCATTAAAATATGAGATGTAAGTATTTGAAACATGCTTTTTGAGCATTGTTATTACATAAATGATGTATGTAACATGTTCAACCCATTAAGTACAAAATCACATGTCATCATCAAAATCACAATATGTCATCATCAAAATCAAAGTATGCATCATTAAAATCACAATATGTCATCATTAAAATCACAATATGTCATCATTAAAATCACAATATGTCATCATCAAAATCAAAGTATGAGTGATGTTCATTGGTCATCATTAAAATACAACTTTAGAAAATTCCAAAACACACTCAACCCAAATCTCCCCTTTTTGATGATGACAAAACATATGCACAATCTCCCAATAACCTGACTTCACAATCCCCATGACCATATACACCCTTTGAACTTTCATAAAGAACTTTCTCCCCCTAGAAACCTTTCTTCTCCCCCTTTTGACAGCATCAAAAAGATAGATAAGAGAGAGAACCAAAGATTGTAAGAGATCAATAAATGAAATGTAGGAAATGAATGGTCAGAAATGATCAAAATAAATGAGGCAGAGTGATATTGACATATGAGAGAAATTATTGTGTTTTTGTTATTGTGCAACAAAGTTTAATCACAAAGACACACTCAACACAAAGTATAGCAAAATATAATGATCTGAATGTAGTTAAAATAATGATGCAAATGTGAAGAAAAGTGACCTATATGAATGAGCAGAAATATTTAACAAGGATGTTAGGAGCTTTAAGTTTAACACAATGTAAAATAATAGGTCTAAACTCAGTATACATGAACTTTATGAAGGTCTTAAGCTTTTCCATCCTGTCAATTTGATTTTCTTTCATTTTTAACTGGGAAAGAATACAAGAATAAATTAGTTAAATCTCACTTTTCAGTGTAAGAGATCACATTGATTAGATGCAAGATCTCCTGATTACTCAGTGGTTTAACTTTCATTATCTTATACAGAGTTGAAAATTTTTTATTTCCACTTTTTGACGGGAAACATATCACTTTTTTGGTGAAATGACCCGGTTACTCAGTGGTTCAAGAATTTGCATTGCTCTGTTGGTATCTTTCCATATTGTTGATCATTTTGATCATTGTCTTTTGATGTTTTGTAGGAATATGTTTGCTTTGACCAGACAAGTCATGACTACGAATTTAGAAAAATTATTCTTAACATGTGGTAAAAATAAAGCTTAAACATACACATGTGAAATATTAAAGCCACTCATGTGCCTATAATAGTGTTTTGCAAATCATTTTAAAAACATTTAGTATTAAAATTGCTTAACCTTGAAATGATATGAATCTTTGAAATTAAACTAAATGCACAATGAATTTTAGTTTCAATGTCTTAATTCTCTCATAAGAAAATAGCACAATGACTCAAAAATTCTGATGATTGGGGCTCAGTAAAGACAACAATTGTCAAGAGAAATTAGTGAAGAATAGACAATGACTCCCCCTCAACAAATACTCCCTCTCAACAATTGCATAAAGGAATCTTGATACTTGGTGGAGATATATACTCACGCATAGTGAAAGTGTCCAGACAAGCCTAACTTGCCTTTCTTCAAATCACTATTTGATATACCAAGAATTTCAATGCAACTGAGAAGTAGGAATTTATTTGCAAGAGAGAATGACTTTTATTTGCACAAAGAAATGAGATGAAGATTTTAGACATGTGAAAACTTGCATAAACCAAGTTCCCTTCTAAGAGAAGTGAATCTAGGTTCTGCAAGAGGTTTAGTGAAAATGTCTGCAATTTGTTTTTCTGTGTCAATGAAGTGGAGTTCAAAAGAATTCTTTGAGACTTCATCTCGAAGGAAATGATGCTGAATGTCAATGTATTTTGTGCGGGAATGCTTAATAGGATTTTTGGATAGATTTATAGCACTTGTGTTGTCACAAAGAATGGGAATGCAACCTAATGTGTGATTATAATCTAGAAGTTGATGTTTGACCCAAAGGACTTGGGTACCACAGCTACCAGCGGCAACATACTCAGCTTCTGCAGTTGAAAGAGCTACAGAATGTTGCTTTTTGGAAGCCCAAGAAATAAGACACCCTCCTAGATATAAACACAACCCACTAGTGCTTTTTCTATCAAGTTTGCACCCGGCATAATCAGCATCACTATATGCAATCAAGTCCAATTTACATCCAGCAGGATACCAAAGACCCAAATCACATGAAGAAAGAAGATATTTGAAAATTCTTTTAACGGCAGACATGTGACTATCTTTAGGATTTGCTTGAAATCTTGCGCACATACAGACACTGAATTGAATATTTGGCCTAGAGGTAGTTAAATAAAGAAGAGATCCAATCATACCTTGTACACTTGTGGCCATTGGTGTGTTGGATGGCTTGATGTTTTGGAAGTCAAACCTCTTGAGCAACTCCTTGACATATTTTGTTTGACTCAGAAAAATTTCTTCAGCAGTTTGATGTACCTGCAGACCTAAAAAGAATGTAAGTTCACCCATGAGACTTATTTCAAATTCGGATTGCATAGGATGGGCAAACTCATTGCACAAAGTATTATCTGTTGATCCAAAAATGATATCATCAACATAAACTTGAACAGCAATGAAATTATTTTTTGCAGTTTTTGTAAACAAAGTTTGATCAATGTTTCCTCTTATGTAACCTTTATTTACAAGAAAGGAGATCAACCAGTCATACCAAGCTCTTGGAGCTTCTTTAAGACCATAAAGAGCCTTATTAAGTTTAAAAACATGATTGATAAATTTTTCATTTTCAAAACCATGGGGCTGTATGACAAAGACATTTTCTTTTATGTAACCATTCAAGAAAGCACTCTTGACATCCATTTGAAAGACTTTGAATTTCAAAGAAGCAGCAAATGCAAGGAATATTCGAACAACTTCAAGTCTTGCTACAGGGGCATAAGACTCTTCAAAATCAATACCAAGTTCTTGGTTATACCCCTGAGCAACAAGTCTAGCTTTATTTCTAACAATTTGACCAGATTCATTCAATTTATTTATGAAAATCCATCTAGTTCCAGTGACAGAAGTTAAATTTGAAGGTTTTGGTACTAAATCCCAAACTTGATTTCTTTCAAATTGATGAAGCTCTTCATGCATAGCATTTATCCAGTTTTCACAAGATAAAGCTTCATCAACATTTTTGGGTTCAATTTGGGAAAGTAGTGCCAAAGAATCTTCAACTATGACAGAATGAAAAGATGATCTGGTTCATATTCCATCTTGCAAATTACCAACAATGCTTTCAAGTGGATGATCTCTTAAAAATCTAGGTTCAGAAATTACCTCAGGGTTTGCATGATTTTCAGGAACATGATTACCTGAATTACTTGAAGTTGGCATTTCAAGAACCTCATGTGCATTTGGTACTTCTTGATCTTCAAGATTTGTAGATGGATGTTCAAGAAACTCATCTTCATCATCACATATTTGAGTTCTGTACAAATCAGAAATGTCAATCTTTTACAAATTTTCATCAAAAATGACATGTGGAGATTCTTCCACAGTCTTATTTTTCAAGATATAAAACCTGTAAGCTCTTGAAGTTTCAGAATAACCTACGAAAATTGATTCAAAACTTTTTGCATCAAATTTATCAAGATTTTCTTTGTTGTTATTGTGAACAAAACATTTGCAACCAAAAATTTTGAAATATGACACACTTGGCTTTTTATTCTTGAACAACTCATAAGGGGTTTTTCTGATCTTTGGTCTTACTAATACTCTATTCAAAATGAAATTAGCTGTATTTACAGTTTCTGCCCAAAAGATTTAGACAGTTTACTTTCAATGAGCATAGTTCTAGCCATTTCCACAAGAGTTTATTTTTTCTTTCTACAACTCCATTTTGTTCTGGAGTTCTAGGGGAAGAAAACTTATGGAGAATTTTTAGTTCAGTACAGAGATTAGAAAATGATTTATTTTCAAATTCACCCCCATGATCTGTCAAAATAGAATTTGATTTGAAAGATAAACCCACTAAGGCAGAATTGTAAAATCTCCTGAATTCTGAACATGCATCACTTTTATGGGATAAGAATAAGACCCAAGTATATCTTGTAAAGTCATTAATGATCACAAATCCATATCTATTACCACTGAGACTTTGAGTTCTGGTTGGACCAAAAAGATCCATATGAAGCAACTCAAGTGGTTTAGATGTAAGTACGTCATTGAACACTTTAAAAGATTTTCTTGTTTGTTTTCCTTGAGCCCATATCCCACAAACAGGATTGTCAATGACTGGGAAAGATTTAGGAAGACCTTTTACAAGATTCATTCTTATGAGTTTACTAATAGTTGTGAAACGTGCATGACCTAATCTTTTGTGCCACAACCAAGCAATGTCATTTTTATTTGCAATCAAGCAAACATTTAAAGAGGAATTATCACACAAATTAATCATGTAGACATTATTTTCTCTTTTTCCAATCAATTTAATTTTCTCAGAAGAGGAGTCAATTATTTTGCATGAATCATGTTCAAAAAGAATCTTATGACCATTGTAAACAATTGACTAATGCTAAGCAAGTTGTAATTCAGACCCTCAACTAAACAAACATCATCACTTAAAGTAATGCAAGACTTACCAATTTTTCCTTTGCCAATTATTTTTCCTTTATTCTAACCTCCAAAGGTGACTGATCCACCTTCCTTTTCAATCAAGCATGAAAATTTATTTATGTCTCCTATCATGTGCCGTAAGCATCCACTGTCAAGAATCCAGATGCTGTTGGAATTGGATGCACGGCTTTCCTGCACATAACAAATTAGACAAGAAAAGTTTTTGGTACCCACATGAGAATGGTACCAACATCCTGAGTGAGAAGAGATAACAAATCCTTTCTAACCCAAATTTGTGTATTTTTCTTCACAGTGTTTTTTGAAACAAAAGATTCAACTTTTTATTTTTTCAATTTTCTGAACATTATACCTCTTAGTTGATTTGTTCCACTGTGAAAAACTTGGCATGTATTGCTGTTGATATGCAGGAAAAGATGAATGATAGAAATAAGGATTGAACCATTGGTTACCACTGTACCTTTAGTTCCAAGACTTATTCCATCTTGAATTGTAAGAGGAGAAAACGTTCCAATTGCCATGAGAAAGATGATTATTGATTGGTTTGAAGTTTTTGTGATTTTTATAAGAAGGGTAGGTCGACCTCTGACTGGGATAGGTCGACCTGTGCATAGTGTGTGTCGACCTAGGTAGGGTATGTGTTGACCTCTCAGGTTCTTTTTCTTTTTGTATTTTCCCATTGTTTTCAGATGAGCTTGCCTTGACAAATTTTATTAAAGGAGTTTTTGATAATTTTGTTTGCTTTGAAGATGATTTAGTTTTCTTTAAATTTTGTGGTTCAAAACCTAAACCAAACTTGTTTGAATTCATCTTAACTCCAAGTGGAGCATTCAGATTATCTTTCCCTTGAGTGAAGTTCTTGATGATATCTTCTTTTTCTTTAATGCAAAGATTGAGTTTTTCAATTTGATTCAAATTTTCATGAATTTTCTTTTGTTTTTCTTCAAATTTCTTGATATAATTGATGAGTTCTTCGTTCAATTTTTGAATTTTCAATTTTAGATCATCAACAAAAATCAACATTTCATCATTTTCTTTGATTTTGTCTGAAATTTGAGCTTCCAATTCAGAAATCTTTACAGATGATGAAGTATCATGAAGAATGCTTTCAATTTTTCTTTTCAAATATTTATTTTATTTTCTAACATCAGAAAGATTTTCAACTAAATTACCATATGCTTCTTGCCAATCTTCAATGGTAAATAGTTCAAAGGATATATCTACCTGTTCTTCGCTGCTTCCAGCCATGAAGCAAACTTCATTTTCATCTGAAGTTGATGATTCTTCATTGCAGTCTGAGCTTTCATCATCTGACCATGTAGCCACCATGGCCTTGTTCTTCTTTTTGTGAAACTCCTTCTTGTGGTTTATGTGCTTTTCTTTCTTACCTTCTGGACAATCAGCCTTCATATGCCCAGGTTTGTTACACCTATAACACACAAGAATTTCATCAGTTTTCTTATGATCAAGATGAGAGAAATGTTTCTTTTTACTAGACATGGCATTTTGCTTATTACCAAAATTCTTCTTGTTTGATTTCAGAAATGCCTTAAATTGTCTAGTGATGAAAGCAAGATTATCATTATCAGATTCAGATTTCTCAGATTCAGAATTTTCTTTAGATTTTCCTTTATTACTTGATGAAGCTTTAAGAGCAATGATTTTTGTTTTTAGCATGTGTTCTTCTGATCTCTTAAGGTTTAACTCATATGTCATTAATGATCCAATGAGTTCATCCAATGTGATTTTGGATAAATCCTTTGAATCTTCAATGACAGTTGCTTTAGTGTGCCATACAGGAGATAATGAGTGCAAGATTTTTCTTACCAATTCTTCATTTGAGTATTCCTTACCTAAAGATTGAAGACCATTGATGATAACCATGAACCTAGCAAACATCTCAGATATAGTTTCATCAGATTTCATGATAAACAATTCATAATCAGAAACTAACATGTTAGCCTTAGTCTCCCTGACCTAAGATGTGCCCTCATAAAGCAATTCTAATTTATCCCACATCTCCTTGGCAGACTTACACATAAAGATTCTGGAATACTCCTTTGGATGGATGGCACATTACAGCATGTTCATGGCACTGTAGTTTAGGGTGACCCTTCTGATCTGCTCCCTGGTCCATTGATCTTCATCTCCAGTGACTTTAATTGGTCCTTTTTCAACAATTCTCCATACTTCATAGTTCTATGCTCTAAGAAAAACCATCATCCTATTCTTCCAGTAAGGATACTCAGTACCATAAAAAAATGGAGGCCTATTGATTGAATGACCTTCAGAACCAAAACCTCTAGAGTCCATGATAAAGACAATCAAACCAAAACACACAGCAATTTGGGCGAGTGATCAAAATCTAAAATACAGAAAATTCACCAAAGCACCTCAGAGTATAGATTTGACTCTAACCCACTCTGATACCAGTTGCTAGGGATCGGATAGGTGACTTTGATAAACGAACTAAGAAATTGTGTGTATGGCAGCGGAATTAAAATAAATAAAACACACAATTCGATCATATCCAAGTGTGGTGTGTGAATATAGTGAATAAGAACAGCAAACCACACATCAAACCACAATGCACAGAAGATTTTAAGGTGGTTCGGAGAACACAACTTGTGTCTCCTACGTCCACCTCCTCACAACGGAGGAACCACTAGCACAAGTGCAGTACAAACTGAGTACAACGACTCCAACCTCTTTGAGTGCAACGACTCAAAGAAACCCAGGAGATAGGCATAACGACCTACTCCAAAGACCACTTGTGAATTCAGCAAATTCACAAGCCCTTGAGCACTACGGCTCAAGCACCAGAGCACAACGGCTCCAACCCAAAGCACTAGGGCTCCAAAATAGAGTACAAAGTACTCAAACCTCTGGTTCACAATAGATCCAAGTTCTGCTAGAACAAGCACACTTAGAGTATAGATCCTCTAGCACGATCTATCTCAATACAATAGAAATGGTAGAGACAAATAGAATTGGGAGATCTGTGTAGAAACACATACATAGATTCCCCAGAGAAATTGACACTCTAACTAAGTACAGACTCGGCTAGATCTCCTTCTTGACCAGCACTGCTGCAATCACAAGCTCCTTCTCTTCTTCTCCTTCTTCTTCCCTTGGCGGCGCTGCTCTGCTCCTCTGGATGCAAATGCCTTTTTCCCGCTCTTCTTCCCTTCTTCCAGAAAGCTCTTGGCTCTTGTCTTGCGTGGGATGCTTTGGAGTACCAAAAATATGGGTATTTATAGCCCCATATGTCCATAAGGAGCCTTAGGGTACGTGGGCACAAAAACCTAGGCAGCCAAGCGGCCACGTGTCTAGATAAATTCACGTTTTTGAGTTTCAGCCGGAGTGTGTCAACACCACCAGGGAGTGTGTCGACACACTGTCCCATTTGCGCAAAAAGATCTTCTGGGAGCTGAGTCTAGTGTCGACACTGCCACTGGCTGTGTCGAGACACTGTCCAAGTTTGGCAACTGGGTCTTCTGGAGACTGGGTCTAGTGTCGACACTACAAGGGACTGTGTCGACACTCTGGACCCTGTCTTCATGAAATTGCTTCAGGGAATGATACCCAGTGTCGACACCATCAATGGGTGTGTCGACACTACCATGATAAGAATTGTGTGTCCCTGAGAATTCAACACATAAACCATTAGTACAAGATATTATCATTAAAATATGAGATGTAAAGTATTTGAAACGTGCTTTTTGAGCATTGTTATTACATAAATGATGTATGTATTCAACCCATTAAGTACAAAATCACACAAGTCATCATCAAAATCACAATATGTCATCATCAAAATCAAAGTATGTCATCATTAAAATCACAATATGTCATCATTAAAATCACAATATGTCATCATTAAAATCACAATATGTCATCATTAAAATCACAATATGTCATCATCAAAATCAAAGTATGAGTGATGTTCATTGGTCATCATTAAAATACAACTTTAGGAAATTCCAAAACACACTAAACCCAACAATCTCCCCCTTTTTGATGATGACAAAACAGATGCACAATCTCCCAATAACCTGACTTCACAACTCCCCTTGACCATATACACCCTTTGAACTTTCTCCCTATAAAGAGCTTTCTCCCCCTAGAAACCTTTCTTCTCCCCTTTTTGACAGCATCAAAAAGATAGATAAGAGAGAGAACCAAAGATTGTAAGAGATCAATAAATGAAATGTAGGAAATGAATGGTCATAAATGATCAAAATAAATGAGGCAGAGTGATATTGACATATGAGAGAAATTAGTGTTTTTGTTATTATGCAACAAAGTTTAATCACAAAGACACACTCAACATAAAGTATAGCAAAATATAATGATCTGAATGTAGTTAAAATAATGATGCAAATGTGAAGAAAAGTGACCTATATGAATGAGTAGAAATATTTAACAAGGATGTTAGGAGCTTTAAGTTTAACACAATGTAAAATAATAGGTCTAAACTCAGTATACATGAACTTTATGAAGGTCTTAAGCTTTTCCATCCTATCAATTTGATTTTCTTTCATTTTTAACTGGGAAAGAATACAAGAATAAATTAGTTAAATCTCACTTTTTAGTGCAGGAGATCACATTGATTAGATGCAAAATCTCCTGATTCCTCACTTGGTTTAGTGAGGGGTGGACGTAGGTCTCCACATTGGAGCCAAACCACCTTAAAAATATCGCTTGCACTTGTGTGGTTTGATGTTTACTGTTTAGATCGTTTCATCAGATCTGATTCTAATCTCGAGAATTTAATTTTTAAATTGGTAATTATCTATTCACCCCCCTCTAGATAATTCATTCCATACACAACACGTGGTATCAGAGCTAGGCTCTCCAATTCTTGTGGTTTTACAACCAGGAGAGATCTATGTGATATGGAATCTAGAGGATATATTGTTGAAGGTCATTTTGTGAATAGACCCCCCTACTTTGATGGTACTAACTATGCATACTAGAAAACTCATATGCAGGTGTTTTTGCGAGCACAAGATCATCAAATCTGAAGGGTGGTAAGCAATGGACCTTACGAGTTGTCTGAAGATGAAGAGAAGTGGACTCAATAGGAGATAAAGAAGTCAAATGCTAACTGGAGTGTGAAGAATATCATGCAGTGTTCACTACATCCTACAGAGTTTTCAAGGGTATCATCATGTACAAGTGCAAAAGAAATCTGGAATCACCTGATGGTGATTTATGAAGGTACGTCAGAGGTAAAAGAAACAAAAGTAAACATGCTAGTTTCCGAATATGAAGCATTCAAAATAAAGCATGATGAAACAATCTCTGAAATGTATGGAAGATTAACTCTGTTAACTAATGGTTTAAAGAATCTAGGGAAGACTTATGCAGAAAAAGAACTAGTCAGAAAAATCCTTAGATCTTTAACTCCTATTTGGCATACTAAAGCTACAATAATTGAAGAATCTAGATATTTGTCTACCACTTCTGTTGATGAACTAATCAGTTCATTGATGACTTATGAGTTGGGATTGAAGAGAGCTGAAGAAGATGTTAAGAAGAAGAAGCCACTTGCTCTCAAGGTGAGTCCTAGTATTAAAGAAGTTACTGAAGAAAGTGAGTCATCTACTTCTGAAGATGATTCAGGTGAGTTTGCCCTTTTTATGAGAAAATTCAGAAAATTTCTGAGGAAAGAAGGTAAGGGATTTTTGAAAAAGAAATCACAGGTAAGTAATTCCTCAAAGCCCAAACAACATATGAATAAGAGATATGACAGAGTGGTTTGTTACAATAGCAAGAAACCAGGACATGTGAAATCTGAATGTCCTGAAGCTTTGAAGAAAGCACAACCCAGATGGACGAAAAGTAAACAAAAATCTATGGTTGGGACATGGGGAACATGGAGTGAGGAAGAAGATGATGATGATGAAGAGAGCTTAGAGGCTGAGGAATCACAAACAAAAACCTGTCTGATGGCAAGAGGAGAAGTAGGAGATGAAGAAGAGGTAAATTCTCCATTTAAAGATTTCTCCTTCAATGATTAGGAGCATGTGTACGTTGAACTACTAGATCAATATGATGAGGTTAAAAAAGAAAATAAAGTGCTTAAAAGAAAAATAAATCATATTGCTCATGATACCTTAGTGGAAGAGAAAGAAAAAAATTTGGTTCAAGAAATTATTGTTCTAAAAGAAACTGTTGGTGAATTGGAAATCAGAAATACTGAAAATGTTAAAGAGATAGCTCTTGCTGCTGAAAAATATGATGCACTAAACAGTGTGAACACTGAGATGAAGAAGGAACTTGAAATTCTTCAAAAAGAAGTGACTAGAAGATAAGAAGCCTTAGAGAAATTTGTGAGTGGTAAGAATAACTTGGAAGCCTTGCTTGGAACAAAAGTAAACTTTAACAAAGAAGGGTTAGGCTTTAATCCTTCAACGAAGAAAGAAATAGGCTTGAAAACCATCACATTCATTTCTTCAACAAATTCAGAAACCTTCACATCAAGAAAACAAGTTAATGCGAAAAACACTCAAAGAAATGAGAAAAGAAAAATTGTAAAAAATTCTGAGATTGAAAAGTCCAATAAAAATGATAAAACAGGTGATGGAATCAAACCAATGCCACAAGGGAACAAAAATTGGAAGTCACTTGATTGGGTAGGTTGACACTATTCTTATGATAGGTCGACACATTCATACACTAGACCACAGAATATGTTCAGGTGGACTCATGATAGGCCAACACCTTCACATATTAGACTATAGAATAGGTGGACACATGGTAGGTCAACACCTACTTACACAAAATCACAAAACATGTCTAGGTGGATTCATGCAGGTCGACACTATCCCTATAGAGTGTCGACACATTCCTATGGTTTTGCTAAATCTGGTCAATCTGAATATTTTAAAAGGTTTAGCAATCAGAATAATTTTTGGTTTCATCAAAGAAATACTGGTGGGAGGTCTGAAAGGAAAGTCATGAAAATGAAAAGAAACAATGCTTCAAAAATTCCTAAAAATAACAGAAAAAATAAAAAACAACATGAAATCAGGAACATCATTAAACCCACAGTGAAGAAGCAAGTTTGGATTTTGAAAAATTTGTTTTCCTATGTGCTTGAATTGGGTGATGTGAAGGGACCCAAATGTACTTGGGTTCCAAAGATTTTTCTTTGATTGTATTGCAGGTATATCTTACAGCCAAGAACAACAAGTGGTACCTTAATAGTGGCTGTTCAAGACATATGACAGAAGACAAAGACAAATTATGTCTATTGTCTGAAAAGAAAGCTGGTCATGTAACATTTAGTGGCAACAACAAAGGTAAGATTGTTGGTTCAGGTAAAGTAGGCAAAAATCCTTCAAACTCAATTGATGATGTACTCTTGGTGGAAGGATTAGAGTACAACCTTCAGAGCATAAGCCAACTCTGTGACACACAAGGTAATTTTTGATTCCCTTGGTTGTACAATTTTTGAACCGAATTCAAACTATGTAAAGTTTTCTGGAAAAAGAATCAATAATGTTTACATGTTGACCTGGATGAACCTGAAAACCCCAATTTATGTCTTACTGCCAATAAAAATGATCTTGCATGTTTATGGCATCGTAGACTAGACCATGCTAGCTACAACATGTTACATAAGTTGGTTAAATTCAACATGGTGAAAGGCTTATTTGAAATTTCCTTCAAACAAAACTTTAAAATCTGTGAAGCATGCACACAAGGTAAGCAAACAAGAAAATCTTTTAAAAGTAGATCTGAAAGTCAATGTTCCAGACCTTTTGAACTTATTCATATGGATCTGTTTGGACCCACAAGAACAAACAGTCTAAATGGAAAAAGGTTTGGATATGTTCTTGTTGATGTTTTTTTAAGATTCACTTGGGTTTTCTTCCTTGCTCACAAGAGTGATGCCTTTATGGAATTTCATGATTTCTACAAGAAAATTCTTCAGGATGGAAAGTTTAAAATAATTTCAATCATGCCTGATCATGGAGGTGAGTTTGAAAATACTGACTTTGAAAAACTTTGTAGGGAAGAAGGAATTTCCCACATATTTTCATCACCCAGGACTCCTGAACAGAACGGAGTTGTAGAGAGAAGGAACCAAGCACTTGTTGAAATGGCAAGGACCATGCTGATTGAGAGTGGACTGCCTAGAAAACTCTGGGCAGAGGCAGTAAACACTTCCTGCTATATTATAAATCGTGTAATAGTAAGGCCTCTTAGCAAAACGACTCCTTAAGAAACCTTCCATTGCTCATTTTAAAGTGTTTGGTGCAAAATGTTTCATCTTGAATAATAATAAAAATGATTTGGACAAATTTGAACCTAAAAGTGAATTGGGGATCTTTCTTGGTTACTCTGAACATTCAAGAGCATATAGAATTTTTAATGTTAAAGATCAAATTGTTGAAGAATCCCCTCATATTACATTTGATGAACTTGATGCTAGTTTGTGCAGGGAAAAAGAAGATGGAGAATTTCTGGAAAAAGAAGAAGCAAAAGACCAGGAAGGGAAGGAATCTGCAGCAAGGAAAATTCCAGATGATAGCAATGGGCAAGAGACATCATATGCAAATGAAAACAGAGATCAGCTGAACATCAGGATGTTAAGAGATCATCCTCAGGAATGTATCATTGGTAATCTACTTGATCCCCCTAGGACTATATCTCATTTTAAAATCATTTCAGAACTTGATCAAATGGCACTTGTTTCATAAATTGAACATAAAAACATTGAAGATGCCATAAAAGATGCTTTCTGGATTAATGCCATGCAAGAAGAATTGAATTAGTTTGAAAGAAATAAAGTATGGCATTTGGTTCCAAGGCCTTCTTACCAAAGTGTCATTGGAACTAAATGGGTGTTCAGAAATAAAACAAGTGAAGAAGGAAAAATAATCAGAAATAAAGCTAGGCATGTAGCAAAAGGTTATAATAAAGAATTTGGAATTGACTTTGAAGAATATTTTGCTCCAGTAGCTAGACTTGAAGCAATTAGAAATTTGCTTTCATTTGCATGTGCACATTGTATCAAACTTCAACAAATGGATGTTAAGAGTGCTTTCTTGAATGGCTTAATAAAAGAGAAAGTTTATGTTGAACAACCCCCTGGATTTGAATGTACTGAATTTCCTAATCATGTTTTTAAGCTTGATAAAGCTCTTTATGGTTTAAAGCAAGCTCCCAGGGCTTAGTATGATCTACTGAGCTCATTTCTTACTGGTAAAGGGTACTCAAAAGGTAAGGTAGATCAAACCCTTTTCACAAAAGTGCAAGGAAAGGATATCTTGGTGGTCCAAATTCATGTTGATGACATTATATTTGGATCAACAAAATCCTCAATGTGTAAGGAATTTGTTGAATTGATGACTAGTGAATTTGAAATGAGCCTAATGGGAGAACTAAAATTTTTCCTTGGATTGCAGGTTGTTCAAACAAATGAAGGGACCTTCATTAATCAGTCAAAGTATATACAAGATTTGCTGAAGAAATACAAAATGGAGAATACCAAAGTCATGGCAATACTAATGAGCACAACTGTGAGTTTGGATGCTGATTTGAAAGGGAACTTGGTAGATCCAAAGACCTACAGAGGTATGATCGGATCCTTGCTTTATTTGACTGCATTTAGACCAGATATACAATTCTCTGTGTGTATGTGTGCTAGATTTCAGGCTAGTCCTAGAGAATCCCACATGAGTGCTACAAAAAGAATTTTCAGATATCTTGCAGAAACTCATGAATTGGGATTGTGGTATCCTACATCTAGTGAATATAACTTGATATCTTATTTAGATGCGGATTATGCTGGTTGCAAACTGGACAGAAAGAGCACTAGTGGTCATTGCCAATTTTTGGGAGGGTGTTTAGTCTCTTGGGCTTCCAAGAAACAACACTCAGTTACTCTCTCTACTGTAGAGGCAGAATATGTTGCTGCAGGGAGTTGTGGCACCCAAGTGTTATGGATTAAACATCAACTCCAAGACTACCAAGTAGATCTTGGGTGTGTCCCAATTATGTGTGATAACACTAGTGCAATAAATTTGGCCAAAAATCCAATCCAGCATTCTAGGACTAAGTACATAGAAATCAAACATCATTTTTTAAGAGATGAAGTTAACAAAAATTCATTTGAATTGCATTTCATTGAAACAACAAAACAAATTGCCGATATCTTTATAAAACCATTGTACAATGAAAGATTTTCATGCTTAAGAAGAGAACTTGGTCTGTGCTTGCTTGACTCATGACTGATTGTTTGAAGAATTGTTTGCAAATGGTTGTTTGTATGATTGCTTATCATATGATGTGTTAATGCTTGCTGTTTGATTGCTGAAATTCAATATTTGGTGTGCATGGTGAGGGGAGGTTGATTGAAGAATACAATATTTGGAAAGATCAGGTTCAGTGAATCAGATGGTCAGTAAAGTTGGAAGAACTGAATTCAGTAAATGTGTAGTCTGCGGAGAATAATTCTTTCAGTTTTCTAAGGTTTGGCTTGTCATATGTCGACTCTATGGGCAAGAGAGTCGACACTATCTTCCTTGATCCTGAACTTTTTCCAATCTTTTCTCTTTTATACTCTTTCATTTCCTGTTGCAAATAAAAATTTTCTGATTCTTGCAAATAATTTCCTACTTCTCACATTGCATTGGCATTCTTGGTATATCAAATGGTGATTTGGGAAAGACAAGTCAGGCTTGTCTGGAATCTTTCACTATGCTTGAGTATGTCTCCGCCATGTATCAATAGCCTTTGTATGCAATTGTTGAGGGAGAGTCTTGTCTTTCACTAAAACATTCCTGATGTTTCAAGCTTCATTTCACTTACTTTTTCATTCATCAATAATCTTCATGTTCATTCTCTTCCCATCTCACAGAGATCCATTTTCTGAGGGGGAGTAATTCTATTGTGAAAATTGTAAATTTGGGCAATTTCTCAGGGGGAGTTAACATTTTTATACTTTTAAACTCCATTATCTCTGAAAGTAAAAGGACATGGTTTGGGAATTATAAATTCCTAAGTTTAACTTTAAAATTCACTAAAAAAATCAAAAAGGTTAAATAATAACTGTTGAAAGCATTTTATCAAGTGAAAATTGCATTTTATCTTTTTCTTAAATTTCCAGGTTTTCTAGTCACTCTGGCTAGACTTCAAAAATCATCTAAGTTGTATTGTTTTTTAAAAGTTATCTTGTGTTAGAAAATATGTTCAAAAAATTGTCATAGATAAAATTCGTTTGATGACAGAACAATGACTAGGCTCTGAGAAACTACAATTCCTGATAAAATTTAGATGAAGAAATTGTGTGCCATGATGAGCTAGTTAATTATGTTCAAGGTTGCTTAAAATTTTGGCTGTGCTTACTGAGTAACTAGGGATTCTTGTGTCTAACCAACATGTATCTTCACATGAAAAGTTGCACACAACCCTTGAGACAAAATGATTATCTTACTTGAGTAATTAGGAGCTCTGGTGTGTGAAAAGTATGGGCTCTTGCATGAAAAAGAAAGGATTAATTTGATTGTTCATCTTGTTATGAAAAATGTAAATTGTCAATCAAACAGTTCTTCAAAATTCTAAAAAACATCAAGATAGATTTTTTGACTCAATACATCTTGATTTGTTTTTTATTTTCTATCCAGGGTTACCATTTACTTATATTGAGTAAGAATTAATAAGACTGCAAATTTCACCTAAAAGATTCTTTTCTCTTCTGTTATTTTTTTCTTTTGAGTCTTTCAGTATTTTTAATGGATAAACTAGAGTTAATAAAATTGAAACCATTAATTTCACTAATTTGAGAATATGGTGAGGAAAGAGCATAATTTTTTTAACTTTCTCAAGATTACCCAAAAATATAGTTAATCATGATGTTTTGCTCCTTTTCTCAAATGTCATCCAAATAGCTCAGAGAATTCTGCTTCATAGAGTTGACACTTCTCTTGATAGAGTCGACTCTACTCATCCATCTCTATCTTCAAAACACTCTACCTTTAATTGCTCGGCAGGAACTGTGTATCACCTAGGGTAGGTCGACACTTGAAGTGTCGCGTCCCTTCATAAACTCAACTCTAAAGCTCGTTTTGGCATCGTTTTGAATCCAACTGTCTTCATCCTCTTCATATGTCTTCAAAATCCAATTTCTGCGTTCGCAACTTTTGTTCTTCCATTCCTCGATTCTCTATTCTAGCTCCTAAGTTGCAAGACCGTAGGGGAGGAAAGCGGAAGGAATCAGCACCAGCGTCATCTGAACGGTGCACCAAGGCAAGGAATGATGAAGATAAGGGCAAAGCACCTCTAGAAAAGAAGCCTACTGCTCTGTCCTTTTCTAGCCGACGGTACTCTCATCCTCGTTCGGCTAAAGAAAAGACATTCTCCAAGGGAAAGAAGAAAACAGAGTATGTGGACCTGAGTAGCTCTGATGGAGAAGAAGAAAATAGTGTGCAAGCTTCTCTAGATGAGCAGCTCGAAGACTCACCTGAAGAAAACCCTAGTGGCCAGGGTTCGGGTCATTCTTCCAGTGAACAGCGATCTGCAGAATAAGAAGGTTCTCAGTTGAAAGACCCCAGTGCCAGCATTCTGGAAGAGTCTAATGAGTTCGAAGAGGAACAAACTCAAGATGCTCTAAATGAAAATGAAATAGAACCTGAAAAAGTGGCAAGCGCTGATTCGAAAGGAAAGAATTCTGATCAACCGTCTGAATCTAATTATAGGGACATTGAGTCATAATATGAAGTTTCATAGGCACAGGTGTAGCAACCTAAATTTTTGTGAAAAAATAAAAATCTAAATAAAGAATTAAAACCTAGCTAAATGGATATTTAAATAGAGCATTAAATAAAACTCATTAAACGGAAAAGAGTAATGGGCTTTGCTTAATGGATCTTCTAGAATTTATTGGGTCAAAAATATGAATTTGCAAGGGGAGAATAATAAGAAAATACCCTAAATTCGGAGTTTAATTATATCATAATTGGAAAGGGATATTTAATGCATTAAATAAGCAATTAGAGTAGGAGTTGGATTCCTAAACCTACCCCATATGGGTTAGCACGAATTTGGATCTCTTCCCTCAAGTTTCATAATTTTCCATCGAGCATATCTTTAGTTCTCGATTTTTCATGTTCTGCAACTTACATGACCCCGAACCCTCTTCTTAACTCTTGATCTCCTGGTGTACTCAACCCCATGCCACGAGATTTTTACTGTAGGGACTGATGTATGTTAGGCATCTTTTTCCCCTAAAAGCCCTAAATTTCATCGAGCATGTTGATCGAATTTAATCGATCTTTCTCTCTGTGTCATGTTCTAAATAACTTGTTCTTGCTCATGTTCAAACCCTGTATGAACCATGCTCTCTCTCTGATTCCGATTTACTGGAAGTACCCTTACATGTCTAGTTTAATTTGCAACTGGTTTCATGATTTTTCAACGTGTACACAATTAGTTATGATTTTCTGAACAACCCTGTATCATTTTATTTCAAGTTGGCCCGCAATCCAAAGTCTTGTCTGACTCCTGTCAGAGCCAGGCGCAGACCACCAGAAAGCGACGGCCCGATATGTCGCCTTCTGGAGGTTGATTACGACAGTCTACCCGTCGCATTCAGAAAGCGACAGGTAAGCCATCGCTATCCCTGTGCCTGTCTTGTCGCGACCCTTTCCCGCCTCTGTCGCGTTCACCAGGCCGTCGCGACAATGCCTATGTCGCGATCTGCCTACCCTGTCGCAATACTCATTGACCTATGTCGCCTTCACAGGTTTTTGATAAAAACCCATAAAAATATGGAGCAATAATGGAGCAATTTTGAAAAATTTTAAATACATCTTCACGACTTATTTCTATCTATGATTTCTCTTGCACTTGCACACACATGAACCATCCATATATGGCTGAAATCTTGCATAAAATATCTCATAATGTATCTGGTAATTTATTGCAATAAAGCATATTAATTGCCCTATTTTAAAGGACTTGTATTCGTTTCTTGCGTTGTTTATATACCGATATCGACGCTCCACTGTTCTAGAATTCCTCTAGAACGTCGAGCACATGTTTGATATACACACTTTACTTGGCTTGTGGTGAACTCTCCGTCGGATATTCCTTTCACCGGACTAGTGAACTCTTGCAAAAGGCCTTCGTAAGTCTCCTCTGATCATGGATTCCCACATGGTCGACGAGCCGGTTGTACCCTAATACCTATGATACCCTTTAGGGATCTATATGATCCAAACGGCTATTAGAGATTCACTCTCGGCTTAAATCACGCTGGACCTCTGGACCTGTGCATAACAAGGCCAGTGGTAGGGTCGTGAGTTCCACCTGACTGCCAACACCAAGTGCGCGTGTTGTGCAACTGTTACTATCGCCTGATTACTCGACGTATTACGTGCAATGTCCACTAGCTCTCATCTATACTCTACTCGCTCACCTATTCACGTTCACTCTACTAGCTCATCTATTCATCTAGTGCTCTTATCTATTTCTTGGTACTCTATACTGGCCATCGACTGATTGTCTAAAGATAAACAATATAACCAATGCCTGGCAATAAATAAAGGGCCCGATCTGGTCCTGGGATGTGCTCCCGAAAGTGCTAGTGCCCATGGGAGTTAAATGCTCAGAGTGTTTGGCATTACACTCAAGTGCTATCTATCTCGACTATCTATATGACAATCAAAACACAAAACGTGCTATACTCTCTCGATGTCTAGAATGACAAACAAGTGCTATACTCGTCGTGCTATTACCATATTTGTGCTAGTTGTGCTATGGCCTTCCTGCTATTCGTGCTATATTCGATACTTGTGCTATTTTTGGAAACTATACTCGATCTCGTGCTATTGTGCTATCCTGTTATATGTGTGCTATCTCTTGCTATATTTTGACTCTCTTGTACCTGCTATCTTTAGATACTCTGCCATTAAATGCATTAATTATTTAAAGCCTGCTTGAGCCTAAGATTTAAGTCCTACTAGGCGTTATCGCTCACCCTACGTTATTTGATGTTGTATTCTCAGGTGAGAACGAGGATGACACATACACTCACGAGGAAGGGAATGAGCAAGAGTGAAGCCAGGAGTACCCTCGAGTCGTTATGTTATCTTAGAGTCGTAGTTAGTTATTTCCCTTTTATTGCAATGTAATTGGGCCCTATAGAATGACTCTGATATTAGTGGTTGTAACTAGACATTGGAAAAGTATTAATGAGAAAGAATTGCTTTAGTAATATTCACTGTGCAATGGTTTGATGTCTAGTACTCGCTCTATACCTTTTTCTTGCAACTGCCTTCGCACTCCGATATTCCGCGTCGGGGCGTGACAACAGGAGACAGTTCATCTTACTTGTAATGACCCGACCTCCCGAACCCCCGCCAGGGACCCCGAAGTTCGCATCATCATCCACGGATCCGAAGACCCAGAAGGGTTAGAAGAAATAGTCTAGTGAAATATGTACTGAATTTAAATAACTATAACAAGATATACAATATACAAAAGACTATACAACATGTCCCAAATAAAAGCACAGGTACAAGAAGAAAGGTGTAGTCCTTAAGGGGCATACCCCGAGAACTTGCAAAGCACAACTCTCTACTCACTCAGGTACAAGAGCTCACAACACTCGCTCTCATTGCTGCTGATAGCACACGGCGCCACAACTGCCTCCGCAAACCTGTCCGACACCGAGCTCTCGTGACGACGAGTCCCTAGCTGAAGAAAGTAGGGGGAGTGAGTCTCACGAACAAGGCTCAGTAGGGATTACTAGTCCCACACCGGACAAAGCAGCAAGAACTCCAAAAATAGAAAACAACACTAGAAAGTTGTAAAGCGAGGAACACCTAAAGCAGGGCACTACTAAGCAGTGGAACAGAACAATGCAATGCCACGACCACCAACCAAGGTCGTGACACACACACGACTCCCTCAGAAACCAACGAAGTCAGGCACAATACAGAAACAAGTCTCGGCACGCCTACCGAGATAGGGGTCTTACGGAGACAACCGAGCAACCACGTGAGAAGGACGTCTCACCACAAGCACAACCACCTGAGACCTCCACAAGGTCGAGGGCTTACAAGCAGAACCACCCC
Organism: Colocasia esculenta; assembly: GCA_014218235.1. Lineage (NCBI taxonomy): Eukaryota > Viridiplantae > Streptophyta > Magnoliopsida > Alismatales > Araceae > Colocasia > Colocasia esculenta. The sequence continues at coordinate 32,248,432 of CM024759.1, forward strand.
AGACCCCGGACACACCATGAGGTCGGGAAGCCACACACACCGATGCCACCATGGACTGGCACCCAAGAACGGGACTACAGAACTGAGAGAACACCAAAGCAGAAACCACCAGAAGTACGGGCCAACAAGGCCAAACCAAAAACGCCCACGGAAGCTAGACATGGCCAGGCTACAACCACCGTGTAGGCTAGGGAAACGAATAACACTTGGAAATGTCGTCACAACAACAGCAACCAAGCCACCACCACTGGCAGCCAAGAGGAGGACACACCAGCCACTCCGTCTGCTCTCCAGCCTGGCTCTCACCTCTAACCTCCCCAGAAGAGCGAGACAGAGCTACCACAGAACACACAAACGCATGCAACACTGTAGCCTGGCCAAGCTGTGGCCCCATGCCTAGCACCACTACGTGGCTCTAGAACCAACGCAGAGAGAGGCAGTGAGACAAAGGACTGTCTGGGCTGTGCTGGGAAGAGAATTACCTCAATGACCTCGGCGTCCCGCCCCAGACAAGAGAGCTTTACAAACGACTCGGCGCCACTGTCCAAACCTCATTTTCCCCTCCGCTCCAGAGTCTGCCAACTAGGCTGCCAACTCGAGCATGCTCGTAGGCCAGAGCACTCCCTCAACAGGCTCCCGAGGATGGGGGTCCCAATCAACAAAGACAATCTCTGAACGGGACAAGCCCTCAAGTGCCAAGCACCGGCGAACAAACGGGGCAAGCACAACAAAAACCATGCCGAACTACTGGCTAGTAACTCACGACAAGCTCAGCAAGCACGAGGCATGCACGAACCCTCGAGAGGGCCATTAGCCAACCAAGGCACGCACAAGTAGGCCAGAACCTCGGAACACCACCAGACAGTACGAAAAACATCGCTATGCTAATAATCGATTGACTGTCGGGCAATCAATTATTACACAGATGCGAGCCTCCTGGCACCGCCACCAGGATACGGCCACGTAGGTGTCACCTTCGGTAACTAAACACAGTGAGGCAACCTACCACATTCCCCACCAGAAGGTCCTAAGGGCAAGGCTGCCCTGGGGCACACGCTAACATGCTAACCGGGGCCACAGAAACACCCGAGGCAACATAGGTACTGTCACGCCCCCCTAGGCTATCGTGATACCATCGCGATGGGGAAGGACACCATGACAGCAACCCTATCACGACGGGGAAATGTGTCACGACAGCAAACCATGTCGCGATAGGAAAACGCATCGCGATAGTGATCCTTATCACGACGGGGCAATGTGTCGCGACAAGGTCGCGTTCGACCGGGATGACGCCTCTTCTGGTGTCGCGACACACACTGCGGTTGCGACACCAGCAGAGAGGCAGACCTACGGGATACTCCATCTCGGGGCCGCCCACAAGCCACAAACACCACCACACGAGGGAGGGGAGCACGGAAAAGCAATCAATGCTATCTACAAACCACAAGGGGCTCCCAATCCACCCGGATCAAGAAGATCACAAGCAATCCCTACCTTCCAAGAAGAAACGAACCCATAAGGGCCCTTCACGTCGGGTTGGCCACCTCCTCCTCACTCCATGCAAGCTCCACAATGCCAAGGACATGAGCATGGTCCTCCTCCTCACCTGAAATGCACAAAGGGGAGAGAGGGAGGTGGAGCACCGTCGGAGGGGAAGTGAAGAGAGGGAAGGAGGAAAAGGGAGAAGGGGTTGCCGGCCAAGGCCTTAAGCCTACGGCACCCAAGTGGCGACGGAGCTACGTGTCGCGTTAAGGACCTTAACGCGACGGGTCAACGCACCACGACACCAACGCGTCCCCCAGCGACACCGCGACAACCCGACATGTCGTACTGACACGCCTGCCACCCTGACAGCTGCCAGATGACAAAAGGCATGGAACACTATCGCGACCCATTGACCGGGCGTGATACGAAGATGCGATGGGAAAGCAGGGCGCGATAAGAATGCGACGCACAAGCTGGTCGCGACAAGGATGACTGTCGCGTCGGACACCCATGACGTAACACTAACGCGTCGCCCATCCTAGACGTGTTAGTGGCCAGTCATTCAAGACACTGGACGAAAAGTTGGGAAGACGGGTCTTACATGATTACTGAAAATAAGGAGATCTTACATCCCAGAACAATTGATGTTTATGATGAAGGTATGAACACTGTTTTTCATGAACTGCTAGAGATGATAGAATTTCAAGGGTGGACTAATTTTATCAGTGAACATAGAATTTTTTATCCTATTCTTGTCCAAGAATTCTTCACAAATTTGGTTAGGAAGGAAGATACCCTAGAGTCTAGGGTCAGAGGGGTACCAATTGTGCTCACTAATGATATTGTGAGTCATTTTCTGGAAATTCCTAATGTAGGCCATAACCCTCAAGAGTACACTTTTTGTGTTCATGAGGCCTACACTCTGATGACTGGTTTGCCACATGATAAAGGGAACATTTTCCAGACTAGAGTGTCAACCTTGAATGCCAATAGATTTCCTCCTATGAATAGGGTGCTACATCATTTGTGCACTACCATACTGACTCCTCAAGGAGGAGGAAGACACAGAATCACAAGCTTGCAACGGTTATTGATGTACTGTCTGATCAGAAGAGAAAAGGTCAACCTGTCTACTATATTTTGTCAGCTGCTTCATGAAGCAACTAGACCGGAGCTTAGGAAGAGTTTGCCTTATGCCTGTCCACCATCTTTCAGAAGGCAAATGTTCCATTAGTCAATACCAAGGTTAAGAAGATTCCAAAGTACCACATCTACGATCTAGCCCATATTGTCAAGTTTTTGATGTTGAATTTGGAACCTCAGTTGATGAGAGAACCAGTTGCACCTCAAGAAAATGTAAATGAAGACATTCTTGTGGATCAGCCACAACATGACCAAGATGAGCAGAGAGCTGATGATGAATATCAAGGAGTTCAGATGGATGAAGATCTTCTTGTCCCTTCACTTTCTCTTCATAGACCTTACTCACCTATACCTAGATTTGATGATCTAGGTGTGGATCCTCCACATTTCTCACCTGCTCATCACACTTCACATGAGACCTTTGTTTCTGAGCAAGTCCATCCTTCCACTTCATCTGCTGAAGTTCCCATACAACCACAACTCCTACAATTCCTACAAGATCAGTTTGCTGCTCTAAATGACTCTGTTAGCCTGCTGAATACCAAAATTGAACAATAGTCTTTGTAGTTTGAGAGAAGATTGGAGGATATTGAGAGAAAGCTCAAAAAAAAAAAAAAAGAAAGCTCAGTGACAATATCGACAGACAGGAGCAGTCTGCTAGGTTTGCAGCTGTTAGATCTAACAGACTCATAGAGAAAATTGCAGAAGTTTTCAACACTGCTGCAAACCTAGCAGACACTGCTGCAAATCTGAAATCTTTGATAAGTTACAACGAGTTGAAGAAGAATTGCAAAAAGGATCTGAAAAAGCTCAATGATATTCCAGATCTGGTAAATTTAGTCCATCAAATTTCTGGCAGGATGAATATTCTGAGAGATTATCACACAGAGATGTCTCATAATCTCAAACTCATGAGACATGAATTTAACAAAGTGTGGAAGCTTCATGATGAGACTGACACAGTTGAGAGCAATCATGCAACTTCCTCTGCAGTTGCCCCACCGATGCCTCATGGGGTTGATCAGGTTCCAGTTGTCCTCGAAACTCAGTTTGAAAAATTGCAAGATTTTCTGAACAGAAGGTTCAATGCTGTTCAGTACTATCTTTGGGACAATTATGATGATCTGGAACTCAGATTCGCAAGAATTGAGAGTAGACTTCTCCAATAGTTACCACCACCACCTCCTTCTCCTAAGTGATTATCCTGTTTTTGATTATGTCAAAGGGGGAGAGAGATATCATAGATGTTTGACTTTGAATTGTTGCTTGATGTTTTGATGTACTTTGATGGTTTCTTCCTTGTAATACACTCTTATCAGTAATGAAATCATCAAGATGTTTGTGTGAAATGCTCCTATGTGAACTTGTGTGGACTGATATTTTTGCATGGTAACATGCTCATACATGAAATTCATCTAACAGTTAAAACTTCTATGATCAAATGTTACCATCATCAAAAAGGGGGAGATTGTTGTGTCCCTGGTTTTGATTGTTGTGTCCCTCTACGGAATAGATCACACTCAGGAAGAAAAAGTGCAACGATCTGAGACGAAAAAGTACAGATAGAGCAAGGGCTTGAGTTCAGAGAGAGTAGCAGACTTCGGTGTAGTCAACTGATCGTGAGAAGAGTATGCTAGATCGTATCTTCTTCTGTATGAAGATCTGTTGTTGATCAAGTGAAGCAGTGCATCAGATTTCACCTCAAATTCAAGGACAATTGATCTTTGTGCTGTAACTAGAAGAGGAATTCGATGAGCTCAAGCATGAAGAAGATGCAATTGGGAGTTCAAGGAGTCATCTGACCAGATCCAACTCCAGTGCAGAGCGTTTGCTTATTTCTGCACTTATTCAGACTTCTCTCTAGTTTGATTTTACCAATTTCTTCTCTATAACAATTTGTTTGGTTGTCTGCTCCAATTGGAGTAGACAGTTTGACCCTACACTGTGTGTGTAAGGATTGTGAGATTTGGAACAATCTTGAAGTTGTGAATCAATGGTTTGTAAGAAGATGTGTATCAGCAATTGTGTGAGTGTCTCACACATTTTGAGCTGATAGTGAAGCCTCACTTGGTTTAGTGAGGGGTGGACGTAGGTCTCCACACTGGAGCAGAACCACCTTAAAAATATTGCTTGCACTTGTGTTGTTTGATGTTTACTGTTTAGATCGTTTCATCAGATCTGATTCTAATATCGAGAATTTAATTTTTAAATAGGTAATTATCTATTCACCCCCCTCTAGATAATTCATTCCATACACATTAGTAATACCTCTCAGGTTGAGAGAAGGCCAAGTGTTCTTGGCGGTTAGTGAAAATCTCAAGGGGTTCTTGGGGACTAGACGTAGGAGTTCCTCTTGGAAGGGCCGAACTAGGATAAATCTTTATGCAGTTTGTGTGATTGTTTCCGCCAAGTATTTCACTTGTTTCACACACACTACACTAAGTACTAACAATACTATCTAGTGTTATCTATTTTCATATAAATTTTTAAAGTGCAAGAAGTCTTATTCTCCTCCCTCTTGGACATCTAAAGCTCCATCTCGATTCAACAAGATTAACACTAATTAGAATGTAAATAACATCAATTATAAGAGTAATGAACCTTTGTTCACCAATCGAAAGGATATTGAACTTTTGTTCAGTGATCAGAATGTTTATAACACTAATTAGAACAAAATTGAATATTTGTTCAATAATCGGAATACGTATAACACCAATCAGAACGATATTGAACCTTTATTCACTAATCGAAATGAATATAACACTAATTGGAACAAAACATGGCTTGTATTCACCAAACGATATGTAAGCAACACTAATGGGAACAACATAATGTAAGTGTTCACTAATCGATATCTGAATAACGCTAATCGAAACAACATATAACTTGTATTCACCAATCGATATGTGAATAACACTAATCGGAATGATGTTCACCAATCGGAATACTTAAAACACCAATTAGAATGCTTCAAGACAAGTGTTCACAAATAGGAAAGCTTATAACACCAATCAGAATGCTTCAAGATAGGTGTTGATTAATCAAAAAGCTTCTTCATTAATCAATGTGCATACATATCGTATGACAAAGTGTGCTTTGTGCATGACAAAGTGAACCTTCGCATATGACGAAGTAAGCTTCGTGCATGACGAAGTGAACCTTCGTTGATGACAAAGTGAATCTTCACTAATCGATAGAAACTTTGAACATTAATCAGAATGATATAACTTTAATCAATGTAGATCTTGTTCTCTAATCATCATGGACTTCGAAAAATATACAAAGTACTTGAGACTGAGATTTGGAGTACTTACTTTGGTGATATTTAAAGTGATAAATTCCCATTTATTTTCTATTGACAGACTTAATGGAAATGTATGTTAATCACATAATTTCATAGTTATATTTTAGTGTTATTATTATCACCAAAATTCATATAGAAAAAGAGATAAAGGGGCAACATATGGTATCCTAGGTACTCTGAATTAAATTTACTTGGAAATAGTGATCTTAACTATTGTCATGACCCAAATTTTTAGCAGCAAAATGAATCGGGAGACACAATGAACAAGCGAGCATTCAAAAGCTATAGAAAAATAGCTAATATAGGGCTCATAATTCAATAATAAAAAATCTCTTCTTTTATTCATCATAAACAAATATTAATGTCTCCAATGTCGATTGAAAGACTCTTTATTTTCTAACCTATCTATCTCTCAAAAGAAAGGTAAAAATTACAATGATGATATCTCACTCATTAACTAACTAAGAAATGACTCTAAGTGTACTTCATGCTCGATGCACAAGTCCCAACATAAGCTTTATTCTTTACCTCTTCTACTTGAAAATGTTAAAGAGAGTAGGTATGAGTGCACTTGCCCAGTAGAATTTACATGGTCATGGGAAAATATAAGTAATTAATGATTTTCAAGCTGTATGCCATGAACAAAATATGCAAGTAAAAGTCAGTAAGAAAACATAATTAGCAATGCGATCAAGAGATGTCCAATCAATTCGAGATATCATGTGAGCAGGACAATCAAGTAAGAGAGATTATCACGCTAGAAAGTATATCACATGTACATGGGAGTATTCACACTTGAGTGATGATCATGGTCAATAGTATAAGAAGGTCAGGATAGTTTTTGTGTCTATATCACTAGAGAGGGAATAGTTAGGGTTTATACAAGAGAGTTCTTTCACGCAAGAAGTTCACTAGAGTATCTTTCAAGATAGCAAGATGGTATTGGGAAGTACAAACGCACAGGATGATTCAGTAGCAAGCTCTTTGAGTAACTCGCTCTGAGTACTCCACAAGAATATCACACAGGATCTATTGGTGCCTCATGCAAGCACGTCCCTCTACTTCTCAGGTTAAGGACTAGCACGCAGTAGCGAGTAACACCTCAAGTCAAGTAAGTGCATTTACATGTAACAAGCACGTGACATGCCAAGAACCAATCATGATTTCACACCACGTCAGGCAACACGACTATGTTTGGGGATCAGCCTACGAATCAACACTTGGGGTAACAAACATCTTTAGGAATCTGGGCAATCAACACCTTGTGGTAAAACGACTTTATCGGGGTGAATCCGACAATCACACCAATAGACAACATGACTTTTTCAAAATCTCTAGGACTAGATATGGGCCCATATCAGGTTTGTAATGTGCAACAATGGAATGAGCCCGTCGACTCATGGGTATTGAGAACGTGTTTTAAGTCCATGACTCCAATATCATTGATGTAATTCAAGAATGTATCACAAGACGGTGTGCCAATAAGGATATATTGGTCAAGAAGGTTTAAGATTATTATGACAACAGTAGTGATTTGAAGTGTTATCGAGGGTGTTATATCAATAATGATACAGAGTTCAAGGATACTTTGGAAATATCATGTCAAGAGTTCAATCTAGCAGCATAACGACATATTTACCTCTATTATATCTTTAATTAATAACTTGGTTTCATGTTATGCACAATCACTCCAAGAAAGTCAAGATGAGAGAGAGAAGTGCACACTAACTTCGGGGAACTTCATGGTACAACTTGCTCGTCGACCATGTGGGAATCCATGGTCAGAGGAGACTTACAGAGGCATTGGTCAAGGAGTTCCTAGTCTGGTAGAAGGAATTTCTGACAGAGAGTTCATCCAAGTCAAGAAATGGGTTTCCTATCGTTCAAGAGTGTATGCGTAAGTCGCGCTTGAGAATCGCTCATGTGCGTGTGTTAGTACTTTCTTAAATCCAATTTTGGAAACCTCACATTAGGCAAGTAACAAGAGTGCTAAATCGGGAATAAAATCATGCATGACCAATTTTAGCAAGTTGTCATGTGCTTATTTTAACAAGTTTGATAACAAGATAAGAAAAAAAGAGCAATCGACAAGTAGAGAGCATGATCAATCACTTAAGATCAATTAGAATCATGTCAAAATATTTAAAATTTAATCATGAGTTGAATTAATGCATGATTAGACCTTCTAGAACTTCCTAGAATAGATCAACTCACACATGCAAAGAAACGACGCAAAACGACGGAAACCAAGGCGTATGCTCAATATAAGGTAGATACAGTCCCATACTTTCCACTTCTAGGGCCATAACTCACTTATTTCTTATGCACATCTAACATGTTAATATACCATGTTGAAGCCCTTAATACAAGGAATCCAACAAGAAAAATGGCTCGTCATTCCGAAGTCTATAGAAAACGTTATGGCCAGTTAAGTGGACACTACGCAAAGACAAGGTCGTGACAACATTCCTGTCGCGTTCTGAACGCAATAGGCTGACTCATTGCATTCTGTACGGGTGTTCTAGGTTGCCAAATGCACCCAGTTCGACTCCTACTTGGACTGGGGTGACATAGGGCACTTCTAGAACTTATAACTCACAATATAGAGCATGAAAATTATGAAATCAAGTTCATTGGATTCCTATCTCACCAACCTATCTATTGTAACGAGGAATTAGAAAAGAAAACACGTTAAGCATGGTAATAAGACACAAAGGGACTACCTATGCAAAACTGACACAGTCAGCTTGTTTGGGATAAAACTCTCTACACAGGCCACGAAACATAGAGCTTTTGGTCTCGTTTGAAATTAGACTTAAAGAGGATCTTACAAAAATATTAGGATTTCAGACTATTTGAAATAAGATATATAGAATTCATAAGACATATGATCGTTCTGACGACTTATATGTATAGACAACTTAAGCATGTATGAAACCATACGACGAAATAAATTGAAACAAATTGGGGAAAATGGTATTCTCATGATCTATACATATTAATCCATGCATGCACAAGTTTAATTAAGATTTGGCCCAGAGACTACCTACCTTTGGTGTGAAGAACTTCTATGTCTGCTCTGAAACCCTAGCTCGGATAGTAGTTCAAACTATGGCTAATACTCATGTTCTACTACACAAAAATTAGAAAAAAAAAGGTTCTAATAAAACTATACTTGTAGAGCTTTCTAACCATATATCATATACTAAGTTTGGTTTATATGTTACTAACCTTTAGAGGTCTACAAGTTAACCCTTCTTTGTAGGTTGTAGCAAAAATGAGTTGAAGATGAGGAAGAAGAACTCCTCCTTGCAGCAGCTCTCCTTGGAATCTCTGCTCCTCCAAAGCTCAAGGCACGACCCCAACAAGTTGTAAAGTTGTCCCATGGAAGAGAGGGGCTCCATTTATAGGGATTTGGGTTTTAGGAGTCTCATTTTGACTCAAAATCGTGGGTGATGATTTTAGAAAATTTATTTCCCTATTTTCGATCTTCTTCCAAATTAGAGTTGATTTTCCATTGGAAAACAATCCCCCATGTTGGGATTCGAGTTTGGGCTCAATCAGAAGTCCAATATTGATGTATTGGGTGTTAAATAATCCATTTAATCTCACTAGTTTGAGTATTATGAATTTTAGATATTTTCTAATTTGATTTAAATTTATGGTCCAAGAGATTCTCTTGGCCCATTTTTCTTGATGGGTAGTTGAGGAATAATGCTGGGATCCCATCATAATTTTTATAATATTTTTGGACTTATTTTTGTACATGTGATAATAGTTTTTTCACTTATGTTCGATTTCTGGCCATAAGTCCCCATAAATCATAAACTTGGCCCAAGAGATTTTTCTTGACCAAAATTTTAAAATGGGTTATCGAATTATATTATTTTAAGTTGAACTAGGTTTTTTATTGAACTTTTAGATCACATTTTGTACATGTGATAATGATATTTACGTATTATCGAAATATTGTATTTAAATTTTACTCTCATCTGAATTGCTCTTTTGAAAACAGAAAGATTTGTATACTTATTCTTTCTCTCACTATCAGGAAGATAGTTCTATCTCTGTTCGACAGATGGACGAGAGTTTAATGCGATGGTAGATATAAGCAGCATGGGTTATCTATCAGAGCTTACCTACCATATCCTTTTCTGTCAGAACTCCATGACTTTTAGGAAAAGTTCTTGTATTCCCCATACAACTGTCTGTCTATCCTTAAATACTCTGAACAACTATCTATCTGAACTCTTTTCTACTTTATATATTTTTATCTCACCTACCTCCGAAAGAATGGAGGTATCTATGTCTTTCTTGTCCTCCTAAGTATGCATCTACCCACTGAAGCATGCTAAGCCTTTAGTCATGGTAAGGAGTCTGCATAACATTTAATGAAGCTATCTATCGAGCCTTCAAGCTATCCTGAACAACTATCTATCTAAACTCTTTTCTACTTTATATATTTTTATCTCACCTACCTCCGAAAGAATGGAGGTATCTATGTCTTTCTTGTCCTCCTAAGTATGCAGCTACCCACTGAAGCATGCTAAGCCTTTAGTCATGGTAAGGAGTCTGCATAACATTTAATGAAGCTATCTATCAAGCCATCAAGCTATCTGCATAGCTTGAAGCTGTTGAGACCTCAAGAGCTGAAGATCTGATGGACAACTAAGAAAGCTCATAGTCTCATTACCCAAGATTCAAACAACTATCTTTCAAACAGTTACTTTCCAACGTTCAGTTTCAAATGGGAAGCTCAGTCTCTGATGCTTATATATGGGAGCTGAAGTTTGAATAACGTAATAAGTAAGAAGGAGAGACATACACTAGAAGATACAACCTCACCTTCCACAGAAAAGAAAAGAGAAAAGCTCAAGATCTAGAGAAAGCCTGCTGTTCTCAAGCTTCGACTTCCAAGCTCTCCTAATTGTTTAGAAGTCTTTTATTTGAGTGGCCTTCTGAAAATTCAGATCTCTTCAGTCCACTCTCTTAGAGTCAGAAAGAGTTAGAGCTTAAATTCTCATTTGTATCTCTTTCTGATTTCTTCTATGTTTGCTTTCTTCTGAGCAGACACACCTGTGTTATTTCTATGTAAGATAACCCATAAGGGGTTTGTTCCCTGTAGTGCCCCTCTTATGAAGGGAAGACCTACTGGTGTAGGTGGTCTTTGAACCTTTGGTAAATGGAAGACTTTCTTGGGTGCAAGTTGGTTGTAATATCTCTCAAGTTGAGAGAAGGCCAAGTATTCTTGGCAGTTAGTAAAATCTCAAGAGGTTGCTTGGGGACTATACGTAGGACTTCCATGTGGGAAGGGCCGAACCAAGATAAAATCTCTTGTTCAATTGTGTGATTGTTTCCGCCAAGTTCTCACTTGTTTTACACGCACCACACTAAGTACTAACAACTTTATTTAGTGTTATCTATTTTAAGATAATTTTTAAAAGTGCCATTCATCCCCCTTTAGGACATCTAAAGTGTCATCCCGATCCAACAAGTGGTATCAGAGCGAGGTCTTCTCAGAAGAATCGAGAGATTTGAGAAGAGATGGCAACCGAAGCTCACAACTACGAAGGTCAGTTAGTTACAAGACCACTATTCTTCGATGGTGAAGATTACCAGTATTTGAACATGAGAATGGAATACTTCATCCGAGGCACAAATTTTGATCTGTGGTAGGTAATTAAGCAAGGTGACTTTAATATACTTACTGATGGAACTTCGACATTATTTATAACTGACAAAAGAAATATGTCCCTAAACTATAAAGCCAAGAATTATCTATGTTGTGCTTTATCCAAAAGAGAGTTCAACAGATTATCTTCTTGTAGAACTACTAAGGAAATGTGGGATAAACTACAAGTAATCTATGAAGGAACTGATAAAGTAAAGCAAACTAGAATAGATAGTCTTGTCTCCCAATATGAACAATTCAAAATGCTACCAAATGCAAATATAACCAAAATGTATAATAGATTCTCAAATATAATAGTAGGTTTGAGTTCACTAGGTAAAAATCTTACTAATGAAGAAATAGTAAGAAAAATTCTAAGATCATTAACTCATACCTGGACCCCTAAGGTCACTGCTATTGAAGAGGCACATGATCTAACAGAACTTTCTATTGATAAATTGATTGGTTCTTTAATGGCTCATGTAATCAACATGGAAAGATTTTTTGAAAGTTCTTCGAAAAAGAAAATGCCAAATGCTTTGAAAGCTGCAGATTCTTCTTCCTCTAAGGATTCAAAAGAGAAATCAGAAGACAGTGATGATGAAGCCATGTTGTCAAGAAAACTCCAAAAGATTCTTGCCAAGAAGAAGAAATTCGGGTCGAAAAGATATTTTAAAAAGGAAAAGAAGAAAGAACCAGCTTGCTACGAGTGCAATCAACCATGACATTACAAGTCAGAATGTTCTAAGCTAAAAAAGAAAGCTCTAGATGAAAAATTTGAGAAAAAGAAAGGTAAAGAAAGAAATTCAGAAAGTATAAGAAGAAGGCAATGGCCGCAGCTTGGGATAATGAGGAACCTACAAGTTCATACTCTTCAAGCTCAGAATCAGAAGAAGAGGAACAAGCTAATCTAGCCCTCATGGCAGGACTAGACCAAGTAAATTCTGAAACCTCCTTTACATCATGTTCTGAAATTGATTTGATAGTCTAGAAGATGCATTTAATGAATTGTATGAAAAATATAAAACAGTAGCTAAACAGATGAAAATAGTTAAGTTAAATTTACTGAATCAAGAAAAATCTAACACTTTTTTAAAAAATGAAGTAGAAAGAATAGGACAAAATTTAACTAAAACAAAAAGATCAAATGAACTACTGTGTGAAGACTTAAAAATTAAAAACAATAAAATCATGAAACTTGAATTAAATATAAAAGAATTGAAAGATGAAGAAAAATTAAGAGAAGAAAATAACTATCTAAAAGGTACCATAGACAAAATCACTAACTGTAAAGCATCTCTAGTTGTAAAACGGAAAGGTGCTCGAACAGGTAAAAAGAAGTATGGAGTAGGTTATGCACCTCCAACAAATGAAGAAAATATTGTCTATCCTGAAAAATACCCAACTCCTAAATTTGTGAAAGAAAAGAAAATTAAAAATCCTAGAAAAGTCAATCAATATGTCTACAAACAAAAACTGAAATCTAATAACACTACACATGTAACGACCCTCCTTATACCGGTACAATTATACCAATCCACATCGGTATAGAGAATGCCGTCACAGTGGGACATTGACCCAACACTAACGATAGGTTGATATGCACATGAATAGTAAAGATTACAACGGAAATAAAGTAACAATTTTATTCCATTCCATCATCATCATTAATATCCACAGTCTATATAACATAAGAAGAAAGAAAACACTAAAGTCCACATTTATACAACTTTCAAATGAAATACATTGTCCATCCTTAATTACACAATTCCAAATTACATACTATGAAATGAAATATATAACGTAGAGATCTCCACAAAATAGCTACTCCTCACGCTCGGAGTAGCTCCTAACTATATCCTCCTCGAATGTGGAGACACCTCTCACACCTGTACGCCGAAGCAAGTATGAGTCTAAATAGACCCAATAAGCAATCCATGAACACAACCATACACATATCACCTACACATGCTAGAGTTCTAAACAATTAAGTACTTAAGGATAATCATGGTACATGATTTCCATAACTTAAACAACTAAATATAAAAACTTATAACATGCTTTCTACATCGTTTATTCAACATACTTCAAGATTTAAATCTCATTCAAATCCTTCTGTAACTATACATACTTTAAGCATGGAATTAAACATAAAGTAAATAACACACACCTAGCATAGATTCTAATCATTTTTATGTGCATTTAACCCCAATATACATACCTTTTGCTTGCTGTTTTGACATGAATTAAACACATTCATATGGGTTTACACTTATTCACATGCGAACACATTCATTTAACAATTTCACATTGCACATCTTTCACATTTCACATTTTACATGATCATATACACATATTCACATTTTACACTTAGTTGCCGTGACACATAGTCCAAACCACCACTAGAAGGACACACATATACACATTCACATACCTATCACCTAGGCAACACAGTGATAGATCTTGGTTAACTGTGTAGAACCGGGTGAAGCACTCTCCACCCTAACCAATGGTACTTGTCCACCTCGAGGATTTCATCTTAATTGTCCATAGGATATCGCACACATTGAACCTTCCCGTAGGGACTTTACTACGGTACAGTTCCACAGCCCTCTATGGTAGAAGTGTCACTAACGACACATATTTACACAATTTACATTAACACATTGCTTACACACTTCTCATGCACAATTTAATCCCAATTGCATTTACTTTTACACGATTACATAGGTTTCAGTTCACCTAGCATGATGCTACTATTCACAATCAGATCATAATATCATCCAAATCATGCTACTAGCCACTGAATTATACATAATATAATTTAACATGCTCAATATGTTCATTCTCATGTAATAAATCATTTACAGTACTTATTGTTATTCAAACAGTGCAAGATTTTTATCACAGGTTCTTAACAGACAATATGTTACATGCTCAATTTTCCAAAATTTTCAGATCTATACACTAATTGTAATAATTGAAACAGTTCACATGCATATTTATCACTAATTTTACTTAAAGAGGTTCCACAGTAAATCAGTCATTCTCAACAGTGCCAACATTTGTATACAGTCATCATATAATTATAAAAAAATGATGAAACCCTAAATCATATCATATCTATTTATACAAGATTAAACATAGGCATTTTATGCTCACAGCTCAATTATAGAAAATTTTATTAAATAACAAAAATCACAGAAATTTAGTACCTCCTCATGATATGACCTACTGCTTGTACTGAACTCAACATAATTTCTACAGTATGTACAGACCACTACAAGTTAGAATACAATCACACAAATGCGAAAACTAGGGTTCTGTGAAAACCCAGACGAACTTGACGGCACACAGGTTGCTGCCAACAGGGGTTAACGACACTATCTGTTGCCGCCAACTTAGGATCTTAACGTCAGCAAATGTTGCCGTTAAGTTCATATCTGCAGAAATGCAGACTGAGCGCACAAAACACAGTGAATGGGGGTTCCAGGACACGAGATAAATTCCCAAAAATTCTTGAGACCTACTAGACATGGGTATGGATGATGTCCAAGGGTTACTTGCCTCTTAAAAATTTGCTAAATGGAATTATTTTCTAGAGAAGCTCTCCTCGGCCAAGCCAAGAAGCGCCCCAAATCTTCTCCCGAACCGGTTCTATGTTGATGTAGACTGCTCACCAAGGTCGGGGAAGCCTTCCTCTATGTTCAGAGCTCCTTCCAGTCGAAGAGGATCACCAGAAGTCGTACCCAATAGCCAGATTCAGATCTCCAAAGTTTGGGCTTCGCACAGAGTTTCTAGGGTTTTCTCAAAGAGCCAAAGGAACCTATTTTGGCCGAAAGAGAGAGTTTTATAGAACCTAAGGGTTGGGGTACGCAATGGATAGAGTATCCTACCGTGGGGAGACGGTTTCCAAAACAAGAACCGAAGAAATCGCAGCCAAATGCACAGATTTTGGGGAAATAGACGTCCACATTCCTGGCCGTCTACTGAGAGTTGGCGTCCATCGATCTGGACGTCGACTCTCCCCCAAACATCCATGCATGTTGACGTTAACATGCACTTCGGCCAGAACATAGAAATGCCCAATACTTACATTCACTATATACATATACATGCAATACATAATGTATATCTTACATACCATATATCCAGTATAAATAAAACAATATGTACATAATAAACAAGGATATACATATGCACAACATAATTTAAATATAATTTGTAGAATAATTATACATGTAGATACACATGCACATATATACACATAGTTATATACACAAAGCAACTAACATATCACATGACTAAACAACTAAATAAAAAGGGCAAAATTCGAGGGCCTTACACCCTCTCCCCCTTAAAGAAAACTTCGTTCTCGAAGTTAGAACGACACTACTCAAACAATTGGAGATACTTCTTCATCATAGCATCCTCAAGATCCCAAGTAGCCTCCTCTAGAGAGAAGTTCCACCATAGCACCTTCACAAATGCAATGCTCTTGTTCCGGAGATGTTGAACCTTCCGGTCAAGAATAGCTACTGGTTGCTCAACATATGATAGATCTGGCTGGATCTCCACTGGCTCATGACTAATAACATAAGATGGATCTCGGACATATCTCCTGAGCATAGATACGTGGAAAATGGGATGAACACTAGCTAATGCCGGTGGTAAAGCTAGCTCATATGCCACGCTGCCCAAACGTCTGAGAATCTCATACGGGCCAATGAATCGAGGACTTAACTTACTATGCTTGCCAAATCTGACAACACCTCGAGTAGGCGAAACCTTTAGAAAAACATGCTCGCCAACCTCGAACTCTAAATCCTTCCTTCTGTTGTCGGCGTAACTCTTCTACCTATCCTGCGCCGCAACAAGCCTCTTCCTGATAAGCTGGATCTTATCCGAAGTCTCCTGCACTAACTCTAGTCCAATCATCTGCCTATCACCAGTCTCCTCCCAACATAAAGGAGATTTATAAGGATGACCATACAATGCCTCAAATGGAGCCATACCAATACTCGCATGAAAACTGTTGTTATATGCGAATTCCACAAGAGGTAAATGATGCTCCCAATCACCCTTCCAATCCATCACACATGCTCTCAACATATCCTCGAGTGTCTGGATAGTCCTCTCAGACTGTCCATCTATCTGGGGATGGAACGCCGAACTAAGCTTCAATTCGGAACCTAATGCATCCTGAAGACCGTTCCATAACCTAGAAGTAAACCTCAGATCTCGATCCGAAATGATCGACCTCGGCACGCCATGCAACCTAACAATGCTACCAACATACAATCTAGCTAAACTCTCAACTGACTGCTTCTTCTTCATAGGCAAGAAATGCGCAGTCTTAGAGAATCTATCCACAATCACCCAAATTGAGTCATTGTCCCTCACTGATCTGGGCAAACCCGTTACAAAATCCATGGTGATGGCCTCCCACTTCCATACTAGGATCTCCATCTTCTGCATTAGACCAGATGGTCGCTGACGCTCGGCCTTCACTTGCTGGCATACTAAACACCTGGATACAAAATTCGCTACATCCTTCTTCATGCCAGACCACCAAAATGATCTCTTTAAATCCTGGTACATCTTAGTGTTATCCGGATGAATAGAGAACCTCGACCTATGAGCTTCTGCAAGAACATGCTCACGAACATCTACCACATCGATAACACAAACTCGGTGATGAAATCTAATCACACCATCCTCATCACGAGCAATTCTCGCCTTGCCTACTAATTTCTAAAGCCTAGGATCAGCCTTCTGTTGCTCAATCACCTCATCAAGCACAGTAGACCGAATGGACAACTGAGCTACAAAAGCCTGACATAATGCTGGCTCTAACTCGATCATCACACATGCAACATCCTCCAACATCTTCCACTCCTGCTGGAGTAAAGATCTCTTCCTGCTAAGAGCATCCGCTACGACATTCACCTTTCTTGGATGATACTGAAGATCGAAGTCGTAGTCCTTGAGGAACTTAACCCATCTCCTCTGTCATAGGTTTAATTCCTTTTGTGAGAAGAGATACCTCAAGCTCTTATGGTCAGTGAACACCTCAAATCTGACACCATAAAGATAGTGCCTTCAGATCTTTAGTGCATGAACCACTGCCGCAAGCTCCAAATCATGGGTCGGATAGTTATGCTCATGCTCCTTCAATTGGCGAGAAGCATATGCCACTACCCTTCCCTGCTGCATCAACACACAGCCTAAACCAATCTGAGATGCATCCGAATAGATGGCAAAACCCTCTACACCACTCGGCAAAATCAACACCGGTGTAGAATTAAGCTTAGCCTTCAACAATTGAAAGCTACTCTCACACTCCTCGGACCATACAAACTTCACACCCTTCCTGGTTAGCTTAGTCAAAGGTGCGGCGATAGATGCAAATCCCTCAATAAATCGCCGATAATAACCTGCTAAACCAAGGAAACTTCGAATCTCCAATGGGGTGCTCAGAATCTCCCAATCTAATACAGCCTGGACCTTCGCTGGATCAACTGCTACACCAGCACCGGAGACAACATGCCCAAGGAAATGAACCTCGCGCATCCAAAAATCGCACTTACTGAATTTGGCATACAGCTTGTGCTCTCGGAGAACTTCTAACACTACCCTCAAATGTTGATGGTGTGTGGCCTCATCGGGAGAATAGACCAGCACATCGTCGATGAACACTACTACAAAACTATCTAGATAAGGTCTAAACACCTTGTTCATAAGATCTATGAACGCTGCAGGGGCGTTGGTTAGACCAAATGGAAGAACCAAAAACTCATAATGTCCATAACGAGTCCAAAAGGCCGTATTGGACACATCTTCGCTCCAAATCCTCAACTGATGATAACCAGACCGCAAATCAATCTTGGAAAATATCGATGCATTTTGCAACTAGTCAAATAGATCATCGATCCGTGGTAAGGGATACCTGTTCTTCACAGTCACCTAGTTGAGCTTCCTATAATCGATGAACAATCTAAGTGAACCATCCTTCTTCCTTACAAATAATACAGGTGCGCCCCAAGAGGATACACTAGGGCGAATAAATCCCTTATCTAGCAAATCCTGCAACTGCTTCCTTAACTCAGCTAACTCCGTAGGTGCCATCCGATATGGAGCCTTTGAGATAGGAGAGGTGCCTGGAAGCAACTCTATAGTAAAGTCTATCTCCCTAACAGATGGCAATCCAGACAAATCATTGGGAAAAATGTCTGGAAACTCCCGCACTACATCAATCTCCCCAAGGATAGGTGACTCATCAGCCTTTAGTACTAATACCACGCTGGCAAGAAAAGTGTCACATCCCTTCTTCACCAAAGGCTGATTAGTCACCTACCCTTGGGGAGATTGAAGTAGTGCGGGAGTTTCCAGACATTTTTCCCGATGATTTGTCTGGATTGTCATCCTTTGGACGATTGAGTGCTGGCCTTCCTCAATGGTCATATAGTTTGTTGTTTTGATACCTTGTGTGGTTTGTTTGGTTCTATCTTTAGACTCCTCAGACCATTAGACACTTTGAGCTTTGGACTTGGGCTGTGGCTCTGGACCATGTGTGGTCTCAGATTTGGATTCGTCAGGTTGACATTGTGGCTTCGGACCAGATTGGTTTTGGACCTGGATTTGTTTGTTTAGATGTTGGACTTTGGCCTGTGGCTGTTGGATCCTAAAGACTAGACACTTGCGTTGGATTCTAAAGACTAACCATCAAGGACCCAAGAAAATTTGGGTACCAAAAGTTTCAACTTAATTTTGTTTATAGGGTCGCCTGAGAGCATCCAAATGGTATTTGGATTGTGGGTGCTCAAGGCATATGATAGGTGACAGAAAGTTGTTTACAAGTTTTAAAGATGAGGTTGGTCATGTCACTTATGGAAATAATTGTAAAGGCAAAGTGATTAGATGTGGAACAATAGGAACAAAAGAAAAGGATTTGATAGAAGATGTTATGTATGTAGAATGACTAAAGCATAACCTTATTAGCATCAGTCAGTTATGTGACAAAGGTCACTTGGTAAAGTTTCAAAATGATAAGTGCATTATTCAAAAGGATGGGAAAATAGTTTTTGAAGCACAAAGAGTCAAAAATCTGTATATTCTACAATTAGCAGAATTGAAAGAAGTCAACTTATGCCTTACAACTACCAAGAGTGAAGAGACTGATTTATGGCACAGAAGACTAGGACATGCAAGCACTTCAGTGATCAAGAAATTAATCAAGCATGATCTAGTTGAAGGTCTTCCGAAGCTTAAACTAAAGAAATCTGGAATCTGTACAGCCTGTACAAAAGGAAAGCAAACCAAGACCTCATTTCAGTCCCAGACCTTAGTAACAACTTCCAAACCATTGGAACTTATTCACATAGACTTGTTTGGACCTATAAGAACAGTAAGTCTTGGAGGAAAAGTTTATGGCTATGTAATTGTGGATGATTATTCAAGGTACACTTGGGTATCATTTTTGGAAGCCAAATCAGAAATCTTTTCAGCCTTTCTGAGGTTCAATAGACTAGTACAGAAGAGCTAGAAGTTTCAAATAATCAGTATTAGATCTAAGCATGGTGGAGAATTCAAAAATGATGAGTTTGTCAAATTCTATGAACAAAATGGCATAGAACACAATTTCTCTGCACCAAGAACACCTCAACAAAATGGAGTAACAGAAAGGTGTGAATGTGCTTTTGTTTTTCGAACACTCCACAAAGAGTAATTAAAAAAAGAAAAAAAGAATTTAAAATAAATAGGCGTAGCAGAAGAAGTGAGTGTGTGTGTGCACTATGGAGGAAGTGTGATTGCCAGGTACACAAGGGTACCGAAGGAGTGAGTGAGAGGCATAGAGTTACTTACCTTCACCCAAAGATCGTGGGAGTTGAGGTGGTGGGTTGACTCTTACTCCTCCAACCGGCCGACTAGCGAAGGAGACTTTAGCTCATTGGTTATCTAGCAAGAAGAAAGAAACAAATAAATAAGTGAATGAAATGATTAGTTCAAGTTGTGTAGAGTCAAATACAGAGGAGAAATCAAGTCCTAATGGGTTTAGGAAAAAGGGGTTGCAGTTTATGCACGGGTAACTTCCATATTTTGGGATTCTCCTCCCAATGGTGGTAGGAATACTATTAGTAAGGTTCCTAGCATGGCTAGGTACGAATTGGATTGCCAACCATGGCTAATCCCCCAGATTTTCACCCTAATTTGCCCTTTCCCAATTTCTGCATATTTGTGGTCACAAATTTTGGGTATTTTTCTTGCTCCATTTTATTCTTGGGCCAAAAGTGACCCATTGGCCCAATTCGGATAATGGGTCATCATTACATGTTGTTGTAAGTCTCTCCAACATGTTTATTTAATTTATGATCGTGTTATATTTCCGTGTTAATGGTTTTCTGACTTAGTTTCCTAATTTGGGTAGTTAGTCACATTGTGACGTACACTTGGCCAATCGGATTTTTCATTGCATGAATTTCTTCATGAAACGCTTAGGAATAATGTTTGGGGTTGATTTATAATTTTTACGAGATTTTCTGATGTGTTCTTACACGTACGATAGTGGTACGTATGTTCTACCATCCCGATAATACGAAAATTATTTATTTCCATTTATTTATAATTTTTAAATCACTGGATTTTTCATGGCACGAATTTCTTCATGGGTCATTAGGGGGTATTATTTAGAGTTGAACTATGATTTTTTGTGGAATTTTCTAATGGTTTTTTGTATGTACGATAATGGCACTTACGTTTTTGCTATTTCACTAATATTGAATTTATCGTTTTCAATTTATTTCTATTTTTTCTAATTACTGAATTTTCTGGGTGTTACATCCTCCCCCACTTAAAAGAATGTGATAGCATGGGCTTGAACACACCTTGTGGAGGCCCACACCTTGTGGAGGTGGTGTTAAACCCCTAAAATGATTATGTGTGAAATAGATGAAATGTTGTTTGAATGTGACTAGTGTGATGAATGGACTAAGATGAAATGAAGAACTAAAGGAGGGAATGAAAAATCTGATGGAGTAAGCCCGTTGCAATGCTTGGACAAGGTGGAAGAAGAATCCTCCTCCTCGCTTCGATGGTCGTGATATGAAGAAGACCAAGCTCCAATGGGCGAAAATTTGAAGTAGCTTGGAGGGGAACGGTTCTTCTCTTCAAGCTCGAGGTTCAGCTCTTCAATGCAGAAGGGCTTCGCCGTGATAGTTGGGGTATCTTAAAACAATGGCCTCAGGAGTCTATTTATAGGGGCAAATTTGGTAAATCACGACAGACAGAGTGGTCGCCTATTAAGGTGAATCGTGACCGACAAAAGCATCGCATTTAATAAGATCTCCATACTTTTATTGAACCTTTCCAAACATCGATTATAGCAGGTTTAGAATCGCGACGACATAGACCAATGCGTTTATAACACTTCCAATATCGATTCATTCTTTCCAAATTTAATAAATGGAAACTTTGAATCGCGACGACTAGAGTGGTCGCATATTTGAAAGAATCGATCTTCTTTTGGGAGTCGATCTTGAAACAATGGAAGGTTAGAAATGCGATGGACCATGTGGATGCGATTCTAATTAGCAAGAAATTCTTTCTAAAAATAATTTTGGAATTTGCCATAAATCAAAATTGGAAACTCTTAAATGCCACAACTATGATGAACGTGATTTCAAAACATAGCAGGTGCCAGAAAAGGAAGGGTAATACGCAACGGTTTGACCTGTCGCGAATCATCTTCCTGAACTGTGACCACCGTGTCTGCCGTGAATTAACTGTTCATAGAGGACCCCTTAACATCCCTAGAAAATTTCCTAAAAATCCTAGCAAAATCTGGAAAAATAGAAAAATCACTCAAATAGTTAATTGAAGAGAGCCACTTTGAGGCATTGAAGTATAACACAAAATGTACTCGATATGTTGTAAAATTGGTGTGTCTACAGCTACCTCGCCTTGGCGTCTGCTTTGCAAGGAAATGGAGCAGAAAGACACGAAATGAAAGCAATGAAATGGAGGGAATTGAGTGGAATGACTGAAAAGTAGATGCCAAGGTGTAATGAGACACGCCTTCAACAACACACGACAGGAGTTGTTCTTCAGTTCAAAGTGAAGCGGCTTGGAGAAAACCTCAAGAGATAACTCAATGTTTGGACGGGAGGAAAGGGTGTGCACGTGGGCACGAAGGGGAGAGATCAACTTCTAGCGTCGGAGAAGTACCTACGGACACAATCCGACAGGTTTCACCATTGGGAGGCATTTACCAGCTTGTGGATGTGCTGCAGCCAAGGTGGATCTATGAGAAAAACATATTAATGATATAGGAATCCAAGACAAGGAGTTTCTCGAGAGACAGACTTCAAACGTTAACATGATCAATTGAGTACTTGACTCAGAATGGAATATTTCATGTTAATTGAGATTAAGATAAGTGACTCTCTTCAGTTAAACACAAGGGTAATGTTCCAACAATAAGCTCAAAGTCCTACATGATGCATGCTGGGCTAAGAGAAAAAGGTTAAAACAAATAAGAGTATAAAATAATCAAGGATAATATTGTTACGATGTTGAGTTAAGTCAGGACACCAGGCTTTCCAAGCGTGGATCCGTCATCCCTCTTGCAAAGTGTAACGGCCTATCCTCAAGTCATACGAATGTTATGAAATTATCACTATTTTTTGGCAGTGGAGGGGAACTCAAACTTTAAATTCATCACAGCCCCAAGGTCCTTGACATGCTCTAATAAGGTATACTATATAATAAAATGCAATGATACCGGAGACTTTGTCGAAGATTGTCGTGAAGCTTATGGCAAAAGACGCATATCCCAACCTATGCTCAAAGAGTGATTAGCACTGACAAGCAACAAATATAAAGCACAAATATTAACATTATGATGCTTGTAAATAACGACAGGGTATATGGACGCGTTTTACATTCTGAATCATGACGACTTAAGTGGTCACATTTTACCCTCTTCAGTCGCACAGGAAGTCGGAGTGAGGCGCTTGAATCGCAACGTATGTGTCGGTCGCGATTTTGAAGGTTCTGCCCGAGGCCAGATTTCCTTGCCTATTTTACACTTATTGCTGGGTTTAGACTTACGTTATGGGCTTGTGCGACCATGGGGGGTATAAACACACCCTCCTCTTGCTCTTTTCATGCTCTCTACTCTCTCCAAAGTGCAGAAATCAAGCAATTGGCTAGGGAGAAGAAGAAGAGAAGGAGAGAAGAAGTTTGAAGACCATGGAGCATGCTAGAGCCCCTCCTTCCAAGAAGCCAAGAATTGATGGATTCCAAAGAATTGATGGACACATCTGCAAGCTAATCCAAGTCAAACTGGTGAGTTTATGATTTTATGCATTGAAAATTCATGTTCTTGGTTGTTCTTGATGTGTTTTTCATGATATTCTTCATGCGTTCTTTCTGTTCTTAATGTGTTCTTATTCTCTCCCTCTATATCTTTTTATTTTCTTCTTCTTTCAACTGCCATGGCCGATCTTACCCTCCTCCCTTTCATTCAAATTCTACCCATGCCAAACCTATATGCCCATGACCATGACCAAACTCTCATGATGACACCTCCATGCGCCACCCTCCTTATGCATGTGCCACCCTCCCTATGGCCAAACCAACCTTTTCTCATACTTATCATGCCAATGATCATGCAAAACCATGCATCGTCTCCTATAGGATTATCCACTTTTCCCAGGCACGAGGAGATATATGAGACTCCCATGGCTTCAAAAACTGACCTCTTACATTAGCCTGGACATGAAAGCCATCCTCTCTAGGTGGGGAATTCAAAACCTTGCCGTTCATGCCAAAAGATACCATGAAATCCACCTTGATTGGGTAGCCATGGGTGCACTTGTAGAACTATGGCATTCACAAAGCCACACCTTTCTTTTCATGACCTTCGAAGCCACTATCTTATTGGAAGAAGTTGAGTTATTGCTAGGCTTGAAGCGAATGAGAAGAGGTGACAAGGACGAGATGGCAATCATGCCGAGGAGCATCACAAGCAAAGAGATGCTCGAGAGCTTCATGGGGAGCGGAAGAGAGGCCCTGGACGTCCAAGCCGAAAAAGGAGTGAACCTGCAAAAACTGGTGGCTTGGACCATGAAAGAGATATCAAAGGCGGAAGATGACACCAAGTTGGAGAGAGTGATGAAAGGATTCGCCATATGCCTGGCGGGTGCACTTCTCTTCCCGTCCGTGGACAATGTACTTGAAGAGGAGCAATTAAGCGTGGTGTGTGGCATATGGGAGGGAGAGAGGTTGGGACCGGCGGTGCTAGCCTTCCTCTACAACGGGTTTATAGCAGCGAGCTTGGGTAGGCCTCCCTATGGATCTATGTTATTATTCACTTGTTGGACTGATCTGCATTTTAAATTTGATGTGAACAATGAGGCTACTAGATCATCCCTGATCTTTGCCAAGAGCCCGCTCCGGCACATGGACGGCTTAGTCGGTCTAGAAGGGTGCGTGGCAAACTGTGTGCCACAACTCAAGACGCGGGCAGACTGGCGCGACCATCTCCTAAGCATGTCTAGGAATGCATTCACATGTACTCCGGCGCCTCTTCTAGCCAAGGACCTACGGACATAGCTAGTACCTGGCATGGAACTATGGCTGATCGGGGCGACCGAGTACGTGCTCTACAACGCACACCACTGCCTTTCTCAACTCGGGCTCCCACGGCGTGACTTCGAAGGGCCATCTCATCTACCGCCGATCTAAAGGAGGGAGATCGGTACCAACAGCGATGGAGAAGAGGTGGACACCATCAAAGCACTTTGGAAGGTCTGCTCTTTCTGGCAGCCGGTCCCAAATGTCAAGGAGGTGGAGAAGGAATGGATGACGTATGTAAAGGAATTGATGAAATTATGGCCCAAGATGGTCGTTTGTAAATGCCAAAATTAAATCCTCAATAATAAACAGATTCCATCCTTTACACGGCCAAAATACATTCTTTAGCATGATTGTACCATCCAGAACACTTAGATTTTCCCTCAAAAAATTGACCCTCGGGCGGGCTTCTTGAATCGCGACAGACATAGTCATCGCGCTTAACTTCTTGATCCGCGACCATCTTAGCTGTCACTCTTTACTTAAATCACAACCACATACCCCGTCGCATATCAATTTGTACTTCAAAATTTCAAAATCCATGCCTTAAACTCAGTGTCGGGGTAATCATGGCTTTCTGAATCACAACGACGGCGTACGTCGTGTATTATTTGAGCACGTCAAAACGCGACAACTGTGTCCGTCGCATTTTAAAATGCTTCGGGAAGCTACAAGATGCTTGAGAGCCCCTCCGGCTCTCCCTTTCAACTCTCGACTCCCTCTCAGACTCTCTACTCTCAACCCTCTCATCTCTCGAACACTCTCACTCTCATCTTCTCTCTCAACTCTCCCTCTAACCTTTCTCAACTCCAGTGATGACCAAGATGTCTGCCTCCAAACTGTGACGAGGTGAAGGAACTTCGACAGAGGAAGAACTAGCGCCGGGTGGGGTGATGATGGAGGAAGAGGTGGAGACACCAGGAACGACGGCTCAGCTTATGGTGGAAGAATTACTTGCCATGGGTGAGGAAATGCCGGTGGTAACGGCGGTAGAAGGTGAAGCCCCGGTGGCGATGGAGGAGGAAATGGCGGAAGAGGCGGCAGCGTTGGGAGGGCAGCTCCAGAAAGGAAGAAGGGACCGTGAGGAACCACCACACGGTGACACGGTAAGTAGTCCTATCCTTAAACTTGTGGTTTGTGAGGAGGAAGGAGGAAGGGGTGGCCGTCGGGCCAGAGGTGGGAGGAGGGTGAATCGTGACGAGACTAATCGTCGCGGTTGAAGGAGTTAAATCG
This sequence comes from Colocasia esculenta, assembly GCA_014218235.1. Lineage (NCBI taxonomy): Eukaryota > Viridiplantae > Streptophyta > Magnoliopsida > Alismatales > Araceae > Colocasia > Colocasia esculenta. The sequence goes on from CM024759.1 coordinate 32,274,903, forward strand.
GGACGGCTTGCCCCGTTGCGTTTCAACGTGAACCATGACTGACTCAGCGGTCATGATTCAAACAGAAGCACGACCACTGAGTTGGTGGCGATTCATAGAGCTACCCGAGATCATGAAATTGGGCATGTTTTGCACAGTTTTGGTTGTTTTAAGTGTATTTGATTTGTGCTAACTTGTATTTTGATTTCTTTGTGTGCAGGGGATCATGAGGCCTGGAATTCATTGGCCGCTGGTGATAGCGGCGTACCAGGGGCTCCCGGATTTTCAGAGAGAGAGAGGATCCGGGGGATAGGGTTTGGGTCGATCCTAGAGATCAAGCCCTTTTACGTGGATAGTCCCCTGGTGCAGGCACTGCGGGAGAGGTGGGACAGGACCAGCAGGGCATTTTTGATGCTCTGGGGGCACATGGTGTCGAGCTTGGAGGATGTGGCGATGATCACCAGCATCCGAATGGATGGGGAGGCAGTGACGGGCGTTACATACGCTGATTATACAGAGTTTGCACAGGATTTGCTGGGGTTGGATCCGACAAGTGTAGATGACCTCGGTGATCGTAGGATGGTCGACCGAGTGGAGCTTTTGGAGAGTTTGGGTCTGCGTGGGGTTAGGCAGACCAGAGAGGAGTCGCTGTACGAGTTCGTGCAACGGGTAGAGGTGTTGGCTAGGGCAGTCTATGGCTAGGACCCCAAGGATGAGGAGCGGGTGGACCGGGACTTGAGGAGGTTCCTGGTGTTGTTTTTGGGGAAGATGTTGTAGGGTACAAAGGGTAAAAGCATCCAGTGCCGCTTTCTAGAGATCCTAGAGGATCTAGGGAGAGTGGGGCAGTATGCATGGGGTGCGGCGTTCCTAGCGCACACCATTGCTGACCTCTCCAGCGGCACCGGCCACGAGACTACCGTGGGCGGGTTTGATGATCAGTCCATCTCCATATAATTTATTATTAATTATATATGTTTTCGGTGATTAACAAAACCCTAAAAAGTATTATCTAACAACATTTTCTGAAGTTTATCCACAGGTAGTAATTCAAACAAAATCTGTAAGTTGTCTACACTTACTGTCATTTGAAGTTTATAGCATAAATTCTGTCTAAGTATACATTGACTTCTTTGTAAAAGCTTAGAACGATTACTACTTCACTTAAACAACGATTTCCTCAGTAAAACATCGATTTTGTTGCTACATCGACTTCGTTTCACTTAAACATTGATTTCGTTGCTACATCGACTTCGTTACACTTAAACATTGATTTCATTGCTACATCGACTTCGTTTCACTTAAACATCGATTTCGGTGCTACATCGACTTTGTTTCACTTAAACATCGATTTCGATAGAACATCGACTTTATATGAAACAACGACTTCGTTTCTACAACGATTTCACTTAAACATCGATTTTGGTAGAACATCGATTTCATAAGTAACATCGACTTCATATGAAACAATGACTTCGTTTCTACAACGATTTCACTTAAACATCTATTTCGGTAGAACATCGATTTCATAAGTAACAACGACTTCATATGAAACAACGACTTTACTTGAACAACAACTTCATTTCAAACAACGATTTCATCTGCACATCGATTTTAGTTAAACAACGATTTCATCTGTACACCAACTTCAGTTAAACAATGACTATGTACAGTACATCGATTTCATTCTATGGATTATGATTATATCATCGATTTCATATCAACATCAACTCTCTATGCACACAAACTGTCTCCAAATATCAACTCTCTTTTATTAACGATTATGTTTTAGACAGTTGTTGAATATTCTTATTTAAACTCCTTTCAAGATATTTTCCACATGATATTCAAATATATTTTCAAATCTCTGTGGACTTCAAGTCTTCCCGCATATCATGCTGTATCATGTGGTCTTCAACATTTATTGTGATGGAACAATATCTCTGCACAATATATCTTTGCTTATCTCACTCATGTCACATAAAGTCATACTTTATATGATGTCAGAATGGCATTTCGTTTTTAGTGTATCTTCATATAGCACGACTACTAATGTTGACTGACAGTTTAGACAAAGATAAGTTGTCTATATGTCAGCATTTATTGTGTGCAGGGTTTTCGGTAGAAACGCACATTGCCAAGTTGGACCTGTCAACCTGACAGAAGCTTGAAGAGATTCAAACAATCTTTCTTTGTGTGTGAATGTCTAACCCAGCATTAATGGCTGCAGGCTCTCTTGCTCCACACTTCGAACTATACAATCCAACGTGCATGAAGATGTGAGACAACATATACTTCAATGGTCAAAATCTTTCAAAGAAGATAAATAAAGACTGGTGACTCCATGCAAGACATCTTTTCCCTGAGAACTTTTCAAGCTTGCATTCTGAATATCTTAGAAGGAAAGAAGAGCTCGCTTGTTCATTCAAACCTTCTGTAGCTCTTAGCTCTCCATAGCAAATTGCTTAGCCCTTGAGAGCCTGAGTAGATCTGAGAGAGAGTTCCTTGACGATATTCTTTGTCTCTCAGACATTGCCTCAGATCAAGCAGTTTGTATTAGCTTGGTGTAGGGGCCATTCACTTCTTACTCATTTTCTTTGAGTGTTCCTCTTTGGGTGTGAAGCGAAGACCTACTATTGAGTGGGTGGTTGTTCCCTTCAGCAAGAAGGAAGACCTGTTGCATAAGGTGCTTTAGTTCCTCTTCGGGTAGAGAAGAGAAGGCCAGCAGTTGCTGGATGTGTAAGTGTCTTTAAGGGGGACTGTACCCTTGCTTAGTGAAATCTCAAGGTGCTGCTTGGGGACTGGACGTAGGACTCCTTATGACAAGAGATCCGAACCAGGATAAAATTTCCTATTGTCTGTGAGATTGTTCTCTTTGTCTTTATTTAACACTAACTCTAACCATCAAACTTAGTGTCTTCTGTCAAGTATTTTTATTTACAGGAATATTCTATTAGAAAATTTCAGCAATCCATTAACCCCCCTCTGGGCTTTCTATCTGGGCAACAAGTGGTATCAGAGCCAAGTCTCTTCGACTAAGTAGATCTCACGATCTGAAGAGCAAAGACAAATGGCAGCTCAAGGTCATGCAGAAGGGCAGTCAGTCAACAGACCTCCTCTATTCGATGGTGTAGACTACAACTACTAGAAGACAAGGATGGAGTTCTTTCTACAAGGTCTCGATTTCCAGCTTTGGACAATTATCGAAGAAGGAGATCTCAAGGTAACCAATAGTAAAGACAAATGGGAAGATGAAGACAAGAAGAAGCTATCTTAAAACAACAAAGCTAAAAGTATATTGTGTTGCTCGCTGAGTAAGAAAGAATTCAATAGGATATCAACCTGTATGTCAGCCAAAGAATTGTGGGACAAGCTAAGGCTCACACATGAAGGAACTGACAAGGTAAAAGAAACAAGAATTGACATATTGGTAGCTCAATACGAGAGGTTTCAAATGCAATCTGGAGAGTCCATCTCCCAGATGTATAGTCATTTCACAGACATCACCAATGGACTGGCTGGGCTTGAAAAGACTTATGAGACTGAAGACACAGTAAGAAAGATACTATGATCTCTACCAACTTCATGGACTCCAAAGGTAACTGCAATAGAAGAAGCCAATGATCTCAGAAGAATGTCCCTTGAAAAACTCATTGGGTCCCTAATGGCCTATGAGATAAACATGGAAAGGTTGGGAGAGTCCTCCAGCAAGAAGAAGCATAGCAATGCTCTCAAGGCTACAGAAGACACTTCTGAAGGCGAATCAGAAAGTGATAGGAGTAATGAGAGCAGTGAAGATGATGAAGCCTTTCTCTCCAGACGACTACATCTCATTTTAACCAAAAAGAAATATCAGTCTACAAGAAGGTATTTTAAGAAAGGTAGAGAATTCAAAAAATCTGAAGGCAAAGAAGTCAATAGACTTGAACCCATATGTTATGAGTGCAAGAAGCCTTGACACATCAAGGCTGAGTGTCCAAAACTGAAGAAGACAGAGTTCAAGAAAAAGGACAACATGAAGAAATTCAAGAAGTACAAGAAGAAAGCCATGGCTGCTGCATGGAATAATGAGAGTGACTCAGACAATGAGTCTAGCTCCAGCAAAGAAGAAGAAGAAAAGGTCAACCTGGCCTTCATAGCAAATATCGATGACAAGGTAACTTCTGGCTCATTTTTTACATCTTGCAATGAATCCGATTCTGATAGCTTAGAAGATGCTTTCAATGAACTATACAGTAAGTATAAAGATGTCTATAAGCTATTGAAAACAACTAAGAAAAATTATGCATGCCTTGAATAACTAACTCAGATCTAAAATCTGAAACTGAACAATTATTAAAACAAATTAATTAACTGAAAAGAAGGAATGAACTGTTATGCGAAGATGTGAAAACTAAAAATGAAAAGATATCAAACTTAGAAAATCAGGAAACCACAAGCAAACTTAAAAGTGAAAATAACACACTAACAAAAGATAATGAATATTAACAGCTACAATTGAGAAATTCACAAATGGAAAATCTTCCTTAATATTAAAAGGAGCAAGAAGATCAAGTAAGAAGAAATATGGTTTAGGATATACTCCACCAGATAATGAAGAAACTGTCATTCATCCCAAAATCTATCCAACACCAAAATTCATAGCTGAACAAAATCCTAACTATAAATCAAATAACAATAAAAACCATGAAGCAAACAAGATAATAAACAATATTCCTTGATGTAGTCATTGCAATAAATTAGGTCACACTAAAATAACCTGTACAACCAAACACTTAAAATGGATTTCGAAAAGAAACTGTGAAGAAGCTAACAAACCAGGACCCAAAAGAACTTGGGTACCTAAATCTCATTGATTGATTGTAGGGAAGCCTTAGAGCATCAAAGTAGTACCTGGACAGCGGGTGCTCAAGGCATATCAGGTAATAAGAAACTGTTCTCGCATATCAAAGACGAAGAAGGTACAGTAACCTATGGTGATAATGGAAAAGGGTCAGTAATTGGTTGCGGATCCATTCGAAGCCAAGATAGAATCCTGATAGAAGATGTTCTATGCATCAAAGGACTCAAGCACAACCTTATCAGCATCAGTCAATTGTGCGACAAGGGTCATCAGATCAAATTTCAGGAATCTAAGTGTTTGATCATCAAGGATGGTTCAACTATTTTTGAAGCGAGCAGAGAAAAGAATCTATATGTACTACATCTAGAAGAGTTAAAAGATCAAGATATCTGTCTAGTAGCAAGTAGTGAGCAAAATGCTAAATTGTGGCACAGAGGATTAGGTCATTGCAGCTTGGATGGAATAAGAAAACTCATCAAACATGATCTAGTGGAAGGTCTAGCGAAGATGAACTCAAGACTAGACAACATCTATGAACCATGTGCAAAAGGAAAGCATGCAAAATCTTCTTTCAAATCCAAGACAGTAGTCACCACCTCCAAACCACTAGAACTACTTCATAAGGACTTGTTTGGACCAATGAGAACAACCAGCATGGGAGGAAAGAATTTCGGATTTGTTATAGTGCATGATTATTCCAAATTTACATGGGTATCATTTCTTGAGCTTAAAGATGACACATTTGAGAGTTTTGTGAAGTTCAGTAAACTTGTTCAGAAAGATAAGAAGTACAACATCATCAGTATCCGATCAGATCATGGAGGAGAGTTTCAGAATGATAGGTTTGCAGAATTTTGTGATGATATGGGGATTGAACATAATTTCTCAGCACTAAGAACGCCACAACAAATTGGAGTAGCTGAGAGGAAGAATAGAACACTTTTGGATATGACTAGAACAATGCTATCTGAGTGCAATCTTCCAAGATATTTTTGGGCAGAAGCCATAAACACAGCTTGCTACATCATAAATAGAGTCATGATCAGACTAATTCTGAAGAAGACTACATACGAACTGTACAAGCAAAGGAAGCCCAAGATCTGCCATCTAAGAACTTTTGGATGTCCTTACTTCATTCACAACAATGGTAAGAGAGACATTGGTAAGTTGGATCCCAAATCTGATGAAGGTATTTTTATGGGGTACACCTCTAAACCTAATGGCTATAGAGTTTTTAATAAAAGAAGTTTATTAATTGAACAAACTGTGCATGTTATTTTTGATGAGTCTAACCCTTCATTGAGAAAGAAAATTGATAGTGATGATGAGGATAAATAAAACATTTCCAAGAAGCTGAAAGAAACAACTATTAAAGATGATGAAGATCCACCCTTGGAAGAACTGCAACAGAAGGATATCATTCATGATGATCTTCTAAAGGAATGGAGGTACAAAAAGGATCACCCAAATGATAACATCATTGGAGATCCATCAGTCGGGGTAAGAACAAGAGGTAATATTATTCCATGTGATTATTTAGTATTTGTATCCCAAATAGAGCTGAAGACAGTCAATGAAGCACTGTCTGATGAATCTTGGATTTTAGCCATGCAAGTTCAGTTCAGGAGAAATTAGGTTTGGTCCCTTGTTCCGAGACCATCAGATCATCCTGTGATTGGCACCAAATGGGTGTTCAGGAACAAATTGGATGAAGTTGGTGCGATCACTAGGGACAAGGCTAGACTGGTTGCTCAAGGCTATTCCCAAGAGGTAGGCATAGATTTCGATGAAACCTATGCACCAATAGCTAGACTAGAGGCTATTCGAATATTACTTGCTTATTCATCTGCTTTAGATTTAAAACTTTTTCAAATGGATGTAAAATCAGCATTTTTAAATGGTTTTATAAAGGAGGAAGTTTATGTGGAACAACCTCCTAGCTTCGATGATTCAGATTTTCTAAATCATATTTTCAAATTGCATAAAGTATTATATGGTTTAAAACAAGCACCTAGAGCATGGTATGAAAGACTCAGTGCATTTCTACTAAATTATGGTTTTTCTAGAGGACAGGTAGATAGCACATTGTTCATTAAATCAAATGCCAAAAATATATTACTTGTGCAAATCTATGTAGATGATATTATTTTCGGATCTACTGATGAATCTCTGTGCAAGTATCTTGAAAAGCTCATGCAGGGAGAATTTGAGATGAGCATGATGGGAGAACTCAACTATTTCCTTGGACTACAAATCAAGCAAAGCATTGAAGGAACTCACATCTGTCAAGCAAAATACACCAAGGAACTGTTGAAGAAATTCAGATTTGAGAATGCTAAACCGTTGTCGACTCCAATGAGCACATCCACCAAGTTAGACAGTGATCCAGAAGGTAAGAAAGTAGATGAAAAACTTTATAGAGGTATGATTGGCTCATTGCTTTATCTAACAGCAAGTAGGCCTGATATTCTATTTAGTGTATGCATGTATGCAAGATATCAATCTGATCCTAAGGAATCCCATTTAATTTCTGTTAAAAGGATCTTTAGATATTTAGCTAAGACTCATAACTTAGGACTATGGTATCCAAAATCCTGTGAAACTAGTTTAATTGGATATTCAGACGCTGATTATGCTAGATGCAAAGTAGATAGAAAAAGCACCAGTAGTGGGTGTCAATTTCTTGCATGATGCTTGATCTCCTGGTCTTCAAAGAAGCAAAATTCAGTAGCACTATTAACAGCTGAAGCTGAATATGTAGCTGCTAGGAGCTGTTGCACTCAACTCTTATGGATCAAACAACAGCTTGAGGACTATGGATTGCATATCAAGACCATCTCGTTGCTGTGTGATAGCACAAGTGCAATAAATCTCACGAAAAATCCAGTACAGCACTCCAGGACGAAACATATAGAGGTCAGATGTCATTTTATTAGAGACCATGTAGCTAATGGTAACATTAATATTTCATTTGTAGATACTCAAAATCAGTTGGCAGATATCTTTACAAAAGCCTTACCTGAAGAGAGATTTATGTCTCTTAGAAGGGAACTAGGCATGTGTAATTTGTAACAGATATATCTATACGTAACTGAAAAATAATAATAAATTTCAAAATAAGAATTATCCTTCCTCTCTAGATTTAAGTAAATCCATTACTTTTTGTGGTATCTTCTCCTATTTTGTTGTTATCCGCATTTATTGCTCCGCTATTTCAAAAAGTGCCTTTATGTCCTTCCGTTACGACCGTAATCCTTCCCTCACCGATTCGCTCTCTCTCTCTCTCTCTCTCTTATCTCTTTCGACTCTAGAGCCTGTAGAACCCTCATCGACTCCAGCATCCCTCTTTGTGCTTTCGAAGAAACTCTCACTTCCCGCTCAAATTTCTTGAGGTTCTATTCCTTCTTCTCCCACGATCCTCCAGAACCCTCCATTGCTCGATTCCATGGCCGCTTCTGGGAGTTCTGGCAGTGTGGGTGGCTACAACGCCGCCTTCCTTACGACAAATCAACTGGAGCATTACTCAGCAGTGAAGATCAAGCTTTCTGGCAACAAGGCAGTGGACCTAGAAGATCTGGAGAAGCATGGTATGCTCAGTGTGGTCGAAGCTCTTCAGAGGCTGAAGTGGACGGGAATCTGTACAGTTTCAGAACCAAGCTATCCGCACCTGGAGAAGGCATTCTACACCTGTTTGAAGTCAGAGGAAGATGGGTCTCTCACCTCCATGGTCAAAGGTACTCAATACATATCACTCATGACCTACTAGAGAGGTTGTTTGGAGTATCTATTGTAGGGCACAGTCTTGTGGATTCAGTAGATATTCATGCCAAGGGGCTAGGTATTATTGGAACAGAGTATAAAATGAAGGATGGGAAGATCGACATCAACCAATTCAACGCCTTCAATAGAATTTTGCATTTCATAGTTTGTCAGATTTTGGTGCCGAGGAGTGCTACCTTTTCATCATGCACTAAAGGTGATGTCGATATGATGTTCTGGGCCGTTCAGAAACAAGATAACAATATGACTCAGATTATTATTGAAAGAATGAAGTCTGTTGCTGAAGTCATCTGGGACAGGAAGAACAAGTTGGCAGTATCCCTGCCCTATGCCCACTTGCTTACAAGGATTTTCAGTCACCTTGAGATTGATTTGAAGGGAGAATTGATGGAGAAGATGGGTCAGCCCATTCAGTCTAGAAATTTAAAGAAGAGTGGATTTTCACTGGTGGGAAATGTATGGACCAAGACCTCAGTGGCAGAAGGAGAAGCCATCATTAGAGACGCTTCTGAAGCTCAACATGTTCAAGAGGAAGAAGATATTATCAGAGAAGAAGAGCCTCCTACTCCTGAAAGGTGGATTAAAGATATTGAAGCAGAATCTATTGTGCCTATTGGGAAAATTACTGAAGAAGTGATCCCTCCTATAGTCCCTGCACCTGCTATTATTGAAGAATATGTTACTGAAGGTGCTGCTCACACTGAGGGGGAGCATGAAGATATTCAGATTGAGGAAACCCCTAGTACTCCTGAAGTGGAAATTGCTATGGAGGAAAGCCATGTAGACACAATTACAGAGGTTGTGGCTCCAGGCCACATTGAGGATGTTCAATTGGAAGATGCTCCTACTCAAGGGGAGCCAGAAGCTCAAGGGGAGCCAGATATTCAAGGGGAGCCTACTACTACTGCCCCTGCAGACCAGTTTCAAGAAGGTCTGGTTGAAGATACTTCAGATGAGGATGATGAGCCAGCTGCAGGCTCAGGAGCAAAAGATAAGGGTGTTGCCACAGGAATTCCCTTGCTCACCAGAAAGACACACCGTAGATCCAGGAAGAAGAAGATACATGTGCATTTGGAGCCAATCATTGCTGGACTGAATGCTCAAGGAGAGATCTTGTGCTCCTTGCAATCTGATGTCACTTCCATATTTCTCAGCCATAGCACTGAGGTCAAAGAAATTGGAGCAGTCAAATCTGAGCCCCAGGGGATGAGAAGTGAGTTGGGAAGCTTGAAGAAATTGGTGATAGATTCATTAGATTTTGTGAGGGTGCATTTATCTGCTCTAGTCCATCCTATTCCAACTCAGTCAGTATCAGATGAAAGTCCAGGGCCATCTGTGGAAGTTGTAGGGCCATCAGGGCCATCTCTTGAGGAATCAGGGCCACTAGGGCCATCTGTAGAGGAATATGGGTCACCAGGGCCATCAGTGGGAGAGTCTGGGCCATTAGGGCCATCAGTAGTTGAAGAAGTTGGAGCTGGGCCATCAGAACAAGTGGAATCAGTGGCAGGGCCAACCGGGTCTCAGGTTTCAGTAAAGGAAGCTGTTGTGTCCCCAGGGCCTTTTGACCCTCCTAGTCTTCAGACTCCAGCCCCTTCCTGTCCACCTACCTCCTTCACTGCCCCACCTACTCCTGAACCCTCTAAGAAACCCCTTCCAAACACATCTCTTCTCCTACTTCTTTCCCTACTGCCTCCTCTTCCTCACCTATCCCTTCCTCTTCCATTCCTCATGCAACTTTTGAGGCACCTCCTGCCTCCTCCTCCTCTTCTGCTGGTCCCTCTTCAGCTAGTCCCTCCATTGCTCTACACAATCTCCTCCTACTTCATCTTTTGCCTCTCTTCATCCACCTACTCCACCCTCCTTCATCACTATTATTCCTGAGGGTGCCAGTATCGTTTGCCATACTGTGCAAGACATCAAGGATGAGTTTGAAGAAGCCATCCTCCGCATAGTTCTTTCTATCTCTGCCCATATCCACAGGACTAAACCTCAGCCTTCTTCCAGTCCTGCATCCAAGAAAAGGAAGACATCTACAGCTCTTGTTTTCCCTTCCAATCAAACTCTCTTTCCTCCTCTGTGGTATTCTCTTTCTGTTGTCCACAGAAGAAAAACTTTATATGCTAAATATATCCAAAAGTACACCTTTGCTGCCACTTTTGGCCTCCCCTACCTAAATCTATCTAAACATCTCAATATCATTCTCTCCATTTCTCTAATACCCAAGCCTGACCAAGCAAAAATTCTCTCTTATGTTGAGTCAAAGACTGAGGATCAGTAGGCCAGGGCTAACAAAGCTATCTACATAAAATTTGAAGTTGCCAGATCCAACATCTTTCAACCCTCAGACCACCCTCTCACCCTTTCTGAGTGGTTTTTCTGCCAGCACAGATCAGCCTGGGGTCCCTTCATTCAGAAGGAGATCAAACTGGTTAAGCAATTCCTGATGTATCAAGATTATTGCTTTGTAAATCGCCTACCAGAAGTTCAGCTTGGCCAGTTTAGGGCAGCCATTGCTCAGCTCCGTACTGAGAATCCAGTCAATACCCCTCTTCAGGTTGACTTTGCCAACTTGAAGATGCCTGAGGTTGTTTTTCTCCCTAAGCTCCATTTTCTTCTTATGGACTCAGATGTGGGTCCTATTATCTTTGAGAGATTTTCCAGACTTATGGCAAGGATCTTTGTTCAGAAGGGAACTCCTCTTGCATTTCACATATTCCTCTTCAGGGAATATCAAAGAGGGTTTATCAAGTCTTCAGTTTTAGCTCCACTACTAGCAGAGTCTGAAAGATTTGTCAATTCTGACTGGTGTAGAGTCTATCATGAGTCAGCCCTTCAGCTTGAGAGGACTAACATCTCCTTAGCACAGTCCAATCAGCTCACTCTTACTCCAGAGCAGTTCATGGATCTCAACTACATCAACATGGTCTCAGATCTTTATTCAATCTGGATTGAAAGATGCAAGGTTTATGTAGCTCTGCGGAAGGATCAACTTGCTCACAATCTTCACTGCCCTCTCTCTATTGACAAATTCCTTCAGCATGCCAGTTTTGGAACTGCTGGTCCCTACAAGTCATCTCTTAGCAATCAAGAGTATACTCATTTCATTGAAGAGCAGAGACTACTACACATCAAGCGACTAAGTCCAAAGATGGGGCCATCATACAATATTAGTTGGGGAGCAGGAAGTCAAAGTTGGGGAGCAGGAAGCCATCACATCAAGCTACTACACATCTCGCCATGCTTCCAGTTTGTCACCTGCCTCCTACATGTCTGCCCCCACTAATGAATAGAATTTCCCTCCTTGGCTCCCATTTATCTTTGTCTCTTTCTACTTCATTCTTTGCTTATCTATTTCTTTTGCTTAATGACAAAAGAGGGAGAAAATGTTCTGAAATACATACTTTAAAATTTTCAGCAAATTTATTTCAGTTGTTTATATGTATGCAATTCTTTATGTTTTGTCATCACCAAAAAGGGGGAGATTGATGATCAGTCCATCTCCATATAATTTATTATTAATTATATGTATTTTTGGTGATTAACAAAACCCTAAAAAGTATTTTCTAACAACATTTTCTGAAGTTTATCCATAGGCAGTAATTCACACAAAATCTATAAGTTGTCTACACTCACTGTCATTTGAAGCTTATTGCATAAATTCTGTCTAAGTATACATCGACTTCTTTGTAAAAGTTCAAAACGATTACTACTTCACTTAAACAACGATTTCCTCAGTAGAACATCGATTGCGTTTCACTTAAACATCGATTTCGTTGCTACATCGACTTCGTTTCACTTAAACATCGATTTCGGTGCTACATCAACTTCGTTTCACTTAAACATTGATTTCGATAGAACATCGACTTCATATGAAAAAATGACTTCATTTCTACAACGATTCACTTAAACATCGATTTTGGTAGAACATCAATTTCATAAGTAACATCGACTTCATATGAAACAACGACTTCGTTTATACAAAGATTTCACTTAAACATCGATTTCGGTAGAACATCGATTTCATAAGTAACAACGACTTCATATGAAACAATGACTTTACTTGAATAATGACTTCATTTCAAACAACGATTTCATCTGCACATCGATTTTAGTTAAACAACGATTTCATCTGTACACCGACTTCAGTTAAATAGCGACTCTATACAACACATCGATTTCATTCCATGGATTATGATTATATCATCGATTTCATATCAACATCGACTCTCTCTGCACACAGACTGTCTCCAAACAACAACTCTCTTTTATTAACGATTATGTTTTAGACAGTTGTTGAATATTCTTATTTAAACTCCTTTTAAGATATTTTCCACATGATATTCAAATCTCTGTAGACTTCAAGTCTTCCCACGTATCATGCTGTATCCTGTGGTCTTCAACATTTATTGTGATGGAACAATATCTCTGCACAATATATCTTTGCTTATCTCACTCATGTCACATAAAGTCACGCTTTATATGATGACAGAATGACATTTCCTTTTTGGTGTATCTTCATATAGCACGACTACTAATGTTGACTAACAGCTTAGACAAAGATAAGTTGTCTATATGTCAGCATTTATTGTGTGCAGGGTTTTCGGTAGAAGCGCATGTTGCCAAGTTGGACCTGTGAACCTGACAGAAGCTAGAAGAGATTCAGACAATCTTCCTTTATGTGTGAAAGTCTACCATAGCATTAATGTCAGCAGGCTCTCTTGCTCCACACTTCGGACCAGACACTCCAACGTGTATGAAGATGTGAGGCAACAGAAACTTCAACAGTCAAAATCTTTCAAAGAAGATAAATAGAAGAGTGGTGACTCCATGCAAGACATCTTTTCCCTGAGAACTTTTCAAGCTTGCATTCTGAAGATCTTAGAAGGAAAGAAGAGCTCGCTCGTTCATTCAAACCTTCTATAGCTCTTAGCTCTCCATAGCAAATTGCTTAGCCTTTGAGAGTCTGAGTAGATCTGAGAGAGAGTTCCTTGTCGATATTCTTTGTCTCTCAGACATTGCCTCAGATCAAGCATATTATATTAGCTTGGTCTGTGGGCCATTCACTTCTTACTCATTTTCTTTGAGTGTTCCTCTTTGGGTGTGAAGAGTAGACCTGCTATTGAGTGGGTGGTTGTTCCCTTCGGCAAGAAGGAAGACCTGTTGCATAAGGTGCTTTAGTTCCACTTCGGGTAGAGAAGAGAAGGCCAACAGTTGCTGGATGTGTAAGTGTCTTTAAGGGGGATTGTACCCTTACTTAGTGAAATCTCAAGGTGTTGCTTGGGGACTGGACGTAGGACTCCTTGTTGTTGGGTTTTCCATATATCATGTTTTTGATGATCACATTAATATCCTTGAACATTGATTTAATGCAAAATTGATGTGCTAACTAACATGAAAAACACCATGAAAGTGATTGAGTTAAACATTGCTAAATCATACAATGTATATCACTAATAATGTATTTGCATGTAGGTGCACAAGCATGAAAGATGGAGCATTGAAAAGATGAGCAAATAGCACAAGAAACTGTCAAAGAGGTGTATCTGTCGACAGGCTCGGGGCATGTGTCGACAGATACACACAGGCAACCCAAGACAGAACTCAGGTTTGCATCTCTGAGTGCACCTGTCGACAGATGCAATGTACCTGTCGACAGATACACACAGGCAACCCAGGACAGAGCTCAGGTTTTGTATTCCTGAGTGCACCTGTCGACAGATGAAAATTGCCTGTCGACAGATACACTCAGAAACTCAATTTCTGAAACCCAGTTCTCAGCCTGAGTGCACCTGTCGACAGATGCAAGTGCACCTGTCGACAGACGACGGAAACATGAGATTTAGAGTTTCCAAATCCGGCCCCACTTGGGTGTTTCCTTCCTCCACGACCCCCACCTTTACCTAACACTATATAAGCATCCTTTTGGAGCCAAATTCGCAGAGAGCAGCCTACCAACCAAGAGCCTCCAAGGGACCAAGAGGAAAAGCCCCAAATTGCTGCTCTGCTTCAACTTTCTGCCCAGATCGTTGTGGAATCGCCATCCATGCGAAGTTGAAGCCGGATCGTCATCAATTCAACCTTCTACATCGATCAATCTACATCCAATCGAAGTTTGAAGAGCGTTTGGATGATCCACGAGTAGAATTCCAACTGGATTTGTTCCCCAACTCTAAATTCTTCTCCATTTCACAATTTCCATTCCATTGTGTGTGTGTGGTTGTGTTTCGAGCATCCCTTGTGCTTGATTCACAAATTTGTGGTTGTTCTGATCGTGGTTCATCAGACAACGTGTGTGTGTTTGAGTTGTTGTGTTGAACTCTCTCATAAGCAGTCGTTTCTGCGTGTGTGTGTGGACGGTGGATGTAGGATACACGAGTTGTGTACTCCGAACCACCTTAAATCATCGTGTTCTGTGGTTTGTTCGCGTTTTGCGATAGATGATTGGTAGGCACGGTGTTCATACGCACGTTTAATTCCCTGTTTTCAATATATCAACTCAAGCTTTCTTAATCTCAATCAAATTCCAATCAAGTTTCAATTGAGATTGCTGTAGGACCGAAAAGAAGCCATCAGTAATTAGAATTTGCCGTAATCTATTCAACCCCCCCTTCTAGATTACCATATCGTGTTATTCCACATAACTCTTCAATTGGTATCAGAGCAGGTTTCTCTGATTTACAGTTTTCGTAATTTGATCTAGCGATCAGGAGATTCTCGATCTTATGGATTCTAGAAAAGGGTATATGGCCGAGGGACATTCAGTAACCAGGCCACCCTATTTTGATGGCACTGACTATTCTTATTGGAATAATCGTATGCAGGTATCTTTTAGAGCTCAAAATTACGAGCTGTGGAAGATAGTCAGTAAGGGACCATATGTGTTGCCCGAAGACGAAGACACCTGGACGAAAGACTAAATAGCTAAAAGAACTCTCAACTGGAGCGCACTAAACATGATGCAATGTGCGGTGCATCCAAAGGAGTTCTCAAGAGTCTCCACATGCTCAACAGCAAAAGAGATGTGGGACAAACTTGAACTCATTTACGAAGGTATGTCCGAGGTAAGGGAAACTAAAGTTAGCATGTTAGTGTCTGAATATGAAATGTTCAAGATGAAAACTGATGAAAACATATCAGACATGTTTGCAAGATTCATGCTAATAGTTAACGGGCTAAAAGGTCTTAAGAAGGAATACTCTGAAAGTGACTTAGTAAGAAAGATACTTCGATCTCTTACTTCATCTTGGAATACTAAGGCCACTGTCATTGAGGATTCCAAAGACCTTTCCAAAATGAAATTGGATGAACTAATTGGCTCCTTAATGACATATGAAATCAATATCATAAGAAAAGAATTAGAAGAAAATCCTAGGAAGTCAATTGCTCTAAAAGCATCCAACAAAACATCAACAAGCTCCAAGAAATCCATTCAACAAGATAGTGATGAGGAAGAAACATCTAGTGAGAGTGATAATGGTGAAATGGCAATGCTCACTAGACAATTCAAGAAATTTCTGAAGTTCAAAAGGAGAGACACAGGTAACTCTAAACCTTTTCAAAAGAGAAAATTTTCACAGAAATATGAGTCCAACAAAAAATCTGATATTGTTTGTTATGAATGCAAGAAACAAGGGCACATGAGAGGAGAATGCCCGGAACTCAAGAAGAAGCTGAAGAAGGAAAAATTCACCTCCAAGAAAGCCAAAGCAATGTTGGCCACCTGGAGTGATGAAGATGAAGATGAAGATGCACAAGAAACATCTGATGATGAAGAAGTGAAATGCTTAATGGCTAGGAGTGATGACTCCACCGAGGTAAACTTCTCATTTGATGATTTCACTGCAAGTGAATGGGAGGAAGCATACACTACTCTATTTGAAAAATTTTGTGAATATAGATCTGAAAATAAAGCTTTAAAAAAGAAATGCAACTCCCTTGTGCATGATAAGAACAATGATGAATGAATTGCATTCCTGACAAAATAAATAGAAATGATGAAAGTTGATGAAAAGACTCATAATGAAGAGATGGATTGCTTGAAAATGAAATTGCAAGAAACACAAAAAGAAAAAGACTGTTTAAGCCATTCTCTTGAATTCCTTTAAGAATAACAACAAGAAACAAAGAAAAAGTTGGAACAATCTGAAAAGGAATTGAAAGAAAAATCTGAGGACTTAATGAAATTTGTCAAAGGGAAGCAAAATCTAGATGCGGTTTTGGGTGCTAAAATACATGTAACCAAGCATGGGTTAGGATATCAACCTGTCAAACAAAAGAAAATAGGAGAATCATTGATCATTTCCTTTGTTGATCCTAGCCCAAGCACAAGCAAGCATGTTCCCACAAAGCTTAAAACAAGTCAATCTCAAACCAAAACATTGCAACCCAAACAAAAGAAAAAGCCACCTGTCGACAGATGTAATGGTGCCTGTCGACAGGCAAGAACAACTTCAACCAATAAACAGTCTATCAAGCAACAATCAATTGAAAAGAAAGTTCCTTCATGCAATGTGTGTAAAAAGATTGGTCATGATGAAAAACAATGCTGGAATAATCTGAAGAAACAGAAATTCAAACAAGTTTGGATTCCTAAGCATTTACTTGTTGCATGAATGAAATTTTGGGACCCAAAGTAATTTGGGTACCAAAACCTCTTGTCTGATCCACATATGCAGGAATGCCTAGCAGCCCAACATCAAAACAAATGGTACTTGGATAGCGGCTGTTCGAGGCATATGACGGGCGACAAAGCTAAATTCTGTTTCCTAGTGGAGAAAGACGGAGGACAAGTCATTTTTGGAGGTAACAACAAAGGCCAAATCATTGGCACAGGTAATGTTGGTAAGTGTCCCTCCAATTCAATTGAAAATGTACTGTTGGTTGATGGCCTTAATCACAACTTGCTTAGCATAAGTCAATTGTGTGATAGAGGTCACAACGTCATGTTTGAATCAAATTTATGTCAAATTGTTGATAAAGAAACAGGAAGTGTAAAATTTTCTGGAAAAAGAGTGAATAACATTTACTTAGTTGACTTAGATGATCCAGAAAATGATAACTTGCGTCTTGTTGCAAATAGACAGGATGAATTGACCTTGTGGCATCGTAGGCTTGGCCATGCGAGCTACAACGTGTTGCACAAGATCATGAAGCTCAAATTAGTAAGTGGACTTCCTGACATTTCTTTTAACAACAATGAAAGTTTTTGTGATGCATGTGCACAGGGAAAACAGACCCGGAAGTCTTTCAAATCTAAAGCACCGGTAAGCACATCTAAACCATATGAACTGTTGCACATGGACCTTTTTGGACCAACCAGAACTCTAAGTCTCAATGACAAACATTTTGGTTTTGTCATTGTAGATGATTTTTCTAGGTTCACATGGGTCAAATTCTTGGCACACAAAAGTGAAACACTTACAATCTTCCAAGAATTCTTTAACAAGATTGAGCATGACAATGTGAATAAAATATGCTCAATCCGCACCGATCACGGCGGAGAATTTGATAACAATGCATTTTCTGATTTTTGCAGGCACAAAGGGATTGAACATCTGTTCTCTTCCCCAAGGACTCCAGAACAAAATGGAGTAGTGGAGAGGAAAAACAGAACATTGGTGGAAATGGCTCGCACTCTTCTAGTTGAAGGCCAACTCTCCAAAAGCTTTTGGGCAGAAGTAGTGAACACTTCGTGCTACATTCTAAACAGAGCCATGGTAAGACCTGTGATAAAGAAAACCCCCTACCAGTTGTTGAAAGGTAAGAAACCCAACCTTGGGTACTTCCGAGTTTTTGGCTCCAAGGTATTTATTCATAACAATGATAAATCTGATTTAGATAAATTTGAAGCCAAAAGTGATCAAGGTGTTTTTCTAGGCTACTCAGAACACTCTAGGGCATATAGGGTGTTCAACAATAAAACACGCACTGTGGAAGAAACTCCACATGTTATTTTTGATGAGACTTATGCCAAATCTAACAGCTTGAATGTTAACAGGACTGAAAAAGAGGATGAAGGAATATCGCTTAAGGATCTACAAGTCAAAGCAAAAGACAAATCTGAAGAAGATTCCAAGACCAAAGGTGGATATCTTCACAGGGACTACGATGAAGATGATGAAATAGCATTCAGAAAACAAGATGAAACACTTGAAGAGAATCCACCAGAAAGTGAACCTCCTGAAGAACGACATTCACAAGATCAAATTCCTCAAGGACAAGATACTCCCGGCCCTTCAACAATCACAAATGTGAGGTATTCCAAAGATCACCCACTTGATGATGTGATAGGTAGTTTAAATGACTCTGTTCAAACAAGGTCTCAAGTAAGACAAATAATTGAACATGATCTTTTTGCTTTTGTTTCTTAAGTGGAACCCAAAAATGTTGAAGAAGCCTTAAAAGATAACTCGTGGATTGATGCTATGCATGAGGAACTTGGTCAATTTCAAAGAAATAATGTATGGAGTTTAGTTCCTAGAACCCCTGAAATTTCTATCATAGGAACTAGATGGGTGTTTAGGAATAAACTTAATGAAGAAGGAAAAGTGGTCAGAAATAAAGCAAGACTCATTGCAAAATGATATAGTCAAGAATTTGGTGTAGATTTTGAAGAATCCATTGCTCCTGTAGCCAGGTTAGAAGCAGTCAGAATTTTATTGGCATATGCATGCTCCCATAAGTTCAAACTTTATCAAATGGATGTTAAAACTGCTTTCTTAAATGGCTATATCAAAGAAGAAGTCTATGTCTCTCAACCACCAGGTTTTGAAAGTTCTGAAATGCCTAACCATGTGTATAAATTGCACAAAGCTCTTTATGGCTTGAAACAGGCACCTCGAGCTTGGTATGATAGACTAAGCAATTTTCTGGTAAGCAAAAACTACTCAAGAGGTAAAGTGGACCAAACTCTCTTCACTAAGAAAGTTCGCAATCACATGATTGTTGTTCAAGTTTATGTGGACGATATTATATTTGGTTCAACTAACCCTTCACTGTGTGAAGAATTTTCTAAACATATGCACAGTGAATTTGAGATGAGTCTAATGGGGGAGCTTCAATTCTTTCTTGGTTTGCAGGTGAAACAACATAAAGATGGATTCTTCATAAATCAAGAAAAATATGTCAAAGAGCTTCTCAAACGATTTCAATTTGAGCAAGCTAAACCGGCCTCCACCCCAATGAGCACAAGCATCAAATTGGAAAATGATGAGAAAGGTAAACCGGTAGATGCAAAGCACTTCCGAGGTATGATTGGCTCACTCCTTTATCTTACTGCAAGTAGACCGGATATATAATTTAGTGTTTGCCTTGGTGCTAGATATCAATCTAGTCCAAAGGAAAGCCATTTAATTGCAGTCAAGAGAATTTTCCGATATCTCTCAGGCACATACAATTTGGGTTTTTGGTACCCAGCAGGCAGTAGTTTTGATTTGATATCATATTCTGATGCTGATTATGCTGGATGTAAAATTGATAGAAAAAGCACTAGTGGATATTGCCAATTCCTTGGTGGTTGCATGGTTTCGTGGGCATCCAAGAAACAACACTCGATTGCACTCTCCACTGCAGAGGCAGAATATGTCGCTGCAGGAAGTTGTGCAGCTCAAGTGTTGTGGATCAAAAGTCAGTTAGCTGACTATAATGTTGAAATTGGATGCACACCTATCCTATGTGACAACACAAGTGCTATCAACCTTTCAAAAAACCCTGTCCAACACTCAAGGACTAAACACATAGAAATCCGTCATCATTTCTTGAGAGATGAAGTTGCCAATAAAACCTTGGAACTTAATTTCATTCCCACAGAAAAACAATTGGCTGACATTTTCACCAAACCCTTGTCTGAAGATAGATTCACATCCTTAAGAAGAGAATTGAGTTTGTGTAAAATGCAATGAAACTAACTATCCATATTGGAGTGCATGCTCTTTATGTGTGAATGACTATGTGGTATATCAAATGGTGAACTGTGGAAGAACAAGTTCGGCTTGTTTGGAAACTATCATCATGTGTGAGAAAATATTCTCCACCAAGTATCTATAGTCCCATTGCATATAAAGGTCCTGTACTTCACATAGGATTTTTAGTTTCCTTACATTTTATCATGTTAACTCCATGAAACAATGCTTTTTCTGTGATCATGTGCTTGTGTATGACTTTCTTTAAATGATCATGTTTGTCTTGTATCAAATGCTTGTGTGAATCCTTGCTTAGATGTTGTGTCAACACGTGCACACACTATGGGGGAGTGAGTTAAGGATAGATGAGTATTTTCTTGAGGAAACTCTTCCTACATCTCCTTGTTGAATTCTCACTTCCTTGAACTCAATGTGCAATCAATCTAAAACCAGAAAAATCCAATCTGTTCATATCTGTCGACAGTCTCACTCCATCTGTCGGCAGGTACACTCAGTTTTGTTCTGACTGAAACTTCAATTCATCAGTCTGTGTGCATCTGTCGACAGACAGATTCCTTCTGTCGACAGATACACACATTCTTCTTTATTTTTCAATTCCTTCTTCATACTTCTCAAGAAAGTGTTCCTTACTTGTTTTAAAGGTAAACATTGGTTTGTTTGTGTGCAATATAACCTTTTCATATCCACTTCATGTCAAAGTCGTGAACCAAGTCTAAATGATGTTTGATGCAACACTTGATTGAGGTCTATTTAGATCATTTTGAACACAATGAGCAAACCAAATGATTTTTAAACATATCCTTTGAATAACTCCCTTGTCGTTAAACATGAATCTAAAATGATTTGAAAAATCAGAAGGTTCTTGAATTTAATGTTCTACATTATAACTTGCCTAAAGAAATCTCATGTACTTGACGAAAAGTAAAAATAAAAAAAAAGGAGAAAAGCTACCTATTTCTTCAGTTCAATCAAAAAATTTATCTTTCTTTATGGGATGGAGGTAGAGCAATGATGAAAATCACTAAGTAACCGGGGACATGGGCATCACCAATGTCTGTCTTCGCGTCAAAAGGTTGTTTCATTATCTCTATACAATGGCTTGATGGACACTCACATTGAGTAACTAGGGGTATTGGCATCACAAATGTCTACCGTCACATGAAAAAGTGAAAGTGCTCCTTATTGCCACTCTTTTCCATCTTCGTTGTTTAAAGATTCTAAAATCATACCAGAAATAGAGTGAAGCCTCCGAAAACCTTTTATGTCAAGTCCAATGTGCTTCTTATGGGTAAGATGTTCTTGTGGCCATCTAATTCAAATGTCATCTGACTATCATCTCTATTTAGATGCATGTTTTTCTTCAACGGCCTTAATCAAAAGAGTTATTTAATTTTCACTGGCTATTGTGAAATGTGTTCTTCATGATCTAATGAAAGAACTTATCGGTTTTAATTCAAAATCATTTTAGAATTGTGTCATGTCTTCATCATAATGGATATGAATTTTTATCTTGTACATACACCTATTTTACCTTAAAACACAAAATGAACACTTGTCCCTTTGAAAAATCTTGTCAAAAATCAAGTTTTATAGGGTGTTTGGATGCACTTTTTTAATAATTTTTTCTCTTAAATTTAAAAAAGAAAGAGGTGAGACATCTTAACCTGTTTGGTTGTCATTTTTTTTTTTAAAAGTAAAAATTTTATCCTATATAAATCTCTCTCAAAATAAAAACAAGTGATGACCTGTTTTTTTTTTTAAATTACACACGTCTCAGCCCTACCCCCCCGGCCTTGCTCCCCCACCCAAGCCCCGGCCCGGCGCTGCTCCCCTCCCCCGCCCCAGAGCCCCCCACCGGCGGGCGCCCCCCCAGCCCTGCTCCCCCTCCCCAGCCCCTGCGCACCCCCCCCTCCCGGCCCCGACCCCCCAGCCCCGACGCCCCCCCCCCCCGGCCCCGCTCCCCCTCCCCAGCCCCGGCGCCCCCCCCCCACCCAGGCCCTCCCCCGCCCCCCAGCCCTAGCCCCGGCGGACCCCCCCCTCCCGGCCCCGACCCCCCAGCCCCGGCGCACCCCCCCCTCCCGGTCCCGACCCCAGCCCCGGCGGACCCCCCCCTCCCGGCCCCGACCCCCCAGCCCCGGCGCACCCCCCCCTCCCGGCGCACCCCCCCCCTCCCGGCCCCGACCCCGGCCCCGGCGCACCCCCCTCCCGGCCTCGACCCCGGCCCCGACCCCCCAGCCCCGGCGCCCGCCCCCCCGCCCTGCTCCCCAGCCCCGGCCCCGACCCCCAGCCCCAGCCCCGGCGCCGGCGCCCCCCCCCCCACCCAGGCCCTCCCCCGCCCCCCAGCCCCAGCCCCGGTGCCGGCGCCCCCACCCAGCCCCGGCGCCGGCGCTGCTCCCCCGACCCTGGCCACAACCCCCAGCCCCAGCGCACTCCCGGCCCCGACCCCCCGGCCCCGGCGCCCCCAACCCCCCCCCCCCACACCCCGTCCCAAACATACTAACATAATTTTTAAAAATTTGGATATTTGTACCAAACGGAGGACACCACGTTGCTATAATTTTAAATTTAAAATTAAAAACGAATCTAACATAATTTTTTAGATAGAAATAGTTTTTTTAAAAAAATTGCTCCCAAACACCCCATTAGCCAAAAAGGGGTTATCTGTCGACAAATAGATTGTCATCTGTCGACAGACGACGGCCCAGATCCGTTTTTGAAGCAAACTCTCGCACCAGTTCAAGTCTTTTGTGTGGGGCCTCTTTTTTAAAACCCTTCTAAACCTATTCTAAGGCCTCCCACGACCACTTCTCACCATTCCCCTCTCATTTCCTCCTCCTCTTCTCCAAACCCCTCTCTTTCCCCTTCCGAGCTCAAGATCCGCTCCGTCTCCGACGATCCTGCTGCTCCTCGTTTGGGATCCCTCCACTCTCCCTTCCCAAACGCCATTCTCACCCTCCTTCCTGAGATGGCACCCAAATCAAAGCTTCTCTCTCGCCGTCGTCGTGCTTCGACGGACGTCGGAGAAAGTTCCAGGGCTCCTTCCGAACGTCGCAGCAAGCATCGCAAGGATCGGTTGCCGGAACTCAATGTTCCTCAAGGTCTCCGTCTTATCCGGCCCAACGGCACCTTCAAGAAACTCATCCAATCCTAGTATGTGGACTTCGAGTCCTTAGCACCGATGTTCCCCTCACTCCTACCCTACTTTGACACTCAAGGGTGGACATCCTTTTTGTACTCACACTTGCAATACTCTCCAACTGCCGTCACAGAGTTTTTCAATAACCTAGGGCTTTCCGATCAGGTAGATCTCTTCTCTTCGGTGAAAGGCACACGTTTTCGCCTCACCGCCAATCTTATCTCGACAGCCCTTGAAATTCCAAACTCAGGAGTTGAAATCTTCAACTACACTCCTTCCGCTTCTGAGTACTATGAACTTCTCACGTTGCAACCTTATGACTCCACTAAGGAAATTGCTCGTCTAAATGCCAACTCCTTTCCTCCTTTGATCCAGATGATCCATCACATCTTCACTACCTTGATCGTCCCGAAGGATGGAAGCCGAGAATTAGTCACCGAGGTCCACAAATCTTTGTTCATATTTTTCCTCAAGTGTCAACAAATCAATCTGCCTGAACTCATGATAAGCCTCATCCGTCGGTGTTTCTTTAACACCAAGAGATCAATGCCATATGCTTGCCCCATCACCTCTCTTCTCATTTTCCTTGGCATTCCTATCCCTTCAAGTGAGCTCATCTCCTTAAAATCCCGCAGTGCCTTTGACCTCACTGCTGCTAATCGAATGGGCTACAAGATTGTAGATGGTACAGTCACAAGGACTCTCAAAGGAAAGGAACACCAAGGAGCTGAAGAGTCAACTGATGAAGAAAACAATGAAGCCAATGAAGCAAATGAAGGCAGTGATGAAGAACCTCAGGATGAGCAAATGCCTGATGAAGCTCAAGAATTTGATGATGTACCTATGCCTCAAGAACAATCTCTTCGTGATTACTTGGCACAAATGCATCAACAAATGATCTCAGGTTTTGCTCAGATGAGTTCAAGATTTGATCAAGTGGACGCTCGCCTCAACTCTCTGGATGAGTCTCACGTGCAGATCTGAGACCGGCTTGATTTCCTCTCCTCCGAGAGAGATGGATCCCGTCATCCTCCACCTGCTGGACATGACAATGAATAGAGGGTCTCAGGGTCGTTAGAGGTCATTAAGAGTATTAGCTGGGAGTTAGTCTCACTTGTCCAGTCATCTTTTGCTTGTTCATGTTATTTCCCTGTCTTTTAATCTTTATTGAGTCATGTAATGATTGTCTCTTGTACTGTGAAATTTGAATGATCAATCAATGAAAACTCACAGTTCATGTTTATTTGTCTCCTAATGTGCATGACTTGACATTTTGAATGTTGTCAAAAAGGGGGAGAACATCAATATGCATCAATTGAATGTTTTTGTCATCATCAAAAAGGGGAAGATTGTTGGGTTTTCCATATGTCATGTTTTTGATGATCACATTAATATCCTTGAACATTGATTTAATGCAAAATTGATGTGCTAACTAACATGAAAAAACACCATGAAAGTGATTGAGTTAAACATTGCTAAATCATACAATGTATATCACTAACAATGTATTTGCATGTAGGTGCACAAGCATGAAAGATGGAGCATTGAAAAGATGAGCAAATAGCACAAGAAACTGTCAAAGAGGTGTATCTGTCGACAGGCTCAGGGCATGTGTCGACAGATACACACAGGCAACCCAAGACAGAACTCAGGTTTGCATCTTTGAGTGCACCTGTCGACAGATGCAATTTACCTGTCGACAGATACACACAGGCAACCCAGGACAGAGCTCAGGTTTTGTATTCCTGAGTGCACCTGTCGACAGATGAAAATTGCCTGTCGACAGATACACTCAGAAACTCAATTTTCTGAAACCCAGTTCTCAGCCTGAGTGCGCCTGTCGACAGATGCAAGTGCACCTGTCGACAGATGACGGAAACATGAGATTTAGAGTTTCCAAATCCGGCCCCACTTGGTGTTTCCTTCCTCCACGACCCCCACCTTTACCTAACACTATATAAGCATCCTTTTGGAGCCAAATTCACAGAGAGCAGCCTCCCAACCAAGAGCCTCCAAGGGACCAAGAGGAAAAGCCCCAAATTGCTGCTCTGCTTCAACTTTCTGCCCAGATCGTTGTGGAATTGCCATCCATGCGAAGTTGAAGCCGGATCGTCATTAATTCAACCTTCTACATCGATCAATCTACATCCAATCGAAGTTTAAAGAGTGTTTGGACGATCCACGAGAAGAATTCCAACTGGATTTGTTCCCCAACTCTAAATTCTTCTCCATTTCACAATTTCCATTCCATTGTGTGTGTGTGGTTGTGTTTCGAGCATCCCTTGTGCTTGATTCACGAATTTGTGGTTGTTCTGATCGTGGTTCATCAGACAACGTGTGTGTGTTTGAGTTGTTGTGTTGAACTCGCTCATAAGCAGTCGTTTCTGCGTGTGTGTGTGGACGGTGGATGTAGGATACACGAGTTGTGTACTCCGAACCACCTTAAATCATCGTGTTCTGTGGTTTGTTCGCGTTTTGCGATAGATGATTGGTAGGCACGGTGTTCATACGCACGTTTAATTCCCTGTTTTCAATATATCAACTCAAGCTTTCTTAATCTCAATCAAATTCCAATCAAGTTTCAATTGAGATTGCTGTAGGACCGAAAAGAAGCCATCAGTAATTAGAATTTACCGTAATCTATTCAACCCCCCCTTCTAGATTACCATATCATGTTATTCCGCATAACTCTTCACTTGTGACAAGAGATCCGAACCAGGATAAAATTTCCTGTTGTCTGTGTGATTGTTCTCTTTGTCTTTATTTAACACTAACTCTAACCATCGAACTTAGTGTCTTCTGTCAAGCATTTTTATTTACAAGAATATTCTATTAGAAATTTTCAGCAATCCATTCACCCCCCTCTGGGATTGCTATCTGGGCAACAAGTGGTATTAGAGCCAAGTCTCTTCGAGTAAGTAGATCTCACGATTTGAAGGGCAAAGACAAATGGCAGCTCAAGGTCATGAAGAAGGATAGTCAGTCAACAGACCTCTTCCATTCGATGGTGTAGACTACAACTACTAGAAGACAAGGATGAAGTTCTTTCTTCAAGGTCTCAATTTCCAGCATTGAAAAATTATCGAAAAAGGAGATCTCAAGGTAACCAAAAGTAAAGACAAATGGACAGATGAAGACAAGAAGAAGCTATCACAAAACAGCAAAGCTAAAAGTATACTGTGTTGGTCACTGAGCAAGAAATAATTCAACAAGATATTAGCATGTATGTCAGCCAAAGAAATGTGGGACAAGCCAAGGCTCACACATGAAGCAACTGACAAGGTAAAAGAAACAAGAATTGACATATTGGTAGCTCAATACGAGAGGTTTCAAATCCAATCCGGAGAGTCCATCTCCCAGATGTATAGTCATTTCACAGACATCACCAATGGACTGGCTGGGCTTGGAAAGACTTATGAGACTGAAGACATGGTAAGAAAGATACTAAGATCTCTATCAACTTCATGGACTCCAAAGGTAACTGCAATAGAAGAAGCCAATGATCTCAAGAGAATGTCCCTTGAAAAACTCATTGGGTCCCTAATGGCCCATGAGATAAACATGGAAAGGTTGGGAGAGTCCTCCAGCAAGAAGAAGCATAGCAATGCTCTCAAGGCTACAGAAGACACTTCTGAAGGCGAATCAGAAAATGATAAGAGTAGTGAGACCAGTGAAGATGAAGGAGCCTTTATCTGAAGATGACTGCATCGCATTTTAGCCAAAAAGAAATATCAGTCTGGAAGAAGGTATTTTAAGTAAGGTAGAGAATTCAAAAAAACTGAAGGCAATGAAGTCATGAGACCTGAACGCATATGTTATGAGTGCAAGAAGCCTGGACACATCAAGGCTGAGTGTCCAAAACTAAAGAAGACAGAGTTCAAGAAAAAGGACAACATGAAGAAATTCAAGAAGTACAAGAACAAAGCCATGGCTGCTGCATGGAACAATGAGAGTGACTCAGACAATGAGACTAGCTTCAGTGAAGAAGAAGAAGAAAAGGTCAACCTGGCCTTCATGGCCAATATCGATGACAAGGTAACTTCTGACTCATTTTTTACATCTTGCAATGAATCGGATTCTGATAGCTTAGAAGATGCTTTCAATGAACTATACAGTAAGTATAAAGACGTCTGTAAGCTATTGAAAACAACTAAGAAAAATTATGCATGCCTTGAAATAACTAACTCAGATCTAAAATCTAAAACTGAACAATTATTAAAACAAATTTCTTAACTGAAAAGTAGGAATGAACTGTTATGCGAAGATGTGAAAACTAAAAATGAAAAGATATCAAACTTAGAAAATCAGGAAACCCCAAGCAAACTTAAAAGTGAAAATAGCACACTAATAAAAGATATTGAATATTTAACAGCTACAATTGAGAAATTCACAAATGGAAAATCTTCCTTAATATTAAAAGGAGCAAGAAGATCAGGTAAGAAGAAATATGGTTTAGGATATACTCCACCAGATAATGAAGAAACTATCATTCATCTTAAAATCTATCCAACGCCAAAATTCATAGCTGAACAAAATCCTAACTATAAATGAAATAACAATAAAAACCATAACCTAAACAAGATAATAAACAATATTCCTTGATGTACTCATTGTAATAAATTAGGTCACACTAAAATAACCTGTACAACCAAACACTTAAAATGGATTCCAAAAAGAAACTGTGAAGAAGCTAACCAACCAGGGCCCAAAAGAACATAGGTACCTAAATCGCATTGATTGATTGCAGGGAAGCCTTAGAGCATCAAAGTGGTACCTAGACAGCGGGTGCTCAAGGCATATGACAGGTAATAAGAAATTGTTCTTGCATATCAAAGATGAAGAAGGTACAGTCAGTAATTGGTTGCGGATCCATTCGAAGCCAAGATAGAATCCTGATAGAAGGTGTTCTATGCGTCAAAGGACTCAAGCACAACCTTATCAACATCAGTCAATTGTGCGACAAGGATCATCAGATCAAATTTCAGGAATCTAAGTGTTTGATCATCAATGATGGTTCAACTATTTTTGAAGCAAGCAGAGAAAAGAATCTATATGTACTACATCTAGAAGAGTTAAAAGATCAAGACATTTGTCTAGCAGTAAGAGCAGAATGCTAAACTGTGGCACATAAGATTAGGTCATTGCAGCTTGGATGGAATAAGAAAACTCATCAAACATGATCTAGTGGAAGGTCTACCGAAGATGAACTCAAGACTAGGCAACATCTGTGAACCATGTGCAAAAGGAAAGGATGCAAAATCTTCTTTCAAATCCAAGACAGTAGTCACCACCTCCAAGCCACTAGAACTGCTTCATATGGACTTGTTTGGACCAATGAGAACAACCAGCTTGGGAGGAAAGAATTTTGGATTTGTTATAGTGGATGATTATTCCAAATTTACATGGGTATCATTTCTTGAGCATAAAGATGACACATTTGAGAGTTTTGTGAAGTTCAGTAAACTTGTTCAGAAAGATAAGAAGTACAACATCATCAGTATCCGATCAGATCATGGAAGAGAGTTTCAGAATGACAGGTTTATAGAATTTTGTGATGATCTGGGGATTGAACATAATTTCTCAGCACTAAGAACGTCATAGAAAAATGGAGTAGCTGAGAGGAAGAATAGAACACTTTTGGATATGGATAGAACAATGCTATCTGAGTACAATCTTCCAAGATATTTTTGGGTTGAAGCCATAAACATAGCTTGCTACATCATAAATAGAGTCATGATCAGACCAATTAGTAAGAAGACTGCATACGAACTGTACAAGAAAAGGAAGCCCAAGATCAGCCATCTAAGAACTTTTGGGGTCCTTGCTTCATTCACAACAATGGTAAGAGAGACATTGACCTTTGGGTCCACTGCCTGAACGAGATCGAGCCTCCCCGCCTGAGGCTCTCCATGCGGACATTGGGGCTGTACCAGGTGTGGTCCGATGAGGTGGAGCCGAGGCGGATCGACAGGAGGGCGTAGGGGAGGGAAAAGAAGGTGGACTGGCACCTTCGCTTCCTCGACCAGTACGTCGACTGGCAGCGTGGAAGGATCTGGTGGAGTCTGACGCGGTGGATAGCTTCGCATACCTCCAGCGCTACCAGGAGGCATACGGAGACCGCGTCCACATGAGGCCGGCCAAGGTATGCACTTCTAGACTTTACTTGTTCAACATGATATATATAATTGGCCTAACAAATGTGTGCATGTGCAGGATGCCTGGGACAGTCTGATTGAGACCCTTTGTGCCCAGCTGGCAGGTACGAAGGCCCAGCTGGCCGAGGCACATGCGGCCCTGGTGACTCTAGTAAGTTTGAGATGATTTACCTTTGCTTTCTTTCCTTACCATTTGCTGACCTGTTTTTTGATGTGTGCAGTGTGTGGAACAGGTCGTTGTGGAGTGCACCGACCCTTCGAGTGCCTCTACGAGCGTGAGTGTTTCGGACCCGGAGGTGGCCTCTCTCAGGGAGCAGCTGGCATCGGCGGTGGCTCGAGCAGAGATGGCGGAGCGCGATCTCACTACATGGGTAAGTACAAAAATTACATATATGAAGATGAATTTCTTGACACTTACACGTGTTGCTTCGTGTGCAGACTGGCGAGCTCTAGAGTGCTCTCATGCTCGCAGGTACTGAGGTGGCCGAGCTGACGGAGCAGCTACGAGAGCTGCGCACTCAGGCTTCCTAGCGCGACCCTGACCTACCACGCGAGGCTACCGAGCTGAGGGTGACGCCCTCCGTGGAGCATCGAGAGCATGAGCGCGAGCGCCATCGATGGGAGGAGGAGCAAGAGCGTCTCTCCCAGCAGGTCCCTGACGCACGCACGAGCCTTGGTGTCTCCAAGCGGTTGCTGCGAGAGGCGGAGGACTGATACTAGTGCGGTAGGGAGTGCGTCGTGAGGGAGGGGCGAGCCAGCGCATATTCTGCCAGCTACCTGGTGACTTCCTCCGAGTACCAGAGGAATGTCGAAGAGGGACGTGCTGCCCAGCGGTCTACCAACTCTCGTGCCTCCATGAGGCCACCGCCTCCTCACTCGACTATAGATCTTAGAGAGGCAGAGAGCAGCCGACACCCCCGGCCAGCTGAGAGTGGTGGTGAGAGCTAGGCTACCTACATGACTTGTACCCTTTTTTGTCTTTTATGATGATGTGTACCCAGTGGGGTAGCTTTTGCTTGATGTACATGATATGCCGTTTTGGCCATGATATATAGCATGTGTGCCTTTCTTTCATTTGTCCCTGAAAATCACTTGAACAAACAAGTTAAATGACTGTTCTGGCTCAGTCCCTTGCACATTAAGCGAACTAGACTTCATGATTTTGTGAAGGGGCTGCGCCTTTATTCAAATAAGGCGTAAATAAGGAAATAACATAATTCAAATGCGGCACATAGGCAGACAAATGCTAACATGAAATTAAAAGATGATCATGCATTCATGCAAATGAGGGTCAATTCATCAATTTTTTTGTGTTTTCAACATATTAAAAAAATTGAATTTTGAAATTATACAATTTTTTAGAGTTTTGAAATATTAAAAAAAATAGATTTGAAATATTCAAGTTTTTTGAATTTTGAAATATTTGATTTTTTTTTTGCTTTTGCTGTTGCTTTTGCAAATATTTGATTTTGTTTTGTTTTGTTTTGAAAAAGGGCCGCAACTCGGCATAGCCCCTTCTTAAAAAGATGTGCAGAACGAAGGGAATCCACTCTAAGTGGAAAAACACGATACCCAGACCCTTCATTTACTCAGTCATCATTTAAAAGTCATTAATGATTTTTAAGTGTGCTAAACAGAGGTTAGACGTGCTTAAGTGGTGCCGTCACCCAAGGTGACTTTCGGCGACACCCTCTTCAGTTGATCATTGCCTTGCCTTGAACCCAGGACATACCCATCGGGGAGAAGGGAAGATAATTTTAGGAAGTCTGCCAACAGTTTGGGTGACCGGGGAGATGCTCATTCCTCTACCCTATCCTCATTGGGTTTCAGTCTTTTGGCTTGTGGGGGTTTTAATTAGCACACTTACGACCAAGTCCATTTAGATCTCTGTGGGGATTTTGCCGCTCTTGTCATGCTCTTTGTTTCAGATTTACCTTGTTTTGGATCTTTTCATTTTGGATTTGTTTTGTTTTCTTTTCTCCCCTTATTGGGCCATGACATCTACCCATTGAGTGTTGGACAAATTCAAAGGTCGACCCCACAGATACCCATCCCTTTTGGCAGACTGAAAGGAAGAGAAACGGTGATGCCGTGGACTCTTGGGTAAGCATTGGTCTTCCTTAGATTTAGTGCTTCTAGTTTCCAAGGGTGGGCATGTAAGTGTGTGTGATTGTTGACACTTCTAGTTAATTAAGAATAATTAATGAATTAGAAATGACAAATTTCATTTTAGGGTTCGTGTATCACGTAATTCCAAACACCTATCTAGGGGTAGTATTTATTGAGGTATAGCCCATTCCAAGGGTGGGAGAGTTCCTCACCCTCAGCGTTTACTAGTCTGTACGCATTGCCATGATATGCTTCTTTAATTACATACGACCCTTCCCAGTTTGGTTGTAATTTAGACCGGGGACCACCAGATTTTACAAAGATTCTCTTGATAACCATTTCACCGACTTTGAATTTTCTCTTAATTACCTTCTTTTGGTAGAAACGAGTGAGCCTATTTTGATATGCTTTTGTGTGTTCTGCGGCAACCAGACGCTTCTCATCTAAAAGTTCCAGTTACGCTAGGAGCGATTCACGTCGCTCATCAATTGAGAAGTCCTTGTCAAGCTGGACTCTTAGCGAGGGGATAAGAATCTCGTATGGTACTATAGCCTCCATTCCATAAGTGAGGGCGAATGGTGTATGCCCTGTGGGGGTACGGATTGAAGTGCGATAGGCCCATAGAGCTTGTATGAGAAAATCTGGCCAATCCGAGAACTTATTAGCCTCACAAATTTTCTTTATGATTTTGATAAGAGTTTTATTTGTGGCCTCTGCTTGGCCATTACCTTGCTGATAGTATGGAGATGAACGATACAATGCAATTTTATACTTGTTGTAGAGGTCCTAAAGCTCCTAAAGAGATAAAATGTGGTCCGTTGTCGGCGATGATGGTATTTGGAATGCCGAATCTGGTGATGATGTTCTTCATGATGAATTTGCACAAAGTTGTTACCTTGACCTCCGCATATGCTTCAACTTCCACCCATTTGGTGAAGTACTCCGTTGCAGTGAGGATGTATGATTTTGACTTGTTTTGGGAGTTTGGATTACCAAGGGGACCAATAATGTTGAAAGTCCACATAGCGAAAGGCCATGGGGAAGATATCGAGTGGAGTGTAGAGGATGGAGAATGGATCTTTTTCAGCGTCCAGTTGGCACTTAACACACTGGCAGACATAGATGGAACAATCCTCCTCTAAAGTAGGCCAATAAAAGCCAAGCCTAAGGATTTTCTTGGCAAGCATTTGGCTATTCACATGGCCACCGCACACACCAGAATGTGCTTCCTCAACAACTTTGCAAACTTCATCATCATCCAGACATCTTAGCAAAACACTATTGAGACCCTTTCTATATAGAATATTACCAACCAATGTGTACTTCTGGTGTTGAGTGTAGAAGGAATATCTAGGGGGGGGGGGCGGTTAATAGATATCAACCAATTAAAACCAATTAGAAATTAAAAACCTTGAAAATATGATCTGATCTGATGAAACGATCTAAGTAGTGAACATCAAGCCACACAAGTGCGAATGATATTTTTAAGGTGGTTCAGCTCCGGTGTGGAGACCTACGTCCACCCCTCACTAAACCAGTGAAGCTTCACTATCAAATCAAATGTGTGAGACTCTCACACAGCCGCTGATTCACAGCTTCTACAGATCGCTGATACACAGCTTCAACAACCCGCTAATTCACAGCTTCAAGATTTGTCCCAAATCTAACAATCCTAACACAACAACTGTAGGATCAAATCTGTCTACTCCAATCAAAGTAGACAACCAATCAGAGTGATGTATTGAAGAAATTGAGAAAAACAAACTAAATAGATGTCTGAAGAAGTGCAGAAATATCAAACGCTCTACTCTGGAGTTAGATCTGGTCAGAAGACTCCTTGAGCTCCAATTGTAGCTTCTTCATGCTTGACTTCATCTAATTCATCTTCTGGTTGTAGCACATAGATCAATTTTCTCTGAATCTGAAATGAATTCTGATCCTCTGTTCCAGTTGATTAGCAGCAGGTCTTCATATTGGAAGAAAGCATGATCCAATGACCTCTCCTCTTGATCAAAATGATTGTTCCAAAGTCGGCTGTTCTTTCTGAACTCAAGCTCTTGCTCTCTCTCTTTGTACTTTGCGCGCTCTTAGATCGTTGCACTTTTTCCCTCTATGCATGATACCCAACTGCAGAGGGCGACACGCGCTTTTGATCTGATTCACAGAATCTTTTCAGTGGGCCTCTCAACAGAATCCCAAAAACTTGGGAGATGCTTTTGCCGCCAAAAGGTAGTATCTTCCATAACCATGTGAGGTGTACCCGAAGTCTCAATCGTTGGACCTTGGGTCACGTGCCCATCACTTATGCGCTGGAAAATCCTTTAAATCTCTGTAGAATAAGTGTCATAGAGTCAACGCATCCAGATTATAGAGTCGATGCATATCCATGAGACTTAACTTGGATCAGTGTAAAGTCTTCAGTAGAGTCGACTCTATGTCCTCCAGAGTCGACCTCATCCATGTGACTGTGTCTCTAACTATCTGTCTGTGATGTAGAGTTGACCTTACAGCAGCATAGTGTCGACCTTATCTTATTTGATTCCTCCTCTTCAGCGCTAGCCAGAAAAGCAACTAGAGTCGATACTTCTTCGAGTAGTGTCGACCTCATCTAATACTCTGAATATCAGCGCTACTGAAACCTCATTGAGTGTCGACCTAACCTCTGTGTAGAGTCGATCTTATGAACATCACTGAACTTTACTAACTCTTCCGTTGTTGCAAATGAGTTGACTTTAGCTTTATGAATGTTCATGTGATACAAATACCTTGTGTTAGACATTTATGACATTTTACTTGATTTATGACATCATCAAAACCAGACACACAATAATCTCCCCCTTTTTGATGATGACAACATTTAATCATAAAAGCTTGGACCATAGAAGTTTGGACCATTCACACAAGTACACAAGCCATCAACACAAGTTCACACAGGAGCATTTCACACGAACATGCTTTGATGATTTCATTACTAATAAGAGTGAATTACAAGAAAAAACATCGAAGTACAAAATCAAACATCAAACACATCTATGATAGCTTTCTCCCCTTTGACATAATCAAAAAGAGGGGAATCACTGATCTGAAGGAGGTGGAGGTGGGAACTGCTGGAGGAGTTTACTTTCAATTCTTGACAGCCTGGCCTCCAGATCATCATAATTGTCCCGAAGATAGAACTGAACAACATTGAACCTTGTGTTCAGAAAATCCTGTAGATTGTCAAAATGAGTATCTAGGACAACTGGAATATTATCAACTCCATGAGGCATTGGAGGAGTAGCTGCAGAGGAAGTTGCTTTATTACTCTCAGCTGTGTCAGTCACATCTTGAAGCTTCCACACTTGGTTAAACTCATGTCTCATAAGTTTGAGATTATGAGACATCTCGTTGTGATAATCTCTAAGAATATTCATTCTGTTAGTAATTTGATGGTCTGTGTTGACCAGATCAGAAATATCATTAAGCTTTTCGGATCCTCTTTGGAGTTCTTCTTCAACTGACTGTACTTTATCAAAAATTTCAGCATGAGTGTAGGCAGTAGTGTTGAAGACTTCCCCAATTTTCTTTATGAGTGCGTCTGATCTAACAGCTGTAAATCTAGCAGTCTGCTCTTGTCTGTCAATATTATCACTGAACTTTCTCTCAATTTCTTCCAACCTGCTCTCAAACTACACGAACTGTTGATCAATATTGATATTTAGTAGGCTAATAGAGTCATTTACAACAGCGAATTGATCTTGCAGAAATTGGAGAAGTTGTGGTGGAATGGGAGTTTCAGCAGAAGAGGTGGAAAGATGGACATGCTCAGCAACAAAGGGCTCATGAGAGGTGGGATGAGCAGGTGAGAAATGTGGCTGATCCACACCTAGATCATCAAATCTAGGTATAAGAGGGGGTGAAGGAACAAGTAAAACTTCATCCAACTGAAGTCTTTCAATTTCATCCTAAGCTCTCTGCTCATCTTGGTCATGTTATGGCTGATCTACATCAACATCTTCATTGACAATCTCTTGAGGTGCAGTAGGTTCTCTCACCACTTGAGGTTCCAAATTCTACTTCATAAGTTTAACAATATGAGCCAAATCGTAAGTGTGGTACTTAGCAATCTTCTGGACTTTGGTATTGTTCAAAGGAACATGCATCTTCTGAAAGATGGTAGACAAATGTGTTACATATGGTAAACTCTTCCTCAGCTCTGGTCTAGTTGCTTCATGAAGCAACTGACAAAAAATTGTTGATAAGTTGACCTTCTCTCTTTTGATTAAACATATATCAAAAATCTTTGTAGACTGGTAATCCTGTGTCTCCCTCCTCCTTGAAGGATCAAAATAGTGGTACACCAATGATGTAGTACTCTGTTAACATGAGGAAATCTATTGGCATTCAGGGTAGACACTCTAGTCTGGAAGATGTTCTCTTTATCATGAGGCAGTCCAGTCATCAAAGTGTAGGCCTCATGAGCACAGAAATTGTAATCTTGAGGATTATGGCCCTCATTCGGAATGTCCAAAAATTGACTCACAACATCATTTGTGAGTACAATAGGTACTCCTCTGACCCTAGACTCTAGGGTATCCTCCTTGCTAACCAGATTTCTGAAAAATTCTTGGACTAAAATAGGATAAAAAATCCTATGCACACTGATAAAATTAGTCCATCCTTGAAATTTTATCATCTCTATCAGATCAGAAAATATAGTGTTCATACCTTCATCATGAACATCAATTGTTCTGGGATGCAAAATCTATTTATTTTCAGTAGTCAGATGAACTATTTCTTGTGTCTGTGAACCTTCATATTCTGACTCATTTTCCCCAGAATTAGAGTCAGATGGTTGATTGGTATCTTGACCTCTCGAAACAGTGCTTGCCACTTTTTCAGGTTCAACCTCATCCTCATCTTGGTCATTCTGAATATGTTCCTTTTCAAATTCATCAGACTTTTTCGAAATACTAGCACTGGTGTCCTTCAACTGAGAACCTTCTTGTTCCTCTGATTTCTGTTCACTGGAAAAATAATCCAAACCCTGGACATTAGGGTTTTCTTCAGGAGATTCTTAGGAATTCTCATCCAGTGAGGCTTGCAAGCTTTTGTCTCCTTCATCAGAGCTTCTCAAATCAACAAACTATTGTTTCTTCTTACCCTTGGAGAATGTCTTTTCCTTGGCCGAACGAGGGTGAGAAAATTGTCGACTTGAGACAGACGGAATTGAGGGCTTTCTCTAGAGGCTCTTTGCCCTTATCAAGATCATTCCTCGCCTATGTGCGCCATTCAGATGACGTAGACACTAAGTCCTTCCGTTTTCCTCCTCAACGGGCTTGCATTTTAGGAGCCATGGATAGAGAATCGGTGAATCGAAAAGCAAGAGTTGCAGACGCAGAAAGGGGATTTTGAGAATAGGTGAAGAAGATGAAAGCAGTTGTGATCAAAGCGAGGCCAAACAGACTTTAGAGTTGAGTTTTTTGAAGGGATGCAACGCTTCAAGCATCGACCTGCCCTAGGCCATACACTGTTCCTACGGAACAAAGAAGGATATCATGTTCTGAAGACAATAATGAATGAGTAGAGTCGACTCTATCAAGAAGAGTGTCGACTCTATGAAGTAGAATTCATGAAAATGTTTGGATAACAATTGAGAAAGGAGCAAAAATACCATGATTAACTATATTTTTGGGTAAACTTGAGAATGTTAAAAAAATTATGCTCTTTCCTCACTTTATTCTCATTTTAGTGAAATTAATGGTTTGAAAGTTTTAAACTCTAGTTTAACCATTAAAAAAACACTGAAAGACTCATAAGAGAAAAATAATAGAAGCGAAAAGATCTTTCAGGTGAAAAATTACAATCTTATAAAATCTTACTCAAATCATGTAAAATGATAACCTTGGATAGATGAAAAACAAACCAAGATTCATTGAGTTAAAACATCTAGCTTGAAATTTTCAGACTTTTGAACTTCAATTAGATTGATTATTTGCATTTTTATAAAATGATGAACAATTAGATTTTCCCTTTCTTTTTCATGCAAGAGCCCATGCTTTTCACACACCAGAGCTCCTGATTACTCAAGTAGGGTAATCATCTTGTTTCAAGGGTTGTGTGCAACTTTTCATGTGAGGATACATGTTGGTTAGACACAGAATCCCCAGTTACTCAGTAAGCACAAACAGAAATTTTTACAAACCCTGAACATAATTAACTAGCTCATCATGACATACAATTTCTTTAACTGATTTTATCAGGAGTTGTAGTTTCTCAGAGCCTAGTCATTGTTCTGTCATCAAGAAAGATTTTATCTATTAAAATTCTTGAATATTTTTCTGTATCAAGAAGACTTTTAAAACAATGCAGCCCAGATATTTTAAAATCTAACCAGAGTGACCATTTTTTCATGAAAATTTCAGAATTAGATAAAATGCAATTCTCACTTGATATATTGATTTCTGCAACTGTTATTTAACCTTTTGAAGTTTTCAGAGAATTTCAAGGTTAAACTTAGAGATTTATAATTCATAAACCATAACCTTTTACTTTCAGAGATAAAGGAGTTTAAGAGTATAAGTGATTTTAACTCCCCCTGAGAAATTGCCCAAAATTACAATTCTCACAATGGAATTACTCCCCCTAAGAAAATGAATCTTTAGAATCACGGAGGAAAATGAACAAGACTCCCCCTCAACAACTACATAAAGAGGCCCTTGATACTTGGCGGAGACATATACTCACGCATAGTGAAAGAATCTAGACAAGCCTGACTTACCCTTCTTCAAATCACCATTTGATATACCAAGAAGGCCAATGCAATGTGAGAAGTAAGAATTTATTTGCAAGAACAAGAGAATTTTATTTGCTAAAGGGAAATGAAAGGGTATGACTAAGAAGAATGGCAAAAGTTCAGAATTAAGAAAGATAGTGTTGACTCTCTTGCCAATAGAGTCGACCTATGTCTGGTCAAACATTCAAAAAACTAAAAGAATTATCCTTCACAGACTGCACACTTACTGAATTCAATTCTTCCAACTTAACTAACCAACTGATTCATTGAACCTGATCTTTCAACCAACCTCCATCTCACCATTTTCATCAGAAATTGTAAGAAGATGATCAACTAGTAAAAAAATTTATATCACATGACAAGCAATTATACAAGCAAACATTTACATGCAACTTTTCAAGTAATCAGTCATGAGTCAAGCAAGCACAGACCAAGTTCTCTTCTTAAGCATGAAAATCTTTCATTGCATAAGGGTTTTGTAAAGATATCAACAATTTGTTTTGATGTCTCAATAAAATGCAATTCAAAAAATTCTTGCTTACTTCATCTCTTAAAAAATGATGTTTGATTTCAATGTGCTTGGTCCTAGAATACTGGATTGGATTTTTGGCCAAACTTATTGCACTAGTGTTATCACACATAATTGGGACACATCCAAGATCTACCTGGTAGTCTTGGAGTTGATGTTTAATCCATAACACTTGAGTGGCACAACTCCCTGTAGCAACATATTCTACCTCTGAAGTAGAGAGAG
This sequence comes from Colocasia esculenta, assembly GCA_014218235.1. Classification (NCBI taxonomy): domain Eukaryota; kingdom Viridiplantae; phylum Streptophyta; class Magnoliopsida; order Alismatales; family Araceae; genus Colocasia; species Colocasia esculenta. The sequence goes on from CM024759.1 coordinate 32,314,352, forward strand.
CAACCGAGTGTTGTTTCTTAGAAGCCCAAGAGACTAAACATCCTCCCAAAAATTGGCAATAGCCACTAGTACTCTTTCTGTCCAGTTTACAACCAGCATAATCCACATCTGAATAAGATATTAAATTATATTCACTAGATGCAGGATACCACAGTCCCAACTCATGAGTTCCTGTAAGATATCTGAAAATTCTTTTTGTAGCTCTCATGTGGGATTCTCTAGGAATAGCCTGAAATCCAGCACACATGCACACTGAAAATTGAATATCTGGTCTAGATGCTGTCAAGTAAAGCAAGGATCCGATCATACCTCTGTAGATCTTTGGATCTACTAAGTTACCTTTCAAATCAGCATCCAAACTCATATTGTTACTCATTGGGGTTGCCATGGATTTTGTGTTCTCCATTTTGTATTTCTTCAGAAAATCTTGAACATACTTTGACTAATTGATGAAAGTTCCTTATTTTGTTTGAATAACCTGCAATCCAAGAAAAATTTTTAGTTCTCCCATTAGGCTCATTTCAAATTCATTAGTCATCAATTCAGTAAATTCCTTACACAGTGAGGATTTTGTTGATCTAAATATAATGTCATCAACATAGATTTGGACCACCAAGATATCCTTTACTTGTACTTTTGTAAAAAGGGTTTGATCTACCTTACCTCTTGAGTACCCTTTACCTGTAAGGAATGAGCTCAACCGATCATACCAAGCCCGGGGTGTAACGACCATCCTTATACCGGTACGATTATACCAATCCACGTCGGTATAAAGAACGCCATCATAGTGGGACATTTACCCAACACTAACATTAGATTGAGATGTACATGAATAATAGAAGCTTACAACGAAAATAAAATGACAATCTTATTCCACCATCAACATTCTATCCACAGTCCATATAGCATAAAAGAAATACATTTGCCCACTTTATTACAACTCCAAAATAAATTACAATGTCCATATGAAGATACATCATTCTTTGACTACATACTTATGAAAGAAAAGTACAACGGATCACGTCCACAAGTAAAAGCTACTCCTCGCGCTCGGAGTTGCTCCTCACAATGTCCTCCTCTAATGTGGGGACACCTGTCACATCTATACGCCGAAGCAAGTATGAGTCTAAATATACCCAACAAGCAATCCATGAACACAACCATACACATATCATAACCACACGCTAGTCTTTTAAGCATTTAGGAACTAAACATGGTACATGCTTCATGCTAATTAAGACAATTAATTATAAAACCTATAGCATGTTATCTACACATTCTATTCAACATGGTTCAAAGATTCAAATCTTATCCAAATCATTATGCACTATACACAATTAAAGCATGAAACTATGAACAAGATAATTAACATGCCTAGGATAGTATCTATTCATTTTCGTATACATTTATCATACATATACACACATTTTGCTTGCTATTTTGACATAAAATAAACATAATTACGATGGTTTACATTTATTCACATGCTAGCTCATTCACTTCACAACTTCACATGTTCATATTTCACATTGCATAATTCACATGTTCACACACACATATTGACATTTTACATTTAATTGCCGTGACACATAGTCTAAACCACCACTAGAAGGACACACATACACTTTCACATATCCATCACCTAGGCAACATATTGATAGATCTTGGTTAACTGCGCAGAACCAGGAGAAGCCCTCTCTACCCTAACCAGTGGTACTTATCCACCTCCAGGATTTCATCCTAATGTCCATAGGATATCACACACATTGAACCTTCCCGTAGGGACATTACTATGGTATGGTTCCACAACCCTCTATGGTAGCAATGTCACTAACGGCACAGTTTTACACATTATCACATTGTCATATTGTTCACACAATTCTCATGCACTATGTAACACATTTACATGCATTAGTTCATAATTCCACATGTTCAGGTTACCTAACATGATGCTACTGTTCACAGTGGCAATTTGATCATAACATAATCCTAAACAGGTTGCTAATCTCTGAATTTCACATAATCAAAATTGACATGACCAATATGGTCAATTACACTTATTAATTTGATCACAATACCTACTGACGTCAATACAACATGAAATTTTTATCACAATTTATAATAATTAAAACAAGCTTCCTATAGATTTATCTAGAAATCCAATTAAACATGGTTTACAATACCACAGTCACACTTAGTAGTTCCAAAATCTGAATATAGCAGTCATATGTTCATACAAAATTTTTAAGACTCTAACATGCAACGAATCATTTTAATTCGAATTAAAATAGGCAATTCATGTTCACTATTCCATTTCCAGAAATTCTAATAAATAGGACTGAACACCGAAATTCGTCCCAGCCTCATGATATGACCTACTGTATGGACATGATTCAAAATAATTTTCACAGCATGTACACACATTCAGAAGTTCAAAAAATATACCACATAGATCAAACATGCATTCTGTAAATACCTGAAGAACTTGGCCGCCGACAGGGGTTAACGACACCTTAGGTTGCCGCCAACTCTGGATCTTAATGGCAGCAAGTTGGCCATTAAGTTCATGTCTACAGAATTGCAGACTGAATGCACAAAACAAAGGTGAATGGGGGTTCCAGGACACGAAATAAATTCCGAAAAATTCCTAGGACCTACTAGACATGGGTAGGGATGATGTCCAAAGGGTACTTGCCTCAAAGAAATTGAAGAACATATTTAATCAGTCGATGATGCCCTCCTCAGCCAAGCCAAGAAGGCGCCTAAAAACCTCCTAGATTCGGTTCTATGGTCGATGTAGCTTGCACACCGGAGTCGGGGAAGCTTCATAGATGTTCAAAGTCTCGCCCAGTCGATGTAGATCGCTAGGAGACGCACCACAACGCCGGATCCAAGTCTCCCTGTAACGACCCTCCATGTACCGGTACGGTTATACCAACCCACGTCGATATAGAGAGCGTCACTACAGTGAGACATTTACCCAACACATTCATTAGGCTGAGACTTACACAAATATAAACACATAACAGCGGAATAAACGAACTGAATGTAAATTTATTATTCCATCATCCATATTTATCCACAGTCTATATAGTACAAGAACGAACTAAAGTTCTCATAACTAAAATTTAAATCAAATACATTGTCCACAACTTAAATACATGTCGTCCTTTATTACATACTTATGAAAAAGGAAATACAATAATGTAATCTCCACGAAGGTGCTACTCCTCACGCTCGGAGTCACTCCTAACTGTCTCCTCCAAGGAAGTAGAAATATTTTCACCTGTACGCCGAAGCAAAAGTGAGTCTAAAAGACTCAGCAAGTAATTTCCATTCATATTAAACATACATACACCACATGGACACTTTTACATTTAAACCAAATAACTAATACATGTAGCATGGATTAAACAATCTTTAAAGAAAACCTAAACATGATACTACAACAATTTATAATACATGGTACATAGTTTATGTTCATTTTACAATAAGGAAACCTATCACATGCTTTCTACACATCCCTTAACATGCTAACTCAAGGCATAATTTATTCTATTCATGCTATGATTTAAAAGCAAGGTAAGCACGGGTTTTACACATAACGGAAAGATAATCCTAGCATGAATTCTATGAGCGTTCTCAAATTCATGGCATACTTTTATACACATATAGCTTGTTGTTTTACATGACTTTAGCACATTCATAAAAGATTCACATGCTCTCATGTTACTTTCACATATTCACAAGATCACTTACACATTTTACACATTCACATTTCACATACTCATACTCATATTTTTCTCATTTAAATGCCATGACACATAGTCCAAACCACCTCTAGAAGGACACACACTTATCTCATCACACACATATCTATCACCTAGGCAATATAGTGATAGATCTTCGTTACTGCGTAGAACCAGGAGAAGCACTCTCCACCGTAACCAGTGGTACTTGTCCACCTCCAGGATTTTATCCCAATGCCCATGGGATCTCATACTCATATGAACCTTCTCGTAGGGACTTTACTACGGTACAGTTTCTCAGCCCTCTAAGGTAGCAGTGTCACCCATGGCACATTTACGCATTTTTCCCGTTTTTAAACACACTATTTTCATACCACTTAACACATTAGTTTTATATTCACATACTTGCACATGATTCAGGTTACCTAACATGGTACTACTGTTTACAGAGTTAAACAGTTACAATTCAATCATAAATCATACTGTAATTATCAAATTTATCACTAATTACTCTAAACATGCTTGAACTAGCTATTTCAACATATAATAATCAAATCAGTACCTACTGTTGTCCAATTCACATGAAAATTTAATCACAGATTGTTTACAAGTTAAACACCATGCATATCCAATTTCACATTTTTCGGTGTCATACACAATTTATGATAAATAAGTCATGCATTCTGCCTGATTTATGAAGTCATCAATTAAGCATGGTACACAGTGCCATATACATATTTATCTATTCTAAAATCCGTTACCAACAACCATGATATTTACATGCAATTTCTAAGAATTTATTTTACATCATACAATTTATTAGAGATTTAAAACTGATAATGCATGCTCACTGATTTACAGTTTAGAAAATATAACTATTTACACAGATATCAGAAAATTTCCAAACTATCATGGCATGAACTGATACCCATAAACATTGTACAAAAATTCTCTAACATCCAAATTCCACATGGATCACACAATCAGTAACTTTCAAGGTTGGAAAACCTGTCTAACATACATTTCAGGAATTTTAATAAATAGAATGCTCAATGAAAATTCCACAAAATTTCACAACATCATCCACTCGAAGTATTACATAGCATATAAAATTTACAGTATATCGTCATGCGCAAAAATTCAAAAAATAAATTATAAAGGGGCAAACAACACACTATTCTTACTTGAAGAAGTCAGCGGCAAGGGTGTGGCCGCTTACCTGTTGACCGCAACATATGTGGCCGCTAACCTCGGATCTTAACGGCAGCAAAAGGTGCCGTTAAGTTCCTGTCTGTGTAAAACACAGACTGAACTCAAAGGTCAAATGAAGAGGGGGTTCCAGGACTCGAATAAATTCTGGAAAAATACCTAGGACCTACTAGACGCATGTATGAGTAGTGTGGAGGGTTTACTTGCCTTTGAAAATTTCCACATATGGAGATTTGGGTCGAAGAAGCTCTCCTCCGCCTGTGCCAAGAAGCCTCCAAAATCTCCTCGATCCAGTTTCTGTGTTGATCTTTGCTGCACACCAGAGTCGGGGAAACCTTCCTCATTGTTTAGACTCCCTCCCAGTCGTGGTAGAACGCCGAAAGAAGCCTTAAATCGTCGGATCCAAGATTTCAAGGATCGGGTTTCGCACAGAAGGGTTCTAGGTTATTGACAAAAGCCAAAAGGGTTGATCTGACCGAAAAAGGGTGGTTTTATAGAACCTCGGGGTCTTGGGTATGCGTAGGCAGAGAGGGATGACCGTTGGGGATGGTTTCCTAAACAAGGGCCGATAAAATCGCGGGCGTTTTTGGATCTGAAGTGCAACCAGATCTGGGTTTTAGACGTCATCATCAATGGCCGCCTATATGAGGTTGGCGTCCATCGATATGGCCGCTGACCTCTACTCAACGTCAACTCATGTTGACGCCAAATGACATTTCGGATAAAACTTAAAAATGCATAAAACTATATTTACACAATGCAAATACATGTAATAGACAATGTATACATTAGAAAATGAACACCATTCTTGCAATGTGAATGAATAATATATATATATATATGTATATATAATAGATATACATATATATATTTACAACAATACATCAAATAGTTTATTTACATACACATACATATGTCTACACATACAAACATCCATTTCTCACACAATCAACCTCCTATATAAGAGAGAGTAAAATTATATGGGCTTACACCCTCTCCCCCTTAAAGAAACTTCGTCCTCGAAGTTAGACCGATACTATTCATACAACTGAGGATACTTCTTCTTCATTGCATCCTCAAGCTCCCAAGTAGTCTGCTCTCGCGAGAAGTTGCGCCATAACACTTTCACCGATGCAATGCTCTTGTTCCGGAGATGTTGAACCTTCCGGTCAAGAATAGCTACTGGTTGCTCCACATAAGATAGATTTGGCTGAATCTCCACTGGCTCGTGACTAATAACATGAGATGGATCTCTGACATACCTCATGAGCATAGATACGTGGAAAACAAGATGAACACTAGCTAACGCTGGGGGTAAAGCTAGCTCATACGCCACGTTGCCCAATCGTCTGAGAATCTCATACGGGCCAATGAATCTAGGACTTAACTTACCATGCCTGCCAAATCTAACTACACCACGAGTAGACGAAATCTTCAAGAAAACATGCTCACCTACCTCGAACTCCAAATCCTTCCTCCTATTGTCGGCATAGCTCTTCTGCCTATCCTGTGCCGCAACAAGCCTCTTCCTGATAAGCTGGACCTTATCCGAAGTTTCATGAACTAACTTCAGACCGATCAGCTGCCTATCACCGGTCTCCTCCCAACATAAAGGAGATCTACAAGGCCTACCATACAACGCCTCAAATGGAGCCATACCAATACTCGCATGGAAACTGTTGTTGTATGTGAACTCCACAAGAGGTAAATGGCACTCCCAATCATCCTTCCAATCCAGAACACACGCCCTCAACATATCCTCGAGTGTTTGGATAGTCCTCTCGGACTGTCCATCGGTCTGGGGATGGAATTCCGAACTGAGCTTCAACTCCGAACCTAACGCATCCTGAAGACCCTTCCACAGCCTCGAAGTAAATCTCGGATCTCGATCTGAAATGATCGACTTCGGCACACCATGCAATCTAATAATACAACTAACATACTATCTAGCTAAACTCTCGACCGACTGCTTCTTCTTCATGGGAAAGAAATGCGTAGTCTTCGAGAACCTATCTACCACTACCCAAATCGAGTCATTACCCCGTCTAGATCGAGGCAAACCCGTAACAAAATCCATAGTGACAGCTTCCCACTTCCATACTGGGATCTCCATCTTCTGCATAAGACCAGATGGTCGCTGTCACTCGGCCTTCACTTGCTGGCATACAAGACATCTAGACACATACTCCGCTACATCCTTCTTCATGCCAGACCACCAAAAAGTTCTCTTCAAATCCTGGTACATCTTAGTGTTACCTAGATGAATAGAGAATTTCGACCTATGAGCTTCTGCTAATACATGCTCACGAACATCTACTATATCAGGAACATAAACACGGTGATGGAATCTAATCACACCATCCTCATCACGAGCAATGCTTGCCTTGCCCACCAACTCTTGGAGTCTAGGGTCGCCTTTCTGTTGCTCGATCACCTCATCCAACACCGAAGACCCAATGGACAACTGAGCTACAAAAGCCTGACATAATGATGGCTCTAACTCAGCCATCGCACACGTCGCATCCTCCAACATCTTCCAATCCTACTGGAGTGATGACCTCTTCCTACTAAGGGCATCCTCTACAACGTTCGCCTTTCCAGGATGATACTGGAGATCGAAGTCATAGTCCTTCAGGAACTCAATCCATCTTCTCTGCCTAAGGTTTAATTCCTTTTGGGAGAAAAGATACTTCAAGCTCTTGTGGTCAGTGAACAACTCAAATCTGACACCATAAAGATAGTGCCTCTAGATCTTCAGTGCATGAACCACTACCGCAAGCTCCAAATCATGAGTCGGATAGTTACGCTAATGCTCCTTCAATTTCCGAGAAGCATATGCTACTACCCATCCTTGCTGCATCAATACACAGCCAAGGCCAATCCGAGATGCATCCGAATAAATGGCAAAACCTTCATCACCAGTAGGTAATACTAATACCGGAGCGGAAGTAAGCTTAGCCTTCAATGATTGGAAGCTACTCTCACATTCCTCGGACCACACAAATTTCTCACCCTTCCTGGTTAGCTTAGTCAATGGGGCGGCGAGAGATGAAAATCCCTCAATAAATCGCGATAATAACCCGCCAAACCAAGGAAACTATGAATCTCCGAAGGGGTCCTGGGAATCTCCCAATCCAATACAGCCTGGACCTTCGCTGGATCTACCGCTACACCAACACCGGAGATAACATGTCCAAGGAAATGAACCTCGCGCATCCAGAAATCGCACTTGCTAAACTTTGCATACAACTTGTGCTCTCGAAGAACTTCTAATACTACCCTCAAGTGCTGACGGTGTGTGGCCTCATCCGGAGAATAGACCAACACATCATGGATGAAAACTACAACAAAACTATCTAGATAAGGTCTAAACACCCTGTTCATGAGATCCATGAATGCTGCGGGGGCGTTGGTTAGACCAAACGGAAGGACCAAAAACTCATAATGTCTATAACGGGTTCTAAACGCCATCTTGGATACATCCTCACTCCTAATCCTCAACTGATGATAACCAGACCGCAAATCAATATTAGAAAAGACCGATGCATTATGTAGTTGGTCAAACAGATCATCAATCTGAGGTAAGGGATACTTGTTCTTCACAGTCACTTGGTTTAGCTTCCTATAATCGATGCATAACCTAAGTGACCCATCCTTCATCTTCACGAATAATACAGGTGCACCCCACGGGGAAACTCTAGGGCGAATAAATCCCTTATCTAACAAATCTTGCAACTGCTTCCTTAGCTCCGCTAACTCTGCAGGTGCCATCCGATAAGGAGCCTTTGAGATAGGAGAGGTGCCTGGAAGCAACTCTAGAGTAAACTCTATCTCTCTAGCCGGTGGCAATCCAGATAAATCATCGGGAAAGACATCTGGAAAATCCTGCACTACATCTATCTCCTCAAGAGTAGGTGACTCATCAGCCTTTGGTACTAATACCACGCTGGCAAGAAAAGCGTTACAACCCTTGATCACCATTCTCATCGCCTTCATGGCGGAGATGACAAACTTTCCCGCTAAGTTCCTTGGCAAAGGATGTGAAAACTCATCCTCACCAGGAATGCGGAAGACAATCTTCTTTCCACGGCAATCTACCAACGCATAGTGCTCCTCTAGCCAATCCAGACCAAGAATTGCATCATAGTCCTTCATCTTTAGCAAGAAGAAACATCCTTCTAAAACTATATCCTCAATGCACACCGGTAAAGACATAATACACTTCCTAGTCGATACCGTTCCCGCAGGTGTGTGCACAGACAAAGGGACTTCTAACTCCTCAGACTCTAATCCTGACTCTAGAGCTAACTGCCTAGCAAAACGCTCGGAAATGAACGAGTGAGTGGCACCCGTATCAAATAAAACTCGAGCGTGCACACCCATGAAAAGAACCGTACCTTCGGTAACATGCTCCGCATGCTCGGCGTCCTCACGGGCTAACGCAAACACTCGAGCTAGGGCTCGAGGTCTCCCTGGTCGACCTGTTACTGGCGCTGCTGCTGCTGGCGCTGCTGGAGCTGGTCCGCGCTGGACTCCCTGCTGAAGTCTGGGACAATCCTTTATCTTATGCTCGCTGCTCTCACATTTCAAGCACTTCCCCGCCATCTTCCAACACTCCGTACCACCATGTGCCCGCCCGCAATGAGGACACTCCATCTTGCCACTGGGGGAATGCTGAGAAGATACCTGACGACTGTCGGATACTACGGAACACTGCGGTGACTGATACGCCGCCTTCTTCTTCTCCTGCATCTGGAATGGAGTTGCAGGCCTCTTCTGTGAAGCCTTCTTCTCCTCAAGATACTGCTCCATCTCTCCCTCCTACCGACAAGCTACGCTAAGAGCCTCATCGAGGGTACGATGGTCAAACGCCACCAACCTCGTCCTCAGTGATGGCCTTAGACCCATCACGAACTTCTTCGCCTTCCTGCGCTCATCAGCAACGATATGAGGGGCATACTTCGATAGCTCGGAAAACCTGGCCTCGTACTCCAGTACGGTCATGGAGCCCTGAGTCAAGGAAAGGAACTCCAGCTCCATCTTGTCCTAGATGTGCTCCGGAACGAACTTGGCCCGAAAGAGCCTCACAAACTCATCACAAGCCACCTCTACAGCACCGTCCTTGAACTGGGTACGAAGCAACGAGGACCACCACACATCAGCTCGCTCCTGCCAAAACATTCCATAAGGACAAATCCAGACAATCTAGGCTTAAATAAATAAATATATATAAACTATTTACACATACCTGTAGCATATAGGTGGCTAAAGTGACCTTGTCATCCTCAGCACACCTAGTCGCTCGGAAGATCTTTTCAATCTCCCTCATCCAGCTCTCCGCAAGAAACGGATCACTCTCCCCCTTAAAAGACGGTGGAGCCTTCCTCTTGAACTTTTCCATGATGGAGGGTCCACCATGGTCATGAGCCTGGGGAACTGGCACCTGAGCTTGCTACAACAAACAACATAAGACACACATATACAATATAGCAACATAGCAAACACATAATTTAAATAAAATAAACTACTCTATCTTATTGATCTAACCTGAGCCTCCAGCTGAGCCTGGAGTGCAGCCTGAGTATGGGCCTGCGTCTGCATAGCCTGAACTAGACCTTGCATGAATACTCCATAATCCACTGGTGGCAGTGGAGGAAGCACAGGACCCTGGGGTGCTGGGGCCTGCTGCTCACCCTGATCCTCACGCCTAGGCCCAATTCTCTCCTCTCTCCTCTGCTCATCCTCACGAACAGGAACACCATGCCTACCTTGAGAAGCCATAGCCTGCAAAACAATTTAATCCCGATTAGGAACTAAACTATCTAATTCCTAACTATATGGACAATCTATAGAGACTTAGCATATAATGAAGATGATGGTATATGCATATTCATGTACTATCTCAACTAGACTCTCTGATACCAATCTCTGTAACGACCCTCCTTATACCGGTACGGTTACACCAACCCACGTCGATATAGAGAGTGTCGCTACAGTGGGACATTTACCCAACACATTTATTAGGCTGAGGCGTACACAAATATAAACACATAACAACAGAATAAACGAACTGAATGTAAATTTATTATTCCACCATTCACATTTATCCATAGTCTATATAGTACAAGAAGGAACTAAAGTTCTCATAACTAAAATTTAAATCAAATACATTGTTCACAACTTAAATACATGTCGTCCTTTATTACATACTTATGAAAAAGGAAATACAATAATGTAATCTCCACGAAGGTGCTATTCCTCACGCTCGGAGTCACTCCTAACTGTCTCCTCCAAGGAAGTAGAAATATCTGCACCTGTACGCCGAAGCAAAAGTGAGTCTAAAAGACTCAGCAAGTAATTTCCATTCACATTAAACATACATACACCACAAGGACACTTTTACATTTAAACTAAATAACTAATACATGTAGCATGGATTAAACAATCTTTAAAGAAAACCTAAACATGATACTACAACAATTTATAATACATGGTACATGGTTTATGTTCATTTTACAATAAGGAAACCTATCACATGCTTTCTACACATCCCTTAACATGCTAACTCAATGCATAATTTATTCTATTCATGCTATGATTTAAAAGCAAGGTAAGCACGGGTTTTACACATAACGGAAAGATAATCCTAGCATGAATTCTATGAGCGTTCTCACATTCATGGCATACTTTTATACACATATAGCTTGCTGTTTTACATGAATTTAGTACATTCATAAAAGATTCACATGCTCTCATGTTACTTTACTTTCACATATTCACAAGATCACTTACACATTTTACACATTCACATTTCACATACTCATACTCATATTTTTCTCATTTGAATGCTGTGACACATAGTCCAAACCACCTCTAGAAGTACACATACTTATCTCATCACACACATATCTATCACCTAGGCAATATAGTGATAGATCTTAGTTACTGCGCAGAACCAGGAGAAGCACTCTCCACCGTAACCAATGGTACTTGTCCACCTCCAGGATTTTATCCCAATGCCCATGGGATCTCACACTCATATGAACCTTCCCGTAGGGACTTTAATACGGTACAGTTCCTCAGGCCTCTAAGGTAACAGTGTCACCCATGGCACATTTACACATTTTTCCCATTTTCAAACACACACTATTTTCATACCATTTAACACATTAGTTCTATATTCACATACTTGCACATGATTCAGGTTACCTAACATGATACTACTGTTTACAGAGTTAAACAGTTACAATTCAATCATAAATCATACTGTAATTATCAAATTTATCACTAATTACTCTAAACATGCTTGAACTAGCTATTTCAACATATAATAATCAAATCAGTACCTACTGTTGTCCAATTCACATGAAAATTTAATCACAAACGGTTTATAGGTAAACATCATGCATATCCAATTTCACATTTTTCGGAGTCATACACAATTTATGATAAATAAATCATTTATTCTGCCTGATTTATGAAGTCATCAATTAAGCATGGTACACAGTGCCATATACATATTTATCTATTCTAAAATCCGTGACCAATAGCCATGATATTTACATGCAATTTTTTAGAATTTATTTTACATCATACAATTTATTAGAGATTTAAAACCGATAATGCATGCTCATTGATTTACAGTTTAGATAATATAACTATTTACACAGATATTAGAAAATTTCCAAACTCTCATGGCATGAACTGATACCCATAAACATTGTACAGAAATTCTCTAACATCCAAATTCCACATGGATCACACAATCAGTAACTTTCAAGGTTGGAAAACCTGTCTAACCTACATTTCAGGAATTTTAATAAATAGAATGTTCAATGAAAATTCCGCAAAATTTTACAACATCATCCACTCGAAGTATTACATAGCATATAAAATTTACAGTATATCCTCATGCACAGAAATCCGAAAAATAAATTATAAAGGGGCAAACAGCACACTGTTCTTGCTTGAAGAACTCAGCGGCAAGGGTGTGGCCACTAACCTCGGATCTTAACGGCAGCAAAAGGTGCCGTTAAGTTCCTGTCTGTGTAAAACACAGACTGAACTCAAAAGTCGAATGAAGAGGGGGTTCCAGGACTCGAATAAATCCTGGAAAAATACCTAGGACCTACTAGACGCATGTATGAGTAGTGTGGAGGGTTTACTTGCCTTTGAAAAATTCCACAGATGGAGATTTGGGTCGAAGAAGCTCTCCTCAGCCTGTGCCAAGAAGCCTCCAAAATCTCCTTGATTCAGTTTCTGTGTTGATTTTTGCTGCACATCGGAGTCGGGGAAACCTTCCTTGTTATTTAGACTCCCTCCCAGTCGTGGTAGAATTCCAGAAGAAGCCTTAAATCGTCAGATCCAAGAGTTCGAAGATCGGGTTTCGCACAGAAGGGTTCTAGGGTTTTAACAAAAGCCAAAAGGGTTGATCCGACCGAAAAGGGTGGTTTTTATAGAACCTTGGGGTCTTGGGTATGCGTAGGCAGAGAGGGATGACCGTTGGGGACGGTTTCCTAAACAAGGGCCGTAAAATCGTGGGCGTTTCCAGATCTGAAGCGCAACCAGATCTGCGTTTTCGACGTTAACATCAATGGCCGCCTACATGAGGTTGGCATCCATCGATATGGCCACTGACCTCTACTCAACGTCAACTCATGTTGACGCCAAATGACATTTCGGCTAGAACTTAAAAATGCATAAAACTATATTTACACAATGCAAATACATGTAATATACAATGTATACATTAGAAAATGAACACCATTCTTGCAATGTGAATGAATAATATATATATATATATATATATATAATAGATATACATATATCTATTTACAACAATACATCAAATAGTTTATTTACATACACATACATATGTCTACACATACAAACATCCATTTCTCACACAATCAAACTCCTATATAAGAGAGAGTAAAATTCTAGGGCCTTACACTCCCAAGTTCAATTTTTCGCACAGTTTTTTCTAGGGTTTTGACAAGAGCCAAAAAGACCTAATCCGTCCAAAAGGAGCCTAAGGGGTCGGGTACGCATTAGGGTAGGAATCCTACCGTTGGATGGAGGTTTCCAAATCAAGAACCGAAGGAAACGCAGCTGTTTCTAGATCTGAAACCACAGAAATTCTGGGAAATAGACGTCCACATTCCTGACCGTCTACTGGGAATAAACATTTGTCGATCTGGACGTCAACTACCTTGTAAACGTCCACTCATGTTGACGTTAATTGGCCTCTCGGCCAGAGCACAGAATGACCAGAAACATGCATACACTATATTTATATACACGCAATATGTAATGTGAAACCTAAGCACGCTATGTACAATGTAAGTAAAACAATATATACATGATTGACAAGCATATGCATATATACAACATTATTTGTTGTAAATCGTACAGAATTAACACATATTTATATATATACATATACATGTATACACATGCACATAGCAATATACACATAGCAACTAATACATCATATGACAAAGTCAAATAAAAGAGCAAAAATTCAAGGGCCTTATACGGGGAGCTTGCTTCAAACCATACAGAGCTTTGTCAAGCTTGAAAACATGATTAGGAAGGTCAATGCACTCAAATCCAGGAGGTTGTTCAACATAAACTTCCTCCTTTATCAAACCATTCAAAAATGCACTTTTTACATCCATTTGCTGTAATTTAATGCCATGTACACATGCAAATGAAAGCAAAATCCGAATTACTTCTAGCCTATCTACCAAAGCAAAAGACTCTTCAAAGTCAATTCCAAATTTTTGATTATAACCTTTTGCAACAAGCCTAACCTTATTTCTGATTATTTTACCTTCTTCACTTGTTTTATTTCTAAAAACCCATGTAGTTCCAATGACACTTTGGGAAGAAGGTCTTGGAACCAAATTCCAAACATTATTTCTTTCAAACTGGTTCAGTTCTTCTTGCATGGCATTAATCCAGAAGACATCTTTTGAGCCATCCTCAATGTTTTTAGGTTCAATTTGAGAAACAAGAGCCATTTGATCAAGTTCTGAAATGATTTTAAAATGAGATCTAGTCCTAAGAGGATCAAGTAAATTAACAATGATACTTTCCTGAGGATGATCTCTTAACATCCTGATGTTCAGCTGATCTCTATTTTCATTTACATCTGCTGACTCTTGTCCATTAGAATCATCTAAAATTTTCCTTGCTGCAGATTCCTTTCCTTCCTGGTCTTTTACTTCTTCTTCTTCTAGAAATTCTCCATCTTCTTTTTCCCTGCACAAACCAGCATTAAGTTCATCAAATGTGATTTGAGGGGATTCTTCAACAATTTGATCTTTTACATTAAAAACTCTATATGCTCTTGAATGGTCAAAGTAACCAAGAAAGATCCCCAATTCACTTTTAAGTTCAAATTTATCCAAATCATTTTTATTGTTATTCAAGATAAAACATTTTGCAGCAAACACTTTAAAATGAGCAATGGAAGGTTTCTTACCTTTCAACAGTTCATAAGGAGTCTTTTTACTAAGAGGCCTTACCATTGCACGATTTATAATATAGCATGAAGTGTTTACTGCCTCTGCCCAGAATTTTCTTGGTAGTCCACCCTCAATCAGCATGGTCCTTGCCATTTTAATGAGTGTTCAGTTCCTTCTCTTTACAACTCCGTTCTGTTCAAGAGTCCTTGGTGATGAAAATCTGTCGGAAATTCCTTCTTCCCTGCAAAGTTTTTCAAAGTCAGCATTTTCAAACTCACCTCCATGATCAGACATGATAGAAATTATTTTAAACTTACCTTCTTAAAGAATTTTCTTGTAAAAGTCATGAAATTCCATGAAGGCATCACTCTTGTGAGCAAGGAAGAAAACCCAAGTAAATCTAGAAAAGTCATCAACAAGAACATACCCAAACCTTTTTCCATTTAGACTGTTTGTTCTTGTGGGTCTAAACAGATCCATATGAATAAGTTCAAAAGGTTTAGAAGATTGACTTTCAAATCTACTTTTAAAAGATTTTCTTGTTTGCTTACCCTGTGTGCATGCTTCATAAATTTTTAGGATTTGTTTAAAAGAAATTTCAGGTAAGTCTTTCACCATGTTGAATTTTACCAATTTTTGTAACATGTTGCAGCTAGCATGACCTAGTCTATGATGCCATAAACATGCAAGATCATTTTTATTGGCAGTTAGACATAAATTGGTGTTTTCAGGTTCATCCAAGTCAACCAAGTAGACATTGTTAATTCTTTTTCCAGAAAACTTTACACAATTTGAATTCGATTCAAAAATTGTACAACTAAAGGAATCAAAGATTTCCTTGTAACCCTTGTCACACAATTGACTTATGCTCAGAAGGTTGTACTCTAATCCTTCCACCAAGAGTACATCATCAATTGAATTAGAAGGATTTCTACCTATTTTACCTGAACCGACAATCTTACGTTTGTTATTTCCACCGAAAGTAACATGACCAACTTTCTTTTTAGACAGAAGATAGAATTTGTCTTTGTCTCCAGTCATATGTCCTGAACACCCACTATCAAGGTACCACTTGTTGTTCTTGGCTGTAAGACATACCTACAAAAACAATCAAAGAAAACTCTTTGGAACCCAAGTACATTTGGGTCCCTTCACATCACCCAGATCAAGCACATAAGAAAACAATTTTTTCGGAATCTAGGCTTGCCTCTTCACTGTGGGTTTGATGATGTTCCTGATTTCATGTTGTTTTTTATTTTTTCCGTTATTTTTAGGAATTTTTGAAACATTATTTTTTTTAATTTTCATGGATTTTCTTTCATACTTCCCACTTATGTCTCTTTGATGAAACCAAAGATTGTTCTAACTGCCAAACCTTTTAGAGTATTCAGACTGACCAGATTTAGTAAAACCATAGGACTGTGTCGACACTCTGTAGGGATAGTGTCGACCTGTATGACTCCACCTAGACATGTTTTGTGATTTTGTGTAAATAGGTGTTGACCAATCATGTATATGGCTGTTCTGTGATCTAAAATACGAAGGTGTTGGCCTCTCATGAGTCCACCTGAATATATTTTGTGGTATAGTGTATGAATGTGTCGACCTATCATAGGCATACTCTCATTAATATTTACTCTCCCTTACACATCATTTCACACATTTCCCACATAGTTTTCTCTTGCACTTTCACTTATCACATATCATATCATTTGCACTTATCACTTGCCACATTCACATGTCACTTTACACTTTATTCACATTTTTATACTTAAGTTGTCGTGACACATAGTCCTAACTACCATCTAGAGGACGCACGCACCCATATCACATAGCACATAGCACTTCACTTGACACACATCCGCCACCTGGGCAAACTAGTGGCGAATCTTGGTAACTACACAGACCGAGAGAAGCCCTCTCCACCGTATCCAGTGGTACTTGTCCACCTCTAAGGTTTCATCCTAATGTCCTTAGGATATCACATAACGTTGAGCGATCCCATAGGGACTTTGCTATAGTAGACTCTCAGACCTCTATGGTAGCAGTGTCAATCTCAGCTCCTTTTTACATTAAGCACATTATCACAATTATCACATTCATTTACATTATTCACATGCACTATTTAGCACTTTTACACACACACTTTTAGATAATTACGCATTATTACATTGTTTACACATTTCATGCTCATGCACTTAAATGCACACACATGCTTCAGTTTTACCTAACATGATGCCACTGTTCACAGTACTAAACAACTCATACCACAGTCTTAATCATGCTGTTAATCCCTAATTTACACATAATTAAATTTAACATGCTCAATGTGGTCATTTTCTCATTTAAAACCATAACAATACCTACTGTTATTAAAACAACATGAAACTTTTATAACAGGTTTCAAATAGTAAACATATCACATGCTCAATTTTCCAGATGTTTTCGAACAGTAAATATAATTTTACTAATTAAGATAGATTTTAGGCCTATTTATCAAGAAATTCATTAACACATGATTTACATCCAAACAGTCGTGCCTAACCGCTCAACACATGAAAATAATCATCATATGATCATATAAAATTTCTAAAACCCTAGCATGTAACAAATCTAATTATTCAGGATTAAACGTAGATAAACCATGCTTCTCTCAGTAATACAGAAATTTCAATAATTAACACTATGTACAGAAATTCGAAATATCCTTATGACATGACCTACTGATTACATATGACTACACATAAAATTTATCGTATGTATAGACAACCACAAGTCCGAAAACTATAGCACATAAATCAATTCATATTTTCTAAAAACATGAGAAACTTGGCAGCAATGGTTGTGTCGCCAACATGAGCTAACGGCACAATATGTGGTCGCCAACCAGGGATCTTAATGGTAGCAAGCTGTCCGTTAAGTTCCTTTCTGCAGAAATGCGACTGAATGCACAAAACAAAGGTGAATGGGATTTCCAAGACTCGAATAAAAATCCGAAAAAAATACTGGGACCTAAGGGGACATGAGTAGGAATGCAATCCCTCGATTACTTGCCTCAAAATAAATCCAAGAAGATCAAACTTTTTTGGTGAAGCCCTCCTCAGCCAAGCCAAGAGGGTGCTCCAAACTGCTTCATATCTAGCCCTTCCTGTCGATGAAGGCCGATCCTCGAAGTTAAGTGCACCTCCCAATTTATGTAGCACATTAGAAGACCCCTCCAATCGACGGATCTAGCCCTTCTAAGATCAGTTCCTCCCAAAGAAAACCCTAACTTTCTCACAAGAGCCAAAGACCTAACTCGACCGAAATCGGGTGTTTTTATAGACTAAGGGGGGTCGGGGCACACATTAGGGAAGGTCTCCTACAGTTATAGATGGGTTTCCAAAACAGGAACTGGAGGAAACGCAGCCATTTCTAGATCTAAAATCGCAGAAAACTGTGAAATAAACGTCCACATTTACTGCCGCTAACATGGAGTTAGCGTCCATTGATCTGGACGTCAACATAAGCTATGCAGTCAACGGCATGCATATTGCCGTCAACATGCAATCAACGTCAATTTTTGTTGACGTCAACTGGCATTTCGGCCAAAAGACAGAAATAACTAAACATACAGTCACCATGAAAACTACATCCATTACACCCTATTTATTTGAATATAATTTGTATTAACTTAATCAAAGATAATATACATAAAACAACATATATATATATATATATATGCATATGTACACAACATAGTTACATACAATATGCATAAAATAAATAAATACATATGTACATCAATAATTAGATAATATATGCACATTTAAATATATTACATGTATAGAAACAAACTCATATATACTTTCAAGATATATAGCAAATATCACATATTATATGCACAACATTACTTAAATATAATATTCATAGGATTTAAATAAGTACAATATGCACAAAATTAGCTAAGCACTTATATTCACATAAAATAATATACATACGGATGCACATGAGTAATTAGATAATTATAATATGCACAATTTAATACACACACTATATACATAACAAGTAAATACTACATGCACAATATAAAATGAACAAAGTTCGGAGGTCTCACATGTAGTCTAAGCAAAAGATCTCCACAAGCACAACTACTCCTCTCGCTCGGAGTCGCTCCTCACAATGTCCTCCTCTAGCATGGGGACACCTAACTCCCCTGTATGCTAAAGCAAGTATGAGTCTTCACAAAGACCTAGCAAATAACCCATTGGCACATCCTTACACATATCACATTCATGCTATCTTTTTGTAACAACAAGAGAAGTTTGGCACATAGTTTATGTCAAAATAAACAAGTACACATGAATAACCTACAACATGCTTTCTACACATGGTCTTTAACTTGATTCATGGTATCAATTTCAATTCATTCATACCATCCTTCCAAACAACTTGATCATGGAATTAAGCACATGGTTACTAGCAAACCTAGCATGATATCTAGCATTTTTCACATGCTTTTATATCACATAATCACATCTTTTTCTTGCTGTTTTAACATAAATAAAACATATTTACATGGTTTCACATCATTTCACATGGTAACATATTTACACATCACTTTCACATGAACACTTTGCACATTTACACATATTTCAAACTTTTACACATTATTTGCCGTGACACATAGTCTGAACCACCATAAAGGACACACATATCACATAACACATATCCGTCACATAGGCATTTTAGTGACAAATCTTGGTAACTGCACAGAACCGGGAGAAGCCCTCTCCACCCTAACCAGTGGTACTTGTCCACCTCCACGATTTCATCCTGATGCCCACAGGATATGTGACGACCCTCCTTATACCGGTACGATTATACCAATCCACGTCGGTATAGTGAGTCTCGTCACAGTGAGACATTTACCCAAGCACTAACACACATGATTGAGACGTACACAAATATAAATACAGAGTAGCGGAATAAAAGAACTACTATCTTTCATTTCATCATCCACATTAAACATGCATGATTCATATAACAATTTAAAGATCTAAAGTCCACATAATAAAAATACAAATTCCAAAATACATAGCCTGTCCACAATTTCATAATGTTTCAATTACAATGCCTCAACTACATACTATGAAAGCAAAATGTCACAACGGTGACTCCTCCAAGCTACTCTCCTCGCTCGGAGTCGCTCTCCACGATCTCCTCCAAGGAAGTGGGGTCACCTACTAAACCTGTACGCCGAAGCAAAGAATGAGTCTAATAGACGCAGCAAATAACTCCATACACATCACACATGCATATATCACAAGTAAGTTCTACTTTCAAATTCATTAAATCAAACATATAGCATGGTTGAGACAATGAAAATAAACAACCTGTCATGGTATTTCTACAACTTCACAGCACATGATACATGATTCATGCCATCTCAAAACAAAATACCTATCACATGCTTTCTACTTATCCCTTCACATGAGAGCTAACATTTTACATTTAAGCTAACAGGGTAGCCTTCTAAGCATGGAATCTCACACACATATAAAATAAGTACTCCTAACATGGATTCTAGACATTCTTGTACATATAAGGCATCATTATAAACATATGAAGGTTGTTGTTTTGACATGAACTTAATAATTTCCTAACATGAATTACAAATTTACAGTGTAATACATTTATATCGCATGGTTACACATTTACACATTCACATGGTCCACTTTTACACATTACACACATGTACATGTTCACACTACACAATTTACACATATTCACATTTACATTTCACATTAGATGTCGTGACACATAGTCCAAACCACCATTAGAAGGACACATCACATACACATAACACATAGACGCCACCTAGGCAACACAGTGACGACTCTTGGACTGCGCTGACCGGGAGAAGAACTCTCCACCCTAACCAGTGGTACGTGTCCACCTCCAGGATTTCATCCTAATGCCCATAGGATTTACACATTGAACCTTCCCGTGGGGACTTTTCCACGGTACGGTTCCACAGCCCTCTATGGAAGCAGTGTCACACACGACACATTTTACACATTTCGGTTTTTAACACACACATATTACACAATATGACACATCACTTATAGTTTTATCATTAACACATGGTTCAGTTTTCCTAAATCATGGTACTACTGTTGACAGGGTTCAAACACTTCAAAATTTACACTAATCAGGTTGGGAACACCTAATCAAACCCTAATTACATTAAGCATGCATAAACCATTCAATTTCACATGGAAATTTCACAACATAACCTCTTGTTACCCAAATTTCATGAAAATTTAACCACACATTGTTTGCAGGTTTCAGACCACACATTCCATTTTTCACATTTTTATGAATTACATATAATTTACAGAAAATGAAATACTCATTCACATACCACAATTAATTCAATTATCATGGAAGCACAACATAATTATCGGATTTGACAGTACTTAGACCTGTATCTAACATGAACGTTATCACATAAATTTTATCCGAATTTATTGCACATTACATAATTTACTGGAAATTTTTGACTAACCTACACATGCCCTCTATTTTCAATGCAAAAATTTCAACAATTAGCATGGTCATGGGAAAATTCTTGGATTTTCGGGAGAGGGACTGACATACATATACATCACCTGAAAATTTCGGGGAATCGAAATTTCACATGGACTACATAAACAAAGGTCTATGTTCATGACCTTTTCTATTTCACATGGACTACATAAACAAAGGTCTATGTTCATGACCTTTTCTAACATGCATTTCAAATAAATATAATAATTCTCATCATTTACAGAAATTCATCGAAAATTCACAACACATTCTATTGACTACATTACATAACATGTAAGTTTACACTATATCCTCATGCGCAAAACTTCGGAAATTAGGTATATAAGGCAGAACAGTTTCCTGTTATGTCCTGAAGAACATAACGGCAATGTCTGGCCGTTTAAAGGTATTAACGGCAGCATCGTCTGCCGCCAACTGAGGATCTTGACGGCAAGGGATCTTGCTGTCAAGCTCCTGTCTGTGCAAAAACACAGACCGAGCTCTGAACAATAGGTGAATGTGAGGATCCAGGACACGAGGAAAAGCTCATAAAATCTTTAAAACCTACTGGACACATACATGGACTACGGGGATGGGTTACTTGCCTTTAGAAAAATCTCCAAAGGGGTTTGAATGCCTGTTGAAGCTCTCCTTGGGCAATGCCAAGAAGCCTCCAAGACACCTCCACCCCGGCTTCTAGGTCGATGTAGGCTGCAACCAGTCGTTGGAGAAGCCTTCCCCAACGTGTAGACTTCCTCCTAGTTGCAGTGGATCGTCGGAAGAAGCCTCTGATCGCCGGATCCAAGCTCACAAGGTTCAATTTTTCTCTCTTGTTCTCACAGCTAGGGTTCCCCTTTTGCAAAGATCCAAGAGAGCTCTTCCATACACAAGGAGGGGTGTTTTATAAACCTTGGCCTTGGGATCTCGCGCACAGATGATAGGAGAGGTGAGATAGCCATTTGGGACATCTCCCCAATCGGTGAGCAAGGCAAACTTGGGATTTCAGGGTTTGCTGCGCACAGAAGTTCAGAGAAGTAGATTTCCACATAGATGGCCGTCTACTTTAGTGTTGGCGTCCATCGACATGGACGTTGACTCATCATGGACATCCATCCATGTTGACGTCAATTTGCTCTTCGGCCAGAGCTTAAAAATATGCAGAAAACCATGCTTACACTATATATTTACATGCCATATATGTAATATGATGTACACACTACTACAACATGTAGTCAGGCAATATTTACAACTATACATACGCATGCATGCATAAGTACACCTAGCTAATATGTACGTAGATATATACATATGCATACATAATATTTACACACGAGCATGAATCTACACACACGACAAAAATACAAGGACAAAATTTGAGGGCCTTACAGGATATCACATACACATTGAGCCTTCCCATAGGGACTTTCCTATAGTATGGCTCCATAGCCTTCTATGGTAGTAGTGTCAATTTCGGCACATATTTCACTTAAACACATTATCTCAATTGATCACATGATTAACATCATTTTACATGCACTATTGGGTCCATTCACATGCGTACTATTCAAATACATATACTTCAGTTTACAGAACCTATCATGACTGTCTAATAGCATTAAATCATGCATAACAGTACCTAAACATGATACTAATCAGTGGAAAATACATTTTCTTATACAATCATGCTTAATATGACTTTTAATATCTTAATAATTACAAACAGTACCTACAGTTATCAAAACAGTCCCAAACCACAAACCCTACACATGGAACATATCACATGGTAAATTTTTTAGAATTTTCTTGACAGTAATTCAATTTTTAACAATTACCATAGACCTCATGCAATTTAACAAGATATTTCTATTAAACATAATAAATAGTAAACAATCGTAACTAACAGTTCTAAAACATGTAAACAATAGCCCTAGTTTTAGGTAAATTTTCTATAACAATAACATGCATCAATTTTATTTATCCCGAATTTAAAACCATCAAAACATGCATATTTTCCCATAACAGAAATTCTATTATATGTGATCATGATCAGAAATTTAACGTAATTTCATCGTTTGACCTAATAGGGTGTTTGGTTGTAGTTTTTTATCTCTTTTTTCTCTAAAATTTAAAAAAGAAAGAGATCAAACACAAAGACATGTTTGGTAAGTAATTTTTTTTTTAGAGAAGAACTTTTACCCTATGTAAATTTCTTAAAAAAAAAAAACAAGTACCAACTTGTTTTTATTTTAAAAACACAAACTCTCTCTCACAAACCCCCCGTCCCCCCCAAACCCACTCTGGCCCGCCACCCCCCCTACGGCCTCCCCTCCCCCAGCCCACCCCCCCCCCGTCACCCCCCCCCCCACACTACGGCCTCCTCTTCCCCCCCCCCCTCTGGCCGCCCCCACCCGCCCTGCGCCCCCTCCCCTCTCGGCCCTCCGGCGGCTCCCCCTCCCCCCGCCGGAGTCCCCACCGCTGCCCTGCACCATCCCCCCCTTCGGCGCCCCCCACCCTCGCTCGGCCCCCCCCCCTTCCAATGCCCCCTTCCTCCCCCGTTGGGCTCCCCCCCCCTCCCTCCACCCGCCCTGTGCCGCCCCTCCCACACCCCGCACCCTCCCCTACTCGGCTCCCCCCCCCCCTCCGGAGGCCCCCCAGCCACCCTGCGTCCCCTCCCCTCCCGGCCCCGGTAGCTCCCACTCCCGTCCCAAACACATCAATACAAATTTTAAAAATTTTGATGTTTTTATCAAACAGATAATATTATATTTTTATATCTTTAAATTTAAAATTAAAAGAGAACTCAACCTCATTTTTTAGTTAGAAATAGTTTTTTTTTTAATTGCTCCCAAACACCCTATAAAGATCATATCTGAACATCCATAATTTTATAGCATGTGCAAACATCCAGAAATCTGAAAAATCACATTACACAGATAAATTTATAGCTGTGTAAAAACTAGAAGAACTTGATGGCAAGGGGTATGCCATCAAAGTGGGTTAACGACACAATCGATTGCCATTAACTCAGGAACTTGGCGGCTACAAGGTTGTCGTCAACCTCCTGTCTGCAGAAAAGTGCAGACCGACCATAGAAAACATAGAATTTGGGGGTCCAGGATAAGATCTAAAAATCCGCAAAAATACCTAAACTCTAGAGGATAAGTCTAGGGATGAAACCCCTAAGTTACTTGCCCTTGGAAAAACCTTAGAAGATCTCATTTTGGCGATGAAGCCCTCCTCGGCCAAGCCAAGAAGGTGATATCTCTCTCCTTGATCTGACCTCTACACTTGTGCAAACGATCTCCCGGAGTTAGGAGAGCTCCTTCACCTCCAGAAGAGTCTTCCAGTCGTAGAAGATCACCAGTGAAGCCTCCCAATCTCCGAATGAAGCCTCTCAAAGTCTCCCTTTTCTCTCCCCAAAACCTAGAAAACCTCTTTCTGAACCAAAGGGTCTCTCCTAACCAAGTTGTCTAGGTTAAATAGGTCAAGAGTCGGGGTAAACCTAGGTATTAGGAGTCCTGACCATTGAGAATATGTTTCCAAATCCCTCTCTGGAGAAAACGAGACTGTTTCAAATTTGGAATCCCAAACACAGCCGGAGAAGTAGACAGCCACATGGTTACCGTCAACTGGAAAAAGGCGTCAATCAATATTGACGTCTAGATCCTCTGACCATACAGTCAATGGCACAAAAGTTTCCGTCAACCTGCTCTTAACGTCAAGAGATGTTGACGTTAAACAAGGATTTCGGGCAGAACGCATAAAGCATCAAAATAGATATAATATGCACATAATTTGAGGGCCTTACACCCTCTCCCTCTAAAAGAAAACTTCATCCTCGAAGTTAGAACATAAATACTAACCAAACAAATGGGGATAATGCTTCTTCGTGGCCTCCTCAAGCTCCCATGTAGCCTCCTCTCGTGAGAAGTTCCTTCATAACACCTTCACAGATGCAATTGCCTTGTTCCTGAGGTGCTGAACTTTCTGATCTAGGATAGCTACTGGTCGCTCTATATAAGATAAGTCTAGCTGAATCTCCACTGGCTCGTGACTGATAACATGTGATGGATCTCGCACGTATCTCCTGAGCATGGACACATGGAAGATTGGTTGCATACTAGCTAGCACTGGGGGTAAAGCTAGCTCATATGCCACACTGCCCATCTGCCTGAGAATCTCAAACGGGCCAATGAATCTCGGGCTCAACTTGCTATGCCTACCAAACCTGACTATGCCTTGAGTAGGCGAAACCTTGAGGAACACATGCTCGCCAACCTTGAACTCTAAGTCATTCCTTCTGTTGTCGGCGTAGCTCTTCTGCCTATCCTGCTGTGCAATCAATCTCTGCCTGATAACCTGAATCTTATCGGAAGTTTCCTGCACCAACTCCGGACCAACCAACTGCCTATCACCTGTCGCCTCCCAGCACAAAGGAGATCTACAGGGTCGACCATACAAAGCCTCGAATGGAGCCATGCCAATACTTGCATGATAACTGTTGTTGTAGGTGAACTCCACAAGAGGTAGATGACGTTCCCAATCGCCCTTCCAATCAAGCACGCACGCTCTCAACATGTCCTCGAGCGTCTGAATCATCCTCTCAGACTGGCCATTTGTCTGGGGGTGAAACGTCGAACTAAGCTTCAACTAAGAACCCAAAGCCTCCTGAAGACCCTGCCACAGCCTCGATGTAAACTGTAGGTCTCTATCGGAGATAATAGATTTCGGCACACCATGCAGTCTCATAATACTGCCAACATACAGCCTAGCCAAGCTCTTCACAGACTGTTTCTTCTTCGTGGGCAAGAAGTGAGCATTCTTGGAGAAACGATCTACAATCACCCAAATCGAGTCATTGCCCTTAGCTGATCTGGGCAAACCCGTCACAAAATCCATGGTGATTGATTCCCACTTCCATACAGGTATCTCCATCTTCTGCATAAGGCTCGATGGTCTCTGACACTCGGCCTTTACCTGTCGACACACCAAACACCTGGACACAAACTCTGCCACATCCTTCTTCATGCCTAACCACCAGATGGATTTCTTCAAGTCCTGGTACATCTTGGTGTTGCCTGGATGAATGGAGAACCTCGACCTGTGAGCTTCTGCAAGTACTCGCTCACGAACATCCACAACATCTGGGACACACACTCGCTGCTGAAATCTCATAACACTGCCCTCATCACGAGCAATGCCTGCCTTACCCACCATCTCATGAAGCCTAGAATCAGATCTCTGTTGCTCGATCACCTCGTCCAACACTGTGGATCGGATAGACTACTGTGCCATGAAAGCCTAACATAACTGTGGATCTAACTCGGTCATAGCACAAGTTGCATCCTCAAGCATCTTCCAATCCTGCCGAAGTAAGGACCTATTCCTGCTGAGCACATCTACCACGACATTCGCCTTCCCTGAATGGTACTGAAGCTCGAAATTGTAGTCCTTAAGAAACTCTATCCACCTTCTCTGTCGCAGGTTCAACTCCTTCTAAGAGAAAAGTTACCTCAAACTCTTGTGGTCAGCAAACACCTCGAACTTGACACCATAAAGATAGTGTCTCCAGATCATCAATGCATGAACCACAACCGCTAACTCCAAATCATGGGTCGGATAGTTACGCTCATGCTCCTTTAATTGGCGAGAAGCATAGGCAGCTACCTTACCATGCTGCATCAACACACAACCAAGGCCTATCTGAGAAGCATCAGAATAGATAGCAAAACCCTCTGCACCACTAGGCAAGATCAACACGGGTGCAGATGTAAGTCTCATCTTCAGCAACTGGAAACTGCTCTCACAATCTTCAGACCATACATACTTAACTCCATTCCTGGTTAGCTTAGTCAAAGGTGCTGCAATAGAGGCAAAGCCTTCATGAATCGCCTATAATAGCCTGCTAAATCAAGAAAACTCTTGATCTCAGATGGTGTCCTTAGAGTCTCCCACTCTAACACTGCCTGAACCTTTGCTGGATCAACAGCAACTCCAGCGCCTAAGATAACATGCCTAAGGAAATGAACCTCGCGCATCTAGAAGTTGCACTTGCTGAACTTAGCATACAACTTGTGCTCTCGGAGAACCTCCAGAACAATTCTCAGATGCTCACGGTGTGTAGCCTCATCAGGGTCAAAACTATCCAAATATGGCCTAAACACCCTGTTCATGAGATCCATGAATGCTGCAGGGGCATTAGTCAGACCAAATGAAAGCACAAGAAACTCATATTGTCCATAGCGGGTCTTGAATGCAGTCTTGGACACATCTTCTCCCTTGATCCCCAACTGATGGTAGCCGGACCACAGATCTATCTTGTAGAACATAGATGCATTCTGTAGCTGATCGAACAAATCATCTATGTGTGGCAAGGGGTACCTGTTCTTCACTATCACCTGATTAAGCTTTCTGTAATCGATGCACAGCTTAAAGGAACCATCTTTCTTCTTCACAAACAGCACAGGTGTGCCCCATGGTGACACACTAGGGCGAATTAACCCTTTATAAGGCAAATCCTGCAACTGCTTCCTCAACTCGGCTAACTCCACAGGTGCCATCCGATAGGGAGCCTTAGAGATAGGTGAGGTGCCTGGAAGCAACTCTATAGTAAACTCTATCTCCCTTGCTGGTGGCAATCTGGACAAATCATCAGAGAACATGCTTAGAAACTCCTGCACAACCTCAATCTCCTCAAGGGTAGGTGACTGATCAGCCTTAGGGACTAAAACCACACTAGTAAGAAAAGTGTCACAACCCTTGTTCACCATCCTCATAGCCTTCATGGCGGAGATCACAAACTTTCCCGCTAAATTCCTTGGCAACGGATGTGAGAACTCATCCTCTCCAGGAATACAGAAAGTAAACTTCTTCCCTCTGCAATCCACCGAGGCATAGTGCTCCTCAAGCCAATCTAGACGAAGTATGGCATCATAATCCTTCATCTTGAGCAAGTAGAAGCACCCGAACAAGCCTCGGTCTTCTATGCACACATGTAAGGATGGAATGCACTTCCTGGTTTCTACTGTACCTGTTGGTGTGTGCACAGACAAAGGAACCTCTAACTCTTCTGCCTCAACTCCAGATTCTACTGTTAGTTGCTTAGCAAACCGCATAGAAATAAACGAGTGTGTAGCACCCGTGTCAAATAGAACTTGAGCTTGCACACCCATGACTAGAACCGTACCTTCTGTGACATTCTCTGCTTGCTCTACGTCCTCACGAGCTAGTGCAAACACTCGGGCATGGGCCCGAGGCCTTCCTAGTTTCCCTGTCACTGGTGCTACTGCTGCTAGGGCTGGCGCTCCCCTCTGAGCAAACTGCTGAAGTCTGGGGCAGTCTCTGATCTAGTGCTCGGTGCTGCCACACTTCAGGCACTTCCCTGCTAGCATCCAACACTCGGATCCGCCATGTGCCCTTCCGCAATAAGGACACACCTTCTTGTCACTAGGACTAAAGCTGGGTGTCTGTGGTACAACCACCTGCTGACTCGGAG
Source organism: Colocasia esculenta (assembly GCA_014218235.1). Classification (NCBI taxonomy): domain Eukaryota; kingdom Viridiplantae; phylum Streptophyta; class Magnoliopsida; order Alismatales; family Araceae; genus Colocasia; species Colocasia esculenta. The sequence goes on from CM024759.1 coordinate 32,343,847, forward strand.
CTGCTACTAGACGCTGTGGTGATTGATACACCACTGCCTTCTTCCTGTCCTACCTCTAGAAAGGTGGCACTGACCTCTTCTGAGCTGCCCTCTTCTCCTCAATATACTGGTCCATCTCACTCTCCTGCCTGCATGCTGTGTTGAGAGCCTCATTTAAAGTACGGTGGTCGAAAGCAACTAGTCTCGACCTGAGTGATGGTTTGAGCCCCATCACAAACTTCTTGGCCTTCCTGCGCTCATCTGTAACAATATGAGGAGCATACTTGGAAAGCTCGGCAAACCTGGCCTCATACTCCAAGAATGTCATGGAGCCATGTGTGAGAGATAGGAACTCCTGCTCCATCTTGTCCTGGATGTGCTGAGGGATGAACTTGGCCCGAAAGAGTCTAGTAAACTCAGCCGAAGTCACCTCTATAGCACCATCCTCGTACCTCATACGTAGCACAGAGGCCCACCAAACATCAGCTCTCTCCTGCAAAACACAACCCATAAGAACCATCCAAACTAAATCTTAACCTTACACAAGTACATATACTCTAAGTACCTGTAGCATGTAAGTAGCCAGGCTAACTTTATCTTCTTCCGCACACCTGATAGCCCGGAAGATCATCTCCACTTCTCTCATCCAGCTCTCTGCTAAAAGGGGCTGACTCTCCCCTTTAATAGAAGGCGCTCCATCCTCCTAAACCTCTCCAAGATGGACGGACCACCATGGCCGTGCTCCTGGGAAACTGGAGCTGGAGCCTGAGCTTGAGACAACAAGCAACACACAAGCAATCATACATTCAACAAAACAGACTACTCCCTATTTAACAACTCTAACCTGAGCATGCAACTGAGCCTGCAGTGCGGCCTACGTCTGAGCCTGAGTCTGCATCGCCTAGACCAGGCCTCTTTATACCGGTACAATTATACCAATCCACATCGATATAAAGTGCACCGTCACAGTGGGACATGTACCCAACACAACATAGTAGGTAGAGATGTACATAAATGATAAAAGAAAGTACAGTGGAAATGAAAGATATTCTTATTCCATCATCAATCACACATTCCACAGTCTATATAGTAGCAATGAAAATAACCAATAACCACAAGTATACAAGTCCATATCATAACATCATTGTCCACATACTAGTAAATGAAAATGCAGTCTAAGCAAATGATCTCCACAAGCACAACTGCTCCTCTCACTCGGAGTCGCTCCTCACAATGTCCTCCTCTAGCACGGGGACACCTCACTCACTTGTATGTTAAAGCAAGTATGAGTCTTCACAAAGACCCAGCAAGTAACCCATTGGCACATCCTTACACATATCACATTCATGCTATCTTTTTTTTAACAACAAGAGAAGTTTGGCACATGGTTTATGTCAAAATAAACAAGTACACATGAATAACCTACAACATGCTTTCTACACATGGTCTTTAACTTGATTCATGGTATCAATTTCAAATCATTCATACCATCCTTCCAAACAACTTGATCATGGAATTAAGCACATGGTTACTACCAAACCTAGCATGATATCTAGCATTTTTCACATGCTTTTATATCACATAATCACATCTTTTTCTTGTTGTTTTGACATAAATAAAAAATATTTACGTGGTTTCACATCATTTCACATGGTAACACATTTACACATCACTTTCACATGAACAATTTGCACATTTACACATATTTCATACTTTTACACATTATTTGTCGTGACACATAGTCCGAACTACCATAAAGAAGGACACACATATCACATAACACATACCCGTCACCTAGGCATTTTAGTGACGAATCTTGGTAACTACGTAGAATCGGGAGAAGCCCTCTCCACTCGAACCAGTGGTACTTGTCCACCTCCAGGATTTCATCCTGATGCCCACAGGATATCACATACACATTGAGCCTTCCCATAGGGAGTTTTCTACAGTACGGCTCCACAGCCTTCTATGGTAGCAGTATCAATTTCGGCACATATTTCACTTAAACACATTATCTCAATTGATCACATGATTAACATCATTTTACATGCACTATTAGGTCCATTCACATGCGTACTATTCAAATACATATACTTTAGTTTACAAAACCTATCATGACTGTCTAATAGTATTAAATCATGCATAACAGTACCTAAACATGATACTAATCACTAGAAAATACATTTTCTTATACAATCATGCTTAATATGGCTTTTAATACCTTAATAATTACAAACAGTACCTACAGATATCAAAACAGTCCCAAATTTTAACCACAAACCCTACACATGGAACAATCATATGGTAAAATTTTCAAAATTTTCATGACAGTAATTCTATTTTTAACATTTAACATAGACCTCATGCAATTTAACAAGATATTTCTATTAAACATAATAAATAGTAAATAGTCGTATCTAATAGTTCTAAAACATGTAAACAATAACCCTAGTTTCAGGTAAATTTTCTATAACAATAACATGCATCAATTCTATTTATCCTGAATTTAAACCATCAAAACATGCATATTTTCCCATAACATAAATTCTATTTTATATGTGATCACGATTAGAAATTTAACATAATTTCATGGTTTGACCTAAAGATCATATCTAAACATCCATAATTTTTATAGCATGTGCAAAAATCCAGAAATCTAAAAAATCACATTTCACAGATAAATTCACAGCTCTGTAAAAACTAGATGAACTTGACAGCAAGGGGTGTGCCGTCAGAGTAGGTTAACGGCACAATCGATTACTGTTAACTCAGGAACTTGGCGGCTACAAGGTTGCCGTCAACCTCCTGTCTGCAGAAAAGTGCAGACCGACCATAAAAAACATAGAATTTGGGGGTCCAGGACACGATCTAAAAATCCATAAAAATACCTAAACTCTAGGGGATAACTCTAGGGATGAAACCCCTAAGCTACTTGCCTTTGGAAAAACCTCAGAAGATCTCATTTTGGCGATAAAGCCCTCCTCGGCCAAGCTAAGAAGGTGATATCTCTCGCCTTGATCTGACCTCTACTCTTCTGCAAATGATCTCCCGGAGATAGGAGAGCTCCTTCACCTCTAGAAGAGTCTTCCAGTCATAGAAGATCGCCGGTGAAGCCTCCCAATCTCCGAATCAAGCCTCTCAAAGTCTCCCTTTTCTCTCCCCAAAACCTAGAAAACCTCTTTCTGAACCAAAGGGTCTCTCCTACCCGAGATGTGTAGGTTAAATAGGTCAAGAGTCGGGGTAAACCTAGGTATTAGGAGTCTTGAACATTGAGGATATGTTTCCAAATCTCTCTCCGGAGAAAACGGGCCGTTTCAGTTCTAGAATCCCAAACACAGTCGGAGAAGTAGAAGGCCACATGGCTTCCGTCAAGCAAAAATAGGCGTCAATCGATATTGACGTCTAGATCCTCTGGCCACACAGTCAACCGCACAAAAGTTGCCGTCAACCTGCTCTTAACCTCAAGAGATGTTGACGTTAAACAAAGATTTCGGGCAGAACACATAAAGTATCAAAACAGATATAATATGCACAGAATTTGAGTGCCTTACATAAAGTATCTTATATTGATACCATTGCAAATGCACTAACTAAGCTTTTGTTTTAGATTATCTTTGAGCATCGCCTTGGATGATAGGGATCAAGCATGTAGGTGATTGACTTTATTGCAAGTGGGAGATTGAAACAGATGTATACCCTACAAGCCAATCACATAAAATGTGATGGCATCATTTATTATCTTATCTCATTTATATAGATAATAATAATAGAATCCCTTCATTACATCTTATTGTTTTATGTACATTTATTGCCTGATGTGGTAAAATCCTTGAACATAAGCAATGTTGATTGAATCATAATGAGATTATGATGATGAGATCAGTCATCCAAATGCAGTGTTCTAAAATATTCTTGTTGTTGATCTTCGAGATGAGGCATTAAAGATCAGAATAGACTAGTGCATTTAATACCTACTCATTGGATGAAGATGAATAATCTTATTAGTCACCAATGTAGTGACACGAAGGTACAAGTAAAGGTGTTCATTACATGAATGAGTTTACTGAGTTGACCCAACTCAAAATCCCCGAATGGTGATCATATTATCTATTAATCAGGATATTCTTCAGCCATGGTAGCATTGTTAAAACCTTGACCTGAGTTACCAAAGATGTCTTTCTTGAGGACTATTGAGTATTTGATTATTAACTTATGAACCCCAAATATGACGTACTATAGAGTTAGTTATTTAGATTCAATGGAAATCTTGCAAAGGTAACTACGTAGACAACATGAGATCATTCACTCTTAATATGTATCTAGAGAGAGAATGTCCTATGGGTTTGTACTACAAAATCTTTGACCAGAGTATTAGCATTCACCATGAAAAAAAAAATTCTAGTTAGCCTAATTGTGAGTATAGGGTCTATAAATCAGGTATATTATGGTTTGATAGTACGGTAGTACCTTATTTTGACTTGGCACATTGTATGAATGAGGATCTATAGCTTTAAAAAGTTGTAGATGAAAAGGTCCCATGATGGTTGCATATCATTTATGTCTTTTGGGATCACAAAGCGTTGTTTGGTGCTTTACGTGATCGAAAAGTCTGTTAAATCGATTATAAGATAATGGACTGCAATAACAATGTTATGAAGGAGTTCTTCACTTAATGGACTAAAAAATCAAACTGGCATATGGCCCTACAGGATTACACACAATAAAGTTCTGGTCAAATTGGGTAGGTTGGCAATTATAGATAGTTACTGAGTTTTTATGAAAAACATTAGATTATATAAATGCATCCTATTAGCTCTTCATTGGACCATGGAACCAAATCTAGGGATAGTCACCACCCTCCTCCATTCTTCTAGCTTGGTGCGCCCCCTCTCTTTTTTTCTCTCTCTATTGGATGCTAGAGCTTAGATTGGGATGCCACCTGGAGACCATGAAGGAGAACCTATCTACGATCAGAGCTTGTGTGGACACATCTAAAGGTTGGACACTTGCATAACATACGATCCTGACAACAATCCCTCATCCATCTTTGTAACGACCCCAAGAACCCGACCCTCGGCACACGCCCAGGACCCGATTTTCGCGGTCATCGCCCACAGATCCGGAGACCCGGAAGGGCTATAATATAAATCTACCAGGATATGTAGTGGGAGTAAATGTCAACTGCTAAGCTAGAAGCGCACATGCGGAAACCGAAAGAAGAGCGAGACTGTTGTGTGCTGCTCTAAGTACAGTCCCAACACAACACGACTAGTACAAGTAAAAGCAGAGGATAACAAATCCCTTAGGGGCATACCCCGAGGGTGACGTACAACAGAGAAGGGGGACCACTGCTAGCTACAGGGACCTCCACTACTGCCCCGTCTTGTTCGCCTGGCGCGCGCCCTGTCACTGCTGAGAAGTCTCACCTGGGAAAGAAAGGGATGAGCTTTACAAAAGAAGCCCAGTAGGGACTACCAATCTCCTACTGCCTCTAACAGGCAGAAGAATATATATAAACAGTTTAAATAACAACAGTTATATCTTCTACCTACGAAAGAACGTGCAGAAGCAAAGCTACTAACTAACAATGGTATGGAGGGTACAACACGGTCGGAAACTCCATACGACTGCTCGTCGTGACCACCACATGGCTAGTAAACACAGACAGGGAGAAACCCCGTCTGAACAAGGAACACTAGCTACGAAAAGTACTACCACTAGTCAACGGTCAGGTGTACCCACTGACGTCTTATCCTCCACCCAGGTCCAAACCTCCACGTCTCGTCAGAGTGAGGCAGGACACAAGTAACACAACAGTAACTGTCGTAGTCTGGCCAGACTACAGTCCCACGCTTGGCCTCTGTAAGCGGTTCCGGGGCCGCAAAGAGTGAGGCAGTGAGAAAAGGATTAGCTAGCCTGCAATGGGTAGAACTCCGGCCGTCCTCGGTGTCCCAGGCCTAACCATGAGAGCTCTGCAAATGACTCGACGTCTGCGTCCTAACCACCTTTTTTCCCTCAACTCTAGAGTCTGTGACTCTAGTACGCTCGTTGCCCCGAACGCTCCCTCTAAGGCGCACGAGGATGGGGGTCACAGGCAACGGTAACAACCTCTCTCACGGGACAAGCCCTCAGGTGTCGAGCACCGGACGAACGACTAGTGTAGGACCGTACTAGGGAACTAGCACAGGTGCCACAGGTACAGTAAAAGAGGAAACAACAAAGACTCCACAAACACAGTACTTCGCAAGATCATAACCTGTCTCTCGATTGTAGTCGTGACGCATCAGGCCGTTGCGACCTTGTCGCGATGCCCCACCCTGTCGTGACACTGTCGCAGTGGCCCTAGCTGTCGTGACCAGGTCACGACATCCAAGAGTGATGCAATCATTTCGCGACCGGCCAAGCCATCGCGACAAGATCGCGACCTTTATAGCGGTCGCGTCTTCAGCCGAGCGGGGTTCTTGAGTAGTCCTCCCGAGAACCACCCCTAAACACAATACACACATTTCCACGAGGGGGAGGGGAGCATGTGCAATATGTATTCAAAGCTGTAAATCACCCAAAGCACCTTTAAACCCCCACAAACATGATTTTACAAGAATCTACGCTCGATGGAGACCTAACTCAAGCACGAGCATGGATTCCTCACACTCCCACGCCCCAAACCACGATGAAAACACTATCTCAAGGGGGAGGGGGGCATGCTTAGGGCGAGAGGATCAAGGGTCCCTACCTCGACAAGAAGAGCCGACCCATTGGGGCCTTCACGTAGGAATGACCACCTCCTTCTCGCTCCAAGCACCATGACCACGTCCCCTGCACGAACGGGATGACACCAGCTCAGCACAAGCACCGCGAGCACGAAGGACGGGCGAGAAACTGCAAGGGAGCTCGAGTGGGGGAGAAGAGGGAAGGCGGAGAAGAGAGAGGGTGAGAGGGGGAGAATGGGGCTCACCTTTGGTTTTAAACTGACGGCCCCCAAAACGCAACGGGTCGGCCCGGCGCGACAACACCAGTGTCGCGACGGCCACCCCCGGCGCGACCCCAAAAGCAGTCAAACCTCGAAGACCGGGAAAAGTAAATGCGACGGCTGACTTGGTCGCGTCAACGTTGTACGCACCTGCCACCAGATACGACCATTTTGACAGATAAGACAGCGGTCACGTCTGTCAGAAAAGCAGTCGTGGCGCCATCAGACACCGTGACAAGGACGTGACGGCCACCCCCACTATGACAAGAATGTGATGGCCGGGTTCGGCGCGTCACCAAGCCCATCATGGTAGGCCACTCTGGCGCGACCATGTCGCGACCAGGGAGCCTGTCATGACCCGGACGGGGCCAAAAGGCCCAAGCGGGCCAGGTCTTACATCCCACCCACCTTAATACATTTCGTCCTCGAAATGAAAACAACTCAGTCTCAACCCGGAAAGTAGTACAGGGGAAATTAATCATACCAATCAATCAAAAAAATACGGGAACTGCTCCATTATCTCTTCCTCGTGCTCCCAGGTGGCCTCGCCACCAACGCGATTCTCCCAGGAGACCTTCACCAGCGGAATCTGCCTCCGGCGCAACTGCTGCACTCTGCGGTCGATGACTCTAACTGGGTACTCTGGCACTGACAGATATGGCGCTACCTCAAGCTGCGATTAGTCCAACACATGCGAAGGATCTACAACGTACCTCCTGAGCTGCGAAACGTGGAAAACACTGTGCACACCTGCCAGCTCTGCCGGAAGACTCAACCTGTAAGCCACCTCGCCGATCCTCTCTGTAATAGGGAAAGGCCCAATGTACCTGGGACTGAGCTTTCCCTTCCTGCCAAACCTCATAACTCCCTTGGTTGGTGAGACCCGCAAGAACACAAGGTCACCCACACTGAACTGCAATGGCCGTCTGCGGACATCTGCATAGCTCTTTTGTCTGCTCTTCGCTGTCTGAAGCCTCTGCCTGACAAGTCTAACTGTGTCTACACACTGCTGCACCATCTCTGGTCCCAAAAGCTGCCTCACTCCAACCTCGAACCAGTGAAGTGGTGTCCTGCACGGGCAACCATACAAAGCCTCATATGGTGCCATTCTGATGCTCGAGTGATAACTGTTATTATACGCGAACTCTACCATTGGAAGGTGCGACTCCCAGGTGCCACTCCAGTCCAAACAGCACGCCCTCAGCATATCCTTCAATGTCTGAATTGTCCTCTCTGACTGCCCGTCTATCTGTGAATGATTTGTTGTGCTCAGCCTCAACTCTGTACTCAGAGCTCTCTGCAAACTGTGCCAAAACCCTGACGTGAACCTCGGATCTCTATCGAAGACGATCGAAACTGGGGTTCCGTGCAATGGAACAACTTTGTCCACATACAGCCTGGCTAACCTGTCCACTGACCACGACATTCTGACTAGAATAAAATGTGTTGTCTTGGTCAAACAGTCCACGATCACCTAGATACCATCGTGCCTCTGCGGAGTACAGGGCAAGCCAACCACAAAGTCCACGGTGATATCATCCCACTTCCACTCAGGAATGGGCAACGGCTGTAGCTCACCACCAGGACGCTGATGCTCAGCCTTCACCTGCTGACAGGTAAGGCACCGAGTGACAAACACCACCACGCCCCTCTTCATCCCTAGCCACCAGAAGAATCTCTTCAAGCTGTGGTACATCTTGGTGGAACCAGGATGAACAACATACCACGATCTGTGAGCCTCTGACAATAGCGCCTGGCGTGCCTCCTCGGGAACGTACAAGCGGCCTCTAAACCTAACCTCGTTGTCCTCGTCCAGCTCAACCTCTGGCATCTGCAAAATATCAGCCAACTCAGAGTCTACCTGTTGTGCCTGCAACACCTGCCTGAACACTGACGGACGAACTGACAAACTAGTCACCACAGCATGGTCTCTGCGCCTCGACGGGTAGAACACTCCTTGAGACAGCTCCTTAAACATCCTCCACCCTTGAACCATCAGCGAACTCAAGCGGACACGCCTGCTCAAAGCATCGGCCACGACGTTAGCCCTTCCTGGGTGATAGGAGAGGGTTAGGTCGTAGACCTTCAAATACTCCATCCATATGTGCTGCCTTGAGTTCAAATCCCTCTGAGTGAAAATGTACTGCAAACTCTGATGGTCGGTAAAGATCTCAAATGCCTCGCCATACAGGTAGTGCCTCCACAACTTTAGAGCGAATACCACTGCTGCCAACTCCAAGTCGTGGGTAGGGTAGTTCTCCTCATGCTTCTTGAGCTGTTGAGAAGCATAGGCAACGACCGCACCATGCTGCATCAGTACGAAACCCAAACCCAATCTCGACGCGTCGGTGTAGACCACGAACCCTCCGCTGCCCGACGGCAAGACCAACACTGGCGCTGAAGTCAACCTCGTCTTCAGCCCTTAAAAACTCCGCTCACAATCCTCTGACCAAACAGACCTGATGTCCAGCCTCGTCAACCTGGTCAACGGCTCTGCAATCCTGGCAAAATCCTGGATAAACCTCTTCTAGTAACCTACCAGACCCAAGAATCTGCGAACCTCTGACACTGATGTGGTCTGCTCCCACGACAACACTGCCTCCACCTTGGTAGGGTCCACTGCCACACCAGAACCTGAGATCATGTGCCCGAGAAAGTGCACCACCTTCAGCCAAAATTCACACTTGTCGAACTTGGCGTAATGTTGGTGACTCCACAGGGTCTCTAGCATGATCCTCAGGTGCTCCTCGTGCTCCTCCTCAGAAGCCGAGTAGACCAAGATGTCATCCACAAAGATGACCACGAACCGGTCCAAGTACTCACTGAACACCCTATGCATCAAATCCATGAATGTTGCAGGTGCGTTCGTTAGCCCAAATGGCATCACGACGAACTCGAAGTGACTGTACCTGGAACGGAAAGCTGTCAAGCCAGCATCAGACTCTCTGATCCTCAACTGATAGTAATCGGATCTCAAGTCAATCTTCGAGAACACCCTGGCTGACTGCAACTAGTCGAACAAATTATCAATCCTCGGCAACGGATACTTGTTCTTTACTGTAACCTGGTTTAGCTGCCGATAATCGATGCACAAACGCAGACTACCATCCTTCTTCCTCACAAACAAAACAGGCGCTCCCCATGGCAAACAACTCGGACGAAAGAAGCCCAGCTCAAGCAACTCCTACAACTGGCACTTCAACTCGCGCAACTCCATCAGAGCCATCTGGTAAGCTACCTTGGACAAAGGCATCGTACCGGGCAAAAGCTCGACGGAGAACTCTACCTCCCGCTTAGGTGGCAAACTAGGTAGATCCTCTGGTAAGACATCAGAGAACTCACAAACAATAGGCACGTCAAAAACTGATGATCCTCTAGGCTCCAAGGAACAAACAAAAGCAAGGTACGCTACACAGCCATCATAGATCAAACGACGAGCTCTACAGAAGGAAATAAAGGGTCGACAGGTAGACCGGCTACCTTGGAAGCAGAGAACGGGCACTCCAGGTATCCCAAACTGAATAGTCTTCCACTAACAATCAACCATCGCTGAGTGAGCCTCCAACCAGTCCATGCACAAGATGACGCCAAACTCACAGAGCTGCAATGCGTACAACCTGGCCGACAACTGGTGCCCCTCAACCTCAACAGTGACGCCCTCCAAGTAACTAAAAGAACACATGTAGTCACCGGACGAGAGATCGACCATCACGTCACACTGCCTCTCAGGTGTGTGACAAACCAGAGACTCATAAAACTCCTAGGAAGCTAAACAGAGAGAAGCACCGTGGTCAACCAAAACATGGGCAGCTCTACTAAGGATAGACAAGGTACCTATAACCAGGTTCGACGCCTCAGCCTGCTCCCTGGTAAGAGCCATCACATGACCACGACTGCGCCCACGCTGCAGCGCCTGCTGCTACTGCAGTGGCTATTGGTGCTGAGGGAACCGGCTGCTGAAACTGTGGAAACTACTGAGGCTGCTACTGGTACTACCCCTGCTGCTGTTGATGGGGTGCCTGCTGCTGGGGAGGGTACTGGTACTGTGGTAGCTACTGTGCGTACTGCCCTAGCTACTGCAGCTGCTGGACTTGCCCCATCGGGCAATCCCTCCTGAAGTGGCCTGGCATACCACAAGTGTAGCAAACAACCTCCTGTCTACCCTGCTCAGCTCCTTGCTGGACTGACTGCTCTGCAAACCTCGACTGGCGCTTCTGCTGCTTCCCCCGACAGCCACCAAGTGTGGTCATCTGCTTGAACCTCGAGCGCAATCCAGAACTGCCTGAACTACCTGAACTAGAAGAAGCAGTCGCGCTGCCGCGACTACCTGCAGGACGCTGATACGGAGAAGACCTGGAAGAGGCTCCTCCCTGCTGCTGCTGCTGGTACTACTGCTGTTGCTGGGGCTTCCAGGTCTCTCTCTCCAAGGTGGCAGCCTTAGCCACAGCCTCTCCCAAGTGGTACACATGTGAACCGTCATGCCCCACCTCAAGTCTAGCCTCAAACCTGTGATGAACCTCTCCACACAAGCCTACTCACTGCCTGCTACATGAGGAACATTCCTCAACAACCGGATGAACCACTGGTGGTACTGAGTAACTGCGAGGTCACCCTGAACCAACTCGTGGAACTGGTCCCGTCTCTCACGTCAAGCGTAGTCGGGGAAGTACTCACCGTGAAAGACCTCCAAAAACTGTTGCCAAGTGATCCGGTCTAAATGCTGCCCCTGGAAGTGAGTCTGTCGCTGAACTCTCCACCACTCGTGGGCTGCTCCCTTGAGTTGGTACACCGCCAATCTGACCTGGTCCTCCTCGGCGCACTCCATGGTCTCGAATGTGCGCTCCATCTCGTGCGTCCAGCTCTCTGCCTTATCTGGATCATACTCATCAAAGAACATTGGTGGCTGGAGATGCAAGAACCTCTCCAAGAGGGCGATCCTGTCCTCCGTGACTGCCGTCCTCCTCCCGCTGGCCCGGGTGCTCCCAGTACCCGACGCCTACTGAACTGCTGGCTGCTCCTCCTCTGGATCTGCCTGCTGCTCCTGTACCGCTGGGAGAGGTACTAGAGGCTGACCTCCCGCTGCCACCTGCCCAGGCTGCCACATCCCCTGGAGCATGGCCCTGAAGAACTACTCAGCCATGGGGAACCAATCTGCGTACTGCTGCAGCTGAGGCTGGTACTCCTACTGCTGCTACTAGCCTGCCACTGCTGGTGCACCCTGAGGCTATGCCATGGACTCCTCTGCTGACACCTCCTCCTGGACCTGCCCCTGCGCGGGCATATCTGATTCATCCTGCTGCTCAACCACTCTCTAACCTGCCTGCGCCTGCACGGAGGCATATCCTGCATGGCACACAACCAACAAGGTTAACAATGCCACTCAGGCAGCTAGCAGTGTACTTGTGCTACTATTGGGACTTCCGATCGCAGTTTAAATCCTCTATAAGTCCTGTCAGACTCTCGCTCTGATACCAACTGTAACGACCCCGAGAACCTGACCCTCGGCCCACGCCGAGGACCCGATTTTTGCGATCGCCGCCCACGGATCCGGAGACCCAGAAGGGCTATAATATAAATCTAACAGGATATGTAGCCAGAGTAAACGTCAACTTCTAAGCTAGAAGAAGCACACACGCGGAAACAGATAAAAGAGCGAGACCACTGTCTGCCGCTCTAAGTACAGTCCCAACACAACACAACTAGTACAAGTAAAAGCAAGGGATAACAAATCCTTTAGGGACATACCCCAAAGGTGACGTACAACAGAGAAGGGGGACAACTGCTAGCTATGGGGACCTCCACTACCGCCCCATCTCGTCCGCCCGGTGCGCACCCTGCCGCTGCTAAGAAGTCTCACCTGGGAAAGAAAGGGATGAGCTTCACAACAGAAGCTCAATAGGGACTACCAATCTCCTACTGGCTCTAACAGGAAGAAGAATATATATAAACAGTTTAAATAACAACAGTTATATCTTCTACCTACGAAAGAACGTGCGCAAGCAAAGCTACTAACTAACAACGGTACAGAGGGTACAACACGGTCGTAAACTCCGTATGACTGCTCGTCTTGACCACCACATGGCTAGTAAACACAGACAGGGGGAAACCCCGCCTGGACAAGGAACACTAGCTACAGAAAGTACTACCACTAGTCAATGGTCAGGTACATCCACTGACGTCTTATCCTTGACCCAGGTCCAAACCTCCATGTCTCGTCATAATGAGGCAGGACACAAGTAACACAACAGTAATCGCTGTAGTCTGGCCGGACTACGGTCCCACGCCTGGCCTCTCTAAGCGGTTTCGGGGTCGCAAAGAGGGAGGTAGTGAGAAAAGGACTAGCTAGCCTGCACCGGGTAGAACTCCAGCCGTCCTCGGTGTCCCAGGCCTAACCAAGAGAGCTCTGCAAACGACTCGACGTCGCCGTCCTAACTACCATTTTCCTCTCAACTCCAGAGTCTGTGACTCAAGTACGCTTGTTGCCCCAAACGCTCCCTCTAAGGTGCACGAGGATGGGGGTCCCAGGCAACGGTAACAACCTCTCTCACGGGACAAGCCTTCAGGTGCCGAGCACCGGGCGAACGGCTAGTGTAGGACCGCACTAGGAAACTAGCACAGGTGCCATGGGTACAGTAAAAGTGGAAACGGCGAAGACTCCACAAGCACGGTACTTCGCAAGATCATAACCTGTCTCTCGGCTATAGTCGCAACGCATCGGGCCATCGCGACCTTGTCGCGATGCCCCACCCTGTCGCGACACTGTCGCGGCGGCCCTAGCCGTCGTGACCAGGTCGCGACATCCAAGAGTGTCACGATCATGTCGTGACCGGCCAAGCCATCGCTACAAGATCGTGACCTCTATAGCGGTCGCATCTTCAGCCAAGCGGGGTTCCGGAGTAGTCCTCCCGGGAACCACCCCAAAACACGATACACACATTTCCACGAGGGGGAGGGGAGCATGTGCAATATGCATTGAAAGCTGTAAATCACCAAAAGCACCCTTAAACCCCACTAACATGGATTTACAAGAATCTACGCTCGATGGAGACCTCACTCAAGCACGAGCATGGATTCCTCACACTCCCACACCCCAAACCACGATGAAAACACTATCTCAAGGGGGAGGGGAGCATGCTTAGGGTGAGAGGATCAAGGGTACCTACCTCCACAAGAAGAGCCAACCCATTGGGGCCTTCACGTAGGAATGACCACCTCCTCCTCGCTCCAAGCACCACGACCATGTCCCCTGCACGAACGAGACGACACCACCTCAGCACGAGCACAGCGAGCACGAAGAACGGGCGAGAAACCGCAAGGGAGCTCGAGAGGCGGAGGAGGGAAGGCGGAGAAGAGAGAGGGTGAGAGGGGGAGAATGGGGAGTGCCTTTGGTTTTAAATCGATGGTCCCCAAACCGCGACGGGTCGTCCTGGCATGACAACACCAGTGTCGCGACGGCCACCCCCGGTGCAACCCCAAAAGCAGTCAAACCTCGAAGATCGGGAAAAGCAAACGCGATGGCTGACCAGGTCGTGTCAATGCTGTACGCACCTGCCACCCGACACGACCGTTCTGACAGACAAGATAGCGGTCACGTCTGTCAGAAAAGTAGTCGCGACGCCGTCAGACGCCGTGACAAGGTCATGACGGCCACCCCCTCCGTGACAAGAACGCGATGGCCGGGTTCGGCGCGTCACCAAGCCCATCACGGCAGGCCACTCCGGCGCGACCATGTCGCGACTAGGGCGCCTGTCGCGACCCTGAGGACGGGGCCAAAGGGCCCAGGGGGGCTGTAATCACGGGGAATGTGCACCCCTAAAACATGCAACAAGATATTAAATCTAAAGATATGGAAATGAGGAATGTGATCGCCACCTAGATAGCTGCCGCCAATAAGAATTAAATGAGCTATGTATACTAGGAAAAGGAAAGAGAACGGTGGACATACTGAGATCGCGACAGGAAACCCTGTCGTGATGGGCTTGAGATCGCGACGCCCGGGCAGGGCGCGTCTCTTTGTCGCGTCGCCCGCCTCTGCCACGTTCTCTGTAGTGCAGGAGAAAACTTGGTTGGACCTTCTTCCTATCCTCCGGCCGGCCAGAAGACAAGAGCCCCGCGTTGATATTTGCTTGTGTGCCTGCCAAAAACAACAAAAACAACAAAAAGAAATCCTGTTAGAACATATTAAGTGTAGTATCTATACAAAATGAAAGGAAAGGTGAGACCATGGGGGGAACGAACCCGAGGGTGGTTTTAAACCCCTTGGGTGTAAGGAAAACGTGTGAGGAAAATGGAAATGCTCCTATCTAAGAAAGCAAATAACATGCATGAAAGGGAAAATGATGATTGAAGGGAAGAAGGAGCCCCAATGGTGCGACTCCCTGTCATTGTATGGCATCCTTGGGTCATGCAAGATGAAGTGGAAGTCGCCCTCCTCACACACCCAGCTCCATAGATGATCAAATGGGCAAGGCTTGATGTGGAGGATATGAGAAAATGGGAGGTGAAGAGAGGGCTGCGGGCTAAGTCCAGATCAAGGAAAATTTCGGCAGCATTTCGTGACAAAAATGGGGCTCTCTCCTCCTCTGAAGGAGAGGCCTTGTTTTATAAGGGAAGAGAGAGAATATCCCGTCCATGGGAGATAATGACAGAAATAATAGGATAAAAGTCATGTAAATCACTGGGAAAGAGTCCAAAAATTGCTCCAAGGTGTCCCACAACCCTAAACCACGGCTAGGGGGTTGGGAGGTTGCTTGGAGATGATGATAAGGCCATGAGAGGATAAAGAAAAGGTGGTTATGGAGGCCAGTGCACATGGCTGTTGTCGCGACGGGTCATAGGGGTGCGACAGGGATGAACACGACGGCCAAGAGGGGCGCGACTCTGAAGCCATGTGCATAGATATGCATGGGCTATCGCGACGGCCAAGGGGGGCGCGACAAGGCTAACGTGGCGCCTCGACCCATCGTGTTAAGTAATATTGAATATTATCAATAATGGGCCAATCATATGAGAGAATAATGGGCATTTAAGGAAAATGGAGTCTTTTAAAAGGATAATGAACGGGATATCATGAAAATTGGGCTTTTAATGGGCTCAAAGCAAGGCTAATGGTGGGCTGAAGGTGAATGACCAACTTGGGGCTTAATAAGATAACAAGAAATGCGGTTTAACCTGTGGGCCAGAATCGGGTGTCTACAGATTTCCCCTCTTTGGCTTCCACTTTGCAAGGGAGTGAAGCGGAAGTGTAGCGTAGGTGTCATGAAATAGCGACGAAGCGGAGGTGACGCGGAGTGGACTGAAAAGTGGGAGCCAAGGTAGAGAGACACCCGACCTAACCAATAAGCAATTGGAATCTTCTTGAAAGCCCCGAGCTAGCTGCTCGAGCAGAATGCAAGGAAAACACAAGTCTGGACAAGAAGGAAGGAAGAAAAGGACGATCAACCCCTCGATTGAGAGGTACCCTAGCCGATTGCCCTGCGGGTTTCATTTTAGAGGGACATGTGCGTGCCAAGCAGGTAACTCATGACTCTGTCCTGGGAGCGGTTCGCAACCAAAAATGGATCAAAAGGAACAAGGATAAAAATCATATAGAAAATCCAGACAGGGAAATTCTTGACAAACTGGCAGGAACAACTCACTCGAAGGCAGACCTTCTGATTCAGAGTGGAATAGGATTTCTTGTTCATAACATGAAGAATGGTTGGGCACTCAACAAGGGCTCACCATTAGCCAGGAATGAGTCATGATAGCTCAAAGTCATACATGATGCATGTTGAGCTAAAAGAAAAGAAATCATTAAATCAATTGCAAACAAGGAGAAAATGGAAAAATATATCAAGGATAATATTGTTAACCTAGATAAGAATGGGTCATGAGACTACCTGCAACCGCAGTGTAGGCTTGAATCCATCGTTCCCAAACTTATCTAACCCAACGACCTATCCAGCGATTAGCAACGTGCACTTAGATCATCACTGTTTTTGATAAAGGGGAACTCAAATCCCAGAGCACGTTGAGAACTTACCTGTGATGTTCCATTTTTTGTGATTTTCTATTTTTTCTGATTTTTTGTGATTTTCAGATGAATAAATCAAAACAACAAATATATACAATCGAATTGATGAGAATTGGTCTTCAGAAGACACCAGGAGAGCAGAGGAGGGAGATGAACTCTTCTCGCCGCCAAAGGGAACTTTCTGGAAGGCTCCAAGAGTTCGTTGGGTCTCTTGATGTGATGGATGGCCAATTGGAGGCCTTTTATACCTAAAAGATTCCAAAGTTACCCTTTGGGTACAAGGGCACACAATCCTAGGTTGATACACCATCGCCCTAGGAAGACACGTGGCAATCATCCATTTTAAGTTGCAATCTTTCCGTAGTGTGTCGACCTGCCCTGGTGATGGTGTCGACCTGCTGTCCCAATTCTGAAAACAGGTTGTTCTGGGAATTGATCTAGTGTCAACCTGCCCTGGTGGTGGTGTCCACCTGCTGTCCCAATTCTGAAAATAGGCTGTTCTGGGAACGAGGTCCAGTGTCGACCTGCCCTCATCCTACGTCGACCTGAGTAGGCTAATTCCTGGAATTTGCAACTCGTGTCGACCTGCTCTTTGACTAGTGTCGACACAATCTCAGCATTTCTTCAGCTTTTTGGCTTTGAGTCTGAGGTGTTGTGTCGACACCATTGTGGGGTGTGTCGACACTACCTTTGCAAAAAGTATTTGTACCTGAAAATTAAACACATATATCATTAGTAAAATATTTTATTATGAGTACAAATGATAAGTGTGCTTTGAAACATGCTTTTTGAATATAAATTTTAGATGAAATGTGTTTATCGTGTTTCAATCAATTTGCATTCAAATCACATTTGTCATCATCAAAATAAGAGGGGAAATGATATGAAATTACACTCAACCCAACAATCTCCCCCTTTTTGATGATGGCAACATTAAATCCATATGACAATGAGGTTTTGATGAGATGTGATTTTAAGCAATTTTTGGTTATTCAAAGTCCTTATTTTTCTTTTTGTTCATGCTTGTCAAAGACCTTTAAATATAACTCAGTCACAATTGATGGTTGTACTTCACAAGTACAATGTTACTTGAAGTAAGTTAGTTGCATAAAGAAGGTCAAGCAACTTGACAAGCATTTATACATTCACATTCACATAACAATTTTCAATCACATTGAAGACACAAATGAGACATTCATTCAAGCTAAGCAAAAACATTTCATTTCATTCAAGAGAAACATTACAATCTTTCCAAAAAGATTACAATCATTTCTTCTTTCTTTCTTCTCCCCCTTTGACATCATCAAAAAAAAAAAACATTATGAAGAAGGTGGAGGAGGAGGAATGGGAAGTAAGATTGTCTCAATGTCTGACAATCTTTTCTACATAGAAGTCAAGCTGGACTTGATTTGATCTTGAATGGTTGTGAGTCTTGTGTGCAAGTAGTGTTCCATTCTGTCTGAGTTTTCTATCAAGGTAGCTTGAATTCTGGCTAGATCAGCTGAAATGGGTTGTGAAGAGGAAGATGATCCAGCTGACCAACCAGGCCTTTGCATGATTTTGAATTCCTTTGTCAAATCAGTGATCTGGTTGTCAATATGTGGATTGAAATTCCTCATGCTCTCCAAACCATCCACGAAATGAGCAAAAGATAGTCTAGTGCTGGTGATCTCATGTAGTGTTTGCTTTGTGTTGAACACATCAGCTTGAGAGTTTACTAAGATCCCCTTAAGAACCTGCTCCAGTTTTTCTTGATGTTCTTTGAGCTCAATTGAGGCATCTCCCAGTGTACCAGTTAATCTATTGAACCTCTGAGTTGCATAGTCTGAGGCAGCTTTTTGCTCTGTGAACTTGGCAGACACAGTGTTCTCCAATCTCTGAATCCTCAACTCAAAGTTTTCTGACATGGTTTGAATAGAGGTGTTCAAGGTTTCAAATTTTTCATTTAAAAAGAGAACAACTCTGGTGGAACAGAAGGCCCACCAGAGGATGTGGATGCATGAAATGTGGGTTGTGGAGAGACATGTGGAAACTAAGGTGAGAGTGGGGCATGAAATGGAATGTCACCTTCTGTTGAGACTTGAGGCTGATCCTCATTCAAAGGAGGCTGATCCTCTTGACCTTGGGGCTGGTCCCCTTGAGCTTGAGGCTGTTCCTCCTGACCATGGGGCTGGTCCCCTTGACCTTGAGGCTGTTCCTCTTGAGCTTGAAGGGCCTCAACTACAACTGGCCCTCTCCTAACTTGAGTACCCTCCAGTCTAAATCCCATGAATTTCTGAATATTCTTAAAGCTGTAGATGTTGGATTTAGGGATAGACTGTGATTTCTCATTGTCCAAAGGCACACCAAAGTGCTGGAACACTGATGTCAGATGTGCAGCATATGGAAGAGATCTCTTGAGGTCTTTCCTGGTTGTTTCAGATATAATTTGATACGTTATTACATGGAGATTGAGTTTGATGTTCTTTGCCATGCAATAAAGAATGAACCTCTGTATATCTGTTAGCCTGTCCCTTCCACCACCTTGAGGGGTAATGATTGTGGTCAGCATATGGTGGATGATCCTCAACACAGGGGGAAATGAATTTGTGTTGAATTTGGTGACATAGGTTTGTTTGGGATCAGATGCATCAGCAGGTAAGCCTGTCATGATGGTATAGGCTTCATGAAGGTCAAATTCGAAATTATGATAATCTGCCCCTTCATCTGGTACTTTGAAAATAGAGGCAGCTTTATCTGTTGGCATGTCAATAGCTATCCCCTTAACCTTTGACTGATACCCTTCATCTGTGCATTTCAAATTCTTGTAGAATTCCCGAACAAGTCTTGGATAAATGATTTGAAATTCAGAAATGAAGAGTAACCAAGACTGAAAAGAGAAGTAGGTCTGAATTTCTAGAAATGTATTTGCTAGCTGAATATCTGTCAAATCCACTATCTTGGGCTTTAGGATTAGCTTTGAGGAGTTGGTGTCTTGAGACTTGGAAGACTCAGATGAAGATGATGAAGACTCCTCAGGATCACTAGAAGAGGAGCCCGGATTCTCAGGTCTAGAAACCCTACCTCTGCGCGAAGAAGAGGGTCTACCTCTCTTGGCTACTGGATGAGATGCAGAGGAGGACCCTGGTTGCTCTGCAGGGTCATTGCGCCTTTTGGTTCTTCTTTGAAATTGAGGAACATCATCCTCTACCGGAACTGGCCTAGATGAGGCCTGAGATCTTGCTCCACGGCGAGGACCCATTTTTCTCACCATGGTTGCAAGGATGGAGTGGAATCGGGAGTTGATGAAGGAGAAGAGAGATGATTGAGAAAGGGATGTGATTGAGAGAGAAATTTGTGGGATTTCTTGCCGGAAAGGAGAGAAAAGCACCGTCGGGTCGACCTGATGCCTAAAAAAGGGTTTGCAGTGGTGCAATACCCCGCAGGAACAACAAGGGCTTATCTGGAACCCTTGATTTAAAAAGGTCTGGCAAGGGGTGCAGTGTTGACACTGGAAGACTGTGGTGTCGACCTGACCAAGGTTGTGTGTCGACACGAGATAGGATGGTGTCGACCTGGCCTTTGAAAAAAAATTGAATTTTTGAGATAAGAAAATTTTAAAAATTTTGGCACTTCTGTAAAATGATTATCAATGATAGAAATAGTCATTTCAAGGATGTTTAAGAGGCTTAAAAATTCATTTGTTATATTTTGCAAAAATACATCACAATTCAAGTTTTAACCAATTTCCAATAGGATATGAGCATTCAACGACTTGAGTCAATGAAATGATGATTTGAGGGATATAAAATATCTAAAAATCAACTGTAAGCTACCATATTTCTCAACTTTAAAGAATTAAAGATATCCTCTAGACTGAATACAATTGTTTTGAAAATAAAACACAGTCTTAAAGAACAACTTGATGATGAATGAAAATGATTCTTTCTAAACAAAACTCCATTTACACATAAATTTTGTTTTTGTATCAGACTATCAAATGATATAAATCTTTTTCACTCAAGTGCTTGTGCTTTTTACACACCATAGTCCCTGGATACTTAAGATTTATTCATTGTTAAGTCTCAAAGGGGTAAATAATGACCTTTTGACATGAAAATATACGTTTTTTAGACGCCAATATTTCCAGTTACTCAGTCATTATTAAAAATATATATATAGCACATGTTTTGCTGTATTTTGAATTTGTTTTTGAATTTTTATCTCCTTTGAACAGAGATAACATTAGTGCCTCATGACATGCATGGCACTTCATTTATTGTGAAGGTGTGCAGTTTCTCAGCACAAATGTCATTGCTCTGTTGAATTTTCAAGAATTTTGAGAGTTTTGTAAAATAGAAATCAATTTTATTCAACATTAGTTGCAAACAAAGAGATGTTTTAATTTCAAGACACAAGTTGTTTTCAATCTTGGAAGAATTTTGAGTTTCTGTGGGTTGAAAAAAATATAGTTGACAATTGATTAGTAAAAATATGATCAATCACTCAAAGGATCATTTGGAGACTCTAGACATCTGAATGATAACATCATGCAGGAAATTGATGAAATGCAAGAAAAGTTATGAGATTTGCAAAAGTCATGACTTGTGAATTTTCTAGCTCCCCTTAGATGATGATTTCAATCATTTTCTATCAAAATAGAGATATGCAAGTTTTTGAAATCAAGAAAGATTCTCTTTAAACAATAAAAACTCCCCCTCAATAATTGCATTTTTATTTCTTGGTACTTGGCGGAGACATATACTCTCGCATAGTGAAAGTGTCCAGACAAGCATAACTTGTCCTTCTCCAAATCACCATTTGATATACCAAGAAGTTCAACACAATGAGAGTTGAAGAATTTATTGTTCAAAGGAAATGGAAGTGGAATTGAGAGAGATATGGACATTGTGACTGAAGGAAACAAAGGGTTATGATATGAAAAGAACTCCCCCTTAGTCAGTGCATAACACTCAACCCAAACCTAAAGAGAGATCAAGAATGTGGACATTTACAAAGACCAAGTTCTCTCCTCAAAGATGAAAATCTGTTTTCAGGAAGGGGTTTGGTGAAAATGTCTGCAACTTGTTTTTCAGTTTCAATGAAATGGAGTTCAAAGGACTTCTTTGCAACCTCATCTCTCAAGAAGTGATGCCTAATCTCAATATGCTTGGTTCTAGAATGCTGAATGGGGTTTTGAGATAGATTTATTGCACTTGTATTATCACATAGAATGGGTACACAACCGAAATCTTGGTTGTAATCGAGAAGTTGATGCTTCACCCAGAGAATCTGAGTTCCACATCTACCTGCTGCAACATATTCAGCCTCTGCAGTTGACAGTGCAACTGAATGTTGCTTCTTGGAAGCCCAAGAAATAAGGCACCCACCTAGGAATAAACACAGGCCACTTGTGCTTTTTCTATCTAATTTACACCCAGCATAGTCAGCATCACAATAGGCAATCAAATCTAGCTTGCAATTAGCAGGATACCAAATTCCTAAATCACATGTTCCAACAAGATATTGGAAAATTCTTTTAACAGCTAACATGTGACTTTCCTTAGGATTAGACTGAAATCTAGCACACAAACACACACTAAACTGAATATCTGGTCTAGAAGTTGTAAGATAGAGTAGAGAGCCAATCATACCTCTATAGGTCTTTGGGTCTACTGACTTACCATTTGAGTCTTCTTCTAGCTTAGCATTTATAGCAATAGGTGTGCCTGAATGCTTGAGGTTCTGAAAGTCAAACCTTTTGAGAAGCTCCTTGACATACTTGGCTTGATTGATGAAGATCCCTTCAGTTGTTTGGTTAACTTGCAATCCCAAGAAAAATGTTAAATCTCTCATTAAACTCATTTCAAATTCATTCTTCATTTGATTTGAAAATTCAGTGCATAGACCTTTATTGGTTGAGCCAAATATTATGTCATCAACATAAATTTGGACCACAATTATTTGATTTTTGACTATTTTTGTGAACAAAGTCTGATCAACATTTCCTCTAGAATATCCTTTTTCAAGTAAAAAAGTACTCAAACGGTCATACCAAGCTCTTAGAGCTTGCTTAAGACCATAGAGAGCCTTATTAAGCTTGAAAACATGGTTTGGATGTTTCTCATTTTCAAATCCAGGAGGTTGTTCAACAAAAACATTTTCCTTAATATATCCATTTAAAAATGTACTTTTTACATCCATTTGATAAACTTTGAAATTCATGGAGGATGCAAAAGCAAGGAAAATTCTAACTGCTTCTAGTCTAGCTACAGGAGCATATGATTCTTCAAAATCAATTCCAAATTCTTGATTGTGCCCCTTTGCAACTAGCCTAGCTTTATTTCTAATGACTTGACCATTTTCATTCAACTTATTTCTGAAAACCCATCTAGTGCCAATGATTGTTTGGTCACTAGGTCTAGGTACTAATTCCCATACTTGATGTAAGACCCTCGAATTTCCGTAGTATTTCTTCCGTATTTATATGTGTATATTGTGCTTGTGTATGTATGTACGTATTTACGTAGGTATTAAAATAGTATAATTACGTGTGCATGTGTTTATATTAAACGTAAATAATGTACTTATTGCATGGTGGTAGTGTGGATACGATACTATACGTACATTGCATGTATATATGTCCGGTATGCATGGTTTTCTGCATAATTAGGGTTCTGGCCGAAGGCCCTATTGGCGTCAATCCCCTGGCCGTTGAGGTGGTGTTAGCGTCCAGACATGGACGCCAACCCTAGCTCCGGCGTCCAGCGATCTGGACGTCGACTTCTCTGGCCTGCATGCGCAGCAGAGCTGCTGTCTTCTGAAACAAGGTATGGTGGCCATTGGGGGGATGTCCCCCAACGGCTCCAAATCTGTCAGATAAGCATGGTGAGTGGGTGAGAGCCTTCCCTACTTCCTGAACCCGAATTGGCCTCTCCCCACTTCCCACTTTCACAATTGCAAGAGGAGAAAAGAGGAGAGAAAAACCCTAGAGCCCCTGTGAGAAAACCTGAAGTTTGGAGGCTTTGATCCGACGATCCAAGGCTTCTTCTGAAGATCTACTTCGACTAGGAGGAGGACAACATAATCGGCTACACATCCCCGACCCTGGAGTTCAGAGGGGAGCATCACAGAAGCCGGAGTGGAGGCATCTTGGAGGCTTCTTGGGACTGCCCAAGGAGAGCTTCTCAACTGATTTGATCCCTTTAGGAGTTTTTCCAAAGGCAAGTACCCATTCCACATTGTCCATGTATGTGTCTAGGAGGCTTTTATCATTTTTACAGATTTTCCTCGTGTCCTGGATCCCCTACATTCACCATTTTTCAGAGCTCGGACTGTGTTTTTACACAGGTCCGAACTTGACGGCAAGTCCCATGGACGTTGAGATCTTGAGTCAGCGGCCAACGATGTGGCCGCCAACTCTTGTAAACGACCACAGTATGCCGTTTAGTTCTTCTTGACAGAACAGTGAACTGTTCTGCCTTATATCTTTAATTTCCGGATTTCTACGCATGAGGATATAATGTAAATTTTATATGTTATGTAAAATAGGTAATGTGATATGTGTGGAATTTCCTGTATTTTTCTGTAGATGGTATAATTTATTAGAATTATTGAAAAGCATGTGTAGGAAAGAGGTTATGCTTGGTTAATCTTGTTCCCATGATTTCGGAGGAATCAAATGCTGTAGAATTTTATGAACCATGTTTGTATGTATCAGTCCATGCCCTGCAAATTTGGGAATTTTCCCATCTCCATGTGAATTCTTATAATTTCTACAATGAGAAATAGAAAGCATGTGTAGACCTTGTGAAAATTCTAGTAAATCATGTGTTGGGAAAATAAATTCGGGAAAATTTCTGTGCCAATATGTATGTGTGGTTCATGACTGTGCATGATCAAATCTGAATTTCCATGTCATGTTCTATGTTGACTTAGTTTAAGAATGGCATGAAGCTGAGTGTTTTAATTTCTATAAATGCATGTGAATTCAGAAAAATTTGAAAATTTGTATGTGTGTTATTATACCCGAAAACAGCATGTGGTAAAATTTTCAGGAAAATTTGATAACAGTAGCCTACATTATGAGATTTTCATGTGAAAATGAGTATGAATACATGTACCATGATTAAGGTTAAATGATGTGTGTTCCAATTAATCCATGAGAGCTACTAAATGCTTGATTTCTGTTATTAGTAGCATCATGATAGGGATGAACTGAACCATGTGCATAAACAAGAAAGTGTGAAAATCACATGTGAAACGTGTGTTAATCGGAATGTGTAATGTGTAAAATGTGCCGTGTGTGACACTGCTTCCATAGAGGGCTGTGGAACCGTATCATGGAAAAGTCCCCATGAGAAGGTTCAATGTGTTAAGATATCCTAAGGGCATTAGGATGAAATCCTGGAGGTGGACAAGTACCACTGGTTAGGGTGGAGACGTGTTCTCCCGGTCTGTGCAGTGCCAAGAGTCATCACTGTATTGCCTAGGTGATGTGCTATGTGTTATGTGTATGTGATGTGTCCTTCTAGTGGTGGTTTGGACTATGTGTCACGGCAAATAAATTGTGAAATGTGTATATGTGAACATGTGTGAAATGTGTATATGTGAACATGTGTAAATGTGTATATGTGAACATGTGTAAATTGTGTATATGTGAACATGCAAATGTGAAATAAGAAACCATGTGAACCCTTTATGTTAGAATGTGAACATGTGTACATGTGAAATGCTTGAAAAATGAACCATGTGAAATATGGGAATGTGTAACCATGTGAAGTAAATGTGTTAGAATATGATACGTTAATTCATGCTATGATATTTCTAATCCCATATAAATTGCTATCATGTTATAGTCAAATTGGAAGTGTAGTCTTCATGTGATTAAATGAGTAGAAAGCATGTGATAGGAAGTGTTAATTGAAACATTTTAAACCATGTACCATGTGTTTTGATTTTGTAGAAATACCATGATAGGTTGTCTCTCATAAATGTTCAAGCATGCTATATGTTGCCTTGCAAATAGAAATAGTAAACCCTACTATGATGTATGCATGAATGATGTGTATGGAGCTACTTGCTGAGTCTGTTAGACTCACTCCTTGCTTCGGCGTACAGGTGTAGTTGGTGACACACCTTTGGAGGTGACAGTGGAGAGCGACTCCGAGCGTGGAGATTAGCTGGTGGAGTTGACACTGTGCCCTTTTTGTTTCATAGTACGTGAATTGTAGCTTGTATTAGGATTATCATTATGTAATTGTGGACAAACTATGTATTAGATGTAGAACTTTAATTTTGTGGACAATGTAGCTTGGTTTAATTTCAATTATGAAAGTTTAGTCTTTTATTTTGCTATATGGATCATGTATGATAAATGTGGATGATGGAATGTGATGACTGTTAGTCCTTTACTTCCGCGACTCTGTATCTATATTTGTGTATATCTCAATCATGTGATAGTGTTGGGTAAATGTCCCACTGTGGCAGCACTCGTTATATCGACGTGGGTCGGTATGACCGTACCGGTATAATGAGGGCCGTCACAGAGATTGGTATCAGAGCGACCGATTGAGATCTTACATAAATATACATGAATCATCATCCTCATTGCATGCTAAATCCTTATAGATTGTCCACATGGGTAGAAATGACTAATAATGAATGGAAAATAGATAAGAAAATGGTTAGAAAACTTAGTAACCTAACTCTAATGGTGGCTGAAATTTTATGACAGCCATGGCTTCCCGTGGACGACGTGGAGGTGCGCCAGCTCGCGACGACGAGCAGAGGCGTGATGGTCAGGCGGAGCAACAGGCCCCAGCACCACGAGGCCCTGTGCTTCCCCCACCGCCGCCTGTGGACTATGGAGTGTTCATGCAAGGTCTGGTGCAGGCCATGCAGACCCAGGCACACACTCAGGCAGCACTTCAGGCCCAGTTGGAGGCCCAGGTAAAATAATAAAATAACTAAGTAGTCTGCTATTTGAATTGTATGCTATTGTGTTTATTATATATTGTTTGTTGTATAATGTAGCAGGCTCAGGCCCCAGCTCAGGACCATGGTGGACCTTCCATCATGGAGCGGTTCAAGAGGATGACCCCACCCTCTTTCAAGGGGGAGAGCGATCCGTTGCTAGCAGAGAGTTGGATGAGGGAGATCGAGAAAATCTTCCGGGCCATCAGGTGTGTGGATGAGGACAAGGTTACCTTAGCCACCTACATGCTACAGGTATGTGTTAGTTATGTGTTTCCTATTTCTCTATTAAGTTGAAGTTGTTTAGTCGGTGCTTATGAAGGTTATGTTGCAGGAGAGAGCTGATGTGTGGTGGGCTTCATTACTACGTACGCGGTTTGAGGACGGCGCGATTGATGTCGCTTGGGACGAGTTCGTGAGGCTCTTTCGGGCCAAGTTCGTCCCCGAGCACATCCAGGACAGGATGGAGCAGGAGTTCCTCACCTTGACTCAGGGCTCCATGACCGTACTTGAGTATGAGGCCAGGTTTGCAGAACTGTCTAAGTATGCACCCCATATTGTGGCTGATGAGCGCAGGAAGGCGAAGAAGTTTGTGATGGGCTTGAAGCCATCACTGCGGACGAGGCTCGTAGCGTTTGATCATCGTACCCTGGACGAGGCCCTCAGCGCAGCCTGCAGACAGGAAGGCGAAATGGAGCAATACTTGGAGGAGAAGAAGGCTTCGCAGAAGAGGCCGGCAGCAGCTTTCCAGAGGCAAGACAAGAGGAAGACGGTGTACCAGACACCGCAGAAATCATCGACAACCAGCAACTATCAGGTACCTTCTGTACGTTCCTCTGGTGACAAGAAGGAGTGCCCTCATTGCGGAAGGGCACATGGTGGTACGGAATGTTGGAAGCTAGCGGGCAAATGCCTAAAGTGTGGGAGCAGCGACCACAAAATCAAGGACTGCCCTAGGCTTCAGCAGGGAGCTCAGCGAGGAGTGCCAGTACCAGCAGTGGCGGCAGCCGCGCCAGCGACAGGACGACCAGGAAGGCCTCGAGCCCCGGCTCGAGTGTTTGCGTTAGCTCGTGAGGACGCCGAGCAGGCGGAGCATGTCACCGAAGGTACAGTCTTACTTTTCGGTGTGCACGCTCGGGTTTTGTTTGATACGGGTGCTACTCACTCGTTCATTTCCGAGCGGTTCGCTAGGCAGTTAGCCCTAGAGTCAGGCATAGAGTCTGAGGAGTTAGAGGTTCCTTTGTCTGTGCACACCCCTGCGGGTACGGTATCGACTAGGAAGTGCATTCCGTCGTTACCTGTGTGCATTGAGGATAGATTCCTAGATGGGTGTTTCTTCTTGCTAAAGATGAAGGACTATGATTGCATTCTTGGTCTGGATTGGCTAGAGGAGCATTATGCGCTAGTAGATTGTCGTAAGAAGAGGATTGTTTTCCGCATTCCTGGCGAGGACGAGTTCTCTCATCCCTTGCCAAAGAACTTAGCGGGAAAGTTAGTTATCTCTGCCATGAAGGCGATGCGCATGGTGAACAAGGGCTGTGACGCATTTCTTGCCAGCGTTATGCTAGTACCCGATGCTAGTTCGTCACTGACTCTTGCAGAGATTGATGTGGTGCAGGACTTTCCAGATGTCTTTCCCGATGACTTGTCTGGATTGCCACCGGATAGGGAGATAGAGTTCACTATAGAGTTGCTTCCAGGCACCTCTCCTATCTCAAAGGCCCCATAGGATGGCACCTGCAGAATTAGCCGAGTTGAGGAAGCAATTGCAAGAATTGCTTGATAAGGGATTTATCGCCCTAGCGTTTCCCCTTGGGGAGCACCTGTATTGTTCGTCAAGAAGAAAGACGGGTCACTTCGGTTGTGCATCGATTATAGGAAGCTAAACCAGGTGACTGTGAAGAACAGGTATCCCTTACCTCGCATTGATGATCTGTTTGACCAGTTGCGAGAGGCATCAGTCTTTTCCAAGATTGACTTGCGATCTGGTTATCATCAGTTGAGGATTAGGAGTGAGGATGTGTCCAAGACGGCGTTTAGAACCCGTTATGGACATTATGAGTTCTTAGTTCTTCCCTTCGGATTGACCAACGCCCCTGCAGCGTTCATGGATCTCATGAACCGGGTGTTTAGTCCGTATTTAGATAGCTTTGTTGTTGTGTTTATTGACGATGTACTGGTCTATTCTCCGGATGAGGCCACGCACCGTCAGCATTTGAGGTTAGTCTTAGAGGTTCTTCGTGAGCACAAGCTGTATGCAAAATTCAGCAAGTGCGATTTCTGGTTGCGCGAGGTTCACTTTCTCGGGCATGTTATCTCCGGCGCTGGTGTAGCAGTTGATCCAGCGAAGGTCCAGGCAGTTATGGATTGGGAAGTTCCCAGGACCCCTTCGGAGATTCGTAGCTTTATTGGGTTAGCTGGTTATTATCGGCGATTCATTGAGGGTTTCTCATCCATCGCCGCCCCCTTGACAAAGCTGACTCGGAAAGGTGAGAAGTTCGTGTGGTCTGAGGCGTGTGAGCATAGCTTTCAGCTATTGAAGGCTAAGCTTACTTCTGCTCCGGTATTGGTATTGCCTAGTGGTCTAGAGGGCTTTGCCATTTATACGGATGCATCTCAGATTGGTTTAGGCTGTGTACTCATGCAGTGTGAGCGGGTTGTAGCTTATGCTTCTCGTCAGTTGAAGGAGCATGAGAGGAACTATCCGACCCATGATTGGAGTTAGCAGCTGTGGTTCACGCACTAAAGATCTGGAGACACTATCTTTATGGTGTCAGATTTGAGGTGTTTACCGACCACAAGAGCTTGAGATATCTTTTCTCCCAAAAGGAATTAAACCTGAGGCAGAGGAGATGGATTGAGTTCTTGAAGGACTATGACTTCGACCTTCAGTATCATCCTGGAAAGGCGAACGTCGTAGCGGATGCTCTTAGTAGAAAGAGGTCTTCGCTCCAGCAGGATTGGAAGATGTTGGAGGATGCAGCGTGCTCTATGACCGAGTTAGAGCCATCGTTGTGTCAGGCTTTTGTAGCTCAGCTATCCCTTAGATCCTCAGTCTTGGATGAGGTGATTGAGCAGCAGAAAGCCGATCCTAGATTGTTAGAGTTAGTGGGTAAGGCGGGCATTGCTCGTGATGAGGACGGTGTGATTAGATTTCAGCACCGTGTTTGTGTTCCCGATGTAGTAGATGTCCGTGAGCATGTGTTAGCGGAGGCTCATAGATCGCGATTCTCTATTCATCCGGTAACACTAAGATGTATCAGGATTTGAAGAGATCATTTTGGTGGTCCGGCATGAAGAAGGATGTTGCGGATTATGTGTCTAGATGTCTAGTATGTCAGCAGGTGAAAGCCGAGCGGCAGCGACCATCCGGCCTTATGCAGAGGATGGATATCCCCGTATGGAAGTGGGAAGCTGTCACTATGGATTTCGTATCGGGTTTGCCTCGATCTAGAAGGGGCAATGACTCGATTTGGGTAGTTGTAGATAGATTCTCGAAGACTGCTCATTTCTTGCCTATGAAGAAGAAGCAGTCGGTAGAGAGCTTAGCTAGATTGTATGTTAGTGGTATCGTTAGGTTGCATGGTGTGCCGAAGTCGATCATTTCGGATCGAGATCCGAGATTTACTTCGAGATTGTGGAAAGGTCTTCAAGATGCGTTAGGTTCGGAGCTTAAGCTCAGTTCGGCGTTTCATCCCCAGACCGATGGACAGTCCGAGAGGACTATCCAGACGCTCGAGGACATGTTGAGAGCGTGTGTTCTGGATTGGAAGGATGATTGGGAGCGTCATTTACCTCTTGTGGAGTTCGCATACAACAACAGCTTTCATGCTAGCATTGGAATGGCTCCATTCGAGGCGTTGTATGGTAGGCCCTGCAGTCTCCTTTATGTTGGGAGGAGATTGGTGATAGGCAGTTGATCGGACCGGAGTTGGTTCAGGAAACTTCGGATAAGATCCAGCTTATCAGGAAGAGGCTTGTTGCGGCACAGGATAGGCAGAAGAGTTATGCCGACAACAGGAGGAAGGACTTAGAGTTCGAGGTTGGCGATCATGTCTTCTTGAAGATATCGCCTACTCGAGGTGTTGTCAGATTTGGCAGGCATAGCAAGCTAAGCCCTAGGTTCATTGGCCCATATGAGATTCTCAGACGTTTGGGCAACGTGGCGTACGAGCTAGCTTTACCCCCAGCTTTGGCTAGCGTTCACCCGGTATTCCACGTATCTATGCTCAGGAAGTATGTCCGAGATCCGTCTCATGTGATTAGCCACGAGCCAGTGGAGATCCAGCCAGATCTTTCGTATGTCGAGCAACCGGTAGCCATTCTTGACCGGAAGGTGCAGCATCTCCGGAACAAGAGTATCGCGTCGGTGAAAGTTCTATGGCGGAACTTCTCACGTGAGGAGGCTACGTGGGAGCTTGAGGATGCGATGAAGAAGAAGTATCCCCTTTTGTTTGAGTAGTGTCGTTCTAACTTCGAGGACGAAGTTTCTTTAAGGGGGAGAGGGTGTAAGACCCTCGAATTTCCGTAGTATTTCTTCCGTATTTATATGTGTATATTGTGCTTGTGTATGTATGTACGTATTTACGTAGGTATTAAAATAGTATAATTACGTGTGCATGTGTTTATATTAAACGTAAATAATGTACTTATTGCATGGTGGTAGTGTGGATACGATACTATACGTACATTGCATGTATATATGTCCGGTATGCATGGTTTTCTGCATAATTAGGGTTCTGGCCGAAGGCCCTATTGGCGTCAATCCCCAGGCCGTTGAGGTGGTGTTAGCGTCCAGACATGGACGCCAACCCTAGCTCCGGCGTCCAGCGATCTGGACGTCGACTTCTCTGGCCTGCATGCGCAGCAGAGCTGCTGTCTTCTGAAACAAGGTATGGTGGCCATTGGGGGGATGTCCCCCAACGGCTCCAAATCTGTCAGATAAGCATGGTGAGTGGGTGAGAGCCTTCCCTACTTCCTGAACCCGAATTGGCCTCTCCCCACTTCCCACTTTCACAATTGCAAGAGGAGAAAGAGGAGAGAAAAACCCTAGAGCCCCTGTGAGAAAACCTGAAGTTTGGAGGCTTTGATCCGACGATCCAAGGCTTCTTCTGAGATCTACTTCGACAAGGAGGAGGACAACATAACCGGCTACACATCCCCGCCCTGGAGTTCAGAGGGGAGCATCACAGAAGCCGGAGTGGAGGCATCTTGGAGGCTTCTTGGGACTGCCCAAGGAGAGCTTCTCCAACTGATTTGATCCCTTTAGGAGTTTTTCCAAAGGCAAGTACCCATTCCACATTGTCCATGTATGTGTCTAGGAGGCTTTTATCATTTTTACAGATTTTCCTCGTGTCCTGGATCCCCTACATTCACCATTTTTCAGAGCTCGGACTGTGTTTTTACACAGGTCCGAACTTGACGGCAAGCCCCATGGACGTTGAGATCTTGAGTCAGCGGCCAACGATGTGGCCGCCAACTCTTGTAAACGACCACAGTATGCCGTTTAGTTCTTCTTGACAGAACAGTGAACTGTTCTGCCTTATATCTTTAATTTCCGGATTTCTACGCATGAGGATATAATGTAAATTTTATATGTTATGTAAAATAGGTAATGTGATATGTGTGGAATTTCCTGTATTTTTCTGTAGATGGCATAATTTATTAGAATTATTGAAAAGCATGTGTAGGAAAGAGGTTATGCTTGGTTAATCTTGTTCCCATGATTTCGGAGGAATCAAATGCTGTAGAATTTTATGAACCATGTTTGTATGTATCAGTCCATGCCCTGCAAATTTGGGAATTTTCCCATCTCCATGTGAATTCTTATAATTTCTACAATGAGAAATAGAAAGCATGTGTAGACCTTGTGAAAATTCTAGTAAATCATGTGTTGGGAAAATAAATTCGGGAAAATTTCTGTGCCAATATGTATGTGTGGTTCATGACTGTGCATGATCAAATCTGAATTTCCATGTCATGTTCTATGTTGACTTAGTTTAAGAATGGCATGAAGCTGAGTGTTTTAATTTCTATAAATGCATGTGAATTCAGAAAAATGTGAAAATTTGTATGTGTGTTATTATACCCGAAAACAGCATGTGGTAAAATTTTCAGGAAAATTTGATAACAGTAGCCTACATTATGAGATTTTCATGTGAAAATGAGTATGAATACATGTACCATGATTAAGGTTAAATGATGTGTGTTCCAATTAATCCATGAGAGCTACTAAATGCTTGATTTCTGTTATTAGTAGCATCATGATAGGGATGAACTGAACCATGTGCATAAACAAGAAAGTGTGAAAATCACATGTGAAACGTGTGTTAATCGGAATGTGTAATGTGTAAAATGTGCCGTGTGTGACACTGCTTCCATAGAGGGCTGTGGAACCGTATCATGGAAAAGTCCCCATGAGAAGGTTCAATGTGTTAAGATATCCTAAGGGCATTAGGATGAAATCCTGGAGGTGGACAAGTACCACTGGTTAGGGTGGAGACGTGTTCTCCCGGTCTGCGCAGTGCCAAGAGTCATCACTGTATTGCCTAGGTGATGTGCTATGTGTTATGTGTATGTGATGTGTCCTTCTAGTGGTGGTTTGGACTATGTGTCACGGCAAATAAATTGTGAAATGTGTATATGTGAACATGTGTGAAATGTGTATATGTGAACATGTGTAAATGTGTATATGTGAACATGTGTAAATTGTGTATATGTGAACATGCAAATGTGAAATAAGAAACCATGTGAACCCTTTATGTTAGAATGTGAACATGTGTACATGTGAAATGCTTGAAAAATGAACCATGTGAAATATGGGAATGTGTAACCATGTGAAGTAAATGTGTTAGAATATGATACGTTAATTCATGCTATGATATTTCTAATCCCATATAAATTGCTATCATGTTATAGTCAAATTGGAAGTGTAGTCTTCATGTGATTAAATGAGTAGAAAGCATGTGATAGGAGTGTTAATTGAAACATTTTAAACCATGTACCATGTGTTTTGATTTTGTAGAAATACCATGATAGGTTGTCTCTCATAAATGTTCAAGCATGCTATATGTTGCCTTGCAAATAGAAATAGTAAACCCTACTATGATGTATGCATGAATGATGTGTATGGAGCTACTTGCTGAGTCTGTTAGACTCACTCCTTGCTTCGGCGTACAGGTGTAGTTGGTGACACACCTTTGGAGGTGACAGTGGAGAGCGACTCCGAGCGTGGAGATTAGCTGGTGGAGTTGACACTGTGCCCTTTTTGTTTCATAGTACGTGAATTGTAGCTTGTATTAGGATTATCATTATGTAATTGTGGACAAACTATGTATTAGATGTAGAACTTTAATTTTGTGGACAATGTAGCTTGGTTTAATTTCAATTATGAAAGTTTAGTCTTTTATTTTGCTATATGGATCATGTATGATAAATGTGGATGATGGAATGTGATGACTGTTAGTCCTTTACTTCCGCGACTCTGTATCTATATTTGTGTATATCTCAATCATGTGATAGTGTTGGGTAAATTTCCCACTGTGGCAGCACTCGTTATATCGACGTGGGTCGGTATGACCGTACCGGTATAATGAGGGCCGTCACACTTGATTTCTTTCAAATTGATGAAGTTCATCATGCATGGCATTAATCCAATTTGAACTTGATAAGGCTTCATCAATTGACTTTGGTTCAATTTGGGAAATTAGCGCTAGTGGGTCTTCTTCAATATCATGCAGGAATGATGATCTAGTCCTAACTCTATCATGTATATTGCCAACCACATTATCTAATGGGTGATCTCTCAAAAATCGATGTTTAGAAATTACCTGTTCAGAGGTACCCACTTCTGGGACAATATTACCTGAACCACTTGGAGATGGTGTGTTCAGGTTCTCTTCAATGTTTTCAAACTCCTCAACAGTTGGTGAAGAGTCCACAATAAATTCATCCTCTTCAGTGTCTTGTCTTTCCCTGCAAGATTTAGAATTATTAGTTGAAAAGGAACTTTCATCAAAGATAACATGTGGAGATTCTTCAACAGTTTTAGTTTTAAGAATGTACACTTTGAAAGCCCTTGACACCTTAGAATAGCCAAGGAAGATGGCTTCCTGACTTTTAGCATCAAATTTGTCAAGGTTTTCTTTGTTATTATTGTGTACAAAGCATTTGCACCCAAAAGTTTTAAAATAAGATACAGTTGGCCTTTTGTTTTTCAATAATCCATAGGGGGGTTTTTCTAATTTTTGGTCTGATCAATGCACTATTTAGAATGTGATTGGCTATGTTTACAGCTTCAGCCCAAAAGGATTTGGGCAAATTACTTCCTAAGAGCATGGATCTAGCCATTTCCACAAGAGTTCTATTCTTTCTTTCTACAACTCCATTTTGTTCTGGAGTTCTTGGTGAAGAAAACTTGTGGAATATTTGAAATTCAGCACATAAATCAGAAAACGATTTGTTCTCAAATTCACCTCCATGATCAGTCAAAATGTTTTTAATTTTATATGGATAAGTTGTTAAGACAGTGGTACAGAAGTTCCTGAATTCAAGACAAGTATCACTTTTGTGGGACAGAAAAATAACCCAAGTAAATCTAGTAAAATCATCAATGATTACAAACTCATATCTTTTGTCACTTAGACTTAGAATTCTTGTAGGGCCAAAAAGGTCCATGTGAAGTAATTCTAGTGGCTTAGATGTGAGTACCTCATTGAAGTTTTTAAAAGATTTTCTTGTTTGTTTTCCTTTAGCACATATCCCACAAACTTGATTTTCAACTTTAAAGAAGGATTCAGGAAGACCCTTAACCAAATTCAATCTTAACAACTTATTCATTGTTCTGAAACTTGCATGGCCAAGTCTTTTGTGCCAAGTACATGCAATTTCATCTTTATTTGCAACAAAGGAAAGATTTTCAGAAAAGTTTTTATTTAGGTTGATCATGTAGACATTGTTTTCCCTTTTTCCAAAGAATTTGATTTTATCAGTTGATGAGTCAATTAACTTACAGAAATTAGATTCAAACACAACTTTGTGACCTTTGTCACATAGTTGGCTGATACTGAGCAAATTGTAATCAAGACCATCAACTAGTAAAACATTATCTACAGAGTTATAGGAAGTTTGACCAACCTTACCAGATCCTATGATCTTCCCTTTATTTTTACCTCCAAAAGTTACTGACCCTCCCTCATTTTCAATCAGGAATGAGAATTTGGCTCTGTCTCCCGTCATGTGTCGTGAACACCCACTGTCAAGAAACCACACATTGGAGTTGGGTGCACGACCTTCCTGCAAAATAGATCAGTGGAGAGAAGATTTTGGTACCCAAATAGAGTTAGGACCATCAGAATGTTTGAACATTGTTAGTAAATCTTTTCTCACCCAAATTTGACTTGTTTTTTATTTTTGTTTTGTTTCATTGGTGTTTTCAGTATTTTTCTGTTTGTTCTTTTCCTTAGGAATGAAAGCACCAATATTTTTGTTTTTAGTGGGAGGGGAGTTTTTCATTTGAGCATAGGAGTTCAGATGAGGAGATGGAATCCATAGATTTTGTTGGTACATCAAAAGGTTTGGATGAAAGAATTTAGGATGATACCAACAAGGGTTGTCATACCATTGGCTCCAAGGATTGTTCCAATCATCTTGAAATGCTGTCTTGGAGGTCCAAGGTTCTTTATAAATGATTTCCTTTGACTTTTTCTTGTTTTTCAAATTTTTATTTGAATTTTTGATTGAGTTGTTTGTAGCTGTTGATGTTGAGCAGGTCAACCTCTCCATGACTGGTGTCGACCTGTAAGGAGACTGTGTCGACCTGGTTGTCTTCTTTTGTTTTTAAGTTTTTGATTTGTTTTGTGTTTTGTTTGATGTTTTGTCTGATATTTGCTTGATTTCTGTGTTCTCAAGATTAGGACCTTTGACAAATTTAATTAATGGTGCTTTGCCCTTTTTCTCACCAGATTTGTCTTTCTTTGGTTTCTGTTTGTTGAATCCTAATCCATGAGAAGTTGTTGTCATGTTTGTTCCTAGCAGTGCCTCCAAGTTATCTTTACCTTTTGTGAAGGTTTGGATAACTTCATCCCTTTCTTTTAGCTGGTTTTGAAGAGTTTTAATTTCTTCAATCTTTTGTTGTTTTTCTTGTTTTTCCATTTCCAGCTTTTCAGATAAGTCTTTGAATTCTTGGGTGGCCTTTTGAGAGGCAAGCTTTAGGTCATCAATTAGGTTCATGAGATTTTATTTTTCTTTATTTAATTCTGTTATCTCATTTTCTAGCTCACAAATTCTGTTGTTTGAAGATTGGTTATGATAAAGGTTTTCAATTTTCTTTTTGATGTGTTTGTTTTCTTTTCTCATTTCAGAATATTTTTCAACTAGTTCAGCATAAACATCCTGCCAATCTTCAACAGTGAAGTCTTCAAAAGAGGTGCTTACCTTTTCTTCAGAGTTATTGGCCATGAAGCAGATTTCCTCACTCTCAGACCTTGAGGATTTTTTGTCTTCTTCTTCTTCTTCACTTGAATCTTCATCAGACCAAGTGGCTACCATGGCCTTTAGCTTCTTGAACTTCTGAAACTTCTTGTGCTTTTCTTTCTTGTTCTCAGGACACTCTCCCTTCATGTGTCCTGGCTTATTACACCTGTAACAAATGACAGTTTCGTCAGATTTTTTATTCTTGTTGAAATTAGAGGAGGAAGTGTTTCTTTTACCTGAGGAAAACTTCTTTTTCACAGACATTTTTCCTTTTCTATATTTCAAGAATTTTCTAAATTGCCTGGTCATGAGGGCAATTTCATCCTCATTTGACTTAGACTCCTCAGAACTTGTCTTTTCCTGACTTTTGTCTTTGTTACTTGAAGAGGCCTTAAGTGTCATTGGCTTGGTTTAGTTATGTGTTCTTCATTTCTTTTCAAATTGATTTCATATGTCATTAAGGATCCTATCAATTCATCCAAAGAAAGTTTGGACAAATCTTTAGAATCTTCAATGACAGTGGCCTTTGTGTGCCAAATTGAAGAAAGTAAACGTAAGATTTTCCTTACCAAGTCTGCATCTGTGTAGTCCTTACCTAAGGCCTTCAGTCCATTGACAATAACCATGAACCTGGCAAACATTTCAGAAATTGTTTCATTAGACTTCATCATAAACAATTCATATTCTGAAACAAGAATATTTGCCTTAGTTTCCTTCACTTGTGATGTTCCCTCATAAAGTAATTCGAGTTTATCCCACATCTCTTTGGCAGATTTGCACATTGAGATTCTCGAATACTCTTTGGGATTAACAGCACATTGAATCATTTTCATGGCACTATAATTCAATGTCGCTTTTCTTATTTGTTCCCTAGTCCAAGTTTCTTCCTCTCCCTGGTTTTCATAGGGACCAACTTCTACCACTTTCCAGATTTCATAGTTTTGGGCTCTTAGAAACACTTGCATTCTATTTTTCCAATATGAATAGTTCGTTCCATTAAAGAATGGTGGCCTATTTATGGAATGCCCCTCAGCTATGAAACCTTTGGAATCCATTGACTTAAAAAGAAAGCACAGAAGGAATACTCAGCAAGCAAGCAAACAATCAAGCAATCAGACACACAATACTCAAAAACTGCTCAGATCAAATCAGATCAAGTGTAAACCCGCTCTGATACCAATTAAAGGATCGAGGAAAAGGTGTGGATAAGATCTAGAAGGGGGGGGGGGGGGGGGGGATGAATAGATCTATGCCACTCTATGCGGAAGCTTAAGCAATTTAAAAAAGCTTTGAGAATCAGAGGCAATTTTAATAGTGAAAAACACAGATCTGATGAGATGATGAGTGAGTTGATAAAATATATGTGAAACCAGTCGATTGAGTGAATCTTAAGCGATCCTATGCAAGCATCTAACGAATAATAGAATCAAACCACAAATAGACAAGTGCACAGAGATTTTTAGGTGGTTCGGAAATCACCCATGTGATTCCTACATCCACCCCTCACACCCAGTGAGGATTCACTAAACAACCTGGGTAACACACCCACTGGAGCCAGACAACTCCAACAACTGAGATTACGACTCACATAACTCTAGAGTAAGACTACTCTAGATCCCTGAGCAAGACTGCTCAACGACCACTTGAGTTCGACAACTCAAACTGAGCACAATGGCTCACAAATGACTTTGCTAGACACCAACATAAGACATAGATCTTCTAGCAGCAGATCATGTCGAACATGAGAGCATTCATGAGAATTATGCAGAAGCACTTGCACAATCTCAAAATGTCTCAGAAGAACAAAAGTACAATGAGAATTGTATGAAAAGACTTTGTTCTTCAGTGTACTCCCTTGTAGAAGCTCAGATTGGGAAGAGGCTTGGATTCTTGAAGTCCCAAACGATGCTCTGCACTTTTGAACTTGGGGATCTTCCTTGAAATCTTCTCCAACGTATGCTTCTACTTGATCTGCTTCCTTGAGGCGCTTCAAATGCTTCATCAAGGATCACACTCCAATTCTCACAATTGAATTGATGAGAATTGGTCTTCAGAAGACACCAGGAGAGCAGAGGAGGGAGATGAACTCTTCTCGCCGCCAAAGGGAACTTTCTGGAAGGCTCCAAGAGTTCGTTGGGTCTCTTGATGTGATGGATGGCCAATTGGAGGCCTTTTATACCCAAAAGATTCCAAAGTTACCCTTTGGGTACAAGGGCACACGATCCTAGTTTGATACACCATCACCCTAGGAAGACACGTGGCAATCATCCATTTTAAGTTGCAATCTTTCCATAGTGTGTCGACCTGCCCTGGTGATGGTGTCGACCTGTTGTCCCAATTCTGAAAACAGGCTGTTCTGGGAATTGATCCAGTGTCGACCTGCCCTGGTGGTGGTGTCGACCTGCTGTCCCAATTCTGAAAACAGGCTGTTCTGGGAATGAGGTCCAGTGTCGACCTGCCCTCATCTTGTGTCGACCTGAGTAGGCTAATTCCTGGAATTTGCAACTCGTGTCGACCTGCTCTTTGACTAGTGTCGACACAGTCTCAGCATTTCTTCAGCTTTTTGCCTTTGAGTCTGAGGTGTTGTGTCGACACCATTGTGGGGTGTGTCGACACTACCTTTGCAAAAAGTATTTGTACCTAAAAATTAAACACATATATCATTAGTAAAATATGTTATTATGAGTACAAATGATAAGTGT
This sequence comes from Colocasia esculenta, assembly GCA_014218235.1. Classification (NCBI taxonomy): domain Eukaryota; kingdom Viridiplantae; phylum Streptophyta; class Magnoliopsida; order Alismatales; family Araceae; genus Colocasia; species Colocasia esculenta. The sequence goes on from CM024759.1 coordinate 32,383,940, forward strand.
GCTTTGAAACATGCTTTTTGAATATAAATTTCAGGTGAAATGTGTTTATCATGTTTCAATCAATTTGCATTCAAATCACATTTGTCATCATCAAAATAAGAGGGGAAATGATATGAAATTACACTCAACCCAACAGAGGTGAAGCTATCTTGGATGAATCTCCAAGCTAACTTCATAATTAGAGCTCAATTTTGTTGTTCCAAATCTTTGATACCAAGACCACCAAGAGATTTATGCTGTGTAATTTTCTACCAGGAACACAAATGAAGTTTCCTTTTAGAGGGTGATTCCCCCCACCAAAATTTGTTGATGATGGAAGTTAAACGATTAAGGCTACCTTTGGGGAAGAGAATGGTACCCATAAGGTGTTGTGGGATGGCCGAGAGAGTAGTTTTCAAGAGAATAGTCCGGCCAGCTTGAGAGAGTGCGTTGAGCTTCCATGAACTCACTTTTCTACTTATCCTTTCCTCAATGAATTTCAAGTGCTTTGCTTTGCTTCCATTCCAGATAATAGGGTAGCCTAGATAAAGTTGCCCTTCACAGATTTTCTTGATCCCCATTAGAGTGGAAAAGTAGACTTGCCTTTCTTGGGGGGTATTTCTACTGAACAGAAGGCTTGACTTCTCCCTATTCATGCATTGACCAGCCCACCTCCCATAAGAGTCCAGGATGTCTGAAAATGCATTAAGCTCCTGATCTTCCAATTTACCAAAGAGAAATATATCATCGGCATATAAAATACTTGTGATTGCTGGGGCAAACTGGTTAATCTTGAAGTCTGCAATGAGACCCTACCCTTTCTTCCAATTGATCATGGCCGTTAGGCACTCAGCACAAAGAATGTAGAGATAGGGAGATAGGGGGCAGCCTTGTCTGATTCCTCTGGAAGGCTTGATTCTACCTTTCACTTCACCATTAATGATGAGAGAATAGGTGGGTGTAGTGATACATTCCCAAACAAGGTTAATTAAGCTTACTGGGAAATTAAATCTGGTGAGCATATTGTTGCCCAGCTAGCAAGCCCAGGGGGGGGTGAATGGGGCTTTAAAACTTCGTTGACTAACCCTGTACACACGAAAATGTTTACACAAAATACACTTCGATGGATGTTAGTGATAGTGAAGATAAACAGCAATCACACAAAGACAATCACACAACACAAGAAATTATCCTGGTTCGGATCTCCTCTCCTTAGGAGTCCTACGTCCAGTCCCTGAGCAAAATCTCAGGATTTCACTACCAAGGGTACAGTCCCCCTTAAGGACCCTTACACCCAGGCGTAGCTGGTCTTCCTTCAACCCGAAGGGAATTACAACCCCCTGGATACCACACCAGGTCCTCCTTCACAACAGAAGGGAAAGACACACCCTGGATCCCACCAGGTCTTCCTTCACAACAGAAGGGAACAACTTAAGAAATAGTGATCAAAGAGATGACGCCCCTAGATCAAGCTTATAGAACACTGCTTGATCTGAAGCAAGGACTGAGAAGAAGAAGAGATCTACAATCAAGGATTCTTCTCAGACCGAAGGGCTCTCACACAGATGTGAACTTAGCACCGAGAGCAAGAGCTAAAAAACTAATGAGAGTTTGTGTATGGCTCTAAGAAGGGTTTTCAGAAGGTTGAAAACGTTGTCGCTTGTTGTTGTCTCACTTGCTCTTGTTTTTTTCGAAGTTCATTCTTCTATATATATGAACGTTTGAAATTCGAACGTTGAAGTGTCCGTTGTCTCCATGCATAGGTGTACGTTAGACTGCTTGATCCTTGGAAGCTTCAAGTCAACAGTCTCTTATCTTTTCATGCACGTAAAGAGATAAGATCTTCTGTAATATCCTTTGGCTTCTATTTTGTCCAACGTTGTATCACTAGAGCTGTCAGTGACCTGCATATATTAAATGCTAGAACAGTAGACAACTAGGATGTCTCTTGTTGTCAGTCATCGTTGGTGTGAACATTCACCAAAATAGTAATGCCATTTTACTATTCAAAAAGGATGCATAGAGAATAGTCATGATATCGTCTGTATGCATGCAGAGATACGTACTATCATAATAAATGCATTGCTGTCAAAAAGATATACGAGACGACTTTGACTTTTCAACAAATTCAAAAATCAGCTCGAAAGGCAAATCGTTATTTTCTATGAAATCGCTATATGCAAATGAGTTGATATTCGTGAAAATCGTTGTGTGCTCATAAGCACGCTGATGCACTAACAACCAAATCGATGTAGAGACAAATCGTTGTGACTTCGTAAGCAAATCGTTATGCATGAGTCGTTATGGTCAGCGATCAAGTCGTTATGTAACTTATTGAATCATTACAGAGATCAAATCGTTATTCTTACTTAGAAAATCAATGTGAGACCAAATCATTATGATCACTAAAGGAATCCTTACGAGACCAAATTGTTATGATCACTAAAGGAATCGTTATGAAAGCAAGTCGTTTCAATCATTAAAGAAATCATTGCGAGACCAAATCGATGCGATCACTTATCGAATCATTGGGAGGGCAAATCGTTGGGATCACTTATCGAATCGTTGTGAGGGAAAATCGTTGTGATCACTTATCAAATCGTTGTGGGACCAAATCGTTGCGATCACTTATTGAATCGTTGTGAGGGCAAATTGTTGCGATCATTTGAACAAATCGTTGCGATGAGCAAATCGTTACGATGACTTAAGGAATCGTTGCGATGAGCAAATCGTTATGATATCCGAAGAAATCGTTCCGATGAGTAAATCGTTACGATGACTTAGGGAATCGTTGCGATGAGCAAATCATTATGACGACTTAAGGAATCGTTGCAATGAGCAAATCGTTACGATGACTTAGGGAATCATTGCGATGAGTAAATCGTTATGACGACTTAAGTAATCGTTGTGGAAATGATTTCTTTTGTTAAAACCAGACGACATTTCAGTCTATGAAGAAATCGTTAAGGAACTTATCAAATCGTTATGATGAAATCGTTGTAGACAGAGAAAATCGTTGTGATTTACAATAGAAGTCGATGTGGACTTAGAGAAACATCAGAATTGAAATTAATAATGCTTCAGAAATGTAATACTTACCAAATTGGCTTGTTGGCTTATTTTTTCTGTAATATTCCCTATGCTCAAGACTTATGGAATATATGTTAGTAATTTTTGACAAGGTTTTGTTAATCACCAAAAAATAAGTGTGTAATTAATTAAATTACATGGGGACAAACTGATCATCAATCTCCCCCTTTTTAGTGATGACAAAACTTAACAAGGAGTATGAGTAATCTAAAGCTTTTTCGGAATGTATTTCAGAAGTGCTAAGTATTTCTCCCCCTTTTTGTCATTAAGCAAAAAGATACAACACTGAGACAAAGAAAGAGAGAAAACAAGGAGATTTATGGAGCATTGGAGGGTTTAGAGAGATAGAAGGCAGGAGACAAGAGAGATGCAAAGCGCCTAATGACAGGTAGCGCTTGGCGTTCCTGCTCTTCAAAATAGGCTTGAAATGCCCCAAGCTCAATACAATAGGAGGGTCCCATGGTGGGAATCATCCTCTTGATGTGAAGCTGTCTCTGATCTGATATGAAATCCCAGTATTTGTCGTTGCCAAGAGTTACCTTGTAGAAGAGGAAGCTACCAAAACTGGCAAACTGAAGAAACAGAGTGATTTTAAAGGGATAGAAAATCTGATGTTGCCGAAATTCCTTCTTTAATGCTAGAAAGACCCTGTACCGTTCTTCCCATTTCAGGAAGGAGTCCCGGACAAGGTGAAGAGAATTGACATCTAGAAAGTCAGCGGGAGTCAGAAGAGGTTGATGGGAGCGAGCCTGAGAGGCATTCAACTCTTGAAGCTGTTGAGCAGACAAAGTGTATAGCTTTTCCCAATCAGAAGGTGATAGACACTCACATTCAGATAGAATAGGGGCAAGAACATCGGCCTTGAGGTACCCCTGAATATACTGCTTGAAGACAAATCTATGAAAGGCGAGGTTACGACCTTCTTGCACAGAGAGCCTAGCCATAACTTGAGCAGCACGCTCAAACATGAGAGTTCCCACAGATGAATCCATGATCAGGGAGTGAAGTGGAGGAAGGAACACCACATCAGGAATGATCAAGGTGGCAAAGTCAACCTGAAGAGGTTCGGTGTGAGCAGCCCTGGAACTTAGATCATGGATGGCTTGCCTGAACTGGCCCAGCTGCACCTCGGGAATGTTATGAAGATAGCAGTAATCACAATACATTTTGTATTGCCGGATGAACTTGATTTCCTTCTGAATAAAGGGTCCAAAAGTATGTTTGTGATGAATCTGAAACCATTTAGAGAGAGGAAGAGGAGCTTCGCTGGGAGGATATCTGGTGGCTTGACTATGACGAAAGCGACTGTACAGATCTCTGTTGCTCCGAGCCCATTGATCTTCAGTTTTGGCTTCAGTCATGGAAAAAAAATTTGACTGTTGGGCCTTGGAAAGAAAAGAATAAGGAAAAATGGTATTGAGATGGGCCGAAAGATTTTGGAAGGGAAGGCCAAAGAGGTGAGCAAACACTACCTTTTGAAGAAATTCTTCATAGATAGGTTTTTGCTTATTGGTAATGGAAAGAGAGAACCAAAGGGGAGGATAACAAGGTTTAGAAGAGACAAGATGGGTAGAAGTGAGTCTCCTCTTCTTAGGAATGGGACTGGAAGCGCCTGTCCTATGAGAGTGGGTCCCAACAGCCAGGACTGAACGAAGTATTCCTACTTCAAATTCATCCTTGATGTCCTGGATTTCTGTGTGAGCTAATTGGGCACCCTCGGGAATAATAGTAATGAAAGAAGGGGGTGGTTGTGGATGGAAGATGGAGGCAGGAGAGATGGAAGGGAGATCAGAAGGCCCTAAAGAAGGACCACTAGAAGAGGCTCCTGCTGAAGAAGATGCAGGAGGAACCTCAACAGAAGATAAGGAAGGAGGAATGATGGTGGAGGAGGTAGGTGATGAAGGAGTTTGGGAAGAGAGAGGTGTAGGTGAGGAAATGGTTCTGGAGCGGGGTCATTTGAAGGTGAGAGGAGCTGGAGGAGAAGTGGATGAGGTGGGTGGAGAAGGAGGTGCTAGAGTGGAAAGAGTAGGAAGGATAGAGGGCTCTGGAGCTACAGCCTGATCTTCTTCTCTTGCAGCCACAGATTCCACTAGAGGTGAAGCAACCTCTACTGACCCTGGTTGCCCAGATTCCTCAGCACCAACTGCATGATCAACGAGCTCATCCTCAATAGGAATTGGCCGTGATGGCCCTACAGATTTTTCAGACAAAGGCCCTGATGGCCACTCTTCCTCTAGCTGTTGCTATGCAATGACAGGCCCTGATGGCCTATTGGACTCTTCACTTGGCCCTAATGGCCCTGCACTACTAGAAGGAGGGGCATGAGATGGTAAGTGCTCCCTTACAAATGCTGACAAGTCTACTAGCATATTCCCTAGACTGTCATAATCTTTTCGAAGGCTTTTAAGTTCAGTTGACAGTGCTTCTAATGAACGGGCATATGAGCTTTGACTAATAAAAATGGAGGCCATATCTGACCTCATGGAACATAAGATTTTGCCTTGCTCATCCAGGCGCTCAACAACATGTTTCAAATTGATTTTCAACTTCTTATTTCCAGATCTCTGTAATCACAGGGATTGTACTTCCCCTCGACACGGACATGGATATCAAATATAATGGCATGGAAAATAGGAAAGTGATCGCCACCTAGGTAAGTTGCCTAATGATGTGAAAGACGACGGCTAACTTAAACTAGGAAAAGGAAGAGAACAGGAAGACTGACCTGGTGTCGCGGTCGTCACGGCCGCCGCGTCTCTGTTATCGCGTCAGTAGGAATCAACGCGTCTTTGTCGCGTCACCCGAGGCCGTCGCGTTCTCTGAATGCGGGAGATTTGTTGTAGTGACCTTCTTCTAGTTCTCCAGCCGGCCAGAGCACCAGAGCTTCTCGTAGACCTTGTTTGCTTGCCTGCCAATCAAAAGAAAACACAAAGAAAAGACCCTATTAGAACATGTAAAGTGTAGTATCTATTCCAAAACATGAAATGAGACGGAGGATCATGGTGGGGACGCACCTGGGGTGGTTTTAAACCCCTGTGGGTGTGGGAAAACGTGGGTGGATGATAGATGTGCTCTTATTTAAAAAGAACATAAAAATGCATGTAGAAATAGATAAAAGGGAGAGAAGAGATGATGAGCCCCATTAGGGCGACTTCCTGGCGTGGATACAGCTCCAATGATGTGCCAAGAGGTCCAGGAGATTGCTGAAGTCGCCCTCTTCACGTTCCTTGCTCCATTAATGGTGAAATGAGTGAGTTGTGAGGAGTGAAAAGTGAAGGGAAATGGGTGGAATGAATGGCTGCGTGGCTAAGTCTTGTTCAGAGGAAATTTTGGCAGCCCTTCGGGGTGATCATGAGGCTCGCTCCGTCCATGAAGAGGGGTCATGCTTATATAGAGCTTGGAGTGAGAAAATTGGGTATTATCTCCTCAAAAAGATGTGGAAATTAAAATGGGGGATAAAGCTCTATCAAAAATCGGATGTAGAGTCCTTAGGGGAGTTTGGGAGAGTCCCTAGGGCCAAAAAAGTGCTCAAGGGGTCGGGATAAACCTCTTGGACCAAGTCAAAGTGCATGGGAGGATAAATAGGATGTGGTTATGGAGGCCAGAGATCTCGGTCCTTGTCGCGTCAGATCGCGGGGTCGCGACTAGAGACGCGACGGTGCGGGGGGGCGCGACAGCATTGCCCACGTGCATGGATAATGCATGGGCTGTCGCGGCGGCCTAACCCGTCGCGACTAGAGTCGCGCGCCATGATGCATCGCGACAAGGAATCCGAATTATTTTGGATTATTCTCTTTAACCACATGCTAAAGTAGGAGTCAAATCCTCTAAGGACTCTCTCAAGTGATTGATTTCGGGATTTCAAGGAATTTTTAGTGGATTAATGGGCTCAAATCAAGGCAAATGATGGGCTCAAGGTGAGTGACCAATTAGGGGCCCACTAAGATAGCAAGAAATGTGGTTCAACCCATTAGCCATAATCGGGTGTCTACAGATTGCCCCTCCTTGGCTTCTACTTTGCAGGGGAGCGAAGCGGAAGTGGAGTGGAGATGTCATGAAGTGACAATGGAATGGAGATGACGCGGAGTGGACTGAAAAGTGGAAGCCAAGGTGAAGAGACACCCGATGTTAACTAACAAGCAATTGGAATCCTTGTGAAAGCCCGAGTCGGTTGCTCGAGTAAATGCAAAGAAGAGCACAAGTCTGGACGAGAAGAAGAAAGAAGAGGACGATCAACCTCTCGATTGAGAGGTACCCTAGATTGGCCTGCAGGTTTGTTTTGGAAGGACATGTGCGTGCCAGGCAGGTAACTCATGACTCTGTCCTGGAGCGGTTCGCAACCAAAACGGATCAAAGGAAAAGGATGAGTAATTGGGTAAGGAATCCAGACAGGGAAATTCTTGTCAAACTGACGGGAGCAACTTGCTCGGAGGCAAACCTTCCAATTCGGAGTAGAATTGGTTTTCTTGCACTGAAACATGAAGGATGATTGGGCACTCAACAAGAGCTCATCAATGGTCAGGAATGAGTCAGGAAGGCTCAAAGTCCTACATGATGCATGCTGGGCTAAAGTAAAATAAATCATCAAAACGAATGCAAAGAAAGCAAGAAAATATAAGATATATCAAGGATAATATTCTTAAGTTGGATAAGAAAGGGTTAAGAGACTACCCACAACCGCAGTGCAGGCCTGAATCCATCACCCCTGATCTTAACTAGCTCAACGGCCTATCCAATGGTTAACAATGTGCACCTAGATTATCATAGTTTTTGGTAAAGGGGAACTCAAATCCCAGAGCACATTGAGAACTAGCTGGTCCTTGAAACGATATAATAGATAGGATATCATATAGTAATGCCGGGAGTAAGGGCAGAGATGCAATACCTGACTTACCTGTGACGGCATTTTCTGACTTTTTGAATCATCCATGAGAAAATAAGCATAATAATCACAAGATGACAGATGAATTTAATGAACATAGTCAAGGGAACACACATAAAAGCACAAGCAGGAGAAATAATCACTTGAGTAAAAACGCGACGCACTAATCGACCGCGACCTTATCGCGTCGCAGCGCCCTGTCGCGACAGAGTCGCGTCGGATCGCGGCGTCGCGACTCGGACAGAGTCCTAAAAACGCAGAAAAACGGGACTTAGACTTATCCTAAGACATCTAGACTAGCACTAGGACTCCTAAACCTTTCCTAGACTTATCCTAACTCCTAGTTGCGGGATTAGAGTGGGTTTCTAACTCCCTAAGGCTTATAAATAAAGGGTTTGGACTGCTAATCCCGCAGCTAAATTCCTGGCATCCTCTGCTCTCCAGGTTCTTCATCCTTCTTCAATTCTGCAGCCATGAAGAGGAAGCTTTCAGAGTTTGCAGAGGCCATCCCTCCCTACTCCGGCCCAAAGGCAGCTAGGGAGTCCTACACCGACCTCCAGCACCTCTCAGCCATCCCAAGACACATCTATTCCCGCCCGGATCTTCAAGTAAGTGGCTTCTCTCCCTGAGTTTGTGCACTTTCTGCATTACTCTACTTTTTTTTTTTCTGTTTTGCTCTGTTTTTCTTCTCCTTCTCATCTCCTCCTCATCCTTTCTTCAGATCCTCCCTGGTCATAGGCGGTTCTCCAAGCTACCATGGCTGCTGCCGATGCTTGACATGCTGCCTCCGGCCTCAATTTCCCTCCTAAAAGAGTGGGGATTGTCTACGGTGCTAGTACTCGCCAAGAAGTACAACAAAATCGTTCACACGTGGGATAGCATCACTGCACTTGCCGAGCTGTGGCACACTCAAACACATTCTTTTGTCTTTTCCGACTTTGAAGCCACCGTACTTCTGGAAGAATTGGAGGTTATGCTCGGTCTTCCGCGCTACCACCGAGGCGAGGAGATAAAATTATCGTACACCGTGGAGCAGATCAACTCGTGGAGTATTCTGGCCAATCTGACCTCCATGAAGAACGACCTACGCTCCATGACCAGTGGCATGCACGTCCACCTACTCCCCATCGCACAGTGGGTCGTCTCGCAATGCAAGCGGAAAACCGGGAGACACGGCGCCATTGCCAAGGCGGCGGCCATCTGCATCTGCGGGGTCATACTCTTTCCATCTGAAGACGGGACCATCTCCTTCGCCAACCTGAGCATCATCGATTCTATCTCAGAAGGTCTGACCATCGGCCAAGCAGTCTTGAGTTATCTATATGCCGGTCTGTCTTCTGCAGCACTTGGAGGGCCCTTTTACGGATTGGTGATTGCCCTCGAACTATGGATGGGGATGCACATCCAATTTCAGGTGGAGGGGGGGTTGACTGTGGAGTGCAAGACAATGCTGAACCATCCATTGGCATACGTGGGTGGACCACTCCACATGAGCACTCAGGCTTGGTGCAAGACGACACAAATAAAGGGCATCCAAGCGTGGCGCGGGTACCTCCGAAGTCTGACCGTGGCGGACTTCGACGCGCGTCCCCGGTTCATGCACGGCAAGATGATCCATCTCTCTCAGCACACCGGTCTTGCCTTGAGGTTGCTGGGCAACGAGGCGCTTGTTTCTTACAACCCGGACCGATGCTACCTTTAGTGCGGTGCGGCCCGGACAGTGGTTCCAATCCTCTCACACTTCCCGCCTATCCAAGAGAGGAAGAGGGGTGACGCGCAGGACGAACGTGACATGCGCAGCGCCATCGTCCATTGGGAGGGATGTGCTATGAGCCTGATCCTAGCAGAGGTGGAGGAAGATGATGAAACGGTCAAAGAGTACGTTGAAGCTTTGAAGACGCTCCAACCTGCAGGAGGAGATGCTCGATTTATTTGATTTGATTTGTGGGCCAGATGGTAATTAGGAAGGTACTTAAGAGCATTGCTAGGTTGTTTTAGGATGGATTAGGGAGTGTAAAGATTTTGAATATGAATGAATAAGAATGGATTTTCTGCGCAATGCAAGTGCTCTGTTGATGACGCGACGATCAGGAGCGTCGCCTTTATGTCGCGGCCTAGCAGTGCGTCGCGACTATGTCGCGACGTCCCTTCTTGACGCGACATGAAGGCGACGGCGCGCTGCGTCGCGTCACGAACTGATCGATTCAAAAGCAAATGGCCCCCCTTTCCTTCTTCTTTCCAGTTTTCAAAAACCTTGAACCTCGAACCTTCAAACCTTTGATTCCTTCCCCAAGCTTCCCTTCATCCAGACCTCCTTGCTAGCCCGAAACACCAACTAAGCGACCTACATTGCGATGGACGGCGGAAAAGAGAGCGGCGAGGGCTCATCGCGGGGGAAACGCCACGCGGAGCGACGATACTCGCGACGACGGGTGGAGAGGCCCTCTGCCGAGGAGGAGGTGCCCGAGGCCGTCACGGGAGTGGAAGAGGAGGAAATGACTCCGATATGAACGTGGAAGAGGAGAGGAAGAAACGGGCCAAAGCGATGAAGTCGGTAAGTATCCTCGACCCTAAACCTTGAATGATAGTAGTAGAGAGATCCACGGAGCCCCTGGAGGGCGTATGTAGGGCGAGAGGCCCATGAAAACAAGGATCAAACAAAGAAGGCTCCGGCCGGTTTGAATCTGAAAACGCGTCAGCCCGACCCGTCGCGACATGGTGTCGCGACGGGGCGGGGCGTCGCGACAGTGTCGCGGCGCCTAGGGCAGTCGCGACCTTATCGCGACCTATGAAGGCGACGCGATAAGGTCGCGGCGGCCCGCACCGTCGCGACAGGGTCGCGGCTATAGGAGCTGTCGCGACTCTGACCGAACACACAAATAAAACCAGAATTTGAACTTGAATGAATTTTTGCAGGGTGAAATGAGGGCTCGAGTGTCATGGACACTGGTGCTAGCTGCCTTCCTGGCCCTCCCCCCTTTCAGCGAGAGAGAGTAGATGAGATGGGGTTTGGGCAGGTTTTAGGATTGAGAGGATGAGGGTGGACCCGGCCCTCACCCAGGCCCTGCGTAGCAGGTGGGACACGGAGGCGAGTGCCTTCGCGTTCCCTTGGGGGCATATGATCCCCAGCCTAGAGGATGTGAGCCGGATCACAGGGCTCAGAGTGTACGGGCGGGCAGTGAGCGGGTATACCTACCCTTGCTACCATGACCTAGCCGAGCGGCTCTTAGACCTTCCCGTGGAGCGTAGGTCTTCCCTAGTGCCTAGAGTAGCCTTGCAGGAGAGTCTAGGTCTATTTGAGGCAGGGAAGAACGCAGGGGAGACTGAGGATGAGTATCTGGAGCGGTTGGCTAGAGTCAGTAGGAGGGAATTAGCGAGTGAGCCTGGGCCGCAGGCGGACTTGGACTTGCGCCGCTTCCTCGTCCTCTTTCTTGGTAGACTTTTGTTTGCCACGAGGGGCGACGCAGTCCACTGCCGCTTCCTGCCCTTGCTGGCGGACTTAGGTGAGGTAGGGGGGTATGCTTGGGGGGCAGCCTTCTTAGCGCACCAGTTTGACGGCTTGAGCGCCTCCGAGCGGCAGACGTCCACGAGTGGTTTCTACCCCTTCCTTCAGGTACACTTTCTCTCCTAACTCTCTTAGATTCAAACTTCAGTTTTGCTTGAACTGCCAACTAATTTGCCTTTATTTTGCAGGTTTGGGCCTATCTACACCTCCCAGCCCTGAGGAGAGGGGAGCTCACACGGCCGGGCCTCGTGCCCATTGCACGCCGTTGGGACTCTCGCCGAGACACCGCCACCTGGCCGACCAGTTGGAGCACCTCCAGGAGGCAATCGACAGCTACCCTTATCTGGATGTAAGTATCCTTAATTCCCCTTCTTTGGAATTATTTGCTTGAAATGACTGATTACTTCTCTTTTTGCAGGTGGTTTGGCAGCCATACCTGGGGGAGGGTGATGAGGGACAGCCTTGGTTGGTGCAGGCCCGCCCCTACTTCGGTAGGTCGGTGTGGTTGCATGCACTCAACCTCGTGCTACCTCTGAACCTATTCCTGACCCAGCGCTCCTTGGGCCTCAGGCAGAGTGTCGTGGAGTTCCCCGTCGGGACCGGTTCCGCCGGCCGGGTCGGAGCTTCCGGGGGCTTCACGACACGACAGACTGGAGGGAGCGGGCTCGCGAGCAGGTAGAAAACTGGGAGCGAAAGGTAAGGGGGTCAGATCAGACGCGACCACCGATGATGCCTACCTCCAGGCGTACGCCTTGAAGTACGGAGGAAAGGTGTACAAGAGCGCCCGACACCAGGTAGAACCTTCTAACCCACAACTCAAGAATTGGGATTTAATGATTAAAAACTGACGATTTGCAATTCCTTGCAGGTGGACGTGACCGGTGAGATCGCATCGCTCCGAGCCTTGCTCCAGTCGGCGGTGCAGGATCGGGAGGCAGCCCAGAGGCAGGTGACAGAGCTGGTAAGTACTGTGTTCACCTTTCAGCCCCTTTAATTTAAGCAAGATTTTGAAACTGACCTGCCTTTTACGTGCAGCGGAGTGAGCTGGAGAGAGTGAGGGGTGCCGGAGCAGGCGGCGCTTCCTCTTCTCGGAGCGCAGGGGGGTCTCCATCACTCATGGAGGCTCGACTGGCAGGAGCTGTGCTGAGAGCCGAGGAGGCTCAAAGGCATCTGGAGGAGCGGGTGAGTTCATCTAAAGGCTTTGAGTTGATTATTTCCAAATGATGCTGAATAACTGCTTGTTGTGCAGGAGAGAGACTTGGAGCTGACCCATGAGCACGTCATGACGCTGCAGAGCGAGAGAGACCAGCAGCGCGTCCGGGCGGAGGCAGCTGAGGCACGAGTGGCGGAGATGACCCAGGAGCTGGCGACGCTGCGGGTACAGAGGCCACCCGGAGATCAGGAGGAGGTCACCCGACTGCGTGCAGAGTTGCTAGCGCAGCAGACGCTGGCGCGGAGCCTCCAGCAAATTGTGACAGACATTGGTCGTTCACGCAGCCGGAGCCGGAGCGGCGTGAGCGTCAGCAGGGCGACGGGTGCCTCCGTCGGGCAGTACCTAGCGGGTTCCTCCAGTAGGCGGAGGAACGAGGAGGAGGAGAGGCGCCGGCCGGGCGAGGGTAGTGCTCTTGAGGGTAGAGGGGGTGGCGAGATGTTGCCAGCTCTAGATAGGAGAGAGGGATCCGGGGAGAGTGGTGGCGGTCAGTGAAGAGTCTTGTGAGCCACCTCCCCTTTTATCGATGTACATCTTGTTCATACCTTAGTGCAGTTTTATTTTTATGCCAATGTTTATGATGAATGGATGGTTTGTGATTGACACGAGTGAGAGGCGAGATTCAAACAAGCGAGAGAGAGATCTGAGCGCGACGTCATACTCTGCTTTCTTTAAAATTCCCGTTCTTACACACACTTAGAAGAACAAGTTAGATCTGTTCTTAGGTTCGGCCCCTTGCACAGAACATAATAGAAGCTAACTCCGCAATTTGTCAAGGGGCCGAGCCTTATTAAATAGGCGAAAAGACTATGAAAATAATGCATGCTAAAGAAAAGGAATATGTACATGCCCTTAAAAAAAACTATATATATTTTTGTGATTTTGAGGATCTTTTGATTTTTTTGGATTTTTGGAATTTTTGATTTTTCTTGGTTTTGGGGATCTTCTGATTTTTTTGGATTTTGGGGATCTTTCGATTTTTTTTGGATTTTGGGGATCTTTTGATTTTTTTGGATTTTGGGGATCTTTCGATAACAACACCTCTTAATGTTGAGTGATCAACCGTGGGCCTTACCTCTACCTCACTTTGGCGAGTAAGATTTATGTGCAACGCATATTCATATTAGGTTTGCCAAGTTTTCTTGTCCCTGTGACAACAATGTTCCAACACAGACCAAGCGCATGGATTCTTTGGTCATTTTAGGAGGGATAGGAAGAATGTAAATGAGATAAGACTTAATCTTGGGGTCGGGGTTGCTGACTTGTAAGACTTGCAACGAATAAGTTACATGTGCTATTCATCTGTTGTCCAAGGACTTTAGGGCCACAATATTTTCTCTTTTGTCTGGGGCATGCGTGCGACCGGGCTCAAGGGCGTCCCGCGGGGAACTGTACTGCCACTCTTTAACATGCCCCTTCACTTTGTCATTTTGTCGCTTTATTTTTTTTTCGTCGCTATATGCTTTTCTTAGAACTGCCCGTCCCTTTTTGAGACTTCAAACGCATGGTTTATACCGTTGCAGGTTTACAAGTTAGCTTTCCCCTTGCCCCTAGACCTTGTCCGAATAGGGAGAGAATTGACCTCTTGTTTCTCTGAGCAAGGGCTAAGTGAGAGCACTGTATATGGAGGAACAACGACCTTAGGCTTACCATGTTGAGTACGTGTTGCACATAAATATTATTTCGTCAATATGAGAAGGAGCGAGACACTTGGCAAATGGCTACTTATTAATTGGTGTTGTTATCCAAAGACTTTTGATCAGGGGTAGAATCTTTTAAGATATAACCCATTCCAAGGATGAGAGAGTTCATCACCATCGGCGTTAACTAACCTATACGCGTTTCCCGGGTACACTTCTTTGATGACGTACGGCCCTTCCCAGTTTGCAGACAATTTTGACCTTGGACCTCCAGGTTTTATGAAAATTCGCTTCAAAACCATGTCTCCTTCTTGAAATTTACGCTCAATCACTTTCTTTTGAAAAGACCTTGAGAGTCTATTTTGGTACGAAAGCACGTGATCGGCTGCAGCTAGACGCCGTTCGTCTAAGAGTTCTAGTTGCGTAAGTAACGCCTCCCGATGTTCATCGGGATTAAGTTCTTTATCCAACTGAATTCTTAGCGAAGGGATGAGGATTTCGTGTGGACATACCGCTTCCATTCCATATGTGAGTGAGAAAGGGGTTTGCCCCGTAGGTGTGCGGATGGAGGTGCGGTAAGCCCACAGAGCCTCAATTAGCTTTTCTGGCCAATCAGCGAATTTATTAGACTCACAAGTTTTCTTTAAGATTTTCAAAAGCGTCTTGTTCGTGGCTTCGGCCTGGCCGTTGCCCTGCGGATAATAAGGAGACGAATGATGCAAAGAAATATTGAACTTCTTACAGAGGTCTTGAAGGTCTTGTGATATGAACTGGGGTCCATTGTCGGTGACGATGCTGCCAGGTACTCCAAACCGCGCAATGATGTTCTTCATGATGAATCTGCACACGGTCGAACCTTTGATTTCTGCAAACGCTTCTGCTTCGGCCCATTTGGTGAAATACTCAGTAGCAGTGAGGATGAAGGATTTTTGTTTTATCTGAGCATTAGGATCACCGAGAGGCCCAATGATATCAAAGGCCCACATGGAGAAAGGCCAAGGAGAAGATAGTGGATGTAAAGAGGAAGACGGAGCATGAATTTTATCGGCATGGATTTGGCATCTGACACACCTACGGACGTAGGCGGCACAGTCTTCTTCTAAGGTTGGCCAGTAGTAGCCCTGCCTAAGGATCTTTTTGGCTAACATCTGACCATTCACATGCCCTCCGCATTCACCGGAGTGAGATCCTTCTACTATCTTCCAAGCCTCTTCATCGGTCACACATCTGAGGAGCATTCCATTTAGAGCGCGTCTGTAGAGAACTTCACCCACGAGGGTGTACTTTAAGGCTGCTCTACGGATAGCTCGCCTATCTTCTGCTTCGGCTTCTTCCGGGAAGGTACCTTTGCAAAACTGCTCAATCTCACGATACCACGGGCTTTCTTCTTCCATCAATTCCCCCAATTCAACAAGCAACAACTCCTTCGCTTCTTTCTTCTCTGCCTTCAACACTAGGGAGCTCCTAAGGTTCGAGAACCAAGGATCCTGAGTTGAGGGAGCTTCTAATCTCTGAACGGTGATAGTCTCAGCGCTACGGCTGAGAGGGAAGGAGAGAGATGAAGCTAATGATGCCAGAGCATCGGCCAGAATGTTCTGAGAGCGAGGAGTATGAATGTAGATGAGTTGGCGGAATTGCTTGGCGAGGAGCGTGACCAGATCTTGATACGGCTTGAGCTTGGGGTCACGAGTGCGATAGGTAGAGAGAACTTGCCGAAGGACGAGCTGAGAGTCTCCTATGATCTTAAGGTGACGCGCGCCTAAAAGGTAGGCGAGCTTAAGACCGGCCAAGAGAGCCTCATACTCGGAGATGTTGTTGGTGGCATAGAACTGAAGTTGGTAAGCTAAAGGAATGGTGATCCCTTCTGGGGTGAGCAAGACTGCACCTATGCCCCGTCCCCTAGAATTGAGAGCTCCATCGAAATGGAGTGACCAGAAGGGATCATGAGAGACAAGTGATAGGTTTTCATCGGGGAAATCCTCTTGAACCGTATCACTATGAGGAAGAGGAAGGTGAGCAAGGTGCTCAGCAATGGCATACCCTTTTATGGCTTTCTGAACAATAAAGGAGATATCGAACTGAGAGAGGAAACTTTGCCAGCGAGCCAATCTGTCGGCGAGGACTGGCTTCTCAAGGAGATACCTAATAGGGTCCATTCTAGAAATCAAACTCACCTTATGAGCTAGGAAGTAGTGCTTCAATTTCTGCACTACCCAAACTAGCGCTGCACAAGTTTTCTCCATTGTGGTGAGTTTGAGCTCGGAAGGATTGAAGAGCCTAGATAAGTAGTAGACTGCCCTTTCTTTGCCGGATTCATCATGTTGGGCAAGGACAGCTCCTAGGGAGTCCTCAACAGTTGACAGATATAGGATTAGGGGTTTCCCAGGGACAGGTGCCTGAAGCACGGGTGGATTCATAAGGTAACTTTTGAGCTCATCGAAGGCCTCTTGGCATTTATCATTCCATTCAAAACTGACTCCTCCTCTCAACAGTTCATAGAAAGGACGACATCTTTGAGAGTGCTGAGATATGAATCTCCTTATGAACTGCAGCCGACCAATCAAACCTCGAAGCTCAGATATGTTCTTAGGAGGAGGCATCTCATTGATTGCCTTGGCCTTGTGCGGATCTATTTGAATCCCCCGCTTACTAACTATGAAGCCTAATAATTTTCCCGAGGAAACTCCAAACACGCACTTCTTCGGATTCATCTTCAATTGATACTCTTGTGCGCGACGGAAAACTTTGGCTAGTACGGAGGAATGCTCTCTTTGGGTTCTCGACTTCACCACGATATCGTCCACGTAAACCTCAACATCAATATGTATCATGTCGTGGAAGATAGCTAACATTGCTCTTTGATAAGTGGCGTTGGCATTCTTTAGTCCAAATGGCATGACCACATAGCAGTATGTTCCCCATGGGGTGGTGAAGGAGGTCTTCGGCTGATCCTCCGGGGCTAGACGAATTTGATTATAGCCGGAGTAGCCATCCATGAACGATAGAGTTTCGAACCCTGCTGTATTATCGATCAAAACATCCAAATGAGGTAGTGGGAAATCGTCCTTAGGACATGCCTTATTCAAATCCCAGAAATCTATGTAGATGCGCACTCTTCCGTCTTTCTTCATCACCGGGACGATGTTGGCCACCCACAAAGGATAGAGGACTACACGGATAAATTTGGCTTTGTGTAGCTTATCAATCTCCTCTTTCATCTTTAAAGCGATGTGGGGGAGGATCCTCTTGAGCTTTTGTTTAACGGCAACTGCCCTTGGCTTTAAAATTAACCTATGCTCCACCAAATCGGGGTCAATGCCAGGCATGTCATCATAGGACCAGGCGAAAGAATCCTTGAACTCCCTTAAAACCTCTATGAGCACTTCTTCTTCTTCGGGAGGGAGACCAGATGCTATGGTCAAGAGCCTGGGGTCCCCTTGCGTTCCCACATTCACCTCCTTAGTAGGTTCGTCGACTGCTGAGGTAGGTTCGTCGAATCTCCTCATACCACTAGCATACGCCTCAGCAGCATCCTCATCTCAACACCATTTTCATCTAATGGGTCTTCTTCGGCTACGATTTCATATATCCCAAAGCCGTCGTCTAGCCCTTCCTCTATCGGCATCTCCTCTAAGTTCAGAACTACCGCTTCTTTGACGAACTCTTCGACAGCTAGAAGAGCGCCACATTTATGGACTAGGTCTAAGAGGTATCTACGGGGCACGCCACTACCCTTCTTCTTCCTAGACGGGGACGGGGACTCACTAGAGACTACCCTTGAACTTGAGTTAGATTTGGTATTTACAGGAGGTTCTGGTGAACCATCCAAAAGTTTATTGGAAGGGAAACAGACGGGTGCGGCAGGGCCGCGAAGATCCTCCGATGGAGCTGGAGGAGGGAGCAGGCCACCCGAGCTCAGGGTGCTGGCAACAGCATCGGGGTGCAGGGGAGCAGAAGGCCCCTCACCCGAATTCCCTGGAATGGCCATGGCTGACCACCAGGCGAGCGAAAAGGACGACGATGGCTATTGGGGAGCAGATGCGACGGGGATTGCCGTCGAGAGTGGGAGCACGAGGGAAGTGACGGGGATCGCCGTCGAGATCAGGAGCTGGAAGTGGGTGACGGGGATCGCCGTCGAGATCGGGAGCACGAGGGAGGTGACGGGGATCGCCGTCGGAAGCAGGAGCAGGAGGGGGTGACGGGGATCGCCGTCGGAAGCAGGAGCACACATTTTTGTTATTTTGGATTTTCTCATCATTCATTTTTTTGATTTTTTTTTTGATTTTTTTTTGTTTTGATTTTTTTTGTTTTTTTGTTTTTGTTTTGTTTTTTTTTTTTTTTGATTTTTTTTTCGAAGAATCACATTAGACTAAATGGTTTGGGAAAAGGACAGGACCGAACCATTAAAGAGAATGATGAAGCGGGGTGAAGGACGAGTGAATGCCTTAATGGCGTCGGGTGAGATTTGAACGATGAAGGGGAGAGGCAGGGGAATGAAGCTAACATTAAACTCAAGCACGGATGAAATAAAATGAGTAGGTGGCCGGGAGAGCCCTGGCCAGAACTCCCGTATATATAGGGGCAAATGAACTGACTGATCTTCCTCACCAAATCCAGGCAACTGTCGCCTGGTGGTGGTTGTTGATACTGATAATGCTGCTACTTGTGGTTCGTCTTCTCCACTGAACAATCCATTGACCGCAGAAACAGGGTCTTCTGATTCCAGCTCTTCTTCCTCAGCTTCTGACCTTTCGAACAACAGACTGACTGATGAGACAATATCATCTTGATCTGGACCTTCAGTGCCCTTCTCAGCCCTCTTCTTCTTGTTGGGTCGCTGCTCCTCTAAAGTTTGATAGTCCGATCTTGATGTCTCCATGATGGTGTTATATCCGGGCTGAATGGGCCCTCTGACAAAATGCTCGTATAAGGACCAAGTGAGCGATCCCTGGTCTGAATGCGGAGGAGATGATAAAGCGGCCCATTCTGAATACCCAAGGCCACGCTTCGTGAATTTCTTAGTGGTGGCGACAGTCTTGGTTTGCCCGTGGAGGTGGGCACCCAGGCCTTTTCCTGACTGATAACCTAGTTTGAACATGATGTCCCACCCCTTTGTATTCTTGCTCACATCCTTCCTGACTGCCATCATAGGAGGAGACCAAATTGGGCGATTTGAAGAGAAAGTATAGGCCCAAGTGTAGTTAACATCAAGTACTGAGATTATGGGCTTATTGGACGGCCATACTGATGGCAGCACTCTCTCAACGGCTTCGACTGTATGCGTCGTGGTCATACTCTTGACCTTGACTATCCTTCCTTGAAAAGGGAACTTCAGGCACTGATGCGCTGTAGAGGGTACCGCCCCTAATGATTCAATCCACGGGCGCCCTAGAATGGATTTGTAGGTGTGATCAATGTTCAGCACATAGAACTCCACAGACATGACGAGAGGGCCTAATTCAGCTTGCAAAGTGATGACCCCGTGACAGGCACGTCGTGAATTGTCATATGCAGCAATAGTGGTAGGCGTGGGCTGCAATTGACGTTCCGATATGTTGCAAGCTCTAAGAGTGCTTAGTGGACATACATTAATGGACGCTCCTGTGTCCACCAAAGCCGCATCGACCGCCACTTTATTTATGGTGAGTGTCACACACAGGGGCATTTTCCTGGCCTCGGGGGCAGCCAACTCGCCATCAGAAAAGGTAATGGTGGGTCCTCTGTTTACTATTGAGAGCACTGAGGGCAGATTGTCTGGATTCATGTCCTCGCTGACCATGACTCTTTGCAAGAAAGTTCTGAGAGCGTCTTGATGAGTCTGTGACCTCTTAATGAGCTCCAATATGGAGATCTTGGCGGGAGTTGATCGAGGTGCTTTAAGATGTCATATTGGGTTCCCGGTGCCGGATCAATCTCTTCTGTATCTTGTTGCTGCTGATTGTTGGTTTGTTGACCTGGCACAGGCATGGATGCGTTAGGATACATCCGATGAAACATTCGCCCGCTCCGGAGGGCAAGGTTATGGTGGAGTGGAGAGGCTGTGGTGTCGAGGATAGCGGGGTTGGCTAGTAGAGGTGCTGGCATAGGGGAGAAGGGGGTGTTGTTTGGTGGAGAGATGATGGGTGAGGTGACGGGGAAATAGGATGGTGAGGTGATGGTGGCGACATGGGGTGTAAGGGAAGGAGGCGTGGTGGATGCAGGTGCGGGAATAGTGGGCGTGACGTGAGAAATGGCCAGGAGTTGGCCTACCTCATGATCGTCATCGAAGACCCACTGGGCTTCTGGTGGTGCATGGTGGACAACGGGGTTAACATGCGCCGGCGGAGGAGGCGGCGGAATTGGTTGAGGGTTCGGAGCGGGTTGATGTTGTGGCATGGGATTACGGACTATGCCTAGATCATTCGCCGGCAGCTGCGGCTGCTGCTGTTGCTGGTGTTGCTGGTATTGTTGCTGGAAGGGCTGGTATTGCTGTTGCTATTGCTGTTGTTGTTGCTGCTGTGGCTGCTGTCGCCTCTGTTGCTGTTGCTGTTGCCTCTGGCCTTGCTGGTCCCTCAGAGTTTGGATCAACCTTTTCATTTCTGCCCAATCAATCTGATTCTGCTCATGGAGATCGTATATCATGTCCCGGAATTGGAAGCAATCGGACACATTGTGGCCCGGATGACGATGATAGACGCAATACTTTGTTTGATCGGCCGCCATATTCCAATTCGCCTTCTCAGGAGGGAGTCTTAAAGCGTTTAGGGACATGAGGGCTGCAAAGACATCAGCTAGAGATTCAGGCAATGGAGGGTATTGGGTTCTCTTGGCCCATTGGGTTTCCTGGGTGCATAGCCATTTTGTGGTGGAGGGACTTGGGAGTATTGGCGCTGGTCTTGAGGAAGATTTTGTCCTTGGGGAGGTGGCTGCCTATTGTTGTTGTTGTTCCAAGGCTGTTGGGCTTGTTGGGTATAGGGGACCTACCTACTGGGCCTTGAGGGTTGCTAACGGCACCTACTTGTTCATTGGTCTGGATCCCCTCGGTGACTGGGCCTTGCGGCTTCTTGGCATAACGGGCCTTGGGGGTCTCAAACATGGAATGTATGGGCGAGTCCTTAAGTTGGGTTTGGATGAAACGGGCTCGACTATACAATTGGTGCATGGTAGAGATGTCGTTCATGGCCAAAATGGCTCGGTAGGTGGGTGTGGCATTAGAGATCAACAGCTTTATTTTCTCCTCCTCAGGCATTGGACACCGGACCTTGGCGGCCAATGAGCGCCACCGGTCGGCATAGGTGGAGAAATCTTCTTCTGGCTTCATCTTCTCGGCCACTAAATCCACAAAAGAGTATTCGGGTCCCACCCGATCCTGAAACTGCTGCAGAAACCTTTCTTGGACGATTTGGAAGTCCTCGGCTTCCTCGGGAGGCAAAGAATAGAACCATTCCAAGGTCGGACCATCTAATGATTTTCTGAACAGATATGCCATGAGATGGCGGTCATACTTGTGCGGCGCTGATTCATAGACGAAGTCCTTCAGGTGAACATAGGGGTCCCCTACCCCAGAGTATCGACGATATACAGGGAGTTCGGACTGGGGAGGCACCCGGAGGTATTGGAAGGACGGGAGGACAATGTCAGCTACCTTCCGAGGATCAATTTGCCTCCGGAGGTCATGAAGCTCCTTCTTCATACTTGTCCACTCTGCCAAGAAATCGGAAGGAGAATGGATCTGATGCGTAGGGACAAGGGAGCGTGGCTGCTCAAAGGAGTGAGACCTCTCGCGAGGGAGCGGAGCTAGTTCGGCCGTATAATATGTAGTGGGAGGAGATCGAGGCTGAACCTCTCGTGGGGGGAGGTAGCTTGGTTCTGAAAAATGAATGGCCCGAGGGCGAAGAGGCGTAGGGTCTGCCCCAGATGAAGAAAGGTGGGGGGCTGAAGCGACGCGGACGGAGGACTCCGCCGGTCGGGCTGGGTTTTAACCCCAGGGAGATAAAGGTTGCTTCCCCTTAGCAGCAGCTATGAACTCTCGGACTTGGTCCGGAGTGAGGTGAGGGAGGAGCTGGCTGAATTGAGAGTGAGGGTCATCACCCCCGGGAGGAGAAGGAGGACGGGATTGGATCCCAGTAATGGAGGGAGGCTGGATATGCCCCGGGAGAGCGGCCATGGAAGGTTGGGCCACTTCCTCGAGCAAACCAAGGGGTAGGGCATCGTCGGCAAGGACGCGAAATTGGTCCATGTCGAAGAGGGGATTATGATACAGCACGAGGATTGGAGGGGACTGACTCGATCTCCCTAAACAATGACGCATACACCCTCCAACCAATTTGGGGGGGCACACCTAAACTCTAGCACAACAAGAAAGACAGAGAGGAGAAGGGGGATCAAAGCACTCAAGTTATCATGCTTACAACGCAAATTTCTTAAGATTCGAACTTGACCTTTTAAGTGAATTGATTAAGGAGATGTCACTCGATCATGCGGTCCCTGGACTCAAGTGCTCCGATATGACTAAGGATGGTACACACTCACGCGGGGGTGGTTCAAACTAAGGATACAATGGGTACAACTAGCCCGGCGAACCGCAACGTGCGTACGGCCACGGGGACTTACGGAGGTCCTCGGAAGGCGGGCCCGAGTCAGCCTACGAGTGCTCGTAGATGAGAGGGCTCACTCAACCAAGGGGGAATCTAACCAAATGGGATGAACAGCGTATGCACGGGACTAAATGTATGCAAGCATGGAGACGAGGAGCAAACAGGGTGACAATAGAAGTTCTCGGGCAGAGTCGCGACGGCCAGATACGTCGCGACCCTATCACGACAGAGCGGGCTGCCGCGATAAGAACAGAGGCCCGAAAACGCACTAAGCCACCAACCCGATTCAAACAGACTATCCTACCAAACTAAGGAACACCAAGAGAAACTATAATGATACAACATGAATCAGGGAGCAGACAGAAACTGATACCTGGATGAAAGCAATAACACACAAAGCAAACCTGTTAACGCGTCGCCTGTCCCAACCGCGACCTTGTTGCATCCGCTTCACCGACCGTGACAGGAACTGAAAACTTACAGATGAAACTAAACGAAAATTCCGAACCCTAACAGGATACTATCGGACAGAAACGCGAGCAAACATGATCTAGGCACCATAAGAAAGACGCATGGTCTCATGGGCATCGAACAAAGAGGACATAGGGAATAGGAAGCACCAACCTGATGACGCGTTCCCCGCCTCCGACGCGACCCTGTCGCGACACCGCGATCGGTCGCGACAAGGACCGAGCGGAAAAAAGCAGGGAATGAAGAACAAAACCCTAACAAGACACTATAACGGTACACCACCAAGGAAACATGGCAAGCAATCAATCAAAATCTACGAGGGTGGCAATGAAGGTCCCACCGTGATCGCCAAAAGGTGTAATCACAGGGATTGTACTTCCCCTCGACACGGACATGGATATCAAATATAATGGCATGGAAAATAGGAAAGTGATCGCCACCTAGGTAAGTTGCCTAATGATGTGAAAGACGACGGCTAACTTAAACTAGGAAAAGGAAGAGAACAGGAAGACTGACCTGGTGTCGCGGTCGTCATGGCCGCCGCGTCTCTGTTATCGCGTCAGTAGGAATCGACGCGTCTTTGTCGCGTCACCCGAGGCCGTCACGTTCTCTGAATGCGGGAGATTTGTTGTAGTGACCTTCTTCTAGTTCTCCAGCCGGCCAGAGCACCAGAGCTTCTCGTAGACCTTGTTTGCTTGCCTGCCAATCAAAAGAAAACACAAAGAAAAGACCCTATTAGAACATGTAAAGTGTAGTATCTATTCCAAAACATGAAATGAGACGAAGGATCATGGTGGGGACGCACCTGGGGTGGTTTTAAACCCCTGTGGGTGTGGGAAAACGTGGGTGGATGATAGATGTGCTCTTATTTAAAAAGAACATAAAAATGCATGTAGAAATAGAGAAAAGGGAGAGAAGAGATGATGAGCCCCATTAGGGCGACTTCCTGGCATGGATACAGCTCCAATGATGTGCCAAGAGGTCCAGGAGATTGCTGAAGTCGCCCTCTTCATGTTCCTTGCTCCATTAATGGTGAAATGAGTGAGTTGTGAGGAGTGAAAAGTGAAGGGAAATGAGTGGAATGAATGGCTGCGTGGCTAAGTCTTGTTCAGAGGAAATTTTGGCAGCCCTTCGGGGTGATCATGAGGCTCTCTCCGTCCATGAAGAGGGGTCATGCTTATATAGAGCTTGGAGTGAGAAAATTGGGTATTATCTCCTCAAAAAGATGTGGAAATTAAAATAGGGGATAAAGCTCTATCAAAAATCGGATGTAGAGTCCTTAGGGGAGTTTGGGAGAGTCCCTAGGGCCGAAAAAGTGCTCAAGGGGTCGGGATAAACCTCTTGGACCAAGTCAAAGTGCATGGGAGGATAAATAGGATGTGGTTATGGAGGCCAGAGATCTCGGTCCTTGTCGCGTCAGATCGCGGGGTCGCGACTAGAGACGCGACGGTGCGGGGGGACGCGACAGCATTGCCCACGTGCATGGATAATGCATGGGCTGTCGGGATGGCCTAACCCGTTGCGACTAGAGTCGCGGCGCCACGATGCATCGCGACAAGGAATCCGAATTATTTTGGATTATTCTCTTTAACCACATGCTAAAATAGGAGTCAAATCCTCTAAGGACTCTCTCAAGTGATTGATTTCGGGATTTCAAGGCATTTTTAGTGGATTAATGGGCTCAAATCAAGGCAAATGATGGGCTCAAGGTGAGTGACCAATTAGGGGCCCACTAAGATAGCAAGAAATGTGGTTCAACCCATTAGCCATAATCGGGTGTCTACAATCTCCTGTGTGGCTTACTGGTGAGGAGGAGAACTTCTTCAGCCATAATTTTTCTTTTGTCTTCTCTTTCCCTAACCACGGGCTCTTCATGATCACCTTTTTCAATTTCTTCTTCTGAGGCACTTTCCACAATGCCTTCTCTAAACAAATCATCAATGGGGGCATTGGCATTTTGCTCCCCTTGAACTACTGCTGCCTCTTGCTCAATTGATTGCTCCCCCTAAGCTGGAGCATCTTCCAAAAGCACATCTTCAGTTTCTATTCTTTGCTCCCCCTGAATGGGAGCTTCTTCCAAGACAATCGAACCAATGTGGCCTGATGCCACAGATTTTGCTACAGCTTGCTCACTTGCAACTGGCTCTGCTTGGGAGATGGAATCCAGTGCATCCCTAAGTAGACTGCCTACTTAGGAAGAAGGAAGAGGAGCCTCTGAGAATTGCCCAACGGGCTCAAGGTGCTCAGGAGGGATTTCCTCAATTCATGTACTACCTAATTCCTCTGATGCTGCTGGAACTGCTGCTGTTTCTGCTGAATCTTCTGCTACTGTTGCTATTTCTGAAGGTACTTCTGATGCTACAGCCTCTGGTTCTGAAGCTTCTACAGCCACTGCTGCTGGTTCTGCTATATCTGCTACTACCTCGTGCTGGACTTCTTGGGCTTCGCCAATTATGGCCTCACCCTCAGCCACAGAGGTCTTGGACCATACACCATTTACTATTGAAAAACCACTCTTTCTCAAATTTCTGGACCTAATTGCTTGGCCCATCTTCTCAACTACTGCTCCAAACAGATGTATGCCATAATGTTTGAAAATATTGGTGAGCAGGTGGGCATAGGGCAAGGATACATTTAACTTGCTCTTAGTACCCCAAATTTGATCATGAGCAAACTTCATTCTTTCAATAATCACTGCAGCCATATTTACCTCCTGGTTCTGAATTGCCCAAAACATCATATCTAAATCTACTTTAGTACAGGTTGAAAAGGTAGTACTTCTAGGAACCAAAATCTGACAGACTATAAAGTGTAGAAGGCGATTGAATGCATTCAATAGATTGATATCCAATTTACCATCTTTCAACCTAAATCCTGGACCAACAATTCCTAGACCCTTTGCCTGGGTATCCACAGAGTGGATCCCACTGTGACTAGACGTGCTCACACCAAATAGGGTCTTCAGAAGCTCATGGTCAATCTTGATCTGGACTCCCTTGACAGACGATGTCAAGGACCCATCTGCCTCTGATCGCAAACACACATAAAAGGCCTTCACGAGGTCTGGATAGCTTACCTCTGAGAAGGTTGAGATTTCCATCCACTGCATCCTGTTCATAGCCGCCACTATGTTGTGCATACCATTCTTCTCAAGATCTGCAACATCTACTGCCTTATTTCCACATAGCTTAGTTTTCACAAAAATGAACCTCTCTTGCTGCTCGGCTGTGAGAAACTCAGTGTTGTAGCCTCCAAGACTGCCGGTAACAACTGATGCGGCCATGGATTCAGGTGGAGAAGGGTTTCTAGTGGGTGGAGATGGAAGTAGGAATGAAAGCCCTCAAGAAATTCTTCGCGAGAAGAAGAGAGAGACTTCAAACTTGCAGAGAGTCGATGCCGGAGTCGTTAGGGTATTGGCTCGGGTAAGCGAAAGAAAAAAGGTAAATGTAGGAGATGAATCGTTTCCTCATCGATTTCAGAATAAGGAGTTAAATGCTTTATCGAAAAGTGAGGCGCCAAATGGGGAGGCAGAAAATGACAAAAGTATTTGACCAATTTGAAAGACTTTTATAAAAGAGAACCGCCAAAGGAAGATAATAGCATTTTCTTTTGCTTATGGCCAACGAGAGAAAACTTACTTAAATCTGAAAATTTATGTTTAAGTTCTAAACAGAAATCTTTTCAAAAATTACACATGCCCAATTCCCTTCTAAGAGAGGTGAATCTCTCTTCAAGTAAGGCTTTTGTGAAGATATCTGCTAACTGACCGTTTGTATCAATAAAAGAAATTTCTAAATTAACATTTGCTACATGATCCCGAATGAAATGATATCTAACCTCAGCTTGGTCCTTGAATGTTGTACTGGATTTTTTGTGAGGTTTATTGCACTGGTGTGTAGACGCGAGATTTGGCCCATCTCCCGCAAGGCTATTTGGCCCATTAAGCCTCGTTTGACCATTTGTTGACCAGCCTCGGATCCCATGTACACGGCAGCATCGATGGCCGCTGACTACTAGTTGGCGTCAATCCCCCTGGACGTTGACCCAAGTTGGCGTCCACCTCCCTGGACGCCTGCATGAGGTTGGCGGCCTGATCCCTGGACGTCAATAGGGTTTACCTGGTCTGCGCAACTGCCCCGAGATTCTAGCCCACTTGCACCATTCTCTCGGCCATGCAACGCATGTAGCCGTTCCCAACGGGCATATGGGCCACCTAGGCACCCCCTTGACCCAGTAAAAATCCTACTTGGCCTCCCCCCATTGGTTGGACCTTTAATGCATGGATTTCCAAATGTGTAAGTGTGTTTCTTCACACTTAGCATCCTAGGCACTCCAACCCCAAGCTCCACTGTCTATATAATAGCCCTTTGAGCCCTCTGAACCGAGGGGGAGAGGCTGGACGTCCTTATGCTGAAACTTTGAGAGAGGAGAGAGAAAACCTTACCCTACCTTCCACCATTCATCCTCTTCACTCTCTCCACATTCGGGACATTCAGAAGGGTTTCTTTGGAGCTGGAGGAGTCCTACAAGGAGCCAACAATGCCAACAACGAGGATCTACACCCTCTTCTCTCTCTCTTCTCTTACTAGCTTTGTAGCTAACTTGCATGTTCCACACACTTTCCCACACATCCTAGGCACGTAGGTCACCTTCCTACACACCTAGAAAGGGGTTTCCCAACCAAAAACGGAGGGAAGAAGAGTGGTCATAGCATTTGGCCACCCCTCTTCTCAAGTCCGCAACCGGTACGGGACTCGCCTTTTGGGCTTTCCTTTCTTTCTTCTGAACATTTGCTACACTGCATTTAGTCTAATAGAGGTTTGTTTGTGGCAGGAACATTGTGAACGTGACCGTGGAGCTCTCCTCCTTTGGCCGGCCGAAGAAGGAGAAGTTGGAGCCCCCATCTCTGCCCGCTGCGTGAGGCCACTGCACCGACGTGATCATAGCAACTCCTTGGGCACAGGTAAGGCCCTGGCGATCACAACCCTCCCCTTTCATCTCTGGTTTTCTTTGTTTCCTCCCTAGTCAACCTAGTCAACCGGGGAGTCAACCAAGTCAACCAACAATCCATCGTCGCCAACGAGAGACCAGTGACGTTCGCGAGCACCCAGAGGACATCCACCGTCGACAACGGGGAGACGGCTGGGAGGCGAAACGGATTGTCCACAGCCTCTTTTCTGGCGATCACGGTGGGACAAGCAGTGCTGCCACGGTTTCTGTAAATCCAGGTAGGCGGCCAGAGATCTTGCCGCCTATCCAGGTAAGCGTCCACATTTCCTACCGTTTAGTGTGTGTCAGCATCCACATATCTTGTCGTTTATTACCTGTCCGCGTCCATCGATCCTGCCGTCTATCATTTCATCATGAATTCTGCGTCCACCATATTGACGTTGAGTGTCACAGTAGCATGCTTTTCCCTATTTTTTTGATTGTTTTGTTGTGATTTTGTTTCTTGTTTGCTTACTGTTTTTCACTGACGGTCCTCAGTCATTGGGGGGTCATCTTCCTTCTCTCTTCTAGCCTCCCCTCACATTTTTAGGATCACCCTTCTTCGGTTTACGACCTTTTACTCGGGGATTCCCTCTTGGGTAAATCGGGTTGACTCCGAAGAAAACTCTATAAGTCCCTAAATTCCGTGGATTCCCTCACGGTACAGGGTAGGAGGACCTTTACCTATCCTGTCTAGTTCACCTACTCATCCAGGTTTGAGTAAGATTTGAGAGAACCGTCCAAGTCAAGTCAAGTCAAAGTAATACACAACCTTGATCTTTAAAACTTTTGGGACGTTGTTTGATAACATTGATTGGTAGAAATTCATACTTCTGCTGAAAACAGTGTAATCACTTCAACTTAAACCATTCTAAAATCCATAGGTTGTGTGCTAATGGACACTTGGTTGGACCCTGTTGACATGTCTAATAAACCGGCATTTGAATATGATGATAACATCAATGATGAGATTGTCGGTATGATTAACACCGATGTTCAACCTGAAGAGTCGGTTCAGTCATCTTCTCAAGCCGACAATGAGGAAGTTAGCTTGAGGGTCAACCCCACTCATGCCCATAACACCCAAGAAGACCCCGAGTTTTCCAAACTCATGTCCCGCTACTCGCCCGACGATATCATTTCTATGCTTTCCAGGCATACCATTCGGGCAGCAGCTTCTCCCTCCCCTCCGTCCCATTCTCCTTTCCATGCCTCCTCATCTAGGCCCGCTCCTAGGCCTCTCACCCCTTCTCGGACTCCTATATCCCCCATCCCTATCTTCACTCCTATTCCTCCCACTCCTTTACCTACTTCTACCCCAATTCCTCCACCCATTCACCCATCTCATACCACTCCTCCCACTCAATCCGAATCCATGTCCCGGTCTGAGACGGAGGGTCTTATTCGGAAGCTCTTGGCCGAATCTCTGTCCCTTTCCAAGCCTCATTCACTCCAAAACTACTGCAAGCTCCCCAACGCTTACTTCCCTCCGGGTTTCAAGGCCCCGAAGTATCGCAAGTACGACGGGACCTCCGATCCCCAATTCCATCTTGCTGGCTTCACCATGGACTCCCATCGGTGGTTGTACGATCGGGTCCTCTTAGTCCACCTCTTCCAACAATCGTTAGAAGGGGAGGCTTTGAGGTGGTTTACCTCTTTGCCCGCATCGGATCTTTTCAACTTTGACATAGTCTCCGAACGCTTCATCTCCCATTTTTCCTACATGGCCACTCAAGTCCCTACACTCCCCGACTTGGTGGCGGAAAAGATGAAAGCGAACGAAGACTTTGTCACTTATGCCAACCGATGGAGGTCCATGGCTTCGAGAGCTGACATTCCCATCCCGGAGTCCCAAGCTATAACCTTGTTGGTCACCAATACCACCCCTGTGCTCCGTTCCATTCTAATGCTAAGTGAGTTCCCTTCCTTCTCACATCTTTATAACGGAGCCAGGGTGATTGAAAATCAGATCAAGGACTCCTCTCTCCCACATTTCTTCGATGGGAAGCCAAAAGCACGTAAGGCTCCTGCGGCACCCACCACCGAGGGGGTGACCATCAACGAGTCTTTCAGTGCCTGCAGTCAGCCTTTGAGGCCTCCCAACAAATCCTCCCATCCTCCTTCCAACCCTTCTTCCAACCCTCACCAATTCCCATCTCACCCCTCCAAGCCTTACTCCGTTGTTCCCCCTCCTTCTGGATACACCCGACCTGGCCCCAAAAGGTCGCACTACCCTCCTCTCCCTGAGACTCTCGAGGATGTGTTCTTCGCTCTCATGTCCTGCGATGCGATTCAACTCCCTCCACAAAGGGAGAACATCAATCCAAGGGTCGATACCTCCAAGTACTGCCCATATCATAGGGCCCCTGGTCACTTCATCTACAATTGCTTTACCTTCCGTGACTGGGTCTATGATATGAATGACCAGGGTAGAATCAACTGGGATGACGTCAAGGTAGCCATAGCAAAGTCTAGGTACACCAAAAAAGACCTTGGCTTTTTCAGTAACCCTCTCCCCACTCACCAAATCAACAACCCCTCCTCATCCAGAGCCCAAGAGAATGTGCATACCATCGTACACCTAGGACCTCGGGTTGTGAGGAGAGAACAACAGTGGGGGGTAGAAGGTTTCGAGGAATGGTACCCTTGTCCCACTGCCGAGTCTCAGGAGCCTTTTATCTCGGTAGATGCTATCCTCGAAGAGAGGCCCCTAGTGCTCATCCGTCCTCCCCAAGATGCTCATTCCACTATCCCGATTTCTCCTGCCGATGAGTCATCCTCCAGACCCCTCCAACTTACCCGTCCCCAATCTCAGGAGGCCGTGCATGTCACGCTTCGAAACTGGATTATTCCTCCACCTCCGCGGCCATCCCAAGATGAGGAAGATAATGGGCCTCCACCTCCGGCTGGCACCGAATATGATATTCTCCAACATCTTGATAAGACGCCCGCAAGGGTGTCTATTTTAGAATTGATTCGGCGGTCGCCATCACACCAATCCACCCTTCTCCAATTCCTCCAGAAAATCATGGTTAATGATGACCTTCCTCCTAGTGGGGTCACCGGCGCCATTCTCTCTCTCACCCAAGGACCCTCAATTTCTTTCTCGGACAAGGATCTCGCCACCCCCGAATGTCGTTCGCTCCCTCTTTGTCTCACCATCAACCTCAATGGGGTTTCGGTGGACTCCACCCTCATCGACACCGGGGCATCTATCAATGTTTGTCCGATGAAGACCCTTAAGCAATTGGGTTTAGGGGAGGAGAATCTGGAGAAGAGTTGCTCCACTATAGCCGCCTATGACAACTCCAAAAGAGTTGCCAAAGGCAAGATTGCTCTCAAACTAGAAGTCAGACCTGTCACCATGTCCACCGAGTTTCTGGTCCTTGATGTCGACCCGGCCTACAAGGCCATTCTCGGTCGTCCTTGGCTGGAACAAACCCTAGGGGTCCCTTCCACCGCCCACCAATGCTTCAAATTCCCTTTCAATGGGCGGGTGATCAAGATTAAGAGCATTCCTATTCTGGAGACCCTCAACGCGGTCACCACTGAACAAATGCCGCACCTTTTCATTCCGGATAAGGGGAAGAAGCCAGTCATGTCTCTCTTTGACTTCCCCACACCCTGTGAGCTTAGTCAACCTCCCTGGCCTGTTGTAGAACCCCATGTCCCATGTCTCCTGGGAAAAGGTTGGGAAGTGATGGCCAACATCGGCTATGTTCATGGCCGCGGGTTGGGTACGGATGAAAAAGGAGAGACCCAGAGCATCCAGGCAATCAGAAGGTTGTTACCAAAGGCTGGTCTAGGTTTTCACCCAGACCCTATCCATCCCGACCCGTTCATACCATATCAACCCCTTACCTGGACTCTAAAGGAGCATTTTGTTCAGGGGCCGACCCAGATGGGGACCAGGGAGCCCCTAATAGAAGAAATTTCTTGCTCTGAGAGTGAGGATGAAGAAGAGGAAGAGGACGCCCAAATAGAGGACATTTCTGACGATTTTGGCCTCCTCTCCCTCTTTGGCTCTGATTTCCCTTCTCCCCCATCTTCTCCTCCACCTTCTCCATCTTCATCTCCTTCTATTCCCACGTCTAATCCCCTTCTTTCCCCTCCTGTCCTCTCTCCATCCCTCATCTCGCTAGTCGAGGCTACCTTGAGTCAGCAACTCATGGTTCTTGGCCTTGACTCCAAAAAAAAAACGCCAATTTTGAAAATTGGAAATCCGAGGTCTCCATTGAGCACCCCTCCTCTTTGGAACCTCTTCCGCTCGGCCAGGGGCCGACGCTTTCCGGCCTAAGATCCTCTCTCTCTTGCCCCTCTAAGGGCACTTCCCATGTACATAGTTTTGCACATAGCAGTCCTGTAAATAGTGGTCTAGATTCTAGTTTAGAGTCAGGTCTAGAGGCTAGTTTAGAGTCTGGTTTAAGTCTAGGAGAGTCTAGTTCCTCTCAGCCATGCGTGCGCAAGGAGAAGGGTAGGCAAGTTCCTGCCCATTTTGTCTTGGCCTTGGCTGAGAGATGTGCTATGTTAAGTCAGGTGCCAGAATTTCTTGAGGATCCTGCTCTCGTGGAATCAGATTTTGAAGAAGGTGACTCCGAAGATGACGGTCTAGGTGTCTATCTGCTAGATTTTAATGAGGAGGGTGAGTCAAGAGATCCTGGGTTAGGAGAAGAGGACCCAGTGAGCTCCTATGTGGATGGCACAAAGAGGTTCGACGAGCCAACCATGGCTGCTGTCGAGCTTACTAAAGAAGTCAACCTTGGCACCGAAGAATCCCCGAAGACAGTTTTGATTAGTGCCAACTTGAGTGTTGAAGAAGAAGAAGCCTTGGTAGCTATTCTCAAAGAATTTTCCGACGGATTTGCTTGGTCTTATGAGGACATGCCGGGACTCGACACCTCTTTGGTCGAGCATCGTTTGGTCCTAAAAGCCGACGCAAAGGCCGTCAAACAAAAGTTGAGAAGGCTACATCCTAAGCTGGCACTCAAGATCAAAGAGGAGGTTGACAATTGCACAAAGTCAAATTCATTAGGGTTGTGCTATATCCACAGTGGGTAGCTAATATCGTCCCCGTAATGAAGAAGGATGGTAAGGTTAGGATCTGTATAGATTTCCGTGACCTTAATCGTGCTTGCCCAAAGGACGATTTCCCCTCCCACACATAGATGTCCTAGTGGACAATACTGCCGGCTTCGAGCTTTTGTCGTTTATGGATGGTTTCTCTGGGTACAACCAGATTCGCTTGGTGGAGGAAGACCAGGAGAAAACTTCATTTACAACGCCTTGGGGGACTTACTGTTACGTCGTCATGCCCTTCGGATTGAAGAATGCGGGAGCAACCTATCAAAGGGCAATGATGGCAATTTTTCATGACATGATGCATGTGCACATGGAGGTCTATGTGGACGATGTCTTGGTAAAATCAAAGACTCGACATGGCCATGCTGAGGTCCTCCGGGCAGTTCTCCAAAGGTCTAGAGAGCACAATCTTAAGATGAACCCCAAGAAGTGTGTCTTTAGTGTCTCTTCGGGGAAATTGCTTGGGTTCATAGTCAGCAAGCGGGGAATTGAAATTGATCCTAACAAGGCCAAAGCAATAATCGACATGCCTCCTCCTAGGAATATCAGAGAAGTTAGAGGGCTAATTGGCAGACTCCAGTTCATTCGGAGATTTATCTCCCAGCATTCAATCCGTTGTAAGCCCTTCTATGAGATGTTTAGAGGAGAGGCGAAGTTTAATTGGGACGATAAATGTTAGAAGGCCTTTGATGAATTGAAGAGTTATCTTTTTAATCCCCCTATTCTCGCTCCTCCGGTCCCGGGTCAGCCTTTACTGCTCTATGTGTCAACCACAGAAGATTCAACTGGAGCGGTTTTGGCCCAATATGACGACGAGAAGAAGGAGAGAGCGGTGTACTATTTATCCAAGTTGTTCAATGAGGCTGAAAAGAAGTACATCGCCATGGAGAGAACGTGCGCGGCCGTCGTCTGGGTTGCCCAGAAGTTGAAGCACTATTTCTTGGTTCATGAAGTGAAACTTCTGGCGCGTATGGACCCTATTCGGTACTTGCTCGAGAAGCCCGTCCTGACTGAGCGGTTGATGAGGTGGCAAAGCTTCCTTAACCAATTTGATATCACCTATGTCAACCAAAAGTCAATCAAGGGGCATGCCATAGCTGAGCATTTGGCCCACCACCCCTTACCTTTATATTCCCCCATTGATGAAAGTTTTCCCGATGAAGAGTTAGGAGCCATTGTTGATGGTGAACCTTCGTGGGTGCTTTACTTCGATGGGGCGCTCAATTCTAAAGGGTGTGGGATAGGGGCAGTCCTCCTCTCTCTGGAAGGGGTAGTCATTCCGCACGCCTATCAGTTAACCTTCCGAGCCACGAACAATGTGGCTGAGTACGAGGCTCTCCTAGTCTGGCTGAAAATGGCTTTATTGCTCGGAGTCAAGGAGTTAAGGATTATTGGAGATTCGCAGTTGATACTCCGGCAATCTCTTAGCAAGTACCAGACCCGGGACCCCAAGCTGAAACCATACCAAGAATTGGTAGGAAAAGTAGTCCGGCAGTTTAAGAAGCTCACCCTAGTTCACACTCCTAGGGCCCAAAATATCCTAGCAGATTCCCTTGCTTCCCTCGCGTCTTCCATTCCCATTCCTTTGGGAAAGTCGTCTGAAACCGTCTCTGTTCAGAGGTTAAGAGTCCCTTCCCATGTCGATCCGTGCTTTTCTTAGCTTGTGCATCCTTCTCCATCCCTTCGGGTCCATGCGCTTTCCAAAGAGCCAGAAATTGACCTTAAAGATGGCCATCCCTGGTATTTTGACATCGAAAACTTTCTCAGAGATGGATCCTTCCCTGATTATGCCACCTCTGCCGATAGACGGGCGATTCGTCGCATCTCGGAGCATTACAAGATCATAGGTGGCATTCTATACAAAAAGTCTCTCAGCGGGGTCTATCTGCGTTGCCTTGATGAAATCGAATCTCAAGATGTTGTTGAAGCCGCTCACTCTAGTGAATGTGGTGGCCACGTTAATGGTAGAGCAATTGCCCAGAAATTGCTAAGACACTATTATTGGCCCACCATGGAAGAGGACTGTCGCCATTTTGTCCGTCACTGTGCTAAATGCCAATTGCACGGTGACAAAATTCATGCTCCTTCCTCTTCTCTTCACCTTCTCATCGCACCATGGCCTTTCGCCATGTGGGCATTCGATGTGGTCGGTCCTCTTGCGGACAGAACCGGAGAAGTCCGGAAGAAGTCCTTCATTCTGACCGCCACGGAGTACTTCACAAAGTGGGCTGAAGCAGAAGCATTCATAGAAGTCAAAGCTTCAACGGTTATCAAGTTCATCAAGCGCAACATTCTTGCAAGATTTGGCGTACCTCGGGACATCGTCACCGACAACGGACCGCAGTTCACTTCACAGGAGCTTCGCGACATGTGTGGTAAATATGGCATTAATTTGCATCATTCATCACCATATTATCCACAAGGTAATGGACAAGCTGAAGCTACTAACAAAACTCTCATTAAAATCATAAAGAAAACATGCAAATCTCACAACAATGCTGACTGGCCAGATCGCTTGGTTGAAGCTCTTTGGGCTTATCGCACCTCCGTCCGCACTCCTATGGGGCAAACCCCCTACGCTTTGACATACGGATCGGATGCGATACTCCCATATGAGATCTTTGTCCCTTCGCTTAGAGTTCAATTGGATTCCGAACTTGATCCTGATCAACGTCGGGAAGCCTTGTTGGCACAACTTGAACTCTTAGATGAAAGGCGAATGATAGCGGCTGACCATGCACAAGTCTATCGTCAGAGAATTGCACGTTTTTATGCTAAAAGAGTTCTCTAGAGAAAGTTCGAAGTAGGTGAAATGGTCCTTAAGCGTAAAATCTTAAAAGCACCAAGTCCCAGGAGCAAGTTGCAAGAAAATTGGGAGGGTCCGTTCGTGGTCAAAGAAGCATACTCAGGGAACGCTTATAGGCTAGTGGATGCCGAGGGAGTTTAGCTAACGCACCCTTGGAATGCAGTCTACCTCAAGAAATTCTACCCTTAGTCAGTCGGTCAGTCCGTCAAGTCAGTCATTCATCACTTGTTAAGGTGTGGGTCTACTTTCTTTACTCTTCCACGTGGCCACTAGTCAGGTAGGGCTTATTCACACACCACACGATGTTAAGATATTGCCCTTTGGCTAGAAAATCACTAGTACACTCGGGCGGTCTCATCCGGTCAATGTGTTTCCCCTATTCTTTTCCCACTCGGTCGTGTCTGGAAACGGAACAAACTACGAGTAGGGGACCACCCACTCTCTTTTAAAAGGACAAGGTCACCATAAAACAGGGGCAACTAACGAAAGTAAGGGGCAAAATGTCAAATCAAGCCTCAAAGGGGAAAAGAAAAGCCAGAAGGTCAAAAAAGGGTAGCAAAAAGTACGTACTCGAAAAAAGGCTGACCAACTCAAGGAGGTAGCAAAAAGTACGTGCCTCCGCCCCAGAAATCAGAAATAAGATGAAAAATCCCCCTGAAAAGAATGGTTGACCAAGTCCGCTTGATATGAGATGTCGGTTTGGAAACAAAAAGTAGTTTGAACCAAAGTCCTACATGATTTTCTATACATTTCTTCCGATTTCTCCCACTAGGAGCAATTTGAAAGTATAAGATCCTCCGTAGTGGAAAATATCAAGAAGGCTAGGGGCAATTTCCAACATCAAGGAATTCATGCACGTCCCTCCTCACTCTTGGCCTCTGTGGTTAAGTAGATCGTGTAAACCCTACACTACAACATGTGATGAATATGTGTCTTAGAGTCCAAAAATCCAAAAAAATACAAAATTGCAAAAAAAAAAACAAACAAAAAAAACAACAAAAAGAGAGTCTTTTAGTGTACATATTTCACGTTGTACATATTTTCTCCCAAATTTTCTCTCTATTTTCAAAAGCCAAAAAATTAGAAAAAATCAAAAAAATCCAAAAAAAATTAGTGGTACTATGTATATATGCTAACATTTTCCTTATTTTCTTATCAAAAACAAAAACAACAAAAAAATCAAGAAAGCAACAAAATACAAAAAAATGCATGTGCATATTTCCCTTTCAGTTATTTTATTATGTTTCTATCTTTGATTAGAAATTAGCCCTTTGACCAGATCTCAAGAAAGGTACATCGTAGGCAAGGGGCTAAAAACAGATCTACACTAACATGTCTTCTTTAAGTGTTGTGGATATAGGATGCAGGAACCAGAGAACAGAAACAAATCATTCAAGTGCAAAAGACAAAAGTCCACAAAATTCCACTACAATGATCAAGTTCAAAGTACATGTCATAACAGGGGCATACCCGTGGAAGTACAACAAGAGCTCACTCCTCTCTCCTCTCACCCTCGCTAGGCCTCGGCCTATGCGAGCTGCTGACCTCCTCCTCCTCCCTCTCCCGACGCCTATCTGGGACGGGAGGTCTCGTCGCAGTGGAGGCCTCTGGGCGTGCTCCCGCTCCTCGTCTGACGGACGGATCTCCCAATGACACGATGTCATCAAGAGACCCGAACACGGACCCCATCCTCCCGGCCGCCTCCTGCCGAGTCTATCGCTGCTGCTCCCGGCGCTTCTTCAGCACCCGGCTCTTCAGGAATTCCAGATCTGCGATAGCCTGCACTCGGGCCTCGATGGCCCGTATCTTCTCGGCCTCCGCATCCCTCGCACTGTCCCGGAACGCGGTCATGCGACCCTCCATCCTTGACAGATCCAGCCGTAGGGCCTCCACCTGCGCTTGGAGGGTCGCTACTCCTCCTGCCTGTCGCTGCACACCAAAAAAAAGTAAACACATCAAATCAAGTCAAATCATAAGTGTTTAGGTTTGGTTCAGTGTCTTACCTCCGCCTCGAGCTCCTGGATCCGCTCATTCGCCCTATCCAGGGCCTCCTGCAGGCGGACCGCCAGGTCCCCTCTGGCTGGCTGGGCGGACGAGCTCGCCCCTGCATCATGGCTCGTCCGCACCCTCTGCTGCTCCGCTCTCTGCATTCACATATCTTGGTCAGTAATCGAATCAAATCAAATCAAATTCAAGGGTTAAAGCTACTTACCAGTGTCCTGACCTCGGCCCGGAGCCTCGTCAGCTCCACCTCCTGCTCGGCCAGTCGCCCCTCCAACAGGCGGATGGCCTGTGACTCCGGCATCTGCCAAACGCACTTCAAGGTTAGAATAAAATGAGGCAATCAACCAACCAAGGCTTAAGTTAGAGGTTTCACTTAGCACTCGTCGGTCAAGCCGGAGTCGCCCGGCATACCGTGCTTGGAAGTCCTCCATGTAAGCCGAGCTATCCTGGAGCTCTCTCTGCTGGACCACCTGCTCTCCTCCCTCGCGCCAGTACGCGACGGTGCTTCCGTGGTCCGCTCCCCAATCACGGTCCTCGGCGAAGAACCGCCGGCACGAGTGTCCCTCTCTCCCGAGGGAGGGCACCTTGATGGCTGGCTGGTGCCAGCCCAGAGTCCGTACCACCAACTCCAGATACAGTACCTCACATATCCTGAGGCACAGTAAAAGGAGGTGGCGGTAGAAAAGGGGCAGACCCGCCGCCACCGTTGGGTGCGAGGTGTCTGCCTCACCCCGATATGGGGTCCACACTACCTGAGAAAAACAAGAAGACACTGGTCAGTAACATCAAATGCAGCAGTAATTGAAAGAATGCAAAAGCTAGTTGAGGGTTTCATACCTGCTCGTGCGGGTAGTGGTCGAGTGCGACCCGCACATCCCCTGCTCTCCTGTCTGTGACCCTGGGGTCCGGGGCCACCTCCCACCTCGTCATGAGAGGCACCATCGTCTGGCGCCCCTCTACTAGTGTCCCGCGCCCCATGGGGAAGCGGGTGTACCCCCAGATCTGCAAGAAGAGAAAGTCAGTCAGTCAAGCAATTTAATCAATTGAAATTCAAGATGAGCTTTAAAGGAAAATTGCGTACCTGAAGGAAGGGGGTGAAGCCCCCAGTGCTCTGTGAACGCTGCGAGCTACTGGGTAGAAGTGAGAACAGATGTCCTAGCATCGCAGCGCCCCAAGCATACCTCCCCGCCTGCGCCAGATCTCGAAGAAGCAGCACGAACTTGCAGTTCATCTGAGATGACTACGTCGCGAACAAAAGTCGCCCAAAGAGGTAGCTGACAATGATCCGGACACAGCGCTCCTCGCTCCGGCCTCCTAGATCCAGCAGACCCCTCACCCTGACGGAGAACTCCTCCAACGTCTCCAGGGGGCCTCTCCGCCCTCCTCTCAGTCCCATGGCCTCTGAAAGCAATCCAAGCAGGATGCTCCGGATCGGTCTTCTCTTCCCGGCCACAAACTCCGGCCCCAACAGCTCTGCAATGTCGTCATGATAGTCTATCCTCTCCAACCCGACTACCGGCTCTCCCTGAACCGATAGCCCTGTCAGATACGCCACATCCTCCAATGTGGGTATCATGTGACCCCAAGGCATGATGAATGCCTTGCAGTCCTCCTCCCATCTCTCCCTCAACGCCTCTAGGTACGGCACATCTAAGTGGAAAGGGCGTACCGATAGGAGATGTCCGAACCCCATCCTTGCTATCTGGGCCTGCTGGGCCTCCGGAAGTGCCCTGTACCACGCCCAGCATAGGTCCCAAGTCACCCTGCTCCTCATTCGGCCCTTACCCTGCAGAAAACACAGAAATATTAACGTCAGCATCGACTGCCGTTGATTTGCAACTGACGGCAAGGGGTCTGCCGTTCACTCATAATCGGCGTCCAAAGGTGGCCGTTTAGTTCCTGTCTCGACGTCCAAAGCATTGCCGTCAAGTTCACCTCGAGGGCAAGGGGCTGGACGCCAGGAGGAACTCGACGGCAACCGATGTTGCCGTCAAGTTCCTGTCTGACCCGACGGCACTTCCCCTATTTTCCCTCCTTTTCACCAAATCACAAAATGCATCCACTGACGTTTTTAGGGTACTCACCCGGGGTCGTCGAGGTGCCTCCACCTCCGTCTCGTCTCCTCCCTCGGTCTCATCCCCCTCCGGTACATCCTCCACCGCCACTTCTTCTTCTTCCTCCGCCGTAGCCATCTCCACTTCTTCTTCCTCCTCCGGTTGGCGACGGCCCCAGATAATGCTCTGTTTCTCTCTCATCCTCATCTTAGTCTCGAGCAAGGTAAGAAGGTAAGGTTCTGTGGGTTTTCTTTCTCCCGGCGCTTGGGAAGACGGAATGGCGCCCGGGAGAAAGCGTCGGTTCAAAAAAAGGGAGTTTTCTGGTTTAACGTCTAGGTCTGGCCGTTTACTTTTCCTGACGTCAACCCCTAGCCGCTGAAGTACGGTCAACGACCAGGACGTCAAGGTCTCTTCAATGTCAGACCTCGAAGTCTGGTCAGCGACCATGTCTGGCCGTCTAATTTGAATGTCGACGGCCATTTATGTGGACGTCAATACTTTGTTTCAGTGGTTGGCGACCAATGTATGGACGTTTACCAGTGGTTGGCGGCCATCGATGTGGACGTCAATACCCCCGC
Organism: Colocasia esculenta; assembly: GCA_014218235.1. NCBI lineage: Eukaryota > Viridiplantae > Streptophyta > Magnoliopsida > Alismatales > Araceae > Colocasia > Colocasia esculenta. Next base: position 32,424,803 of record CM024759.1, read on the forward strand.
ACTCAGTCCTCACAACACACTCTTTTGGCCCCTTTTGAAGCCATTTCATGCCACACATTCCACAAGGTAAGCAATTCAAGTCAATTGAACACAAATGCAAAAACCATCTTTATTCATCTAATTGTGTTACACTTATTCAGATCTGAAAAGTACATCACTTTTCCCTGCGGGCCATGAAATAGCCACAAGCAACGGGAAGAATGCTATAATTGTATTCCTCATACTTCCAGATCTCTTCCCGATTCTCCTGAACAGCCAAACCCACCTTCCTGCTCACTGTATGTCTCGCCCAAGCCTTCATCGCTTTCTTCATCAGCCTCTCGTTTCTTCCGGTGACTATCATGTCGATGCCGTTGAATGAAATGGGAATTCCCCGTTGAATCCCAAGCTGACGGTGGCACCGGTGTGGCTGGTACACCACCATCCGATCTGCTCCAATCAGCCATAAATCTTTGTCTTCCCTGGTCTGTGCTCTGAACTCGATAGTCCTCATAAACAGTGGCCTCACGATGAACTCATCCATGCCTAGATATGCTAAGTGATCTCTCCAAGCATCTCAGCCCTTCAAGTGCGCGGTCACACACTTGATCTCATCCTCTGGCTCGTACCATGCCCTGCTACAATGCACTGAACTCCGAAGGAAGACTCTGGAGGGGGTAGGTTGTGCATCAGCAAAATCAAACTTTAGATGAGCTTCCATCCATACTTGGAGCAGAAACAAACTCCCACACGTGCGTCCGCCTAGGCTCATAGTGGTGAGCGAACTGTACAGGTGGGCCAGCACTGTAGGGGCAAGTGACTGCCCGCGCCATAGCAGAGTGAGTATCCCAACATGCTCGTACAGGATGAAGTCGCCGCTCGTGGGGAACAGGAACACCCCGGCCAGGCAAAGAGTCAGTCCTCGCGTCGCCCTCTCTCCGCCAATCTCCCGGGCATGCTGGATCAGCCACCAAGCCAGCCGGTCCAGGAAGATCCCATTCTTATTCGTCATTCGCAGCACCTCCTTCTTGTCTCGTAGGATGTCCGCGAGGATCTCTTCCCACGGGAGGAGAGGAGTCGCCGCATCGTACTCCAGGCACCGCTGCCATCCCAAGAACAGTTCCACCTCCTCCAGCAACACGCTCGCCTCGAAGCCCTGGAACACGAAGGTGTGTATGTGTGGGTGCCATCTCTCTATCAGCGCCCCCAGGGCATCGAACCCCCACCACATATCCTTCATGTTCTTCGCCAGTACCACCATGAAGTTCAAATGCCACATTCCGATGAAGCTCCGCATGTCCAGGGTTATCGCGTTAATCAGGTTCACAAGCCAGGAAAAGGCCCGTACTTGGCCTTGGCTTGGGAATGCGGGGATTTCCTGCAGGGGTGGGGTTTTTGTAAGAATGCTATTTGGGGCATTTTTAGCCGAGGAAGGAGTATAAACAATCATTGCTTACCTCTCCATTGGCTAGACGTGTGCTCAGGTGTCCCGGAACTTCGCTCAAAGTTTCGGGGTTCGCGCCTGTGGATCGTCCGGTCGATGAGGAGGCCATTTTGCTGTCCTTCACTGACTCTCTGCTCTCTGGTTCGCAGCAGGAGCAGGGAGGGACGGAGGTAGGAGATGAGAGAGTCCTTATGGACTCCCATCACCTATAATTTCAGTCTGATCCGCTGTCAAGTAGGCGTCCAGATCGGTGGACGTCAGTTCCAGGTTGGCGGCCACATACGTGGACGTTAATAGGTGTACTGGCGGCCATCGATGTGGACGTTTACTCCCCGAATATTTTCAAATGTCTTATTCTTTATATGGCCATTATCCTTTATCCTTTATCTTGTGTTTCAAGCTGTTTCGCAGATATTTTAAGCACAAGCCGCGCTTCAAGTTCGAAACGCTCATGCGACCTTGGGCGTTACAGGTATGTCTAACGTAGGACCCCACCAGAGGCGAATAACTTGGCGACCGTGAACCCTGAGTTCCCCTTCACCAAAAACCATGATGGGTTTGCGATCTCTCGGTTATTCGTATGGCCTTTAGAATTTTCCTCTGGTGCTAACTTGCATTTTAGATAGGCAACCCACACTAGCATGCATCTTCACTGCTAACATTCTCTTACTAACACTAAAAAAAAAAATGGTGATTTTCCTCGATCATATGATTGCTCCATGGCTCCCCAGCTCAGGTAGCCTACTGGGTTCGTCCTTCATGACTATCCAGGTCGATATCGGGTCTTTGTTGCCCCCTTCTTCACTTGTCCCACCGTGTCTTTCAACAAATCATCAAGAAGCCTTATTGAGTTCATTTGAGCCTTCTCCAGCCGCGAGCTTAATTCCGGACTTCAGGCTTTCCAAGCATGTGATTCCAGTTAGAATTTTTTGATAATCCTTTGAGAGATAAACCAACTCCTTGTCTTCATGACCTCCTAAATTCGGGACCGACGTCCTGATTAGGCTAGCGAGCCCATGAGCTCCGGTTATGAGAACCTCTTGATTCAACCATCATATACAACTCCTTTGACTCAGACACGCCGGAAACTAGTCAAAGTCCAACATGGCCATGCCAGGGACCCTGCCATTGGGTCGCAGTTGTAGTTACACGGGTAGATCATCCTTTTCCTACCCCTATTTGTCTCTCAGACGATATGTCATCGGTTTCTAACCTGTCTCTTTCGTTTGGTTCGCTAGAATTCCTATCCTCGGAGATGGCCCTTCCATTAAATCTCCGCGTCCTTTGTTTACCAAGACACCAACCTTTCAGTCCGCTCTGCTCCCTTGCAAGACCGGACGTCTCGGAGGGGCATTTGTAGACGCGAGATTTGGCCCATCTCCTGCAAGGCTATTTGGCCCATTAAGCCTCGTTTGACCATTTGTTGACCAGCCTCGGATCCCATGTACACGGCAGCATCGATGGCCTCCGACTACTAGTTGGCGTCAATCCCCCTGGACGTTGACCCAAGTTGGCGTCCACCTCCCTGGACGCCTGCATGAGGTTGGCGGCCTGATCCCTGGACGTCAATAGGGTTTACCTAGTCTGCGCAACTGCCCCGAGATTTCAGCCCACTTGCACCATTCTCTCGGCCATGCAACGCATGTAGTCGTTCCCAACGGGCATATGGGCCACCTAGGCACCCCCTTGACCCAGTAAAAATCCTACTTGGCCTCCCCCCATTGGTTGGACCTTTAATGCATGGATTGCCAAATGTGTAAGTGTGTTTCTTCACACTTAGCATCCTAGGCACTCCAACCCCGAGCTCCACTGTCTATATAATAGCCCTTTGAGCCCTCTGAACCGAGGGGGAGAGGCTGGACGTCCTTATGCTGAAACTTTGAGAGAGGAGAGAGAAAACCTTACCCTACCTTCCACCATTCATCCTCTTCACTCTCTCCACATTCGGGACGTTCAGAAGGGTTGCTTTGGAGCTGGAGGAGCCCTACAAGGAGCCAACAACGCCAACAACGAGGATCTACACCCTCTTCTCTCTCTCTTCTCTTACTAGCTTTGTAGCTAACTTGCATGTTCCACACACTTTCCCACACATCCTAGGCACGTAGGTCACCTTCCTACACACCTAGAAAGGGGTTTTCCAACCAAAAACGGAGGGAAGAAGGGTGGTCATAGCATTTGGCCACCCCTCTTCTCAAGTCCGCAACCGGTACGGGACTCGCCTTTTGGGCTTTCCTTTCTTTCTTCTGAACATTTGCTACACTGCATTTAGTCTAATAGAGGTTTGTTTATGGCAGGAACATTGTGAACGTGACTGTGGAGCTCTCCTCCTTTGGCCGGCCGAAAAAGGAGAAGTTGGAGCCCCATCTCCGCCCGCTGCGTGAGGCCACTGCACCGACGTGATCATAGCAACTCCTTGGGCACAGGTAAGGCCCTGGCGATCACAACCCTCCCCTTTCATCTCTGGTTTTCTTTGTTTCCTCCCTAGTCAACCTAGTCAACCGGGGAGTCAACCAAGTCAACCAACAATCCATCGTCGCCAACGAGAGACCAGTGACTTTCGCGAGCACCCGGAGGACATCCACCGTCGACAACGGAGAGACGGCCGGGAGGCGAAACATGGTGTTGTCGCATAATAATGGAATTGTCTTGATATGTAATCCATAATCCTCAAGTTGTTGCTTGATCCACAGGAGTTGTGTACAACAACTTCCAGCAGCTACGTACTCTGCTTTAGCTATTGACAGTGCTACTGAGTTTTGTTTCCTGGAGGACCATGATATCAAGCAACCTGCAAGAAATTGACAACAACCACTGGTTCTTTTTCTATCTATTTTGCATCCAGCATAATCAGCATCTGAGTATCCCACTAAGTTAATTTCACATGATTTTGGATACCACAGATCTAAGTCATGAGTTCTAGATAGGTATCTAAAGATTCTTTTAACTGAAATCAGATGTGATTCTCTAGGATCTGCTTGGTATCTAGCACACATACATACACTAAACAACATATCAGGTCTGCTAGCTGTTAAGTAAAGTAAAGAACCTATCATACCTCTGTAGTTCTTTTGATCTACTTTCTTACCATTCTTGTCACTGTCCATCCTTGTTGATGTGCTCATAGGTGTTGACAGTGGCTTGGCATTTTTGAATCCAAACTTCATTAGGAGTTCCTTGGTTTATTTAGCTTGACAGATGTGGATCCCATCTTTTCCTTGGTTGATTTGCAATCCAAGGAAGTAGTTTAGCTCCCCCATCATGCTCATTTCGAATTCTCCCTGCATAAGCTATTCAAAGTACTTACAAAGAGATTCATCAGTTGAGCCAAAAATTATGTCATCTACATAAATTTGTACAAGTAGTATATGTGTGATCTTGGACTTGATAAATAGTGTACTATCTACTTGACCTCTACTGAAACCATGGTCTAATAGAAATGAGCTAAGCCTTTCATACCAGGCTCTAGGTGCTTGTTTTAAACCATATAGTGCTTTGTGCAGTTTAAAAACATGATTCGGAAATTCAGTGTCATCAAAACCTAGAGGTTGTTCTACATAAACTTTCTCCTTAATAAAACCATTTAAAAATGTAGACTTGACATCCATTTGAAATAATTTCAAGTCTAGTGCAGATGCATATGCAAGTAAAATTCTAATAGCCTCAAGTCTAGCTATAGGTGCATAGGTTTCATCGAAATTTATGCTTTCCTCTTGGGAATAGCCTTGAGCTACCAATCTGGCCTTGTTTCTTAAGATTACACCAGTTTCATCCAATTTGTTTCTAAACACCCATTTGGTGCCAATAATTGGATGATCGGATGGTCTAGGAACAAGTGACCACACATGGTTTCTCTTAAATTGATTCAGTTCATCCTGCATGGCTAAAATCCAAGATTCATCAATAAGAGCTTCATTGACTGTCATAGGCTCTATTTGAGAAACCAATGCTAGGTAATCACAAGGGATTACATTACCTCTTGTTCTTACCCCTACGGATGGATCACCAATGATGTTCTCGGGTGGGTGATCCTTTTTGTATCTCCACTCCTTTGGAAGATTTTCATGTGTAACGTCCTTTTATTGCAGGTCTTCCAGAGGTGGATCATCCTTGTCTTCTATTGATGTATCCTTTAATTTCTTAGACAATTCATCTGCATCATCAATGTCAATATCTTCTTCCTTCCTCAAGGAAGGGTCAGTTTCATCAAAAATAATATGTACAGACTGTTCTATTAGTAAAGTGTGTTTATTGAACACTCTATAGCCTTTGGGTTTAGAAGTGTACCCCATGAAGATGTCTTCATCTGATTTGGCATCTAACTTACCAATATCTCTTTTGCCATTGTTGTGGATGAAGCAAGGACAACCAAATGTCCTGAAGTGACTGATCTTTGGCTTCTTTCCTTTGAAAAGTTCATAAGTTGTCTTCTTCAGGATTGGCCTGATCATTACCCTGTTAATGATATAGCTTGCTGTGTTCACTGCTTCAGCCCAGAAGTACCTTGGCAAAGCATATTCTGACAACATAGTTCTTACCATGTCTAATAAGGTTTTATTCTTCCTCTCAGCAACTCCATTTTGCTGTGGTGTTCTTGGTGCTGAGAAGTTGTGCTCAATTCCTTGAACTTCACAAAATCTCACAAATTTTTCATTTTGGAACTCTTTTCCATGATCTGACTGGATTCTAATAATGCAATACTTTTTGTCTTTCTGCACCTTCTTGTTGAAGCTAACAAAGCTCTCAAATGTATCATCTTTGTGCTCCAAGAATGTGATCCATGTGAATCTAGAGTAGTCATCTACAATAACAAAGTCAAAGTTCTTTCCTCCAAGACTAGTGGTCCTCATTGGCCCAAATAAATCCATATGAAGGAGTTCCAAGGGTTTAGAGGTGGTTACCACAATCTTTGACTTGAAGGAACTCTTAGTGTGCTTCCCTTTTGCACACGGTCTGCAGATTCCATCTAATTTATTGCTGACCTTTGGCAGACCTTCCACAAGGCTTCTCTTTCTGAGCTTGTTCATGCCGTCCAAACTGCAGTGGCCCAATCTTCTATGCCACAGCTCAGTTGACTACTCTTTGCTGGCTGCTAAATAGATTTCTTGGTCCTTGAGTTCTTCAAGATAGAGCACATACAGATTCTTTTCTCTGTTGGCTTCGAAGATTACTGCACTTGGATTCTTGAAACTTAATCTGATGGCCTTTGTCACAAAGCTGGCTGATGCTTATGAGGTTGTGCTTCAGACCTTTTACACAAAGAACATCTTCTATTATTTGTTTTCCATTACTGCCAACAGATCCAGTACCAATAACAGTCCCTTTGCCATTGTCTCCATAGGTGACTGTTCCTTCTTCAGCTTCTAGATGAGAAAATAATCATCTATTTCTTGACATGTGTCTTGAACATCTACTATCCAAATACCATTTGGATGCTCGAAGATTTCCCGGAAATAAAAACATTAAGCTTTAGGTACCCAAGTTCTTTTGGGTCTTGGTTGGTTAGTATCATCAATTTTCCTTTTGATTATCCACCTTTTATATTTAGTTGGACATGTAGTCTTGTTGTGACCTAATTTGTTGTAGTGACTGCAGCATGTTGTTCTAGTTACTTTTTCAGGATATTTAAGGTGAGCTTTGTATGCTATGTCTTGTTCAGGTACAAATTTTGGAGTTGGATATGTCTTAGGATATACTGTTGTGTCTTCATTATCTGGGGGCGTATAGCCTAGACCATGTTTCCTTTTTCCTGACCGTCTAGCACCTCTCAGTATTAGAGAATTCTTATCATTAGTGAATTTTTTTAAGGTATTTGATAGTTTATCATTTTCTTCTGTTAAAATTTTGATTTCATTTTTTAGTTTATCTGAACTTTCTTTTTTTTCTAATTTTGTTATTTTTTCATTTTTATCTTTTAGATTTTCGCATAGCAATTCATTTCTTCTTTTGAGTTCATTAAGTTGCTTTTCTAGTTGTTCATTTTCTGATTTTAAGTCTGAATTGGTATTCTCTGGACATGTAACATTTTTCTTACTAGCTTTTAGTAATTTGGATATTTCTCTATATTTATCATATAATTCATTAAAAGCGTCTTCTAAGTTATCTGAATCAGAATCATTGCAGGAATCAAAGGATGAGTCAGAGGTTACCTTTTCTGTGACGTCTGCCATGAAGGCTAGGTTAGCCTTTTCTTCTTCCTCGCTAGTTGAACTTGACTCACTGTCTGAGTCACTGCTGTTGTCCCAAGCTACTTCCATGGCTTTCTTCTTATGTCTTCTGAACTTTCTTGAACTATCCTTCTTCCTGAATTCAGTTTTCTTGAGTTTTGGACACTCTGCCCTGATGTGTCCTGGCTTCTTACACTCATAACATAATGGCTCAACCTTCTTCTGCTCTTTTCCTTCTGACTTCTTGAACTCTTTGTGTTTCTTGAAATGCCTTCTGCCAGATTGGAACTTCTTCTTCTTTGCTAGAATCTGTTGCAGTCTTCTGGATAGCATTCTTCATCATCACTGTCCTTGCTGCTCTCACTATTGTCTAATGATTCTTCTGATGAGTCTTCGTCGGCCGTGAGTGCATTTGAGTGCTTCTTCCTGCTAGAGGATTCTCCTAATCTCTCCATATTAATCTCATGAGCCATAAGGGACCCAATGAGTTTTTCCAGAGACATTCTCTTTAGATCATTTGCCTCCTCAATAGCTGTCACTTTAGGAGTCCATGTAGAGGGTAGAGATCTAAGAATCTTCTTGACTATATCTCTCATTTCATAAGTCTTCCCTAGTCCAGTCAACCCATTTGTAATGTCTGTGAATCGACTGAACATCTGGGTTATAGATTCTCCTAGCTGCATCTGGAACCTTTCATATTGAGTTACCAGAATGTCAATCCTGGTTTCCTTGACCTTGTCCGTGCCTTCATAAGTGATTCTCAATTTTTCCCACATCTCCATTGTGGATTTGCAGGCTGACACTCTATTGAATTCTTTCTTGCTGAGAGGACAGCACAAAATGCTTTTAGCCTTACAGTTTAAAGAAATCTTCTTCCTGTCATCATCTGTCCAATTAGCCTTTTCGTTGGTGACTAGGAGATCGTCTTCTTCAACTATGGACCATATCTGGTAGTCATTACCTTATAGAAAATACTCCATTCTTGTTTTCCAGTAAGCGTAGTCTTCTCCATCGAACAGTGGTGGTCGGTTGACAGACTGACCTTCATTGTGACTTTGGGCTGCCATGGATCTATACTCTTCAGATCGTTGGATCTTCTTCTTTGTCGAAGAGACTCGCTCTGATACCACTTGTTACCCAGCTAGCAAGCCCAGAGGGGGGGTGAATGGGGCTTTAAAACTTCGTTGACTAACCCTGTACACACGAAAACGTTTACACAAAATACACTTCGATGGATGATAGTGATAGTGAAGATAAACAACAATCACACAAAGACAATCACACAACACAAGGAATTATCCTGGTTCAGATCTCCTCTCCTTAGGAGTCCTACATCCAGTCCCTGAGCAAAATCTCAGGATTTCACTACCAAGGGTACAATCCCCCTTAAGGACCCTTACACTCAGGCGCAGTTGGTCTTCCTTCAACCCGAAGGGAATTACAACCCCCTGGATACCACACCAAGTCCTCCTTCACAACAGAAGAGAAAGACACACCCTGGATCCCACCAGGTCTTCCTTCACAACAGAAGGGAACAACTTAAGAAATACTGATCAAAGAGATGACGCCCCTAGATCAAGCTTATAGAACATTGCTTGATCTGAACCAAGGACTGAGAAGAAGAAGAGATGTAGCACCCTTGATTTTTAAAATCCAAATAAAATAAAGTTTTTATTTAAATAAATGAGATAAATTAATTTAATTGGAATAAAGGGGAAATAAATGGTAACAAAGGGAATTAAAGCAATACCCATTAAGCTAAGTTATTAATGGGTTACGCTAATGAACCAAACCTAATAGTTTGGGCCCAATTAGTGATAGCCCATCTTGGGAGGAGATGTAATTAAGTGAATTTCGTATCTAATTAATTAGAAAATAGTAAAAGGCTAAGATAAACACTAAATAAGTCATGTTTATCTCAAATAAGAGTCCCTAACCCATCCTAACCCCATTGGCCACGAAATTAGGCCTCTCCTTTACCCAATTAGATAGATAATAGCAAGAAAAAATAGGTGATAATTATGGAAATTCATAATTAAATGAGGAGGAAAGAGTTTTAGGTGATTTAGAACTCTACAAGCCATCAAAACAACCCCCATTCGACCCTAGCACCCCACAATTCGTTGCTGGAAGGTCTGGAGACGAGGAGGAGGCGATCTAGAGGAAGAACTTGGAGGAGAAGGGGCTAGAGCTTGGCTTTCTTTTTCATATTTTCATCATCCAAACTAGGGTTTTCTTACTCCACAAAAAAGGTAGGCAATCTCTCAAGCTAAAATTGTGAAAAAATTACCCTAGGTAGACTTCATGATCCTCTTCAAAAGACCTCTGGTCTAGTTGCATTTCGCTCATCCATTTGGGCGAATTTAATTCGTGAAGCCATGCTATTACCATGAACCGAAATCTCATATTTTCTCTAATTCCCAACATGTACTTGCTCTCATGCCATGATAAAATTCTCATATATATTGCATCTTATTAGCTTTCAAACGTCCCTGGTCTTGCTCTATTTCGATCTCCCATTAGGGAGAATTAATTCATTGAATCTTTATCAGAACTATGCACCCGACCCTTCATGTTTGCTTGTGAACTCCGTGCATACTTGATCCCACACCATGATAAAATTCTCATAAATACTACATTTTTTTATCTTTCAAACGCCCCTAGTTTTGGAATTTTTCATCATGTATTCATCTCTAATTAATTCATTGAACCCTGACTGCGCTTGTTTAGGTGATCGAAATGTAACCTATTCAAAGCATGCCTAAATCTTGTCTAATTTCAAATACTGATAGATCTATGTGTCTACTTTCATTTGAAACTAGATTCATGATTTTTGGGTCATTATACGATTTTATATTGAATTTAGAAGAGCCCTGTGTCAAATTTGATCAACCCTAGAAAAAGGGAAAAAATGTCGGACCGTCCTGATATCGCGACAGCGCGATCCGCCGCGATACCAGTCAGGTCGCACCCTGCAGGCGCGTCGCATTTAGAACGCGACGGCCTAAGGTGCCGTGGTTTCCTTTTCGGTCTGAGCCAGGCCGACCGGTCTGCGGATCGCGCCCGAGCCGCCCGTCGCGACTTGAATCGCGACGGGTAGGTCCACCGCGATTTAGAGACTTCGGCCAGAACATGAAATTGCTCTCATGACCTTGTCAATTAAGCTATATGACTCAAGTTTAACCCTAATCATGCACTGTTTTGAACAGTAACAATTTGATTATTTATATTTTTTAATAATCGCATGAAATATATTATTTAAAAGTCAATTGCACGACCTATCATATTCTCAAGATTTCTTTACACTTGCACACACATAACATTATTAATTGCCATTTGACCTTATTAAATTACGCAATAATGTATTCGGTAATTTAGTGAAATAAATTACTAAATTCCCTATTTTATTAAATACAATTGTTTCTGTTTTTACTCGCGCATTTTATCTACCGTTACCGTTTTCCCTCGACCTTCGAGCACTCGAGGCATGACGGACCCGTTTATATACACTTTCTGTAAGGCCCTAAAATTTTGGCCCTTCTATTTTGTCGCATGTTAATTCATGCTTGTGTATAGCATCATGTAGATATTACGTGCATATTATCTTGGTGTACCTATGTATGTATGCGCATGTTTAGTTGTAAATGTTGTTCATTGTATTGTGTAGATAGTGTTTACATTATACTTCATACATTGATGTATATATATAGCGTGGTTATGGCTTTCTGCATGGTTTCATGCCCTGGCCGAGGAGCAAGTTGGCGGCAACATGGATGGACGTTCATGTAAAGTAAACGTCCATGTCGATGGACGCCAAAAGTTAGGTAGACGGTCATGTATGCGGACGTCTATTGTGACGGCCCTCATTATACCGGTACGGTTATACCAACCCACGTCGGTATAGCGAGAGTCCTCACAGTGGGACATTTACCCAAAGGATACAAACAGCTGAGATACACGCGAATATACAACAGAGTAGCGGAAGTAAAAGACAACTGTCTTCATTTATTCATCATCCACATTAAACATACATGAAATTCGCAATTAACATTAAGAGCTAAAAGTTCACATAATTTAAATTACTGGAATTTAAATACATAATGTCCACACTTATACATTCTTTTCATGATAACTCTAATACAATGTTCAAATTACATACTATGAAATGCACAAGTCACAAAGAACTCCAAAGACTAATCTCCACGCTCGGAGTCCGTCTCCACTGTCTCCTCCAACGGTGCCACGTCACCAACTACACCTGTACGCCGAAGCAAGGAGTGAGTCTAAAGACTCAGCAAGCAACACTACTCATAACATACACGTATAAGTCATAGCGGTTTCTACATGCACATTCCCAATTTTCAACACATGGTATGCTAGTCATTTGAAAGTTTCAACCTATCATGAAGATTTTACAAATTAATACATGGATCATGCTTTCAGATTTCTAGGAATAAAACTTATCTATCACATGCTCTCTACTCAATTTCCTCGTGAAATTTTGCCTTTAAGAACCAAGACATGAGAGCTACCAACATGAACACTGTGCATATATGAAAGGAAAACACACTAGCATGGGTTTTACATGTTCTTAAGCACATACATGGACATTTTCTCAGGCTTTAAGTTGCTGGTTTCACATGGTTTAATGGCTGTAAACCTACACATGAGAGCTACAATGTTGTTTAAAACATACCATGTGAACAACCAATCATACCATTTTGTACACGTGCTCATCAATTACCCCTAACATGGATTCTAGACATTTTTGCACATATAAACATGATGATAACAACATGAAATTACTGATTTCACATGGTTTCAGATTTGTCTCACATGGATCTCAATGTCATATTCTCACATTTTTAGTTTCACATTTTCTTACACAAGTTTCCAATTCACATGGTTGCACTTTACACATACACATTTCACATTGTTCACTTACACATTAACACATGAACACATACACATTACACATTACACATTCAGATTTTAGGTGCTGTGACACATAGCCCAAACCACCAAAGAAGGACATATACACATCACATTACATATAGACGCCATCTAGGCATTACAATGGCGACTCTTGGACTGCGCAGACCGGGAGAACAAGTCTCCACCCTAACCAGTGGTACTTGTCCACCTCCAGGATTTCCCCCTAATGCCCTTAGGGTCACTTACACATTGAACTTTCTCAGATGGACTTTTCCCTGATACAGTTCCACTGCCCTCTGTGGAAGCAATGTCACACTTGGCACAATTTACGCATTTACACATTTTACCGATTTACACATGGTTTTACACATATCACTTTTCATCTCATTCACTTTCTCACTCACATGCATATCTCTGTTTTCCTGACATGACACTACAGATTTCAGGAGTTTAACACACAGTAAAATTACCAATCAAGTTGGATTTAACGAAATCTAATCACTTTACGATGACATGCATAAGTTTTTACATTTCTCATGGAAAAGTGCATAACTCCTTATATACTGGTCCAAATGACCTGGAAATTTAACCACATGCTATTTTCAGGTTCAATATCATACATTCAATTTTTCAGATTTTTCTGAGCTAAATAGAATTTACAGGAAATCAAATACCTATTTAGCATGATATTCATAATTTAAGTTGACATGGAGCTTAACACCATCACACATTTTTGCCACTTACTGTCTGAACAGAGACTACTGTTATATGCATGATCTGAAAATACAGAATTATCCTAAATCATACAACCATAGATTTATCACAACATTTCTTTCTTACATGCCTTTTTATTTATTGAACCGAAATTAATAGCAACTTATGCAAGCATGGATAATTTATCAAAATTTGGGGTACACATATACATTCATGATCTGACAAAACCTAGGGCACTCAGACTAGTCCTAATCATAAAACATGGATTGGCAAGATCACTAACAACTCATGCTTGAAATTTCATGGGATAAAAATCTCTAGCATTCACCACACACACATCATGACTCATCCACATACCACATTCACTAGTATGCATAGTACATAAGAGATTACATTATATCCTCATCGTGAAACATATCAAAAATATCTACATAGAAGGGCAGAACAGCTTGCTGTTCTGCTCAGATGAACTTGGCGGCGGTCTCTGGCCGTTCCAAAAGTGGACGGCCAGATCTCTGGACGCACACCTGGAGCTTGGCGTCAAGGCATTGACGCCAAGTTCCTGTCTGTGCAGAAACACAGACCGAGCTCAATAAAAAGAGTGAAAGGGGGGATCCAGGACACGATGAAAATGTATAAAAATGATAAACCCATCCTAGACACATACATGAACACTATGGGTAGGGTACTTGCCTTTTAGAGTTACTCCTAAGGGATCAAAAGTGCTGGTGAAGCCCTCCTTGGGCAGTCCCAAGAAGGTGCAGAACGTCCTCCAAGATCTCCTTCCTCCGGGCTCCTGGGTGATCTCCACAGCAAGGAAACGTCGGGGAGGTCTTCTCCTTCAGTCCAGCTAGCTTCTTGTCGAGGAAGATGGCCGGATCCAGCTTCAAAGGGTCAGATCTTTGGGTGCAAAGTGGGGGTTTTCTCACAGCTTCCTCTAGGGTTTTTCTCCTCTTGTTTCTCTCTTGCAAAGGGTGAAGAGAGGGTTGGGGAAGGCAGATCCGGGTTCAACATATGGGAGAGGCCTCTCTCCCACTCACAAGGTGACAAGATGGCTCTCAGAGCCGTTGGGGACAGCTCCCCAATGGGTGAGCTCCCTTGTTTCCGGAATTTTGGGCTCTGCAACGCATGCAGGTCAGAGAAATCGGCGTCCACATCGTTAGACGCCAGGATTAGTGTTGGCGTCCATGGGTGGACGCTGACACCACCTCAACGGCTAGGGGTTGACGCCAATCTGGCCTTCGGCCAGAACTCTAAAACATGCAGAAAACCATGCATACCATGCATATATACATGCAATATGTATATGGTAGTTTATCCATACTATCACCATTCAATACATGCATTATTTACATCTAATATAAACACATGCACACGTAATTGTACTAATTAATACGTACGTAAATATGTATATACATACACAAGCACAAATATACACATACAAATACAAATAATGCGATAGAAATTCGAGGGCCTTACATCTATCTCTCTGAATTTCTGTGCGCAGCAGATCCAGAAATCCCGAATTTGCCTTGCTCTCTGATTGGGGAGCTGTCTCCCAACGGCTCTCCCATCTCTTCAATGCAAAACCCCAAGGCATTTGTTACAAAATTAGCCATCTTTGTGACTGGAAGAGCTCTCTTGACTCTTGGAAAGGACAAACCCTAGCTGTGAGAAAAAGAGAGAAAAACCAGAGCATTGTGGGCTTTGATCCGGCGATTGGAGGCTCCTTCCGGCGATCTAGTGCAACTGGAGGGAAGTCTGAACGTTGGGGAAGCTTCTCCAACGCCGAGTTGCAGTCTACATCAACCTAGAACACGGAGCAAGGAGATCTTGGAGGCTTCTTGGCACTGCTCAAGGAGAGCTTCCTCAACCATTTCGATCCCCTTGGAGATTTTTTCAGAGGCAAGTAACCCATCCCCATTGTTCATACATATGTCTAGTAGGTCTTAGACATTTTTTTTTATGGAATTTTATTCGAGTCCTGGAACCCCACATTCCTCGATCTTTGGAGTTCAGCCTGTGTTTTGCACAGATAGGAACTTAATGGCAAGACCTCTTACTGTTAAGATCCTAAGTTGGCGGCAGGCGATACTGCCGTTAACCCCTGTGAACGGCCAGATCCTTGCCGTTTAGTTCTTCAGGACATAACAGTGAACTGTTCTGCCTTATATGACTATTTTTCGGATTTTTACCCATGACGATATATTGTAAGATTTATATGTTATCTAATATAGATAGTAGAGTGTGTTGTGAAATTTCTGTGGATTTTCGTTAATGGTAGTAATTACTGAATTTATCTGAAACTCATGTTAAACAGGTTTTGAACATGATAAATCCCTGATTTCGTGATGTATGGGGAATTTGAGTGCAATAAAATGGTTAGATGGTGTGCATGAATGTAAGTTCATATCTTGAAAATTTGGGAATTTTCCCATGACCATGTAATTAGTTATAATTTTTGTATTGAAAATAGGGTGCATGAGTGGGTTGTTTTAAAATTTCAGTAAATTGTATGATGCATGATAAATTCGGGGAAAATTCCTGTGATGATATGAATGTTAGACACAGGGTTTCAAACTATTAAATTCGATCCTAACATTGTGATTCCATGACAAACTGATTTATGAATAGCATGCGAATGAGTGTTCTATTTTCTGTAAATTCTGTATAGCTCAGAAAAATATGAGAATTTGCATGTATAATTTGCAACCTGTAAACAGCCTGTGGTTAAAATTTCATGCTGTTTGGACAACTGAAGGTGATATTCATGCAAATTTCACGAGGAAATAGAAATTAAAGCATGTTCATTGTCATGATTGACTTGTTGATTGACTTCAACATGATTAGGGTAATTTCCTGAGTGTTTAAATTCTGTTAACAGTAGTATCATGTTAAGGAAAATTGAACCATGTGCATGAGTGTGAAAATGGAAATGGTGTGTTAATTGTGTAAAATTGTGCGTGTGTTAAATCGAAAAATGTGTAAACTGTGCCGTGTGTGACACTACTTCCATAGAGGGCTGTGGAGCCGTACCGTGGTAAAGTCCCCACGGGAAGGTTCAATGTGTTTGATATCCTATGGGCATTAGGATGAAATCCTGGAGGTGGACAAGTACCACTGGTTAGGGTGGAGATTACTTCTCCTGGTCTGCGCAGTACCAAGATTGGTCACTGTTTTGCCTAGGTGGCGTCTATGTGTTATGTGAATGTGTTATATGTGTCCTAGTGGTGGTTTGGACTATGTGTCACGGCAATTAAATGAGAATAATGTGATTGTGTATAAGTGAAATTGTGAAATGTGTAAGCGAACATGTGAATGTGTGGATATGTGAAATTGTGAGACCAATGTGTTAGCATGTAAAATTGTGAAAGGTGGTATAATGATGTTAGATACATGTGAAACCAGCAAGCTTAATGTGTGTATAATTATGATTTGCATGTGGAAAAGTATGTAGAATCCATGTTAGGAGCATTCTTTCTTTATGTGTGAAACCTCCATGCTTAAATTGCTGTCATGTTGCAACCTCAATGTAAATTTTGTTACCATGTGAGTAAATATATAGAAAGCATGCGGTAGGTATATTATTGTGGAATGGCCTAAACCATGTATCTTGTGTTACGAAATTGGTAGGAGTATCATGATAGGTTCTTCTTAACATTGCTCAACCATGCTACATGTACGGATTAATGTAATTGGAAGTAAGATGTGTATGAGATGTATGTATGCGCAATGTGCATGATTTTACTTGCTGAGTCTTGTAGACTCACTCTTGCTTCGGCGTAAAGGTTTAGCAGTGGACCCTAGTTCCTTAAAGGAGACCGTTGAGAGCGACTCCAAGCGAGGAGAGTAGTTGTGGTGGAATCATCGACATCGTACTTTCATATTTCATAGTATGTGATTGAAACTTTGTAATGTTGGTCAAACAATGTAAATTGGATTTGGAATTTTCATTATGTGGACTTTATTTCTTTAAATTGCTATATGGACCATGTATGTTTAATGTGGATGATGAAATATAATGACAGTTAGTTCTTTTACTTCCGCTACTCTGTGTCTATATTTGCGTACATCTCAATTATGCGATAGTGTTGGGTAAATGTCCCACTGTAATGATGTTCACTATACCGACGTGGATTGGTATAATCGTACCGGTATAAGGAGGGTCATCGCAGAGATTGGTATCAGAGCGACTGGTTGAGATTGTACATAAATATACATAAGTCATCATCTTCATTATATGCGTAGAATTGATTAATAATGAATGAAAGATAGATAAGAAAGTGGTTAGGAACTAAATAACGTAGTTTCTAATAGTGGCTAAATTATTGTAGCACATGGCTTCGCGTGGTAGACGTGGTGGTGTTCCTGCTCGTGAGGGTGAGCAAAGGCGTGAGGAGCAGACTGAGCAGTAGGCCCCGGCACCTCAGGGTCCTGTACTTCCCCCACCGCTACCTGTGGAATATGGAGTGTTCATGCAGGGTCTAGTGCAGGCCATGCAGACGCAGGCCCACACCCAGGCTGCACTCCAGGCTCAGATGGAGTCTCAGGTTAGAATAATAAGATAAAGAGTAGTCTGTTTTATTTAATTGCATGATGTTGTGTTGAATATGCATTGCTGTTGTTTGTTGTAGCAGGCCTAGGTTCCAGTTCCCCAGGCTCAGGACCATGGTGGACCCTCCATCATGGAAAGATTCAAGAGGTTGTTGCCACCCTCTTTTAAGGGGGAGAGCGACCCATTACTAGCTGAGAGCTGGATGAGGGAGATCGAGAAGATCTTACGGGCTGTTAGGTGTGCGGATGAGGACAAGGTTACTTTAGCCTCCTATATGCTACAAGTATGTGTTAGTTTTATATGCTTGTATATCCTGTTAAGTTAAAACTATTTAGTTGGTGCTTATGAAGGTTGTGCTATAGGAGAGAGCTGATGTGTGGTGGGCTTCCTTACTGCGTACCCGATTCGAGGACGGTGCTATTGACATTGCTTGGGAAGCGTTTGTGAGGCTCTTCCGGGCCAAGTTCATCCCCGAGCATATCCAGGACAGGATGGAGCAGGAGTTCCTTTCTTTGACTCAGGGCTCCATGACTGTACTCGAGTACGAGGCCAGGTTTTCTAAATTATCTAAGTATGCACCTCACATAGTGGCGGATGAGCGCAGGAAGGCAAAGATGTTTGTGATGGGCCTTAAGCCATCACTGAGGACAAGGCTTGTGGCATTTGATCATCATACCCTGGACGAGGCCCTTAGCGCTGCCTGTAGGCAGGAGGGTGAGATGGAGCAGTACCTCGAGGAGAAGAAGGCTTCGCAGAAGAGGCCTGCAGCCCCTTTCCAGCGGCAGAATAAAAAAAAGACAGCATACCAGACACCGCAGTGCCCAGTGGCAGCCAGCAATACTCAGGTACCTTCTCAACGTTCCCCTAATGTAAAGAAGGAGTGTCCTCATTGCGGGAGGACACACGGTGGTACGGAGTGTTGGATGGTAGCGGGGAAATGCCTGAAGTGCGGGAGCAGTGACCACAAGATCAAAGATTGTCCGAGACTTAAGCAGGGAGTCCAGCGTGGAGTGCCAGCCCCAGCGGCGGCAGCAGCAGCAGCACCAGCTACAGGAAGACCAGGAAGAGCTCGAGCTCAAGTTCGAGTGTTTGCTCTAGCACGGGAGGATGCCGAGCAGGCGGAGCATGTCACCGAAGGTACGGTTTTAATTCTCGGTGTGCACGCTCGGGTTTTGTTTGATACGGGTGCCACTCACTCGTTCATTTCGAGTTGTTTGCTAGGCAGTTGTCTATAGAGTCAGGTGTAGAGTCTGAGGATTTAGAAGTCCCTTTATCTGTACACACACCCGCAGGTACGGTATCGACTAGGAAGTGTATTCCGTCGTTACTTGTGTGCATTGAGGATAGAGTTTTAGATGGGTGTTTCTTCTTGCTAAAGATGAAGGACTTTAATGCTATTCTTGGTCTGGATTGGCTAGAGGAGCACTATGCGTTAGTAGATTGTCGTGGGAAGAAGATTGTTTTCCGCATTCCTGGTGAGGATGAGTTCTCTCATCCCTTGCCAAGGAACTTGGTGGGAAAGTTGGTCATCTGTGCCGTGAAGGCGATGCGCATGGTAAACAAGGGTTGTGACGCTTTTCTTGCCAGCGTAGTGTTAGTACCCGAGGCTGATGAGTCACCTACTCTTGCAGAGATCGTTGTAGTGCAGGATTTTCTAAATGTTTTTCCCGATGATTTGTCTGGATTGCCACCGGATAGAGAGATAGAGTTCACCATAGAGTTGCTTCCGGGCACCTCTCCTATCTCGAAGGCTCCATATCGGATGGCACCTGCGGAGTTAGCCGAGTTGAGGAGGTAGTTGCAGGAATTGCTAGATAAGGTATTCATTCGCCCTAGTGTTTCTCCTTGGGGCGCACATGTATTGTTTGTAAAGAAGAAGGATGGGTCACTTAGGTTATGCATTGATTATAGGAAGCTAAACCAAGTGACTGTGAAGAACAGGTATCCCTTACCTCGGATTGATGATTTGTTTGACCAGCTGTAAAATGCATCAGTCTTTTCTAAGATTGATTTGTGGTCTGGCTATCATCAGTTGAGGATTAGGAGTGATGATGTGTCCAAGACAGCGTTTAGAACTCATTATGGGCATTATGAGTTTTTAGTTCTTCCTTTTGGTCTAACTAACGCCCCTGCAGCGTTCATGGACCTCATGAACAGGGTGTTTAGGCCTTACTTAGATAGCTTTGTTGTAGTGTTTATAGATGATGTGTTGGTCTACTCTCCGGATGAGGCCACACACTGTCAGCATTTGAGGGTAGTATTAGAGGTTCTCCGTGCACACAAGCTGTATGCTAAATTCAGCAAGTGCGATTTTTGGTTGCGCGAGGTTCATTTCCTTGGGCATGTTATCTCCGGTGCTGGTGTAGCAGTTGATCCAGCGAAGGTCCAGGATGTTATGGATTGGGAGATTCCCAAGACCCCTTCAGAGATTCGTAGTTTTCTTGGTTTGGCTGGGTACTATCGGCGATTTATTGAGGGATTTTCATCCATCGCCGCCCCATTGACTCAGCTTACCAGAAAAGGGGTGAAGTTTGTGTGGTCCGAGGCATGTGAGAGTAGCTTTCAATCATTGAAGGTTAAGCTTACTTCCGCTCAAGTATTGGTATTACCTAGTGGTGCTGAGGGTTTTGCCATATATACGGATGCATCTCGGATTGGCTTAGGATGTGTGCTAATGCAGCAGGGAAGGGTAGTGGCGTATGCTTCTCGCCAATTGAAGGAGCATGAGCGTAACTATCCAACTCATGATCTTGAGCTTGCGGCAGTGGTTCATGCACTAAAGATCTGGAGGCACTATCTTTATGGTGTCAGATTTGAGGTGTTCACTGAGCATAAGAGCTTGAAGTATCTCTTCTCCCAGAAGGAATTAAACTTGAGGCAGAGAAGATGAATTGAGTTCTTGAAGGACTATGACTTCGACCTCCAGTATCATCCCGGGAAGGTGAATGTCATAGCAGATGCCCTAAGTAGGAAGAGATCTTCTCTCCAGTAGGATTGGAAGATGTTGGAGGATGCAGCGTGTGCGATGACTGAGTTAGAGCCATCTTTGTGTCAGGCTTTTGTAGCTCAGTTGTCCATTAGGTCTTCGGTGTTGGATGAGGTAATCGAGCAGCAGAAGGCCGACCCTAGACTCCAAGAGTTAGTGGGCAAGGTAGGCATTGCTCGCGATGAGGATGGTGTGATTAGATTCCATCACCGAGTATGTGTTCCTAACATTGTAGATGTCCGTGAGCATGTATTAGCAGAAGCTCATAGGTCGAGATTCTCTATTCATCCGAGTAACACTAAGATGTACTAGGATTTAAAGAGGTCCTTTTGGTGGTTTGGCATGAAGAGGGATGTAGCGGATTATGTATCTAGGTGTTTAGTATGCCAACAAGTGAAAGCTGAGCGGCAGCGACCATCTGGTCTTATGCAGAAGATGGAGATCCCAGTATGGAAGTGGGAAGCTGCCACTATGGATTTTGTTTTGGGTTTGCCCCGATCTAGACGAGATAATGAGTCCATTTGGGTAGTCGTAGATAGATTCTCGAAGACTGCGCATTTCTTGCCTATGAAGAAGAAGCAGTCGGTTGAGAGTCTGGCTAGGTTGTATGTTAGCAGCATCATTAGATTGCATGGTGTGCCGAAGTCGATCATTTCGGATCAAGATCCTAGATTTACTTCGAGACTATGGAAGGGTTTCAGGATGCTTTAGGTTCGGAGCTGAAGCCCAGTTCAGCGTTTCATCGTTAGACAGATGGACAGTCCGAGAGGACTATCCAGATGCTCGAGGATATGTTGAGAGCGTGTGTTCTGGATTGGAAGGATGATTGGGAGCGCCATTTACCTCTAGTGGAGTTCGCATATAACAACAGCTTTCATGCGAGTATTTGTATGGCTCCATTTGAGGCGCTGTATGGTAGGCCTTGCAGATCTCCTTTATGTTGGGAGGAGACAGGGGATAGGAAGCTGATCGGTCCGGAGTTAGTTCAAGAGACTTCGGATAAGGTCCAGTTGATTAGGAAGAGGCTTGTTGCGGCACATGATAGGCAGAAGAGTTATGCCGACAACAGGAGGAAGGATTTAGAGTTCGAGGTAGGTGAGCACGTCTTTTTGAAGATTTCACCTACTCGAGGTGTTGTCAGGTTTGGCAGGCATAACAAATTAAGTCCTAGATTCATTGGCCCGTATGAGATTCTCAGGCGTTTAGGTAGCGTGGCTTACAAGCTAGCTTTACCCCCAGCTTTAGCTAGCGTTCATCCCGTTTTCCACGTATCTACGCTCAGGAGATATGTCCGAGATCCATCTCATGTTATTAGTCACGAGCCAGTGGAGATCCAGCCAGATCTGTCGTATGTGGAGCAACCAGTAACTATTCTTGACCGGAAGGTTCAGCATCTCCGGAACAAGAGTATTGCATCGGTGAAGGTTCTATGACAGAACTTCTCACGAGAGGAGGCTACTTTGGAGCTTGAGGATGCGATGAGGAAGAAGTATCCCCATTTGTTTGGGTAGTGTTGTTTAAACTTCGAGGACGAAGTTCTTTAAGGGGGAGAGGGTGTAAGGCCCTGAAATTTTGCCCTTCTATTTTGTCGCGTGTTAATTCATGCTTGTGTATAGCATCATGTAGATATTACGTGCATATTATCTTGGTGTACCTATGTATGTATGCTTATGTTTAGTTGTAAATGTTGTTCATTGTATTGTGTAGATAGTGTTTACATTATACTTCATACATTGCATGTATATATATAGCGTGGTTATGGCTTTCTGCATGGTTTCATGCCCTGGCCGAGGAGCAAGTTGGCAGCAACATGGATGGACGTTCATATTAAGTAAACGTCCATGTCGATGGATGCCAAAAGATAGGTAGATGGCCATGTATGCGGACGTCTATCTCTCTGAATTTCTGTGCGCAGCAGATCCAGAAATCCCGGATTTGCCTTGCTCTCTGATTGGGGAGCTGCCTCCCAACGGCTCTCCCATCTCTTCAACGCAAAACCCCAAGGCATTTCTTATAAAATTAGCCCTCTTTGTGACTGGAAGAGCTCTCTTGACTCTTGGCAAGGAGAAACCCTAGATGTGAGAAAAAGAGAGAAAAACCAGAGCTGGAGGCTCCTTCCGGCGATCTACTGCAACTAGAGGGAAGTCTGAACGTTGGGGAAGCTTCTCCAACGTCGGGTTGCAGTCTACATCAACCTAGAACCCGGAGCAAGGAGATCTTGGAGGCTTCTTGGCACTGCCCAAGGAGAGCTTCTTCAACCATTTCGATCCCCTTGGAGATTTTTTTAGAGGCAAGTAACCCATCCCCATTGTTCATACATATGTCTAGTAGGTCTTAGGCATTTTTTTTTATGGAATTTTATTCGAGTCCTGGAACCCCACATTCCCCGATCTTTGGAGTTCAGCCTGTGTTTTGCACAGATAGGAACTTAACGGCAAGACCTCTTGCCGTTAAGATCCTAAGTTGGCGGCAGTAGATCCTTGCCGTTTAGTTCTTCAGGACATAACAGTGAATTGTTCTGCCTTATATGACTATTTTTTGAATTTTTACGCATGAGGATATATTGTAAGATTTATATGTTATGTAATATAGATAGTAGAGTGTGTTGTGAAATTTCTGTGGATTTTTGTTAATGGTAGTAATTACTGAATTTATCTGAAACTCATGTTAAACAGGTTTTGAACATGATAAATCCCTGATTTCGTGATCTATGGGGAATTTGAGTGCCATAAAATGGTTAGATGGTGTGCATGAATGTCAGTTCATATCTTGAAAAATTGGGAATTTTCCCATGACCATGTAATTAGTTATAATTTTTGTATTGAAAATAGGGAGCATGAGTGGGTTGTTTTAAAATTTTAGTAAATTGTATGATGCATGATAAATTCGAGGAAAATTCATGTGATGATATGAAGTTAGACACAGGGTTTTTAACTGTTAAATTTGATCCTAACATTGTGATTCCATGACAAACTGATTTATGAATAGCATGCGAAAGAGTGTTCTATTTTATGTAAATTCTGTATAGCTCAGAAAAATATGAGAATTTGCATGTATGATTTTCAACCTTTAAACAGCATGTGGTTAAAATTTCATGCAGTTTGGACAACGGAAGGTGATATTCATGCAAATTTCACGAGGAAATAGAAATTAAAGTATGTTCATTGTGATGATTGACTTGTTGATTGACTTCAACATGATTAGGGTAATTTCCTGAGTGTTTAAATTTGGTTAACATTAGTATCATGTTAAGTAAAACTGAACCATGTGCATGAGTGTGAAAATGGAAATGGTGTGTTAATTGTGTAAAATTGTGCGTGTGTTAAATCGGAAAATGTGTAAACTGTGCCATGTGTGACACTGCTTCCATAGAGGGCTGTGGAGCCGTACTGTGGTAAAGTCCCCATGGGAAGGTTCAATGTGTTTGATATCCTATGGGCATTTGGATGAAATCCTGGAGGTGGACAAGTACCACTGGTTAGGGTGGAGATTACTTCTCCCGGTCTGCGCAGTACTAAGATTCGTCACTGTGTTGCCTAGGTGGCATCTATATGTTATGTGAATGTGTTATATGTGTCCTTCTAGTGGTGGTTTGGACTATGTGTCACGGAAATTAAATGAGAATAATGTGATTGTGTATAAGTGAAATTGTGAAATGTGTAAGCGAACATGTGAATGTGTGGATATGTGAAATTGTGAGACCAATGTGTTAGCATGTAAAATTGTGAAAGGTGGTATAATGATGTTAGATACATGTGAAACCAGCAAGCTTAATGTGTGTATAATTATGATTTGCATGTGGAAAAGTACGTAGAATCCATGTTAGGAGCATTCTTTCTTTATGTGTGAAACCTCCATGCTTAAATTGATGTCATGTTGCAACCTCAATGTAAATTTTGTTACCATGTGAGTATATAGAAAGCATGCGGTAGGTATATTATTGTGGAATGGCCTAAACCATGTATCTTGTGTTATGAAATTGGTAGGAGTATCATGATAGGTTCTTCTTAACACTGTTCAACCATGCTACATGTATAATATAATTGAAAGTAAGATGTGTATGAGATGTATGTATGCGCAATGTGCATGATTTTACTTGCTAAGTCTTGTAGACTCACTCTAGCTTCGGTGTACAGGTTTAGCAGTGGACCCTACTTCCTTGGATGAGACCGTTGAGAGCGACTCCGAGCGAGGAGAGTAGTTGTGGTGGAATCATCGACATCGTACTTTCATATTTCATAGTATGTGATTGAAACTTTGTAATGTTGGTCAAACAATGTAAATTGGATTTGGAATTTTCATTATGTGGACTTTATTTCTTTAAATTGCTATATGGACCATGTATGCTTAATGTGGATGATGAAATATAATGACAGTTAGTTCTTTTACTTCCGCTACTCTGTGTCTATATTTGCGTACATCTCAATCATGCGATAGTGTTGGGTAAATGTCCCACTGTAACGATGTTCACTATACCGACGTGGATTAGTATAATCGTACTGATATAAAGAGGGTCGTCGCACTTTCTCTTGACTTGGACCACCTCTCCATCGGGAATACTCTTGACTGGGCCAGGGACTCCTTGTCAAGACCTCCGTAAGTCTCCTTGGCTTTGGTGCACGTCCTTAGTCAACGAGCTGGTTGTACCCTAAAACCCGTTACACCTTAGGGATCAGTACGATCCATGGCCTTAGTGTTTCCTTCTTGTCTTGGGTTCACACCGGACCACCTGACCCGTGTACCCGGCACAGCTAAGGGGACGGTTGTGACTTCTACCAGACTACTGGTACCCGACCTGGTGCCGTGCAACCATTACTATCGTGTGTTTCTCGTCATTTTACGGAAATGTCCCTATCTCATCTACTATCTCGATACTCTCATCTGTTCACGTTCTCTCTACACTCTCGTCTAGTTCATCTGCTACTCTCATCTATTCTTGGTACTCTCTTGGCCATTTTGTGATTGTCTAAGATAAAAACATGACTATGCTAGGAAACATGATAAGGGCCCGATCTGGTCCTTGGGAGGAGCACCTGAAAGGCTATAACTCGCGAGGGTCTAATGATCATGGTGATTGGCATACACCTAACGCATGACACGCAAGATTTCATCTAAGACAATTTACAAACATTGCTGTACATGATACTTGACTTGTGGTTGATAAGATGATCGACCAAACGCATGTTACTTGATTTACTTGCTATCATGACTTGTGCACTGCTATGCAATTTACTTGTTAACTTGAAATATGGCCAAATCTTTTGTTGTACTTGTTACATATGAAGGTATTCTTGTCTTGTGATCTTACTGACACGACTATACCTGATCGTTCTCGTACTTGCTCGTTCCTGTTAGTTACCCTGCTTGATAAAAGATTAAACACTTAAAGCCTGCTTGTTTACACGAGATATTAAGTCCTACTGGGCGTTATTCGCTCATCCTGCATTTTTATTTAATGTGTTTCAGGCGAGTATGTCGATGACCACACTCACGAGGACGGGACTGAGGATGATGCTCAGGAGTGACCCATTTTCCGCAACCAATGCTTTCAAGTAGTAGTCAGATAGTATAGTGATGAGTTAGTGAGTTAGATAGTATTTATGTAATAGTTTGATTTTGAATAAAGTACTCTAGGCCCTAGTTTTGGCTATGATACGTTGATGTACTAGTTAGTTCTTGAAGTTTGATGAGTTATGAGTGAATGTAATGATGACTGGTGGATTATTAATGAAATTAGATTTTATTTGTAATTATCTCAATTGTGAAATGGTTTGCCATTTATTTCTCGCTCGGTACTATTTAATAACTGTAGTCCCGCTCCGATATTCCGCGTCGGGGCGTTACAGTTTTGTGGTATTAGAGCCTAGGTTATTCTTAAGTATAGGATGATCTAGGTTTGACCTGCCTCGACTTAGAGTCAAATTCATACCTATGAGAGATGGTTAGAACCTTGGGTAATAAGATAAAATAAACGCACACACGCACAAACTTAGTGCAAACTCAATGACTTACATTTAAAATTCTCTTTTGAAGGAACTTAAACACTAGCAATGGCAGCAGAGTGTGCTCAACTCTGTGACATGCAACAAACTATACAACAGCTTACTCAAGCTTTACTTCAAGCTGCTGGGTAAATAATACAATAACAATCGAGGAGCTGACGACTTTGTAAGGCCCTCAAATTTTGTTGCCTTATTGTATTGCATGAAAATAATTCATGTTGTGTATGTACGTATG
Source organism: Colocasia esculenta (assembly GCA_014218235.1). NCBI lineage: Eukaryota > Viridiplantae > Streptophyta > Magnoliopsida > Alismatales > Araceae > Colocasia > Colocasia esculenta. The sequence goes on from CM024759.1 coordinate 32,451,817, forward strand.
TAAATATCTACGTAAGTACTAGTTGGTATACTTATGTATGCATGTGTATAATTAGAGTAAATAATGTATGAATGGTATGATGGTAGTGTGTACTTGATAGCGTATACATATGGCATATATATAGGTATAAGATGTGCATGGTCTTTGCATGTTTTGGAGTTCTGGCCGAAGGCCAGATTGGCGTCAATATCAATGGACGCTTGAGTTGAGTAGGAGTCAACCCCATGGACGCCAACACTAATTCCAGCGTCCAGCGATATGGACGCTAACTTCTCTGACGTGCATGCGTTGTAGAGCGCAGAATTCCGGAAGCAAGCCACCCCAACCATTGGGGAGCTGTCCCCAACGGTCTAAAAAGCCATCTTGTCACCCCTGCGTGATAAGAGAACCCCCTCTCCTATATACAAACCCATTTCAACAACCCTAAGCCTTCTCTTGTCCCTTTGCAAGAGAGGAAGAAGGAAAAGAAGAGAAAACCTATTTTTGGACTGTGAGAAACCCCCACTTTTGCAACCCCAAATCTGAAGTTCAGAAGCTTGATCCGGCCACCTGCTACATCAAGGAGCTTGCTGGATCATCGAGGAAGGCATCCCCGACCTCAGACTGCACTGGAGCTTGCTCAAGAACCCGGAGTGAAGCTTTTCTAGGAGCTTCTTGGGACAGCCCAAGGAGAGCTTCACCGAACCCTAGATCCGTTTGGTGTTTTTTCTAGAGGCAAGTACCCTACCCATAACGTCCATGTATGTGTCTAGGTTGGTTTTATAAATTTTATGTATTTTTCCTCGTGTCCTGGATCCCCTTTTTCACCTTTTCATTTGAGTTCGGTCTGTGTTTCTGCACAGACAGGAACTTGGCGTCAATGCCTTGACGCCAAGATCCAGGTGTGCGTCCAGCGATCTTGCCGTCCACTCCTAGAACGGCCAGAGACCGCCGCCAAGTTCATCTGAGCAGAACAGCAAGCTGTTCTGCCCTTCTATATGATTATTTTCGATATGTTTCACGATGAGGATATAATGTAATCTCTTATATGTTATGTATACTAGTGAATGTGGTGTGTGGATGAATTTTGAGCAAGGTGGTAAATGATAAAGTTTATTTATTTCATGGAAATACATGTATGATGAGTTGCTAATCTTGTCAACCTTGTTTGTATGATTTAGGACGAGTCAGAATGTCCTACATTTTATGGGTCATGCATGTATTAGTCAGTCTCTGTTCTGAAATTCTGAGATTTTTCCCATGCTTGTGTGAATTAGTGGAAATATTGTTTGGGAAATAGAAATCATGCGTAGGTCATGATAAATCTTCGGTAAATCATGTATTGCCCAAAAATTTCAGGAATAAATTCTGTAGCTCCATGTCTGTTAGGGTTCAGGCAGTGAATTGTTAAAAATTGTGATTGGTATTCAACTCCATGTTAAATCGAATTGCGGATAGCATGTGGAATTAATGTTAGATTTTCTGTAATTTTGTTTTAGCTTAGAAAAATCTGAAATTTTGCATGTGGGATCCTAAATCCGAAATTAGCCTGTGGTTAAAATTTCAGGTCATTTGGACCAGTATATGATGCAATATGAATTTTCCATGTAAAAAATGTGAAACTAATGCATGCCTTTGTAAAATGATTTGATTTTGTATATAGCAACCTGATTAGTGAAATTTCCTGAGTGCTAAATTTCTGTAATTGTAGTGCCATGTTAGGAAAAACAGAGAAGTGTGCATGTGAGTGAGAAAGTGAATGAAATGAGAGTGACATGTGTAAACCTATGTGTTAAAATCGGTAAAATGTGTAATGTGTAACTTGTGCCAAATGTGACACTGCTTCCGCAGAGGGCAGTGGAACCGTATCAGGGAAAAGTCCCCCTGAGAAGGTTCAATGTGTAGTGACCCTAAGGGCATTAGGGGGAAATCCTGGAGGTGGACAAGTACCACTGGTTAGGGTGGAGACTTGTTCTCCCGGTCTGCGCAGTCCAAGAGTCGCCATTGTATTGCCTAGATGGCGTCTATGTGATGTGATGTGTTGTGTCCTTCTTTGGTGGTTTGGACTATGTGTCACGGCACTAAATGTGAATGTGTAAATGTGTATGTGTTCATGTGAAAAATGTGAATGTGAACAATGTGTAAAAGTGCATGTGTAAAGTGTGAAATATGCGAATTTGAATTGTGTAAAAATGTGAAACCAAAATGTGAGGATGTGAGTTTGTAATCCATGTTATGACAATCTGAAATCATGCTTAAACAGTAGCTTTACTATGTTATGATCATGTTTATGTATGCAAAATGCCTAGAATCCATGCTAGGGATAATTGTTAAGCATATATAAACAACTTCCATACTTGGTTGTTCACATGTTGTGATTTAATCGTTGTTGTAGCTCTCATGTGTTAGATTATGGTTGCTAAAGTATGTAAAACCAGCAAGTTTAAAGCATGTAAAATGGTTACGTATATGCGTAGAAATGTGTAGATTCCATGTTAGGTATGTTTTCTTTCATGCATGCTCGGGAATTTATGTTAATGGCTTCCATGTCTTAGTTGGTTGAAGGTAGATTTTTATGTGAGGAATGAATAGAAAGCATGTGATAGGTGATTTTATTTAGGAAATCTGAAAGCATAGTCCATGTGTTTAAATTGTAGATTCACCATGATAGGTTGTAAAATTTAATGTCAAGCATGCTACATGTTGTGTCTTGTGAATGTGTATGTAGAACCTACTATGATATGTGCATGTGCGGTATGTGTAGAAGTACTTGCGGAGTCTTTTAGACTCACTACTTGCTTCGGCGTACAGGTGTAGTTGGTGACGAGACACTTGTGGAGGAGACGTTGGAGACCGACTCCGAGCGTGGAGATTAGAGTGTTGGAGTACTTGTGACATTTTGTGATTTTCATAGTATGTAAATTGAACATTGTACTAGCATTATCATGGAAGAATGTATAAGATGGTACATCTATGTATTTGATTTTCAGCAATTTAAATTATGTGGACTTTTAGCTCTTTAAATGTTATCGAGACATGTATGTTAAATGTGGATGATGAATGAATGAAGACAGTGGTTCTTTTACTTCCGCTACTCTGTTCTTATATTCACGTGTATCTCAGCTGAATGTTATTGTTGGGTAAATGTCCCACTGTGATGACGCTCGCTATACCGACGTGGGTTGGTATAACCGTACCGGTATAATGAGGGTCGTTGCAGAGATTGGTATCAGAGCAACCGGTTGAGATTGCACATGAATATACATAAGTCATCATCTTCATTACATGCTAAGTATACATAGGAATGTCCACATGTGCGGAATTGATTAATAACGAATGAAAAGTAGATAAAGAAATGGTTAGAAAACTTAATAACCTAGCTAATGGTGGCTGAAATTTATTACAGCCATGGCTTCGAGAGGTAGGCGTGGCGGAGCGTCGGCCCGTGAGGACGAGCCGAGACGTGACGAGCGAGCGGAGCAGCAGGCCCCGGCACTGCAAGGTTCTGTACTTCCCCCACCGCCGCCTGTGGATTATGGAATATTCATGCAAGGTCTGGTGCAAGCCATGCAGACGCAGGCTCATACCCAGGCAGCACTCCAGGCACAGTTGGAGGCTCAAGTTAGACTAATAAAATGATTAATAGTCTGCTTTATTTGCTTATGTGATATTGTGTTGATTGTGTATTGCTTGATGTGCACTGTAGCAGGCTCAAGTACCAGCTCAAGACCATGGTGGACCTTCTACCATGGAGAGATTCAAGAGGATGCTGCCACCCTCTTTTAAGGGGGAGAGCGACCCATTGTTGGCTGAAAGCTGGATGAGGGAGATAGAAAAGATCTTCCGAGCCATCAGGTGTGCAGATGAGGATAAGGTTACATTAGTCACTATGCTACAGGTATGTTTTAGTTTATATGCTTGTATGTTTTGTTAAGCTAGATTTGTTTAGATGGTGCTTATGAACGGTGTACTGCAGGAAAGAGCTGATGTATGGTGGGCTTCATTGCTGCGTACCCGGTTTGAGGACGGAGCTTGATGTTGCTTGGGACGAGTTCGTGAGGCTCTTTCGGGCCAAGTTCGTCCCCGAGCATGTGCAAGATCGGATGGAGCAAGAATTTCTATCTTTGGCTCAAGGCTCCATGACCGTGCTGGAATATGAGGCAAGATTTTCTGAACTCTCTAAATATGCACCTCATATCGTGGCAGACGAGCGCAGGAAGACAAAGAAGTTCGTGATGGGACTCAAGCCATCACTGCGGACGAGACTCGTGGCATTTGACCACCGCACATTGGACGAGGCCCTCAGTGCTGCTTGTAGGCAGGAGGGAGAGATGGAGCAATACCTGGAAGAAAAGAAAGCTTCGCAGAAGAGACCTGCAGCGACATTCCAGCGGCAGGACAAGAAGAAAGCGGTGTACCCGACACAGCAGCGACCAGTAGCAGTCGGCAGTTCTCAGGTACCTTCTGTACGTTCCCCTGGTGTGAAGAAGGAGTGTCCCCACTGTGGGAAGACACATGGTGGTACCGAATGTTGGATGATTACGGGAAAGTGCTTGAAGTGTGGAGCAGCGACCACAAGATCAGAGATTGCCCAAGACTTCAGCAGGGAGCTCAGCGTGGAGCGCCAGCCCCAGCGGTAGCGGCAGCCGCGCCAGCTACAGGAAGACCAGGAAGGCCTCGAGCCCCAGCTCGAGTGTTTGCTTTAGCTCGTGAGGACGCCGAGCAGGCGGAGCATGTCACCGAAGGTACGGTTTTACTTTTAGGTGTGCACGCTCGGGTTTTGTTTGATACGGGTGCTACTCACTCGTTCATTTCCGAGCGGTTGCTAGGCAGTTAGCCCTAGAGTCAGGCATAGAGTCTGAGGATTTAGAGGTCCCTTTGTCTGTGCACACCCCTGCGGGTACGGTATCGACTAGGAAGTGCATTCCGTCGTTACCTGTGTGCATTGAGGATAGAGTCCTAGATGGGTGTTTCTTCTTGCTAAAGATGAAGGACTATGATGCTATTCTTGGTCTAGATTGGCTAGAGGAGCACTATGCGTTAGTGGATTGTCGTCGGAAGAGGATCGTTTTCCGCATTCCTGGTGAGGACGAGTTTTCTCATCCCTTGCCAAGGAACTTGGCAGGAAAGATGGTCATCTCTGCCATGAAGGCGATGCGCATGGTGAACAAGGGTTGTGACGCTTTTCTTGCCAGCGTGGTGTTAGTGCCAGAGGCTGATGAGTCACCTACTCTTGCGGAGATTGAGGTAGTGCAGGATTTTCCAGATGTCTTTCCTGATGACTTGTCTGGATTGCCACCGGATAGAGAGATAGAGTTTACCATAGAGTTGCTTCCGGGCACCTCTCCTATCTCGAAGGCTCCATATCGGATGGCACCTGCGGAGTTAGCCGAGTTGAGGAGGCAATTGCAAGAGTTGCTTGATAAGGGATTTATTCGCCCTAGTGTTTCCCCTTGGGGCGCACCTGTATTGTTCGTCAAGAAGAAAGACGGGTCACTTAGGTTATGCATTGACTATAGGAAGTTGAACCAAGTGACTGTGAAGAACAGTATCCCTTACCTCGTATTGATGATTTGTTTGACCAGTTGCGAGAGGCATCAGTCTTTTCTAAGATTGATTTGCGATCTGGTTATCATCAGTTGAGGATTCGGAGTGAGGATGTGTCCAAGACGGCGTTTAGAACCCGTTATGGACATTATGAGTTTTTGGTCCTTCCTTTCGGATTGACCAATGCCCCTGCAGCGTTCATGGATCTCATGAACAGGGTGTTTAGGCCTTATCTAGATAGCTTTGTCGTAGTGTTTATTGATGATGTGTTGGTCTACTCTCCGGATGAGGCCACGCACCGTCAGCATTTGAGGGTAGTGTTAGAGGTTCTTCGTGAGCACAAGCTGTATGCTAAGTTCAGCAAGTGCGATTTTTGGTTGCGCGAGGTTCATTTCCTCGGGCATGTTATCTCCGGTGCTGGTGTTGCAGTGGATCCAGCAAAGGTCCAGGCAGTTATGGATTGGGAGATTCCCAAGACCCCTTCGGAGATTCGTAGTTTTATTGGTTTAGCTGGTTACTATCGGCGATTTATTGAGGGATTTTCATCCATCGCCGCCCCTTTGACTCAGCTTACCAGAAAGGGAGTGAAGTTTTTTGGTCCGAGAAGTGTGAGAGTAGTTTTCAATTATTGAAGACTAAGCTCACGACAGCCCTGGTGTTAGTCTTACCGAGCGGTGTAGAGGGTTTTGCTATCTACACGGATGCGTCTCGGATTGGGTTAGGCTGTGTGCTAATGCAGCAGGAAAGGGTAGTGGCTTATGCTTCTCGTCAGTTAAAGGAGCATGAGAAGAACTATCCGACTCATGACTTGGAGCTCGCAGCAGTGGTTCATGCACTAAAATCTGGAGGCACTATCTTTATGGTGTCAGATTTGAGGTGTTTACCGACCACAAGAGCTTGAAGTATCTTTTCTCCCAAAAGGAATTAAACCTGAGGCAGAGGAGATGGATCGAGTTCTTGAAGGACTATGACTTCGACCTTCAGTATCACCCTGGGAAGGCGAATGTCGTAGCGGATGCCCTGAGTAGAAAGAGGCCATCTCTCCAGCAGGATTGGAAGATGTTGGAGGATGCGGCTTGCGCGTTGACTGAGTTAGAGCCATCGCTATGTCAGGCTTTTGTAGCTCAGCTATTCCTTAGGTCCTCGGTTTTGGATGAGGTGATCGAGCAGCAGGAAGCCGACCCTAGACTCTTAGAGTTAGTGGGCAAGGCAGGCATTGCTCGTGATGAGGACGGTGTGATTAGATTTCAGCACCGTGTTTGTGTCCCTGATTTAGTAGATGTCCGTGAGCATGTGTTAGCGGAGGCTCATAGATCGTGATTCTCTATTCATCCGGGTAACACTAAGATGTACCAAGATCTGAAGAGATCATTTTGGTGGTCCGGCATGAAGAAGGATGTTGCGGACTATGTGTCTAGATGTCTAGTATGTCAGCAAGTGAAAGCCGAGCGGCAGCGACCATCTGGCCTTATGAAGAGGATGGATATCCCAGTATGGAAGTGGGAGGCTGTCACTATGGATTTCGTCTCGGTTTGCCTCGATCTAGAAGGGGCAATGACTCGATTTGGGTAGTTGTAGATAGATTCTCGAAGACTGCTCATTTCTTGCCTATGAAGAAGAAGCAGTCAGTAGAGAGTTTAGCTAGATTGTATGTTAGTGGTATCATTAGATTGCATGGTGTGCCGAAGTCGATCATTTCGGATCGAGATCCGAGATTTACTTCGAGGTTGTGGAAGGGTCTTCAGGATGCTTTAGGTTCGGAGCTGAAGCTCAGTTCGGCATTTCATCCCAGACCGATGGACAGTCCGAGAGGACTATCCAGACGCTCGAGGATATGTTGAGGGCGTGTGTTCTGGATTGGAAGGATGATTGGGAGCGTCATTTACCTCTTGTGGAGTTCGCATACAACAACAGCTTTCATGCTAGTCTTGGTATGGCTCCATTCGAGGCGTTGTATGGTAGGCCCTGCAGATCTCCTTTATGTTGGGAGGAGACTGGTGATAGGCAGTTGATCGGTCCAGAGTTAGTTCAGGAGATTTCGGATAAGGTCCAGCTTATCAGGAAGAGGCTTGTTGCGGCACAGGATAGGCAGAAGAGCTATGCCGACAACAAGAGGAAGGATCTTGAGTTCGAAGTTGGCGATCATGTCTTCTTGAAGATATCGCCTACTCGAGGTATTGTCAGATTTGGCAATCATAGTAAGTTGAGCCCTAGGTTCATTGGCCCATATGAGATTCTCAGACGTTTGGGCAGCGTGGCATTCATCCTGTGTTCCACGTTTCGATGCTCAGGAAGTATGTTCGAGATCAGTCTCATGTGATTAGTCATGAGCCAGTGGAGATTCAGCCAGATCTATCGTATGTCGAGCAACCAGTAGCTATTCTTGACCGGAAGGTTCAGCATCTCCGGAACAAGAGTATTGCGTCGGTGAAAGTTCTATGGCGGAACTTCTCACGAAAGGAGGCTACTTGGGAGCTTGAGGATGCGATGAAGAAGAAGTATCCCCTTTTGTTTGAGTAGTGTCGTTCTAACTTCGAGGACGAAGTTTCTTTTAAAGGGGAGAGGGTGTAAGGCCCTCGAATTTTGTTGCCTTATTGTATTGCATGAAAATAATTCATGTTGTGTATGTACGTATGTAAATATCTACGTAAGTACTAGTTGGTATACTTATGTATGCATGTGTATAATTAGAGTAAATACTGTATGAATGGTATGATGGTAGTGTGTACTTGATAGCGTATACATATGGCATATATATAGGTATAAGATGTGCATGGTCTTTGCATGTTTTGGAGTTCTAGCCGAAGGCCAGATTGGCGTCAATATCAATGGACGCTTGAGTTGAGTAGGCGTCAACCCCATGGACGCCAACACTAATTCCAGCATCCAGCAATGTGGACTCCAACTTCTCTGACCTGCATGCGTTGCAGAGCCCAGAATTCCGGAAGCAAGCCACCCTAACCATTGGGGAGCTGTCCCCAACAGTCTGAAAAGCCATCTTGTCACCCCTGCATGATAAGAGAACCCCCTCTCCTATATACAAACCCATTTCTACAACCCTAAGCCTTCTCTTGTCCCTTTGCAAGAGAGGAAGAAGAGGAAAAGAAGAGAAAACCCTATTTTCGGACTGTGAGAAACCCCCACTTTTGCAACCCCAAATCTGAAGTTCAGAAGCTTGATCTGGCCACCTGCTGCATCAAGGAGCTTGCTGGATCATCGAGGAAGGCATCCCTGACCTCGGACTGCACTGGAGCTTGCTCAAGAACCCGGAGTGAAGCTTTTCTAGGAGCTTCTTGGGACAGCCCAAGGAGAGCTTCACCGAGCCCTAGATCCGTTTGGTGTATTTTCTAGAGGCAAGTACCCTACCCATAACGTCCATGTATGTGTCTAGGTTGGTTTTATAAATTTTATGTATTTTTCCTCGTGTCCTAGATCTCCTTTTTCACCTTTCATTCGAGTTCGGTCTGTGTTTCTGCACAGACAGGAACTTGGCGTCAATACCTTCATGCCAAGATCCAGGTGTGCATCCAGCAATCTTGCCGTCCACTCCTGGAATGGCTAGAGATCGCCACCAAGTTCATCTGAGTAGAACAGCAAGCTGTTCCGCCCTTCTATATGATTATTTTCGATATGTTTCACGATGAGGATATAATGTAATCTCTTATATGTTATGTATACTAGTGAATGTGGTGTGTGGATGAATTTTGTGCAAGGTGGTAAATGATAAAGTTTATTTATTTCATGGAAATACATGTATGATGAGTTGCTAATCTTGTCAACCCTTGTTTGTATGATTTAGGACGAGTCAGAATGTCCTACATTTTATGGGTCATGCATGTATTAGTCAGTCTCTGTTCTGAAATTCTGAGATTTTTCCCATGCTTGTGTGAATTAGTGGAAATATTGTTTGGGAAATAGAAATCATGCGTAGGTCATGATAAATCTTCGGTAAATCATGTATTGCCCAAAAATTTCAGGAATAAATTCTGTAGCTCTATGTCTGTTAGGGTTCAGGCAGTGAATTGTTAAAAATTGTGATTGGTATTCAACTCCATGTTAAATCGAATTGCGGATAGCATGTGGAATTAATATTAGATTTTCTGTAATTTCGTTTTAGCTTAAAAAAATCTGAAATTTTGCATGTAGAATTCTAAATCCGAAATTAGCATGTGGTTAAAATTTCAGGTCATTTGGACCAGTATATGATGCAGTATGAATTTTCCATGTAAAAAATGTGAAACTAATGCATGCCTTTGTAAAATGATTTGATTTTGTATATGGCAACCTGATTAGTGAAATTTCTTGAGTACTAACTTTCTGTAATTGTGGTGTCATGTTAGGAAAAACAGAGAAGTGTGCATGTGAGTGAGAAAGTGAATGAAATGAGAGTGACATGTGTAAACTTATGTGTTAAAATCGGTAAAAATGTGTAATGTGTAACTTGTGCCAAATGTGACACTGCTTCCGCAGAGGGCAGTGGAACCGTATCAGGGAAAAGTCCCCCTGAGAAGGTTCAATGTGTAGTAACCCTAAGGGCATTAGGGGGAAATCCTAGAGGTGGACAAGTACCACTGGTTAGGGTGGAGACTTGTTCTCCCAGTCTGCGCAGTCCAAGAGTCGCCATTGAATTGCCTAGATGGCGTCTATGTGATGTGATGTGTTGTGTCCATCTTTGGTGGTTTTGACTATGTGTCATGGCACTAAATGTGAATGTGTAAATGTGTATGTGTTCATGTGAAAAATGCGAATGTGAACAATGTGTAAAAGTGCATGTGTAAAGTGTGAAATATGTGAATTTGGAACTGTGTAAACATGTGAAACCAAAATGTGAGGATGTGAGTTTGTAATCCATGTTATGACAATCTGAAATCATGCTTAAACAATAGCTTTACTATGTTATGATCATGTTTATGTATGCAAAATGCCTAAAATCCATGCTAGGGATAATTGTTAAGCATATATAAATAACTTCCATACTTGGTTGTGCACATGTTGTGTTTTAATCGTTGTTGTAGCTCTCATGTGTTAGATTATGTTTGCTAAAGTATGTAAAATCAGCAAGCTTAAAGCATGTAAAATGGTTACGTATATGCGTAGAAATGTGTAGATTCCATGTTAGGTATGTTTCCTTTCATGCATGCTCGGGAATTTATGTTAATGGCTTCCATGTCTTAGTTGGTTGAAGGTAGATTTTATGTGAGGAATGAATAGAAAGCATGTGATAGATGATTTTGATTTAGGAAATCTGAAAGCATAGTCCATGCGTTTAAATTGTAGATTCACCATGATAGGTTGTAAAATTTAATGTCAAGCATGCTACGTGTTGTGCCTTGTGAATGTGTATGTAGAACCTACTATGATATGTGCAAGTGCGGTATGTGTAGAAGTACTTGCGGAGTCTTTTAGACTCACTCCTTGCTTCGGCGTACAGGTGTAGTTGGTGACGAGACACTTGAGGAGGAGACGTTGGAGACCGACTCCGAGCGTGGAGATTAGAGTGTTGGAGTTCTTGTGACATTTTGTGATCTTCATAGTATGTAAATTGAACATTGTACTAGCATTATCATGGAAGAATGTATAAGATGGACATCTATGTATTTGATTTTCAGCAATTTAAATTATGTGGACTTTTAGCTCTTTAAATGTTATCGAGACATGTATGTTAAATGTGGATGATGAATGAAATGAAGACAGTGGTTCTTTTACTTCCGCTACTCTGTTCTTATATTCACGTGTATCTCAGTTGAATGTTATTGTTGGGTAAATGTCCCACTGTGATGGCGCTCGCTATACCGACGTGGGTTGGTATAACCGTACTGGTATAATGAGGGTCGTCGCAGACTTGCACCAGAATTTCTGCAATCTGAATCCACCTCGTTTCAGCGGGACCACTGATCCCGATGAGGCAGAAAATTGGCTTAAGGGGACAGAGCGTATTTTTCGTGTCATGCAGTGCGCGGATGGGGACAAGCTTCTACTGGCAACCTTTCAACTTGAACGGGACGCCCGTGCATGGTGGGAGTCTATTGAGGCAACAAGGGATGACGCACAGTTCACCTGGGAAGAGTTCAAGGAGCATTTCAACTCCAAGTATTTTTTCGAGAGAGTCCAAGAAAGGAAGGCATCAGAATTTGCTGCGTTAAAGCAGAGGCACCTTACTGTCACTGAATATGAAGTGCAATTCTCTCGATTGGCACGTTATGCCAATCACCTGGTCAGCACCGAAAAGATGAAGACAAGACGTTTCCTCAATGGGCTTAAGCCTTCTTATATTACTCAACTTGCACCCATGGACATTCAGACCTATGCTGAAATGGTCAAGAAGGCTCAGTTACTAGAAGATGCGACCGATCTGACTGATCGCATCAAGGGGAGACTAGTCAAGAAGGAACCAACATCTGGTTCCTCCAGCAAGCCCACAAATGGAAAGAAGCGGTCGTTCAACATCACTGGAGGGCCAAGCCAGGAACGAAAGCCCAAGATACCTACTCCTCCAAACACCAACAAGACCAACTGTGAGCGTTGTGACAAGCCTGGTCACACTGCCGCTGAGTGTTGGATAAAAGTAGGTGCCTCCTATGTTGCGGAAATCGCAATCACCGCATTTCCGAGTGTCCTGCGCTGAAGGAGCAAGAGAAGGAGAAGCGTCCTATGGGACAGAAGAAACCAGGTAGACTGCAGGCCTTGCAAGAGGTTGAGACCACCGAGGAAGGTGGAGTTGTTGAAGGTACTTTACAAGTCTTTTCTCAATTAGCATTTGTTTTATTCGATACTGGTGCTACACATTCATTTATATCACAAGCATTTACTGATACCTTAAATGAGGAACCTGTATCTATGACATTTGAATTACCTGTCACAACACCACTAGGAGAAAGGGCTCAGTTGAATAAATATTTTCTATTAGCCGATGTAAAGGTTGGTGAACTCAATCTTAGAGACGATCTGATCTATATGCCCATGGAGGGCTACGACGTTATTCTGGGAGCCGATTGGCTATCCACGTAGGGGGCTATCGTGGATTGTCGAAGAGGGAAGATTTCCTTCAGTGAATTCCCTAAGCTGACCTTTACGGGACGTAGACACAAGAGGCACTTGTCTCTCGTATCTGCTATCAAAGCACAGAATATGATAAGGAAAGGGAGTGTGGCATTTCTTGCCGCTATCGTAGTTGAAAAGAAAGTAGTTAAGATATCAGACATCCACATAGTACAAAAATACCCTGATGTGTTTCCTGATGAGCTGCAAGGCATACCACCTGAAAGAGATGTCAATTTCTCAATTGACCTCATACCTGGAGCCGCATCGGTTTCACGCCAACCCTACAGGATGTCCCCTGCTGAATTGAAGGAATTGAAAGTGCAATTGATGGAACTATTAGAAAAAGGATTTATCAGGCCGAGTACTTCTCCTTGGGGAGCACCAGTGTTGTTTGTCAAGAAGAAGGATGGATCTATGAGGTTGTGTATTGACTACAGGCAGTTGAATCATCTCACTATCAAGAACAAGTACCCACTGCCTCGTGTTGATGAATTATTTGATTAGATCTCAGGAGCAAAGTATTTTTCTAAGATTGACCTTAGATCGGGATATCATCAGATGAAGATTAAAGATGCAGACATTTACAAGACGGCTTTCAGGAGTAGGTACGGTCATTATGAATTTGTAGTCATGCCTTTTGGACTAACCAATGCTCCTACAGCTTTTATGCAATTAATGAACAGTATCTATCGACCATACCTCGACAAGTTCGTCGTGGTTTTCATTGATGATATTCTCATATACTCCAAGACCAAATAAGAGCATGAGGAGCATCTGAGGATCGCTCTGCAGATCTTGCGGGACAACCAACTCTACGCCAAATTGAGCAAGTGTGAATTCTGGCTCGAGGAGGTGTCATTTCTGGGACATGTTATTTCCAAGGATGGTATCGTTGTCGATCCTTCCAAGGTAGAAGCCGTACTCAACTAGGAAAGGCCGACTAATGTTACAGAGATAAGAAGCTTTCTTAGACTAGCTGGATACTACAGACGGTTCATAAAAAACTTCTCCAAGATAGTTGTACCTCTTACGCGTCATACGCGGAAGGAGAACCCATATGTCTGGAGCAAGGAGTGCGAGAAGAGCTTTCAAACACTCAAGCAATTATTGACATCTGCACCTGTCCTCGCATTACCAGTCGAGGGCGCAGGATTCTTAGTCTACACTGATGCATCTAGAATCGGTCTAGGCTATATATTAATGCAGAATGAGAGGGTGATAGCCTATTCTTCAAGGCAGTTGAAGCCACATGAAGTTAACTACCCTATCCATGACTTAGAACTGGCTGCTGTGGTATTTGCACTCAAAATCTGGAGACATTACCTATATGGAGAGCAATTCATTGTCTACTCCGACCACAAGAGTTTGAAGTATTTATTCTCTCAGAAGGAGCTTAACATGAGACAACGAAGATGGCTGGAGTATTTAAAGGATTTCGATTTCAACATTAAATATCACCCAGGTAAAGGTAATGCAGTAGCTGATGCACTTAGCAGAAAGCCAGTAGCTTTATTATCATGTTTAGTCATGGGCGAGATGCAATTGTTAGAATAGTTCGCCAGTCTAGATCTGAACATCGAGAAGAGAAGTGATAAGATGATAGTTGCCAATTTAAGAGCTCAAACCGATATATTTGTCGAGATCAAAGAGCAACAAGCAAATGATCCATTCCTAGTCCGAGTCAGGGAGACCATAGCTGACAAGCCAGATTTCTCCATCGCTGAGGATGGAAGGACATTATTCCAAGCCAAGACTTGTGTGCCTGACAAAGAGGAGCTGAAAAGGAAGCTAATGGATGAAGCCCACAAGACCAAGTATACCATTCACCCAGGAACAACCAAGATGTACCAAGACATGAAAAGATCATTTTGGTGGCCAAACATGAAGCATGAGGTAGCTGAGCATGCCGCGCACTGCCTCACTTGTCAGCAGGTAAAAGCAGAACACCGTCGTCCTATGGGTGTACTCAGACCCCTGGACATACCTGAATGGAAGTGGGAAAGCATCGGAATGGATTTCATCATGGGTTTACCCCGAACTCGTGGTGGAATCGATGCTATTTGGGTTATTGTGGACAGATTGACCAAGTCCACACATTTCCTCGGCATTAATAGCACCTGGAGTGTTGATGTGCTTGCAGCTTTGTATGTGAAAGAGATAGTCAGACTACATGGGGTTCCAGTATCCATAGTCTCAGATCGTGACCCTAGGTTCACTTCTAGATTCTGGAAGAGACTCCAGACTGTCTTAGGCACGAAACTCAACTTTAGCACAGCTTTCCACCCACAGACTGATGGACAGACTGAAAGGACAAATCAGATAGTGGAGGACATGCTACGTGCCTGCACTATAGATTTTGAAGGTTATTGGAATGAACAACTATCACTGATAGAATTTTCCTACAACAACAGTTATCAGGCCACATTAAGATGGCACCATTTGAAGCTCTGTATGGCAGAAGCTGTAGATCGCCAGTGTGCTGGAATGAAGTAGGTGAGCAACAATGGCTGGGACCAGACATGGTACAAAATACTAGCAGAGATATATAGATTATCAGAGACAGAATTAAGGTAGCTTAGTCCAGGCAGAAGAGCTATGCTGATAAAAGAAGAAGGGACTTAGAGTTTCAAACTGGAGACCATGTGATGCTCAACGTATCCCCGACCCGAGGATTTCAACGGTTTGGGATGAAAGGCAAGTTAAGACCAAGATTCATAGGTCCATTTGAAGTATTGGATAGAGTTGGCGAGGTGGCGTACCGACTAGCACTACCTCCCCAGTTCTCTACCGTACATAATGTTTTCCATGTGTCAATGCTAAGGAAGTATGTGTACGATCCTTCACATATGATCAGCTTTGACGATATCAGCCTGAATAGAGATATGACCTATGAAGAGAAACCTGTGAAAATACTAGATAAAAAGATTCAACAACTTCGGAACCGACCCATATCTGTGGTCAAGATACTGTGGAGAAATCACGAAGTTGAAGAGGCAACATGGGAGCCCGAAGCAACCATGCGATGAAATTATCTGGATTTATTCAGTAAGACATTCTTCCTCTTACGATTATATGAATTTGGAGACCAAATTCTTTTTAAGAGAGGTAGGATGTAGCACCCTTGATTTTTAAAATCCAAATAAAATAAAGTTTTTATTTGAATAAATGAGATAAATCGATTTAATTGGAATAAAGGGGAAATAAATGGAAACAAAGCGAATTAAAGCAATACCCATTAAGCTAAATTATTAATGGGTTACGCTAATGAACCAAACCTAATAGTTTGGGCCCAATTAGTGATAGTCCATCTTGGGAGGAGATGTAATTAAGTAAATTTCGTATCTAATTAATTAGAAAATAGTAAAAGGCTAAGATAAACACTAAATAAGTCATGTTTATCTAAAATAAGAGTCCCTAACCCATCCTAACCCCATTAGCCACAAAATTAGACCTCTCCCTTACCCAATTACATAGATAATAGCAAGAAAAAATAGGTGATAATTATGGAAATTCGTAATTAAATGAGGAGGAAAGAGTTTTAGGTGATTTAGAACTCTACAAGCCATCAAAACACCCCCCATTCAACCCTAGCACCCCACAATTCATTGCTGGAAGGTCTGGAGACGAGGAGGAGGCGATCTAGAGGAAGAACTTGGAGGAGAAGGGGCTAGAGCTTGGCTTTCTTCTTCATATTTTCGTCATCCAAACTAGGGTTTTCTTGCTCTACGAAAAAGGTAGGCAATCTCTCAAGCTAAAATCGTGAAAAAAATTACCCTAGGTAGAATTCATGATCCTCTTCAAAAGCCCTCTGGTCTGGTTGCATTTCGCTCATCCATTTGGGCGAATTTAATTCGTGAAGCCCTGCTGTTACTATGAACCGAAATCTCATGTTTTCTCTAATTCCTCACATGTACTAGCTCTCATGCCATGATAAAATTCTCACATATACTGCATTTTATTAGCTTTCAAATGGCCCTGGTGCTCTATTTCGATCTCCCATTAGGGAGAATTAATTCTTTGAATCTCTGTCAGAACCATGCACCCGACCCTTCATGTTTGCTTGTGAACTCCGTGCATACTTCATCCCACATCATGAGAAAATTCTCGTAAATACTACATCTTGTTAGCTTTCAAACGCCCCTAGTTTCAGAATTTTTCATCATGTATTCATCTCTAATTAATTTGTTGAACCTTGACTGCGCCTGTTTAGGTCATCGGAATGTAACCTATTCAAAGCATGCCTAAATCTTGTCTAATTTCAAATTAACCGTGCATGCTGATAGATCTATGTGTCTACTTTGATTTGAAACTAGATTCATGATTTTTGGGTCATTATACGATTTTATATTGAATTTATAAGAGCCCTGTGTCTAATCTGATCAACCCTGGAAAAAGGGAAAAAATGTCGGACCATCCTGATATCGCGACGGCGCGATCTGCCAGGATACCAGTCAGGTCGCGCCCTACAGGCGCATCGCGTTTAGAACGCGGCGGGCTAAGGCGTCGCAGTTTCCTTTCTGGTCTGAGCCAGGCCGGCCGGTCTGCGAATCGCGCCTGAGCCGCCCATTGCGACTTGAATCGCGACGGGTAGGTCCGCCGCGATTTGGAGACTTCGGCCAGAACATGAAATTGCTCTCATGCCCTTGTCAATTAAGCTATATGACTCAAGTTTAACCCTAACCATGCACTATTTTGAACAGTAACAATTTGATTATTTATATTTGTTAATAATCGCATGAAATATATTATTTAAAAGTCAATTGGACGACCTATCATATTCTCAAGATTTCTTTACACTTGCACACACATAACATTATTAATTGCCATTTGACCTTATTAAATTACGCAATAATGTATTCGGTAATTTAGTGAAATAAATTACTAAAATCCCTATTTTATAAAATATAATCGTTTCCGTTTTTACTCGCGCATTTTATCTACCGTTACCGTTTTCCCTCGGCCTTCGAGCACTCGAGGTACGACGGACCCATTTCTATACACTTTCTCTTGACTCGGACCACCTCTCCATCGGGAATACTCTCCACTGGACCAGGGACTCCTTGTCAAGACCTCCGTAAGTCTCCTTGGCTTTGGCGCACGTCATTAGTCAATGAGCTGGTTGTACCCTAAAACCCGTTACACCTTAGGGATCAGTACGATCCATGGCCTTAGTGTTTCCTTCTTGTCTTGGGTTCACGCCGAACCACCTGACCCGTGTACCTGGCACGGCTAAGGGGACGGTTGTGACTTCTACTAGACTGCCGGTACCCGACCTGGTGCCGTGCAACCATTACTATCGTGTGTTTCTCATCATTTTACGGAAATGTCCCTATCTCATCTACTATCTCGATACTCTCATCTGTTCACGTTCTCTCTACACTCTCGTCTAGTTCATCTGCTAGTCTCATCTATTCTTGGTACTCTCTTGGCTATTTTGTGATTGTCTAAGATAAAAACATGACTATGCTAGGCAGCATGATAAGGGCCTGATCTGGTCCTTGGGAGGAGCACCTGAAAGGCTATAACTCACGAGGGTCTAATGATCAGGGTGATTGGCATACACCTAACGCATGACACGCAAGATTTGATCTAAGACAATTCACAAACATTCCTGTACATGATACTTGACTTGTGGTTGATAAGATGATCGACCAAACGCATGTTACTTGATTTACTTGCTATCATGACTTGTGCACTGCTGTGCAATTTACTTGTTAACTTGAAATATGGCCAAATCTTTTGTTGTACTTGTTACATATGAAGGTATTCTTGTCTTGTGATCTTACTGACACGACTATACCTGATCGTTCTCGTACTTGCTCGTTCCTGTTAGTTGCCCTACTTGATAAAAGGTTAAACACTTAAAGTCTGCTTGTTTACACGAGATATTAAGTCCTACTGGGCGTTATTCGCTTATCCTGCATTTTTATTTAATGTGTTTCAGGCGAGTATGTCGATGACCACAGGACTGAGGATGATGCTCAAGAGTGACCCATTTTCCACAACCAAGACTATCTAGTAGTAGTCAGATAGTGTTAGACCCCAAATTTTTATTCTCTTTTATATATATGTATGTATATGAATGGTGTGTTGGGAGTTCGCTCATTGTGTGCATAGCGTGCGTAGTTCATTGTGCCTACTATAAGTTTTATACTTCTCTTGAGCATGAGCATATACGTAAGCATATTCGCGTAGAAGTGAGCAATTAGCTAAATTAAGAAGTAATATGAATGTTCTCTTTTCTTTCCAAGAATCTTAGACTTAGAATGATTGAGTAATATTATGTATGTATTTTCTAAATATTGAAGAATACCCTATACTACCTATTTCATGGAATTTTGTATGAGAGTATATGAAGTACATATGTGTATGTAGGTATGTATGTTATCTTGTGCGTGTGACAATTGTATACCTAATTTTACATGCATAACACCTTGTTGTACTTATGTATGCATGTGTATGTTTAATTGTAAACATGGTTCATTGCATGGTTTAGTTAATGCGTACATTGTACTTCGTACATTGCATGTACATAAAGAGTTCAAGCATGGTAGGTGTATTTAGTAGTTTATATTGGGATTCTATACTCCTCATGAATAACATGCATGTATTTTTATGATAATTAGGTGAGGATAGTCAATTGGCTAAATTATGCATATAGTACTTAAGCAATGTTAGGTAAAGTTGTGCAAGTTAATCTAATTATCAGTTCGCATGTTGTTTCCATCTATTTCAAGCATAATGTACACAAGTGTGCTACACCCGTGTGTGTATACTATATATATGCCAAATCAAGTGTGTATGCATAGGTAGATATCTACGTACATCTCATCTTAGTGTATTCATGTATGCTTGTGTATGCCTAGGTATAAATGCTATTGATTGCCCAGTGTAGTAATATACATATTATACCTTATACTTTGTATGCGTATGAAGATATTCATGTACTTGTTGTTATCTTAAATGTACCTATGTATGTATATGTAGGATAAGTAGTAATTATTGGATATTTACATGGTGTAGTGGTGTATACACTATACTACATAGATTTCATGTGCATGTATGAGTGGGTTAAGCATGGTTCTGCATGATTTTAAGTTCTGGCAGAAGAGTGTATTGGCGTCAACATACATGGACGCACATGTTATGTCAGCGTCCATATCGACGGACGCCAAACCTATGTAGCCGTCTAGGGTTGTGGACGTCAATATCCCTAATTTTCTGTGCTCTACAGAGCGCAGAGAACACTCATTGGGCCAGGCCTCTGATTGGGGAGATGTCTTCCCAACGTCTCTCTTGTCCCTTCAGCCCCTGCACGAGCCCCTCTTGCCCCTTATTCTTTAAAACACCTCTCTTTGCTATCCTAGAGAGCTCTCTTGGCTCATTTTCTAAAAGGAAACCCTAGCTGAGAGGAGAGATGAAGGACTGACCTTGAGAGCTCAGATCCGGCATTCTGAGGCTTGGATCCGGCGATCTTCTTCGACAAGCAGGAAGTCCAAGCATAGGAGAAGGCTTCCCCGACGTTGGACTGCGGCTTGCAACCCCCTGGAACCCGGAGCAAAGGATTTCTGGAGGCTTCTTGGCAAGAGCCAAGGAGAGCTTCATCGGCTATTTTGATCCGTTTAGAGGTTTTTCTTCAGGCAAGTAAACCCTAGGTCTTGAGCCTAGATATGTCTCCTAAGTCTCAGGAATTTTTGTGGATTTTAATTCGTGTCCTGGAGCCCCTATTCTGAATCTTTTTCCAAGCTCGGTCTGTGTTCTTACACAGACAGGAACTTGACGGCAAGAGACCTTGCCGTCAAGTGCATATGTTAACGGCATGCGATAATGCCGTCAACCCCTGTACGCGGCCAGGTCATTGACGTTGAGTTCGTCAGGACAGAACCGTTAACTGTTTTCTCCCTTAAATGACTATTTTTCGATGTGTTTCTCGCGATGAGGATATACTGTAAACCCTATACGTTATGTAAGATATCTATTGTGGTGTGTGGATGGGTTATTGAGCCTGGTATGAGTAATGCAATTTAATTGTTTTGTGAAAATGCATATATGTTAAGATAATAACCTTCTTGATTCACTGTTTGGATGATTTAGAGAGGGTCGGAAAGTGCTAAATGTTGTGAGCCATGTATGCATGCATCAGTCATCCCCTGCAATTTCTATGATTTTTCCCATGTTTATATGATTTGTTAGAGTTTATGTTTTGGAAAATAGAGAATATGTATAGGACTATTAAATTCTCTAGTAAATCGTGCTTTGTGCAATAAATACGGGTAGAATGTCATGTAAATACAGGCATGTCAGGTCAGGGCTGAGGCATGTTAAATCAAATGCTTATGCTAGGTTTCCATGCTAATAGGGATTTCAAATAGCATGTAAAATAAATGTTTGATTTTCTGTAAATTCTATTTATCTCAGAAAAATCTGAAAAATTTAGGGTATGATCTTGAACCCGAAACTAGCATGTGGTTAAAATTTCAGGTCATTTGGACTAGTATATAAAGAGTTATGTGTTTTTCATGTGAAATGTAATAATCTACGTATGTTAGCGTAATGTGGTTAGTTATTGCTTAAACCCAACCTGATTAATGAAACTTCTGGAATGTTAATTATGGTCATCTGTAGTAGCATGGTTAGGAGAAAAACAGAGTCACATTGTGCATGAGAAAATGAGGGAGATGTGAGTGTTATGTGTAAAATACGTGTTAAAACTCGGCATGAGTAAAGTGTAAAAGTTGTGCCTATGTGACACTGCTACCCTAGAGGCATCGGGAGCCGCATATAGAAAAGTCCCTATAGAAGGCTCCATGTGATATAAGTTTGTCCCAAAGGCATTGGGAAAACCCCGGAGGTGGACAAGTACCACTGGATAGGGTGGAGAGGGCTTCTCCCGGTCTGCGCAGTTACCAAGATTCACCGCTGTATTGCCTAGGTGGTGAGTATGTGTATGAGTTGTGTCATGCGTTGTGTTATGAGTTGTGTTATGAGTTGTGTTGAGAGCTGTGCTAAGGAATGAGCATGAGCTATGAGATATTGTTAGTGTCCTCTACTGGTGGTTAGGACTATGTGTCATGGCAACTTATTTAAGCAATGAAAAATGAACAAAGTGTGAAATATGTGAACATGGCACGTGGTAAGTGCAATCGATGTGATACATGATAAGTGAAAGTGGTAGAGTAAATGATGTGGGAACGTGTAAATTGTGTAAGTGTGAACATGTGTACATGTCAAATGTGTAAAAGTGAACAATGTGAATGAGTAAGTGTGCAATCATGTGGGATAAAGGTGTTAGATTATGAACTTATGATATATGTCATGAAAGTGTTAAATGCATATCCAAACAGCAACCTAAATGTATGCAAAACGATGTTTCACTTGTGTAAGAATGAGTAGAATCCATATTAGGAACTTCCCTTTCAAACATATGATAATCTCACGTTAATTGCTATCATGTTGTGATTGAATTGTATGTATATATAGCTCTCACGTGAATGAAATGGTAGTGAGCATGTAATAGGATTTTCACGTTTGCAAAAGGTTGATTATGAATATGGCAATTGCATGAAAAATATTTGGATTCCATGCTAGTTGGAAGGCTCAATTAGTATAAAGGTTTTATACTTAAGTGCTCATGGATTGCTAAATGGTTTCACCATGTTTTAACCTTCAAGTCATGCTACAAATGTGAACCATGTGCATGTGATTTTATTATGTTAAAACAGCAAGCAAATTGTATAAATAAATATAAAAAGGTCATGTAAAAAGCAAGTAGTCATCATGCTAGCTTGTTCTTTTCTTTACGCTCAATTGTATGCTGTAGTAGTAGAAATATCCATGGGTTAAAAGAATGGGTGGACGAATCATGCTACATCTTAGGTGTAACTAATAAGTGCATGTGTATGATGTAATGCTCATGATTTAGAATAGAATTTTGGTAGACTAAAGCATGCTCCTGTGAAGATAATATGTCTTGCTAGTTGAGAGTAAGGACCATGAGTACCTTCGTGATTTGATGATAGTGTGCATCTCTTAAATGTTAATGCCATATTGTGAGTGTGACATATTTAAGTTTAAGACTTTGGTTTGCTTGCTGAGTCTTTGGACTCACTCTTACTTCGGCGTACAGGTTGACAGGTGTCTTGTTCTAGAAGGAAGCTTGGTGAGGATCGTCATTAGAAGACTATTTTGTGGAGATATTACCAGTTGTACTTTTCTTTTTCCTTGCATGAAAAGGATTATTGTATGGACAATATTTGGACAATGTAGTTATTTTATCTTGTATTAAGGTGGACATTGTCTTTCAATTTCGCTATTTAGATTGTGGAATGTGTGTTAGTGATGGGTAAGAGTTGAGTTGATGATTTTATTCCGTTGTACTCTATTGCTATCCAGGTACACATCAACCTATCGACTAGTGTTGGGTACATGTCCCACTGTGACGACGCCCTTTATACCGATGGGGATTGGTATAATCGTATCGGTATGAAGAGGGTCGTTACAGATAGTATAGTGATGAGTTAGTGAGTTAGATAGTATTTATGTAATAGTTTGATTTTGAATAAAGTACTCTGGGCCCTAGTTTTGGCTCTGATACGTTGATGTAATAGTTAGTTCTTGAAGTTTGATGAGTTATTAGTGAATGTAATGATGACTGGCGGATTATTAATGATATTAGATTTTATTTGGAATTATCTCAATTGTGCAATGGTTTGCCATTTATTTCTCGCTTGGTTCTATTTAATAACTGTAGTCCCGCTCCGATATTCCCCGTCGGGGCGTTATAAGAGATCTACAATCAAGGATTCTTCTCAGACCGAAGGGCTCTCACACAGATGTGAACTTAGCACCGAGAGCAAGAGCTAAAAAACTAATGAGAGTTTGTGTCTGGCTCTAAGAAGGGTTTTCAGAAGGTTGAAAACATTGTCGCTTGTTGTTGTCTCACTTGCTCTTGTTTTTTCAAACTTCATTCTATATATATCAACGTTTGAAATTCGAACGTTGAAGTGTCCGTTGTCTCCATGCATAGGTGTATGTTAGACTGCTTGATCCTTGGAAGCTTCCAGTCAACAGTCTCTTATCTTTTCATGCACGTAAAGAGATAAGATCTTCTGTAATATCCTTTGGCTTCTATTTTGTCCAACGTTGTATCACTAGAGCTGTCAGTGACCTGTATATATTAAATGCTAGAACAAGTAGACAGCTAGATTGTCTCTTGTTGTCAGTCATCGTTGGTGTGAACATTCACCAAAATAGTAATGCCATTTTCTGTTCAAAAAGGATGCATAGAGAATAGTCATGATATCGTCTGTATGCATGCAGAGATACGTACTATCGTAATAAATGCATTGCGGTCAAAAAGATATACAAGACAACTTTGACTTTTCAACAAATTCAAAAATCAGCTCGAAAGGCAAATCGTTATTTTCTATGAAATTGCTATATGCAAATGAGTTGATATTCGTGAAAATCGTTGTGTGCTCATAAGCATGCTGATGCACTAACAACCAAATCAATGTAGAGACAAATCGTTGTGACTTCGTAAGCAAATCGTTATGCATGAGTCGTTATGCTCAGCGATCAAGTCGTTATGTAACTTATTGAATCGTTACAGAGATCAAATCGTTATTCTTACTTAGAAAATCGATGTGAGACCAAATCATTATGATCAATAAAGGAATCGTTACGAGACCAAATCGTTATGATCACTAAAGGAATCGTTACGAGACCAAATCGTTATGATCACTAAAGGAATCGTTACGAAAGCAAGTCATTTCAATCACTAAAGAAATCGTTGCGATCACTTATCGAATCGTTGGGAGGGAAAATTGTTGTGATCACTTATCGAATCATTGTGAGGGCAAATCGTTGCGATCACTTATCGAATCATTGTGGGACCAAATAGTTGCGATCACTTATCGAATCGTTGTGAGGGCAAATCGTTGCGATCATTCGAACAAATCGTTGCAATGAGTAAATCGTTACGACGACTTAAGGAATCGTTGTGATGAGCAAATCGTTACGATATCCGAAGAAATTGTTGCAATGAGTAAATCGTTACGATGACTTAGGGAATCGTTGCGATGAGCAAATCGTTATGATGACTTAAGGAATCATTGCGATGAGCAAATCGTTACGATGACTTAGGGAATCGTTGCGATGAGCAAATCGTTATGACGACTTAAGGAATCGTTGTGGAAACGATTTCTTTTGTTAAAACCAGACGACATTTCAGTCTATGAATAAATTGTTAAGGAACTTATCAAATCGTTATGATGAAATCATTGTAGACAGAGAAAATCATTGTGATTTATAATAGAAGTCGATGTGGACTTAGAGAGACATCAGAATTGAAATTAATAATGCTTCAGAAAGGTAATACTTACCAAATTGACTTGTTGGCTTTGTTTTTCCTGTAATATTCCCTGTGCTCAAGACTTATGGAATATATGTTAGTAATTTTTGACAAGGTTTTGCTAATCACCAAAAAATAAGTGTGTAATTAATTAAATTATATGGGGACAAACTGATCATCACATATACTTGATGAAGTGCCACTCAATTTTATCATAAGCCTTAGAAACATCAATCTTGAGGCCAAAATAGCTCCTCTTGCCACTTTTATGATTCAGAGAATGGATGAGTTCATGGGTCAGAATTGAGGTATCAGTGATGAGTCTCCCTGGGATAAAGGCACCTTGGTTGGATGAAATGAGTTTGTTCAGGAGAGGCTTAATCCTATTAGCAAGAATTTTAGTAATCACTTTGAGCATGACATTGCAAAGGGAGATAGGACGAAAGTGATGAGGTTTGGAAGGAGGGTTTCTTTTGGGAATGAGGGAAATAAGCATGTGATTCAAACCAGGGGGAAGATGGCCAATCATAAAAAAATTTTGAACCAATTGAGTAACTTGGAGACCCACTATGTCCCAGGAAGATTGGAAAAAGAATGGGGGGAGACCATCAGGCCCAGGGGCTTTTCTAGGTTTCATGGCAAATATGACGGCTTTAATTTCCTCTGGGGTGGGGGGAGAACAGAGGGGGAAGGACAATTCTTCAGGAATGGTGTGGAAACATAGATCTACATGAAATTGAGGGGTGAAGGGAGAATTTGCCTGGTAAATGGAGTCAAAATAGGATAAGAATTCATGAGTGATTGTTTGAATGTCCCCTGTCCATGCACCAGTTTGGAGTTGAATCCAGCTAACTCTATTGGATGATCGTCTATTCAAAACATTAGTATGGAAAAAACTAGTATTTCTGTCACCACTGATCAGCCAATGTTGCTTTGATCTTTGATGCCAAAACTTTATTTCTCTTTTAAGATTATCTTCGTACTCTTGTTCCAGCAAGGTCTCTTGTCTAAGAACTTCTTCAATGAAAGGTAGAGCACTCAGGGAGTTGAGTTGATCACTGATCTCCTTCATCTGATAGCAGGATTTTTGAAATTATTCCTTTTCCAAGTTTTGAGGCTTCTCTGTAATGACTCAATCTTCCAGCTGTAGTTGGTCGGAAGGGAAGGGCCAGAATCCCAACAGACTTTAAGACTAGATTGGAAATTCTGATGAAGCAACCAGTTTGATTCAAATCTGAAGGGGGGACGTTTCCTCCTGGAAGAACCCTCAGTACTAAGAAGGATGAGTCTGTGATCACTGAGAACTCTTGGGAGGTGAAAGACTACAGTCTTAGGATGTGCAAGTCTCCACCGAGCTGAAGCAAAGGCCCTGTCCAACCTTTCTTTGATAGTAAAGTTAAATCTCCTGTTGTTCGACCAAGTGAATGCAGGACCCTCAAAGCCCAAGTCTAAGAGACCATTGTCCATGATAGCTTTAATGAAATGCTTAGCCTGATTATAATTGAACATGGAGCCACCAATCTTATCTTGTTGTGACAGGATAGCATTCATATCACCAATTAACAAACAAGGCAGGCGAACGGAGACTAAAAGTGGCCTACTTGCATATGGGGTTGGGATTTTAGGTAAGCTGTCCAAATCACGTGAGTTACCTTGAGATGAGCTGCATGTCTTGGAGTCGCATGCAGACGAAAGAAATCACCTCACAGCCAAATCCATGTGTTGTATGGATGCCGATTCCAGATCTAGGTCATCATCAGCAAATATTTCCATGTAACAAGTAGGGTTATGTACATGATCTCTTAATTTTTTTCCCACAATGTCTCCGAAACCTCTTAATATAGCAGTTATTTTTCCCTGGGTGTCTGTTTTATCAACCTTCATTTGCAAAGTCGAGCAATGCCAACCGGGTGCCATCAGTACACTCTGACACCCCTCGTAATCAAAAGAACATATATGTATGTGAATTTAATTACATCATTGAATCCCAATAACTTGCCCTGTCGAATATCGTTTGTGACGGCTTCCATTAGCAGCAGCAATCACAAGGATGATATTGTACGACAAGGAACAACAGCTAGCACCGGTACTAGGTAGAAGCAGCAGCAGCTGGAAGTATTAACCACAATAAAAGGACAACTTCTTTAGCTAGCTAGATAGCTGGAGGTCGCCGTGGGTCTGAGGTGGGGTGAAGCCATGGCCGCCTCGAACTGCCTCACAAGGGAGACAGAAGGGAGGGCCAGCAGGTCGGGGCAGCCTGTGACGTCCCAGCCGCCGCCGCCGCTGCCGGCGCCATCCCACCCTATGTGCGCCACATGCTTCACGTCCGTGGGGAATCCAATCTCCATCTCCATCTCCTCATCTTCTTCTTCCGACTTGTAATTGGTGAACAGCTGAGACAACCCCTTGAAGCTCTTGATCAGCCTTTGCAGCCCGGCCGACATGTTGGACCTCGGCACTGCCAGCAGGCACAATGGACCTGGCTTCGCCGCCTTCCCTTCGTCCATCAAGCTCTCAAAAGCTAGGACTTCTGCCGTAATAGATTATTGCTCCAAACAATTAATAATAGGTAAATTGGTTTGAGCGGAGGATGACAGAGGATTTTTTTTTTTCCCCAGAGAAATATAACTTATGGAAGAGACATCCGGAAGAACGAGGAAATTGATGATGAGAGGGGTGTGCTAGATATGTACCTGTTGTACTCGACAATCCTCTGGGGGAGGGGTTGTATTCGGTATGGGTCATCCTAGGTTGGCTGTCGCACACTGCAACGCTCGACTGAGAAACACAGCCAATGGAGATGGGCAGAATCACGAACCTCTCCACATGATGTCTCATGGTTGGTTTCCTTCCTATATGTGTATTTGCAGTGTCTGTGCTAACACACTCACGGGCGCGCAGAGAGAGAGAGAGAGAGAGAGAGAGAGAGAGAGAAGGAGGAAGGCAGAGGAGGGATGGAGATAAAGAGGGATAGAGAGGTGGTGCTATACATGTGGAGGGAGACGTGAATTGGATGAGTTACATTGTCCAGTTTTGGCGTTGTTGGCAAGTCTGCGGAAGTGATCTTCTCAATTTGTGGGGGAGATGGGAAAGTTGAGTGTGTGTGTGTGTGAGAGAGAGAGAGAGAGAGAAGAGAGATTGCTCGAGTGGTAAGAGGGACCGGATTTGCCTTGGTCTAGTGCTGTTGGTTGGTTGGGTAGTGTATTTTTTCCTTTTAGATAACACCACTAGTGAGCCACCAGTATGTAATGAGAAGTACTATTTATCCATCCGCACAAATAAAGTCCCACAGTGCATTCATGGGGACAAGCATCACACATAAAGATTTCGTATGCGTAAAAATCTGTTCGTCCTCACAGATAATTTGCTTTTCTTGTATGCAATATATATCCACCTTCACTTGCTGATTGGTGGAATCAGAGTAATGCGTAGGTAAAAAGTTCCATCCACCAGTGTGAGTAACTTCACCTTCACCTTTGTAATAGCAAACAAATCTTGTATATACGCTTGTTATAATGGGAAATCCCCCAATGGAGACCCCTCCAGTTCTTGCAGCACACCAAGACACCCTGAAATCTTTTACTTGTTTTCTTGTGTTTCTTCGTAACGCTTTCGCGTCCCCTTCCCCTACTTCAACTTTCCTTGTCTCCAACTCTCCATCAAATTTGGGCAACTAGTCTTCCAAGGAAAATAGTTTACATTATTTGGTAACACATTAAAATAACACACCAATCAAAATGCACAACAACTTCATCATTTATAAGATATTTTTAATTTTTTTATTTCAATTATTAATGTGACATAATTTTAATGGCGATATTACCAAATGGTGTTACCAAATAGTGTTACCAAATAGTGTTACAAAACCATTTCTCTCCAAGAAATATACATACTCAGCCAGTGGCAGAGCCACCTTGAAGCCAGTGGCATCCGGTGACCCTACTGGATTGAAATGTTTACATTAGTAATGTAGAGTTTTACAATTAGTGATCCCACTGGATCAAGAAAATTCGTCTAAGAGTGGATCTACTGAATGAAAATTCTAACTCTACCACTGACTCAGCCAAGCGGTAATGCACTACTCTCAATACGTACAGGTGACTCCGCTCCCAAAGACTCAGAAATTTTGGGAATTACATTCCGTAATAAAAACAGTGTTTGGCTCAGTTTGTCAAAAAGTAAAAATTGATGAAATCTAATTTTATTGAAAAGTGCGAGTACTGCTGTGCAGTCTCGTCGCCCGCGTCTTTTATACTGCGGGCAATGAGACCTTGTCGGCCGTGCCCATTGATGAAAGGGCGACGAACACTTTTTTTTTTCCCGTCTTCCGTTCTCCGGCAGCCATCGCCTTTACCCAAAATCGCCCAAAAGTTGGTGGAGACCCGCTTTTCGCCGGTGGAGACTCTTTCTCTCTCCTTTGTCCAAAATCTGTCTTAGGCACCATTTGAAAACATTGTGAGAAAAGAGAATTTGGGATTCCAATCATTGGAATCTCAATCTTTCTCATTCTAGTTCTCAAATGAGAAAAGTGATTATAAATTTTCTAAAAATAGATTTTAAAAAAGTGGAGAGAGATAGAGAGAAGATGGATAATAATGAAGTCTTAAATTTGGAGCCTCAAAAACTAGTCTTCACAAAATTTTAAAGTAATTTTAGCTTTTGAAAAAATAAAATTACCTATTTGTATTCTCAAACGATGTCTAGACGAAAGCCAATATCATCTAAATTTATTTGAGAAAACATAAGCAGTTGTTAGAGATTTTTGCAAGAAAGTCTCTGGTACCGACGTTGCCAAACGACGCCAATCTGCCAGCAGTAAATCTATACGACTTGATTGACACGTCCTCATTCCCACGTAATGCCACCAAAAGTTGAACTGGATAACGGGGACATATATAATATAGAAAAGCGCCAAAGTTGCATTGCCGCAACTAGCACCGACGAAGGTGTGGTCGAAAGTTCTCCCCCTTCTGATGTAATTCTCAAAGAACAGACTTTCTAGTGGGCTGTCAACACCACCATCAGCACCTGGAAATTCTTAATAAAAGCTGCTAATCTGGGGAAAAAGTCGCAGGTTAAAACGGATAGCAACGACCTAATCACCAAAGTCAGCAAAGAAGGACACCAGCGCTAGAGTTCAATCCTCTCTTAAACAATGCATATTAACAACTTTAAGGGGTAGTTCATTTATATCGTTTCTATTTCTTTTATTACAAGTACACTCTACTTACGTATCTATAATCCAACAAACCTCTGCTATCTCATCATAATTTCAAATATACCCCTGCCATCACCTTACGTTAATTCTACATTAGGATGACCAAATGTGTAAAAGATTACCCTACCCACTCTCACATCCCTCTTGTAGCACTCCGAAAATTTAGTAATTTAAAATTTTAAAATAAATAGAAATCTATAATTTCTATATTATCGAAAATATGAAAACATACGTATTATTATAGTATGTACAAGAACACATCAAAAAATTTCATAAAAATCATAGTTCAACCCTAAATAATATTCTCAAATGTTCCACGAAGAAATTCGTGCAACGAAAAAATTCGATTGATCAAGTTTAAGACGTATTGTGACAAATTATCGTAATTAGGGAATAAGTTAGAAACCCATTATCATGGGTAGATAATGTCACGCCCCGCCAATTTAACAGCAGAATAAATCGGGGGGACATGAGCAAAGTACATAGTCGAGTAAAATGCACAACAGTTGAATAATTCAGAGCATCTATTGAACAATAATTTGAATAAAAACTCTTCATTTCATTATAAAATCACTAAGACTATTACAACCACTAATTCGGAGCCAATACATAGGGCTCGATGACATCATTACATATGAAGAGAAAATCTAAAGTAAAACTACTAGTGTCACGCCCCGATATTTAGCAACGGAATAAATACCGGAGAACGTGAACGATACAAACCGACGTATCACAGTTGAATAGCGCAGAGTCACGAATGAACAAAAGAACACATTTGAGACTATAAGATGGTCATCCAAAAGTATACTTTATTCCATTTCAGTCAACTAATTACAACCTTTCATAAGAAAGAACCAACTAAAGGATCCATTATTCAAATAAAATTTCCAAAAAAGTTCACTACTACATAGACTACTCAATTGTCTATTTCTAAACTATCATCTACTCATATGGCCGGTGCTCATCAATCTTGCCCTGCCCCATCGGACTCCACTGGTTCTTCATCACTTCCTAAAAAAGGGTAGGATAATAGGGTGAGCGAACTAGCTCAGTAGGATTTACATCTCAATATGGTGCGGGCACTAATATACGTGATTAGCATTTTAATCAGGCAAGATATGAACATGTATATGATGACAATGCATGCAATACTAACAGATCGAATAGAAGAGTAGAACGGATATCATTTCAGATCAAAAGTCGAGATGCATATATACAGTGGATAGATATTTCAAGAATAGAATCGTATCAAAAGAGATTGGCCATATTCAGACAAATATCATGCGTTCACATGATCAGACGTATCATATCAAATCTTATCATATCAGATCAAATCAAACTTATCATATCAAACGAAGGCACAATTTTCACAACTCTTGCTTATTTGTTTGTGTTATGCCAAGCACCAGAAGTCCATACTCCCTCGGTTAATAAGTACGTTGGGGTGCTCCTCCCTAGGACCGGACCAGGCCCTTTTTTTTTGCACAGGCATTGGATCAAATTTGGACCGGAGTCCCACGTTGTGCCGAATAAACAGATTCATATTATGGCCACAGAGTTTCAATAACAAGCTCGCAGTAAAAGAAACATGATCATTTATAGAGTCAAGGTATGACAAATAGCTCAAGAGAACAAGGCAGGATAACGACTTATCTTATGTTTCATAATTCATTAATGTCTTGACATGAGGGTGTTTCTAAAGACAAATCATAGGCAGAACATGTGCTCTCAATTTCCCAAGAAGGGTGTGCCTATTCGTGCAAATATGTAAGTGACGAGTTACGGATCTTTCCTATCATGTATACAATTGACAAATGATTATTTGAACACCGAAAAACATAAAACTATTGAAACTCATACGCAAATTATGACATTAACTCCACTAACAAGTCCATACCAACATGTATTCATCCCCACATTCATATCATATTCTTATGTTATCAATTGACAATAAGCAAGATCACAAGATAATCCAATGGACATAAGATCAATCACAATTACACATTAGAATTATATTCATATCATTACTATTTTTCAATGGGTTGATTTATTTTAGGTCCATGCATACCATATAACATCATGCACATGCTAGTAGACATCATGAAATGATGAGACCAAAATATGCAATTTTTCGTAAGGGTAGTGTCGACACACCCCTTACTGGTGTCGACACATTGCTTCAAACACAAGATAAAATAATGCAAACTGGTCAAGTAGTGTCGACACTAGTTCAGGTAGTGTCGACACAGTGCTTCAAATACAAGGCAAAAAGGTCAAGTAGTGTCGACACTAGTTCAGGTGGTGTCGACACTAGAGACAGCTCCCAGAACACCTTCTGGCCAATCTGGGACAGTGTGTCGACACTAGCCCAAGTAGTGTCGACACTAGAGGCCTTCCCAGAACACCTTCTGGGTTGTTTTGGGACAGTGTGTCGACACTAGCCCAAGTAGTGTCGACACTAGTGCCCTTCCAGAACAAAACTTATATGTCATGTGGAACCCGAAAACACATCTCATGCAGTGGTTTACTTACCCCGCTTATAACTATCTAACAAATGACATTTAGACAAAACGTTTAACACAAAAGATGACGAGGTCAACTAGTAGAAGAATTTGATGTTGGGGGTTTGATCTAATTCAGTCTCGAATCCCGAGAAAATATATGATGAACAAAAAGTCAAGTGTAGCCTGAAATCGTAGTATCATGCAGAGACTCTCTTACCATACTCATAACTCTCTAACGAAAGACTTTTGGACAAAACGTCCAACATAAAAGATGATCGTGACTACAAGTAGAAGAACTTTTATGAAGGAAATTTAGTCTAATTCAGTGTCAAATCGTGTACACAATAAGAAGAACGGGAAAAGCCCTAACTGTGCGAGACTTCGGGAAAACTACGAATACGCAATGTATACTCCATGAAATTGAGTCAAACCAAGTGCAAATAATCTTAGACTCAAAGATCTAAATGATGGTGTTGGTTTCTTTAATCTTGGCCCGAGAACACCTACCTTTGAATGCTAAGAACTCTCTGCAGATTTCTGGGTTGATGCAGAGCGAGGTTGAGGAAGACCACGATTTTCCCCAGCCGTTCGCCACTTCCCCAACGCTCCAAACTTGCTACTCTCGACCCCAACTTGTTGCTAAACCTACCCCAAGAGTTTAGGGACGAGTTCTTATAGTTTTAGGGTGTAGTTAAGAGTCCTAACAGGACTAGGAAAGGGGCTGCGAATTATGCTCCCTGCTTTCCAAGAAATCTGGGATTCTCTCACCCAAAGAAGGTAGCAAAGGTTTAGGAAACCACCTCTTAGAGTTGGATCCGGTTTTGGCTTACCATGCATGACTAATCACCCTAATTGTAACCCTAAATTGCCCTCCCTAATTACTACATAATTACATACACGAATTTCTGGGTATTTTCTTGTCCCAATTTTTATCCTTGGGCCAAATGTGCTCCATTGGTCCAATCTTGTTAATGGGTTATTTATACATAATGTTTGAAGTCTCTCCAACATGTTTATTTAATTTATGGTCCGGTTATTTTTCCGCATTAACAATTTTCCGACTTAGTTTCTAAACTCGGGTAATTTGTCACGTGTGACGTACACTTGGCCAATCGGATTTTCCGTTACACGAATTTCTTGGTGGAACACTTATAGATAATATTTAGGGTTGGTTTATAATTTTTACGGAATTTTCCGATGTGTTTTCTCACGTACAATAGTGGTACGTAAGTTCTATCATTCCGATAATACAGAAGTTATTTATTTACTAATTTCATACTTGAATTTGTTCATGTGACATAAGTTGTTCATTGATCCAATTTATTTTATGGACTATCCCCTCATATTGTTTGGAGTCCACCATAAATTTCTCATTTAGTTTATGATCTCATTTTTACACCTAATAATGAGTTATCCAACTTATTTCCTAATTACGATAAGAAGTCACACTAACTCTTAAATATATCCCAAATGACTTTTATTGACCCAAAATTCTTGATGGATCATTAGAGGATATTATTTGAAGTCCATCTATGATTTTTTATTTAATTTTATGGCTCCTCTAGGTATGTGTGATAATGATTTCCCGACTTATTCCCTGATTACGACACTCAGTCGTAAAACGCCTTAAACTTGGACCATTCGATTTTCCTTTACACAAATTTCTCTGTGGGTCATTAGGGAGTATTATTTAGAGTTGAACTGTGGTTTTTATGAAATTTTCTAATGGGTTTTTGTATGTATGATAATGACACGTGCATTTTTACTATTTCACAAATATTGATTTTATCGTTTTCGATTTATTTCTAATTTTCAAATTACCAAATGTGGTGGCGTGATCCTGTTTGGGCCTGAGCCAAACGGGCCTCCACTGGAATAAGAGAGGAAGGACGATCGCTGGTGAGGGCGAAGACCTGCAAAACCAGAATGGGATCAGAAGGGCCCGGTGAAGACCGGGGGAAACCCTCCGATGCCTAAGTCAGTAGAGAGCTTGCGAGGCAGGAGGTTTCGTAATGCGAGAATGTGTTCGCGTGGGCAAGAGAACGTACCGTTGCATGGTACTGTACCTGTGCCTTTATAGGCGCTGGTGCGGAGGCCAACGTGCGTAACGTTGGGCAGATCGTGCCTGAAGAGGCGCCTTGACGCCCGCGCATAACGGGAGGAGTTATGACTCTGATGCCCGTTGGGCTGCCAGGCAGTTCACGCCCCTTGATGGTGGAGAACGTGGCCTGAGACGGTTACAACCGCTCTCTGGAAGCCAGAGAGCCTGCTCGGAACCCTTTGGAAATGCTTTCCGAGCAGGTGACCCACGTGGGGGCTCGAACATGCTGTTCGGTAACATCGAGGGTAGCTTCACCGAGCGGAGTCACTGTTCTTGCTCGGAAGCTGTTCATAGCTGTTCGGTAAGGAAAGGCGGGTGATCTGCTCGAAGGTACGCCGCAGCGGAACCTGACGGCTGCCGATCACAGGAGTCACACAATGGAGGTCTTTGAGCCATCCTGGAGAGGGCGTGCTCTTCGATGACGGTGCCACGTTGGTTGACAGGACGGGAATAGGCCGTAACGAGCCATCATGGGCCTAGGTGACCAGATTTGGCCACCACACTTGCCCCCCACGCCCACGAATGGCTCGGTGGGACGAGGGCTTCGAGGGCGTCGCTTCCGCATTTAATGCGAGGGCCCGTTACGGGATGCCGCCGCCCAGGGTCCTGTCAAACGGCTAACCCATCATGATGGGTGCAAAGCCGCGCCATACCTGAGGCGCCGCCGCTGCGTTCGGACGGTTGCCAACGCTGTACCCGAAGGGGCGCTTTCAAAAATCGGAAGGAGCGGCATTTTAGGGCCCGCCTCGAATTTCGTTCCCTCCTCTTTCCTTATAAGGAGGGGACGAGACGAGAGCGGGAGCTACGCCTCCCAGAAACCCTCCATCTTTGAGATCTTCGTGCTTCCTTGCCTTCTCCTCTCCCTGTCTTCTGCTTCGTCCTCTCGCGCCGTTGCCGCTTTCTGCAGACCTTCCGGCGATGGCGAGCAAGGGGAAAGCCGCTGCCGGAGCTAGCGGGGTGACTGTCGCAGTGCCGAGCGGACCACGATACCGCCACTTCAGTGGTCTTCGTGAGCGCTTCCGGATTGGGGATGAGTACGAGATCGTTGACGCCAGGGAAAGCGACACGATCCTGGTGAATAAACCAGGTTGCCTGCTCCTATCCGTGGACCATCTGGAGGCAGGCTTCCGGCTGCCGTTGCCGGAGGTGGCGAAGGCGCTCCTTAATACTTGGGGCGTTTCGCCAATACAGCTGACGCCCAACACCTGGAGATACATCTGTATCTTCGGTGTTGTCTGCAAGTTGAAGGAGATCCGGGGCTCGGCGGACGTCTTCCGAGCGCACTTCAAGCTGTCTGCTTCGCGGGCGTCAGGAGCAGATGTCTACTACGCCAAGCACCGAACAGACAGGATGCACATCGGCCTGTCCAGCAAGTATTCCAACAACAAGGGTTGGATGGACAGGCTGTTCTTCGTGCGCCACCGGAGTGGTGCCGAGTGGGGGTTCCCCACAGTCATTCGCCCAGCACAGAAGGATAGCTTTCCGAAGCTTATCCAGGATGAGGCGAGGGCATCAGATGCCCTTCTCCGAGCAGGTGTTCGGAATGGAGAAGGGTATGTGACCGAGTTCATGCTCGTTAAGTATGGGCTCAGCAAACCATGGAGTAAGTATACTGTCTCTCAGTGGTTTACTCTTAGTTTTGGTGACCTCATACTAACCTTTCTTCTTCCCATCTTCTTTGTGCGCAGCGGCTGCAGAGCTGGAGGCAGGAAGAGATGAAGAGGCGAATGACGAGTTCGCCGAACAGATCCCTGTGGTAGCGCACAGGGTGTATGAAGGTGACGACGTCGACGCTGTTGCTCGGGTTCCTTCCGCGGTGAGGGTTGGTGCCGCGGTGACAACGGCACTTGTCGCTCCATCAACTGCCGAAGGGCGCCCGAACAGGGCGCAGGCTCCTGAGAAGGGGCCTGGAAAGATTCGGTTGAAGAAGAAGGCCACTAGAGAGGTGGTACCGGCCGGAGCTCGGGCTCCTCGAGAGAAGGACGACCAAGCGAGCCGGCCTTCTGCGAAGAAGAGGCCCGTTCTGGTTGACGAGAGCGCGGAGGAAGCAGAACAACTCCGTGCTCGAAAGAAGCAGAGGGCGATCCAAGCTACTCCTCCACACGATGAGGAGGGGACCGAAGAGGAAGAGGAAGGGGCGCAGTTGCTGCTGCGCAAAAAGAGTAGGGCCGTACAATCGGCCGATGAGGGGGTGCCATGGGTGGCTCCCGCAACTCGCCCCGAGGTCGCACAGAAGATGGCGACCGAGCTGGGGCTCATTTTTGTAAGCGAAGGATCTGAGAGTCCTGTCGGGGGAGAAGCCGGGGGCTCCCCCTACGCGAGAGATAGGGCGCCCTCCGGTGCTTCCAATGCTGGAGGTGCCGAGCGCGGTGTTTCCAGCAACATCGCGGAGGTATCCTCTAGGAGGAGCAGAGAAGCTACGGCGTCACCTGCTCGGCAGGAGGAGGACACTTGCGCGACGGGAGTTTCCGCCCCTGCTGGGGTGGTTCCGAGCAGCGTGGTGACAGCAGCGCCTTCAGAGCCAGGAATGGTTCCTGCAGCAGGGACCATTGCGGAGGCGGCCGCAACGGCGAGGGCGTCCGAAGAGGTTGCCACTTCAAAGGGGAGAATCCCCCCCCCTGCCCCCCTCCGAGGTGGTTGCTAACGCAGAAGCAACCTCCAAAGGAGTCGAAGACATTGGGGGGAGGCTGCGGGTGCTGCCCGGAATGAAGGGTCCGAAGACGACCGAAGGCCTCTTAGTGAGGTGCTTCTGAGAGAACCTCTCGGAGCTCCTTCGGTGGCAGCGCTGGAGGCGACCCTTCGCCGGATGGAAGATACGCCAAGGGAGCTGCCTGCGAGCCCCACTGCTTCTCGTCTAGAACGGTTGGCAAGGTGCTTGGACCTTCCTTCCGAACAGACTCCGGAGAAGTCAGTGGAAGGGTACCAGCCGGAGTGGCAGACAGAAGATGGTTTGAGTGACGTCGACGTAGAGATGCTTGCGGACGAAATGTCCAAGTCGTTGGCCACTCTGAAGGCTTTAGCTGTTCGGGGCCAGAGACAGAAGTATCTCTACGAGGCGCAGGTAGCCTTCTGTGATGACCTTTCGGCAAGGCATAAAGCTCGCGAGGCGGCGCTGGAGGAGGAGGTGAAGGACCTCAGAGCTGCTCTTCATGCCGCGAAGCTGGATGCTACCTTGGCGCGGGCCGAAAAGGACGCCCTAGCCAAGGTAGTAGTAGATGCGGAGGCCCGTGCCGTTGCTAACTATAAGGCTGGGCCGGAGTAC